>CM052648.1:3702775-3720004 GCA_028533165.1 Leontopithecus rosalia
GAGTAAGGGGCGCCGCCCGGCACAGACAGAGTAAGGGGACACCGCTCAGTACAGACAGAGTAAGGGGCGCCGCCCGGCACAGACAGAGTAAGGGGCGCCACTTGGCACAGACAGAATAAGGGCGCCGGCCGGCACAGACAGAGTAAGGGGACACCGCTCAGTACAGAGTAAGGGGACACCGCCCGGCACAGACAGAGTAAGGGGCGCCGCCCGGCACAGACAGAGTAAGGGGACACCGCCCGGCACAGACAGAATAAGGACCTCCGCTCCGTATAGACAGAATAAGGACCGCCGCTCAGTATAGACAGAATAAGGGCTCTCAGTCTAGGTGTGGCGGAAGCTCCAGAGGCCCGGGGCCATTTCCCTGCGGTGGGATGGAGCTAGCCATCATCCTAGGTCGCTGCTGTCTGCACTGATCTTTAGGCCCGCCCGCAGCCGGCCGGCTCCCACCTACATCTGAGTACTGTGGTGACCACAGAGGCCCATCAATACGTTCTCCTTGAATTAAATTCTGCCAGTCGTGTACTTATTCCATGAACATTTACAAGTACCTCAGTATACTGGTCTAGCAGGGCAGAAATAAGTAAGACATCCTCTCTGCCCTCAGGGAGTTAGACTCAGTGGGGACAGTCAGACTAACAGGAAACAGGGGTGCAGTCAGCACCAAGCTATGGCTTGATGGAAGTGTGTCTGGGTGCAGGGAGATTCGCTGGGCCTGCATTTCAGCAGACCCCTCTTCACGATGAAGAGGCCTGGTCCGGCTATGCCATGGAGTTGCAGTAAGAGCAAACGCAAGGTGCCACCCCACCAAACCCTGAGGTCACAGCCACATTCAAAACACACAGGAGGCCGGGTGTGGTGGCTCACAATCTGGCTTGCAATCCCAGAACTTTAGGAGGCTGAGGCAGGTGTATCACTTGAGGTCAGGAGTTCAAAACCAGCCTGGCCAACATGCTGAAACCCCATCTCTACTAAAAATACAAAAATTAGCCGGGCATGGCGGCAGGTGCCTGTAGTCTCAGCTGCTAAGGAGGCTGAGGCAGGAGAATCGCTTGAACCCGGGAGGCAGAGATTGCAGTGAGCTGGATCACGATGCTGCCCTCTAGCCTGGGCGACAGAGCGAGACTCCATCTCAAAACACAGACACAAAAACACACATAGGAACCACTTGCAACAACTTCTGTTGCACTGGTGGAGCACTCTCAATTGTGTATTCCAAAATGAAACCAACGCTGGTGTGTAAGGCAGGGTAGTACGTTGCCTTCTAAAAGCCTTTGAAACATCATAAAATGGCCAGAGCAAATGCAACAGAGGAATGAGACCTGGCTAAGAGAGAAATGCAGGCAGCCAAGGGCATGTCCTCCTTCTGCAGACACCTCCTGAGACGGCAGTTTCTTAAGCCACGGCTTGGAGCTTCACAACCCTTCAGAGAGGGGGCATGGAGAGGAACTCCATTTTCTGATGAGAAAACAGCAGTTTAAAGAGGGGGGCAAAGGTCTCCAGGCCTGGCAGGCTGCAGCTAAGGGGCTAGAATCCAAATCTCATGATTAATGACCTAATACCTTTTCTACCACATCAAGCTGCTTTGCTAATGCAAAGCAAAATTTCCAAATTTCCCACCACGTTTACCATATGTGAGCCTCAAAACAAATGCAGCTCAGCTGCAAAGATAACCGTAGTGGGGTGAGACCTAGCAAAGGGTGAGTGCTTCGCTTTTCTGTTCTTTTTTGAGACAGAGTCTCACTCTGTTGGCCAGGCTGGAGTGCAATGGTGTGGTCTCGGCTCACTGCAAGCTTCATCTCCCAAGTTCAAGTTATTCTCCTACCTCAGCCTCCCAAGGAGCTGGGATTACAGGCACCTGCCACCATGCCAACTAATTTTTTTTAAAATTTTATTTTTAGTAGAGATGGGGTTTCACCATGTTGGTCAGACTGGTCTAGAACTCCTGACCTTGTGATCAGCCCACCTTGGCCTCCCAAAGTGATGGGAATACAGGTGTGAGCCACCGCCCCTGGCCAGTTCTTTACTTTGCAAGTGCATAAACTTTCAAGACACCATAATATCACTATTAAAATGTGCTAATTAAATATTCTAAAAGCAAAGAATGCACACGCCTCCGAGTAACGAGCAAATCCGGTCATGTCTGGAAAACGTGCCTGCACGGTGCTCCTTTCCGTAGAAGCTCAGTGCATGCAAGTGGAAAAAGAAACACCTTCTTTTAAACACGGGCCACTGGAACAGCTAAGGCTTTTCTTATTTAGTTCTTACCTTATAACCATCTTATCACCAAGCTGTAAATGTAAATTCTGTGCCTAAGTGTCCCTAACCACATGGCCTTAAAGGTGTTCTGGCTTATTCTATGCAACTCATAAGGCTGAAATAACAGATATAGCACATTTCTACCCTGTAATCAGACACTATAGCTTTTCAAAAAGTATCTACAGCTGGGTGTGGCGGCTCACACCTGTAATCCCAGCACTTTGGGAGACTGAGGCAGGTGGATCACCTGAGGTCAGGAGTTTGAGACCAGCCTGGCCAACATGGTGAAACTCTGTCTCTACTAAAAATACACAAATTCGCTGGGAGTGGTGGTGGGCACCTGTAGTCCCAGCTACTCGGGAAGCTGAGGCAGAAGAATGGCTTGAACCTGGGAGGTGGAGATTACAGTGAGCCGAGATAGTGCCACTGCACTCTAGCCTGGGCAATAAGAGCGAAACTCTGTCTCAAAAAAAAAAAAAGAAAGAAAGAAAGAAAAGAAAAAGAAAAGTGTACTCTATGCCAAGCTACCAAAAACAAATAAAAACAGAGACCCTTAAGTTCCAAAAAAGCAGAAATTAGGCCACAGCCTCTAGCTGCAATGTGACAAAATTAGTACAAACATTAAACAAACACACTGGCTACTTGGAAGTTAAGACGCTCATCCTATTTGCCATTAAGACTATATCTGGCCAGGCAGAGTGGCTCACGCCTGTAATCCCAGCACTTTGGGAGGCCGAGGAGGGCAGATCACGAGGTCAGGAGTTCGAGACCAGCCTGACCAACATGGTGAAATACCATCTCTACTAAAAATACAAAAATTAGCTGGGCGTGGTGGCACGTGCCTATAATCCCAGCTACGCAGGAGGCTGAAGCAGGAGAATTGCTTGAACCTGGGAGACAGAGGTTGCAGTGAGCTGAGATCGCATCATTGCAACCCAGCCTGGATGACAGAGAGAGACTCTGTCTCAAAAAAAGAGAAAGATATATATATATGTATATATATATATATATATATATATATATACACACACACACACACACACACACACACACACACACACATTCACACACAGAAACTGAGAGAGCAAAAAATGAGAAGAAAATGTTTCAAAAGTATTTATAATAAGGAAGTAAATACTTTAATTAATGTATGTATATTCTTTTTTGTTTTTTAAAAGACCACTTAGGCCAGGTGTAGTGGTTCAAGCCTATAGTCCCAGCACTATGAAAGGCCAAGGTGGGAGGATGCCTTGAGCCCAGTAGTTTGAGACAAGCCTGAACAACATAGCAAGACCCCGTCTCTGAAAAAAGTACAAAAATTAGCCAGGCATGGTGGCGTGTGCCTGTGGTCCCAGCTGCTTGGGAGGCTGAGGTGGGAGGATCACCTGAGCCCAGCAGGTGGAGGCTGCAGAAAGCCACGATCATGGCTTTCTCCACCCTGTACTCCAGCCTAGGTGACATAGCAAGACCCTGTCTCAAAAGTAAATAAATAAATAAAATTTAAAAGACTGCTTAAAGATGACTACATAAATACTTATTTAGTTTTTTTTCTTGCTGTGTTGCCCAGGCCAGAGTACAGCGGTGCAACCTCCACTTCCCAGGCTCAAGGAATCCTCCCACCTCAGCCTCCCAAGTAGCTGGGACCACGGGCATATGCCACTATACCTGGCTAATTTTTGTATTTTTGGTAGTGATGGGGTTTCACCAGGTTGCCCAGGCTGGTCTTGAAGTCTTGGGCTGAAGCAATCCATCCCCTTCAGCCTTGCAAAGCGCTGGGATCACAGGCATGAGCCACTGTGCCCAGCCTACTTAAATATTTATCACAAAAACACAGACTCCAAAATAGCACCAAAGAAAAGGAACACTGGTCACCAATTTCTAAAGAGTAAGATGTCCTGGCAAAACCAGATTCTTCATCCTTTACCACAATGAGGATTATCTTTAAGTTTCTTTTTTTATACGCTAGTATGAAAATCAGTTTCCTGGATCCAGCTTGTCTTGTTCAGCACTGGGGACAGTAGCTCACAGCAGCTACTCAGTAAATATTTATAGAATGACTGCGTTAAATAAGTATATACATATATAAAGAGATTGGCTACAAATGATTGTATCTAAACATATGATATAGACATTTCAAATGAGTCATAAATATTTTTCACATATAAAGATTTTTCATAACCTAAATAGTCAATAAAGCAAGTTACAAAATAGTTTATAAAGAAGACGTATGTTTTCTCTTTCTTCTTTCATTCTCTCTCTCTCACACATAACTTTTAAAACTCTGTTCATTAGTTGGACAAACAGGAGCTAGGGTGGGGGCTTACGCCTGTACTCCCAGCACTTTTTTTTTTTTTTTTGAGACTCCAGCCTCGCTCTGTTGCCAGGCTGGAGTGCAGTGGCCCAATCTTGGCTCATTGCAACCTCCGCCTCCCAGGTTCAAGTGATTCCCCTGGCTCAGCCTCCTGAGTAACTGCGACTACAGGTGCATGCCACCACGCTCAGCTAATTTTTGTATTTTTAGTAGAGACAGGGTTTCACTGTATTGGCCAGGATTGTCTCGATCTCTTGACCTCATGATCTGGCCGCCTCGGCCTCCCAAAGTGCTGGAATTACAGACATGAGCCACTGCGCCCAGCCTATCTCAGCACTTTGGGAGGCTGAGGTGGGTGATTCACCTGAGGTCAAGAGTTGGAGACCAGCTTAGCCAATATGGCAAAACCCCGCGTCTACTAAAATTCAAAAATTAGTTGGGTGTGGTGGTGGATGCCTGTAATCCCAGCTACTCAAGAGGCTGAGGCAGCAGAAGGGTGGAGGTTGCAGTGAGCCAAGATCACGCCACTGCACTCCAACCTGGATGACAAGAGTGAAACTCCATCTCAAAAAAAAAAAAAAAAAGAGGTAAAAGAAAACATTTTTTCTACTGTCGATTAATTAATTAATTAATTAGTTTAATTTTCTTTTTTTGAGATGGAGTCTTGCCCTGTCATGCAGGCTGGAGTGCAGTGGCATCATCTCGGCTCACTGAAACCTTCACCTCCCAGGCTCAAGCAATTCGTCTGCCTCAGCCTCTTGAGTAGCAGGGATTACAGGTGTCTGGCACCACACCTGGCTAATTTTTATATTTTTTTGTAGAGATGGGGTTTCACCATGTTGGCCAGGCTGGTCTCAAACTCCTGGCCTCAAGCGGTCTTCCCACCTCGGCCTCCCAAAGTGCTGGGATTACAGAAGTGAGAGACCATGCCCTGCTGCTTGCCAGTGAATTTACTTTTGCTTCAGAGTTGCACAGGTCATCATCAGCCCCACTGTCCCTGGTCTACGGATGGTGACCACACAAATCCGTATCACCTGGCCTGTATCTTCAGCCTACCCCTGGCATGTTCTGTCATGGGCCTTTCTCAACAAGCCATCTGCTTAATATTCAAATCACAAGGAAAACAGCTCTGTACCAGTCAGTGTGGACGTCCCGTGTCTGCTAAGCACTCACATTTCTCAAAGTTAACGTTATCAAATTTTAAATTGATAACATTAGTTTAAAACATGCCTGCCATGAAGCAATGAAGTTCCTGGCAAAACTGACAGAGTAACTCAGAACTTAAAAGTGAATCGTTGGCCGGGCGGGGTGGCTCATGCCTGTAATCCCAGCATTTTGGAAGGCTGAGGCAGGTACATCACGAGGTTAGGAATTCAAGATCAGCCTGGCCAACATGGTGAAACCACATCTCTACTAAAACTACAAAAATTAGCCAGGTGGGTTGGCAGGCACCTGTAATCCCAGCTACTCAGGAGGCTGAGGCAGGAGAATCCCTTGAATCCGGGTGGCAGAGGTTACAGTGAGCCAAGATTGTGCCACTGCACTCCAGCCTGGGCGACAGAGGTAGACTCCATCTCGGAAAAAAAAAAAAGTGAATCCATGCCCATGTATCTTACTTTCAGTCTGAAAACGTATCTAAGATTGCATCCCGAAGTAACAGTAATCAACCTCCACATTGCTGGTCTGCGGCACAGCAGAATTAAACACAACACACTTAAACACTTCCATCCAGAAACAGTAAATCAAACTTTCCATTTACCTGTGGTGGCAACTGCAGTTCTGAGCTTGTCTTGCCGCAAACTGTGAGTCCACAGAGCAGACAGGGTCCCGAGCTTCAGCCTGGAGGAAGAAGATGGAGGAGGAAGTGATTACGCTATGTTCTCTGGATACCCCCAACTCTCCACCACCTTGGAAGAAGAAAGTCACCCTGCCCCTGCCCCACAACCACACAGGTGTCGCACGGTCCTTCTCAGGAAAGCCCGTGCCCTTGCCCTGACCCAGTTCCCCAGGGCACCCTTATCCCAAGCAGGCTGGGAGAGGAGGGGCCTCCCTGGTTTCCTGGGCGGGGGGAGTCGGTGGGGCAGCTGGGGCTGAGGTGGGCACGCAGTCCCACGAAGCCCGGCGGTTAGACAACTGTGGGTTTTTCTTGGAAAGAATCCTGGCACTTGGAGCACACTTCCTCTCGTTTAACTTTTAAAGCAGGCTTCAGAAACGCACAGGCACGCCAATGTGCCCTGGTAGTTGGGGTGGGAGAGGGGGCAGAACGGACCTTCCTGACTCCCACCGGCACCACCCCGCGCCCCTCCGGCTTCACCCGCACCACGCGGGCCGCGCAGCCCAGGACTCCGGAAAGACCTGGGAATGCCCGCGCCAGACCCGCAGCGGCCCCCACCAGGAGCGACGTGGCGCGGCTTCCGCAGAGAAGACACCCGGCCGAGCGCAGCCCGTCCGGGCTGCCGGGGGTCACCCCGCCGCGTTGGGGCACCAAGCGGGAAGCGTTCCTCAAAGGCGGTCACAGCCGGAGGAGCTAACACGCGCGTCTCGGTCCGGCGGCAGCCGCCGGCGCACCCACCCAGGGTCGGTCCGTCCGGGCCCGGGTTTCCTCGCCTCAGGGATCCCTGGGGGTCGTGGGGAGCCACGGCGCCGAGGGATGGGCGAGCCCCGATGCCCCCGCCCGAGGGCCTCCCTCCCAAGGGACGAGCCGAAGACTCAGAGTCGCTGCGGTCGCCAGACCCGACCTCCGCGCAGCGCCAAGCCCCACGGACGCCGCGGAGTCTACGGTTCCGGGCAGGGCCCCGGCGCTAGGAGGGAGGCCGAGCAGGGCCCCGGGACCCCTTGCACGAGTCCGCGGAGTGTGTCCTCGCCCCTCGCCCTCAGGTCTCCGGCCGCGCACCCTGACCTGGGTCCCCGGGCCCCCGAGACCTCGAGACCCCGGGCCCCGCGCATGCGCCGCCCAGCCCCTGCCCCTCCCCCGTCCGCCGCCGTCTGGGTCCCGGGACTGGGGAAGCCCGGCCCGCGGACCCCCGCGCGCGCCCTTCCGCCCCCGGGCACCTGGACCGCGGTCCGCCGCCTGCCAGTCCGTGGGACGAGCGCCGAAGGAGGCGGCGCCGGGCAGGGCGCTAGCGGCCGCCTCCGCCCCCGCCGCCCGCTGCCCCTGCCGCGGGGCCGCCGCGTCCACGGCCCATGCCCGGCGCCGCCTCCGCGCGTCCGTGCCAGCCGCGCCCCCGCCCCACGCGCCGCCCCTCGGCCCGCCCCGGTCCGCGCGGGCTCCTGTCCCCGGGCCCGACCCGGAAGCCCCGCCCGCCCCGCGCGCCCTCGGGGCGCCCGGGCTCCGGCCCCGGGACACACCCCCCGGACGGCGGCGCCCGATTGGCTGCTCGCGGGGGCGGGGCCCCGGGAGCGCTCCGCGGCTCCCACCTAGTGCCTCGGGTCCGCTGCAACCAGGGGAAACTGAGGCCGAATAGGTGGAGGAGCCCTCCAAGGTCACCGCCGGGACGCCGCTGAGCGTGGGCGCCCCTGCAGCCCCGCGCACCCGATGGGGCTGAATTCGAGGAGGGGACGCGCGGCCGCAGGGCGGGTGGAGGTTCCCGCTGAGCGCCCGTGCCACGCTGGCGAGTCCCTCCTGCCTCCTCCGGGAGCTGGGCTCCGCGGTTCGGTGCGATGAGCGGGTCTAGACCCGGGACCGGGTGCCCTTGAGCCTCCAAAATGCTTGGGGTGGGAGGCGGACCGGGAAGGACCTTGTCCCTGGAACCCTATGATGCAAAATAAGGGGAAGAGGAAGGCGAACTGGGAGGACTAGGAAACAGGTGGCAGGAGGTGCCAGGGCAGTGTGGCGGGCGGGGGAACGAGGAGGGTGAAGGGCAACGCGGACGGGCTCGGGGAGGCGCCGCTAGCTCCGACCCCACATCCCCACCCATCTCCAGTGGCCCGAGAGCCATGCGCGCCCCCTACTCCGTGCCCAGGGGGGGGTGATGAGGGGCTGACTTTGTGCCCACGCAAGGCGCTGGGACTCTGCCAACGCAGAGGGAGGTCGCGGCCCGGCGGCCAATGGCGAGGAGTAGGAGAGCGCCCTGCAAAGCCGCTTTGTTCGCGCTGTGACGCCCGAGCTCTCTGCGCGGAATGCACAAAGTCCCTGGGTGCCGGCACATCAGGGCGCCCCTCCTCGGGAACGAAATGTGTGCTATGCCAGCCCCACTGCCAGCTGTGCCTGCCACTGTGCTATTTGTGGTCCCAGGAGGACCCATTCCGGAAAGGAAACGCAAATCTCATTAGGCAGGGGAACTGCAGACCAGGCAGGAACTGGCCCTTGCACAGAATTCTCTCAAACTCACCCTTGTTGATTAGCCAGGCAACTATGGTGAACTTTGCCCCACCCTCCAGACCCTCCCGCGTATCCTTCCCTCTGGCACATGGCAGGCTCAGCTTTTCTTGCACATGCTAGCCACCAATAGCACAGATGCATGTTGTGTTTCAGAGTTTACAGCGTGATCCATAGTTAATATCCTGGATATCTTGTGGGATGTGCAGGCAGCCACATCAAAGCTTGTCATCCTGTTGTGCTTGGTGAGGGAAGGTGACCCTAGGCTGCCCATGCAGAGCTCAGGGGCTACATCCTTATGAGGATCTCTGGGCTCAAGGACATTATGTGGCATAACCACATCCCAGGCTCTCAAGAACCAGGGTCCACACAGCTGTGTTGGCTTCTTTTCCCAGTTGCAACATCCAGGTCAACCAGGTGTTGAAAGACCTGGTGTACCTTGTCACGAACAAGGACAAAGGCTGTGTGGGGCTCTGAAGAGTGGTCGTGAACACTCAGCAGACACAGAAAAGACGATATTCCTGGGTTCTTGGGGCTCCCAAGGTTTTAGGAAGAGAAAACTTGGTTTTCATCCATGTGTCCCAGAAATAAGCATTTTCAATCAAATGCTCTCAGCCAGTCTCCCGCAGACGTCCTGGGGTAGAAGCAAGTTCAGGACTCTTCTCTTGGGAGCATCCTGGCCAGAAACAGCCCCTATCTACTGCCTCCTGGGGCTGGTAGGTTTCTTTTGGGAAACCATGTGCGCATGGGAGAGGTGAAGCAATTTTCTGTTGGCCACGAAGACCTTGTCACACACCCAGCATGGGAGCAACTGTCACAAAGCTCACACCCCACCCCCATCCCCAGCTCCAGGAAGCCTCTCTTTACCTTCTTCGGTGCTGATGAAATGAGGGCCACACGACAGAACAGAAACGCCGCTGCTGCAGGGACTGAGTAGAAATCTATACTTGGAGGACAAATCAGTGCTCTTGAAAGTGTCTCTGAGCATGCCCTGAGTTTCCTCTCTGGAGCTTAGTGACTACTGCGAGCACCTGCCTGGGGCACAGGGATCTCAGTTCATAGCTTCCATTTATGTGGTGACAATGCTGTCTCAGGTCCCTTTTGACATTTTCTGGTCTTGAAGATGTTCTGAGGGTAATTCTTATTGTGCCCACATTACGAGAAGGAGACTGAGGCACAGAGCGGCCCCATCTGCACTGGGTCCCCCAGGCCAGTGGCAGGGCGCAGGACAGAAGGCTGGTCTGTAAAGCCCATGGCTGCCCTGCTAAGCCTCTCACTCCTGCAAGTGCTGACCTGCCAGCCAGCCAGAGAAGCCCAGCCTCTCCCACGGTCTCAGGGAAACGATTGGGATGCTGGGAATTCAGAGGGGAAGGGGTTGCTGGAGAAGGCAACCTGGAGTGGTAGGGCTTGGCCACTCAGTAGCAGGCAGCAGTTAGACCCTGAGTGCTAGGAGCAGGTGATGACAGTCATCTGTGTTCAGAGTCCCAAGTGCTTTCCCTGTTCCTGCCAGGGTGAAGCTTCCCCCATGGGCCTGGGGTCCAGGCTGGAGTCTGTTTGCCATCCAGGGCCTGCAAAGGTTGCTGCTAACTTGCCCTCTGCTGATGTGCAAATCCCTCTGTCAAAGGGGATGGTGCTTCCAGGGTGTCATCCACCAGGGCAGTGGCCTCTGAGCTCCTGGAAGCACGCCTGCAGGTCAGGTGGTGGAAGTCCACCAGGGCAGAGGCTGTGGGCCGAGAAAGGGAGGGCTTATTGTCAGCGAGCAGGGAGCTGCTTGGTGACCTGAGGCTGGACCTCGTTGGTGAGAGCCAACCTGGGTATGTCCTTGGTTGCCATCCTGGTACTGACAGCAAACCCCTATGGGTCCAAGGTAATGGAAGATTGTCGCACTAGGGCACAGAACCCACAAGAGTCTCATAAGGTGGCTGTGCCTATGCCATCTTACAGATGAGGAATGAAGGGCCAGGAAAGGCAGCGCGTGGCCAAGGTCCCCAGCAGGGAGTGAGAACTCTTCCAAGTCCCAGTCCATCAGCACCTGGTCTTGGGTACTCCTGGGATTCGGCTGTCTGGGGCAGAAGCTGTCTGATGACAGACACGGCAGACTCCGGAAGTCTCAGGAGTCCAGGATCAATGACAGGATTTCCCTGGTGGCTGATCCTGGCCCGACAGCTCCAGGGGGATGGCAGCAGCATGTCCAGAAGCCTGTGGCAGGAGAGAGGGGCCACGTTCAATGGGAGACAGTGTGGAGATGGCACAAGATGGGCAGAGCTGGGTAGGGCCCTGGTCAGGCAGGTCTTACGGCCGGTGGGGAGTTAGGCTTTGGTCATAAGGGCTGCAGGACACCTGCCATGGAGGGTTGTCAGCAGGAGCGTGACTCCATCAGCTTAGCACCGAGTGCTTCGTGCTACATGCTACACTTTAACCAGTGGTCACAGCTGGAGTGGGGAGGGGCTTAAGCTGTGCACCTATTCTAACTTTCCAGGATCTGGAAGCTTCTGCAGGTCCAGAAACTGCTGCTGTCATGACACTCTACCCTTTGATAATTAAGCGGTCTCCAGCTTTGCAGCAGGCCCCATTCGACATGGCTCAGATGTCTGTCTCTGTTGATCTTGAGAAGGCAGGGCAGCCCACCGGCAGCTGCACTGCCTCCCCTCTTCGCTCCTCCAAAGGGACAGGTGCCCCCTCATCACACAGGATCCAGCTCCAGGGCTGGATGGCATATGTCTTTTATCCAGTCCAGGGCATGGACGGGAAACTGTGGGACCCCTGACTGTGTCATTCTAGGTGCCGTGGGAATCTCACTGCAAAGCGTGACGTGGATAGACAGATTTTCTTTTCCTTTTTCTTTTTCTTTCTTTCTTTCTTTCTTTCTTTCTTTCTTTCTTTCTTTCTTTCTTTCTTTCTTTCTTTCTTCCTTCCTTCCTTCCTTTCTTTTTTTCTTTTTTTCTTTCTTTCCTTCTTCCTTCTTTCTTTATCTCTCTCTCTCTCTTTCTTTTTTTTTGAGATGGAGTCTTGCTCTGCACTTGCTGGAGTGCGATGGGGAAATCTTGGCTCATTGTGACCTCCACCTCCCAGGTTCAGGCGATTCTCCTGCCACAGCCTCCTGACTAGCTAGGATTACAGGTGCCTACCACCACAACTGGCTAATTTTTTGTATTTTTTATAGAGATGGGATTTCACTGTGTTGACCAGGCTGGTCTTGAACTCCTGACCTCAGGTGATCTGCCCACCTTGGCTTCCTAAAGTGCTGAGATTACAGGTGTGATGCACCTGGCCAGATAGATTTGGTCCATAAAGGACGATGTGCTCTGCATGGAGTTGGATTCTGCAGTGATCTGACCCCGTGGCCCGGTCGTGAGTGGAGCTGCTGCAGGCAGGGAAGGCTGGAGATGCAGACATGAGGCCTGGCGCGGCAGCCTGGAAACGCAGGAGGCAGGCAAGCTTAGTGCGCAGCACAGCACTGCGCCACCCGGGTGCCGCCCTCCACTTCCCTCATGGAATGAGTGAGCAGTGCCTGGGGTCTGGAGTTGAACAGAACTGGATTCAAATCCTCCTGTACCTTTCCCTCACACTACAACCTCCAGCCAGCAATGCCTATCCAAGCCCCCTCATCCCTACAGTGGGGCAGGGGGCCTGCCTCAGTGGGTCCTGGTGTGAGTTTGAAGAGGGAGTGTGGGGGTGGTGCAGGGCGGGGCCTGGTGAGTGGGTCATATTTGGGACATGGTAACCACCAGCTTGAGGGTTCTGCCAACGCTTGCCTCCTCCAGGAAGCCTGCTTGGCAACCATCCCCCTGCCAAAGCTGCCCTCTGCTTTCTGTGGCCACCAGCTCCAGTGCTCTGAGTGGCTCTTGTCACATCCAGCACCATCTTTACGGGGCCCACTGCCTGGTCCTGTCTGTCCACTCAGGACAGCTGACAGGCACCCCTCATGCCTTGCAGACACCAGCCCCCGTGCCCATGTGCCTCCTGCCTGTGATCCCCAGTCCCACCCCGTTATCTGCTTCTCACCAGAGTCCCGACAGCCCGGAGAGGCAATCTGAACCAGAGCCTGTGCACCTGAGTGGAGGGAGGCTGCCCTATCGCATTGCTCTACCTTGGATTTCACTGAAATGTGGGACTGGGCCATGGTCCCTCATCTCCTGGAAGGGACAGATCATGTTTGACAATTTTTTGGGGGTCTGCAGCAAAGTGAAAAACAAAAACAAAAACAAAAACCCCTGACATTGTGAAGGTCCCTCTAGAACCTCACATAGCTGATTTAAAGAAATAGCTTCGGGTCAGGCGCGGTGGCTCATACCTGTAATCCCAGCACTTTGGGAGGCCGAGGGGGGCGGATCACCTGAGGTCAGGAGTTTGAGAACAGCCTGGCCAACATGGTGAAACCCTGTCTCTACTAAAAATACAAAAATTCGCCAGGCATAGTGGCACATGCCTGTAGCCCAGCTACTTGAGAGGCTGAGGCAGAAGAATTGCTTGAACCCGGGAGACATAGGGTGCAGTGAGTGGACATCACACCAAGGCACTCCAGCCTGGGCAACAGAAGCAAAACTCTGTCAAAAAAAAAAAAAAGAAAGAAAGAAAGAGCCTGTTTTTCAGGCCAGGCACGGTGGCTCACACCTGTAATCCCAGCACTTTGGGAGGCAGAGGCAGGAGGATTGCTTGAAGCCAGGAGTTTGAGACCAGCCTGGGCAACATAATGCGACCCTTTCTCTAAAAAAAGTTAAAAAAAAAAAAAATGAACCAAGCACGGTAGCATGTGCCTGTGGCCCCAGCTCCCCAGGAGGCTGCGGCGGGAAGAGCACTTGGGCCTGGGAGGTCAAGGCCGCAATAAGCTGTGACCGCATCACTACCCTCAGGCCTGGGCAACACCGAGAGACCCGGTCTCAGAGAGAAAAAAGAGAAATATCCTTTTCCTTTCCAAGACTGTATCCTTACATTCCTATATTGTAGTTGAAAATGCCTTTCCTTGGTGAGAATTGCTTAGATCAAGTGCTGGTAATTATGGTAGGGATCGGTTAGCTTTGAATTGGCAAAACCAAGATATTGACAAACCACATGTCTGTCCCCAGAGCTGTTGCAAATGGCACCCGTCTGTAACAGCCAAGGTCCAGGGGCCGCCCCTCGCCCCTCAGATGCACTTTATTTACTGAAAGAAGCAGCACAGAGGACTCTGGACATTTCCCAATCTTTCCATGCCAGGCCTTTTCTCCATTTTATTAGTGATATTTATTTTCAAGTCAACACATCGGTTTGTGTTGAGACTTGCAACGTTAGAATATAAAGTTCTATGTGAGGGCCTGATTTTGATCTTTGACAAAGCCAAGGAACAGGGTGTGGGCTACAACCTTGAGAATCTGCAGGAGCTGCGCCCACACGGGCCTTGGCTCGAACGCCATTGGACACCCTCCCCGGGGGCCCCTGACCTGGGGAAGAACCTCCCTTCTGCCTGGGAGCCTCAAGGTGTGCAGAGGAGAGAGCTGGCTGGAGCCAGATGTGTGAAGGCAATCAGTGTTTCTCTGCAAGGTGACGGTGGCATGGAGCAGGCAGGGTTCTTGGATGGCTGGTGAGGAAGCAGGCTGGGGACTGTTAATTCATTGCTCCCCCTCTCCAGGTGGAGACATTAAATTAGGTCAAAGCATCTTGGCGAGTATTCATGCTGAGTTGAGTTTTTAAAACAAAACCAAGTAAGCAGCTGGTGGGTGCTCAGTGGGTGCCAAGGACTGAGCTGGCTTTTCCAGGCCGGCCCCCTGCTTCTTTGCCCAGTGTCCCCAGTGCTGACTTTCTCTCAGGGAACATGGTGGGCTCTGGGTGCCTGTGGAGTTGGCAGGACGTTTTCTCAGCTCTGCCCATTCCCCGGCTTCCTGGGACCTTGGAGTGCGCTGCAGGCGGGACTGGCTGTCTGCCCGGCCTGGTCTAGCTGCTGCTCACTCAGAGCTGTGTCCTCTCGGTCCCTCCCTCCCTGCTGGGCTAGGAGTCTGCCCTCACTGTGCCCTCATGCCTGGGGCAGACCTCAGTTTCCCACTAACCTTATGCTTCTAACTCCTTCTTTGCATGCCTGCCTCCCTCATCACACTGGGAGAGGCTCTGGCAGAGGAAGCCTGCCTTCCCCTGATGTGTGGCCTCAGCTCCTAGTTGGCAGAATCCTTCCTGCTGCAAAATGGCTCTAGCTTCATGCTGCCTACCCTTGGAGAGTCAGCCCTGAGCCCAGGCAGGCCAGGAGTGTCACTGAGAAGCGTATGCAGCCGGCACCTGGAAGGCCAGAGACACAGACTGAGGAGCTGGGATTGTCCTACAGACAGTGGACGGCCAAAAAAGACGCTTGAGCACCGGTGGCCTCAGACCCAGGGGACCTTCCCAGCCCATGTCCTCACTTGCTCAGAGCCAGCAGGAGGAGCAGGAGCGGTGTCCTGAGACACTGTTCTGTAAGGAACAATGCCACTGCTGCAAAGATACCAATGTGGGGAGTGGTGTTGCCCTAATTCAGAGACAATTGAGTGGAATCAAAAGCACCACCGGTGTGGCACAAGCCTGTCTTCTTCCTTTCCTTTTTTTTTTTTTTTTTTGGTTGGGGGAGATCGGATCTTGCTCTGTCACCCAGGCTGGAGTACAATAGAGCAGTCATAGCTCACTGCAGCTTCAAACTGCTGGGCTCATGTAACCCTCCTGCCTCTGCCTCCTGAGTAGCTGGGACTACAGGTGTGCACCACCATGCCTGGCTAATTAAAATTATTATTATTATTATTTGTAGAGAGACTGCAGAAGGGACCCTGGTAGGTTGCCCAGGGTGGTCTTGAACTTCTAGCCTCCAGTGATCCTCTCACCTTGACATCCAAAGCACGGGGATTGTAGGTGTGAGCCGCTGTGTGTGGCCCCAAGTCCATTTTTTAAAGCATTTCTGTGACAAGCACATGCAGGCAAGGCAAAGCAAAAGTGATCAAATCCGATGAGTGTGCTGCTCTGGCACTGTTTAACAAGTGAACTGGGGTCGTTATTAAATTCTAAACTCTTCAGCAGCCCCCTCGGACGGTGTCAGATTCAGGAAATGGCAAACAGAACTGAAGATAGGAAAAGGACCCTAGGAAAATGCCCACGTGTTTTAGAAGGCAGACTCTGCCTCAGCCATGAAGGTGGATTGTGAGTTCATCGGCTTCTGCAGATGTTTAATGAATGCAAATCAGATTCTCCCCGTTATTCCTGCGTCGAGGCTGAACACACCTATACGGGGCGTCCGTGTGAAGGGAAGCCCCTGCCTGTGCCTCCTAGTGGACTCCCTGGGAGCGCCCCTCCCTGCCTCTGCCCATCAGCGCCTGAACTGTGGCCCCTTACACTCCCGTTGCCTCCCCAGTGGCTTGAACTCCAGAACTTGCTACCTCTCCGTGGATTTCCCGGAGGAGTGATGAGCTCTGGGCTATGCTTGGCCACCAGACAGGGACCGTCTCTTCTATTACGGTGTGAAATGTCCCCTAGGGTCTCGTTCGATAATTCTATAACAATACGGGAAGACCATGTGGGTGTCTGCGACTTTGTCTGCTGGTTCTTCCTTCCCTTTCAGACTTAGATATCTTTGTGTGCTTCTGGGGCCCTCGGAAGGGTGTCTGTGGGGTTTCTGTGAGGTCCAGGACAGAGGTTCCTTCTCACAAGGATTGTGTTTGCTTTTACATGGACAGCCCAGACCCCCTGAAACCAAATGCCCAGGGGTTCCAAGTCCCCATGAGCTCCATGCTCTTTGTGCTTGAGTCTCTGTGCCCTTCCCTTTTTTCCTCCCACTGCTTTGAATGCTAACAAATGCCTTCTAAATCGGAAAGGGAAGTTTTGGGGCAGGGGTCAGGGTTATCTCTGCTTCAGTCTGCATCCAAGGTGGTGTCTTTCAGGCTCCCAGCTGGATACGGGGGTGAATCCCTATCAGGCTTCTCATACCTTGACGTCTGTCTACTCCCTCCCCCGCCAAGGTGGAAGCCCAACTTGCCAGGTCGGCAAATGCTCGCAGGCAACAGCGGCCCCAGCATTCCTCCCTAGGTTCTTTCTTTCCCTGGAGCTTGGCCTGGAGGTTTCCCACTAGCCTGGAAGCCATTTGATGCTTTTAATGTGATTTTGTTAAATTATTTATTTATTTATTTATTTGAGACGGAGTTTCGCTCTTGTTACCCAGGCTGGAGTGCAATGGCGCGATCTCGGCTCACCGCAACCTCCGCCTCCTGGGTTCAGGCAATTCTCCTGCCTCAGCCTCCCGAGTAGCTGGGATTACAGGCACGCACCACCATGCCCAGCTAATTTTTGTATTTTTAGTAGAGACGGGGTTTCACCATGTTGACCAGGATGGTCTCGATCTCTTGACCTCGTGATC
>CM052648.1:3720504-3735380 GCA_028533165.1 Leontopithecus rosalia
CCAGGCTGGAGTGCAATGGCGCGATCTCGGCTCACCGCAACCTCCGCCTCCTGGGTTCAGGCAATTCTCCTGCCTCAGCCTCCCGAGTAGCTGGGATTACAGGCACGCACCACCATGCCCAGCTAATTTTTGTATTTTTAGTAGAGACGGGGTTTCACCATGTTGACCAGGATGGTCTCGATCTCTTGACCTCGTGATCCAAGGGCTCTGCCATTACTGCCGACAGAAGCTGGGACAGTTAATGCAGTTGCAGACATTATTTTCCACAGGCTGTCTCATCTTCTAGCTGAGACAGATGTTCAACAGCTGGAGAACTGGACCTGTCTTTGTCCTCATCTTGCCAAGCAATAGGCGGTGGTCATTAAACAAGGATTTTCAAGCCCGTTGCTTAAAGGCATTGTTGACCCAAAGGGAAGTGGGTCCCTGCTCCTCTTCCTGGGCAGAGGCTCAGGAGCCCAGAGGGCCCTCCCGGCTTGGCTGCCTGCAGAGTGGCTGAGGAAGCGCCTGCTGTGTGCACAGGGCATCCAGCCTCGCTCCTCCCCGGGCAGCCCCGCAAACAGCTGTTCCTCTGCCTGCTCCCAGCTGTGGACCTGAGGCAGAGAGGCTGAGCCATTGCCCTGAGCCACATGCCTGGGAGCAGCAGGCCTGGACCTGGTGCCCGGACCTGGCTCACATGACCTTGCTTTTTCCATTGTGCCTGCTGCTCCCTCCTGAGCTCTGTGACCTTGGGCAGCCATGGCCGTCCTGTGCCCATTCCCAGCTGTAAAATAAGAGGCTGGACTGGCTGATCTCAAATGTCCCCTGCCAGCCTGGGATTCTGTGTTGTGCCCCAGGGTGTGCTGATGACATGCCCCCAAAGGGAGCCACCAGTGCTCATGAGGGAGGCCTTTTTCCTGAGTCAAGGTGGGTGGGGGGGTTGGGGGTGAGTCAGGGGGCTGGGAGGTGGGGGAAGCACACACTGTCCTCCCCAGCTGAGCCCTCATGGTGAATTACCTTGAGCCTCAGGCTCAGTGCTTTGGAAATGCTCTCAGACCCAGCACCCAGGCCTGGAACCGGCCTCCGAGTCCCTGGCCCTCCCCCTCTCTACTGGAATCTTCCAGGCTGAGGTAGGTCAGCTGAAAGTCACTGACTCTGCCTTCCACAAACTCATAGCTGACAGACCATTCCACGTCCCCTCCCAGCCCCATCCGGGGAGGGGAATTTGCTTGGCCTTCCCTCCCTCAGGGCCGACCCACTGTCAGTCACTCTCTGGGTCCCACCCACTGTCCCACCAACTTCGTTGGTCTAAAAATATGCTCTGGCATCTTGCTGGAAGGCAGCGGGAATGATGGGCCCTGCTAAGGTGAAGAGAGTTACCCGAGGGGGCAAACTGACATGCGGTCACGCTTTGGCGAAATAACAAAACAGCAGGAAGGACACTGGCTCCCCATGTGTCCTCACGGCCTTAGGCCGGGAAGAGGCCCCTTGGGCTTAGGGTGAAAACCAGGCCCAGGCCCCTCACCCAGTCCTTTCTGCCCACTTTGGGAGGGAGCCCAAGAATTCAGCTAGGGAGGGACCTCCTGTTGGGAACTGAGGCCCAGTTGGAACTTTCTGGGGGTTTCCTGGGGACAGGACGCCACGGAATCTTCTCTGGGCATTCAGAGCCAGGCTCAGGCCCATAAGAAAGATGTGGGCAGCTGAGAAAAGCACTCTCTTCCCTTCCCCACATTTTTTTTTTTTTGAGGCAGAGTCTTGCTGTCTCCCAGAATCTTTGCCTGACGGATTCAAGTGATTCTCCTGCCTCACCTCCTGAGTAGCTGGGACTGCAGGCACCCAACACCACGCCCGGCTAATTTTTTTGTATTTTTAGTACAGACGGGTTTTCACCATGTTGGCCAGGCTGGTCTCAAGTGATCAGCCAGCATTACCGGTGTGAGCCACCATGCCCAGCCTCCCCTTCACCCCTTGCTCTGAGAGCCTGAGCTGGAGTCCTGGCTCTGCTGGGGGCCCTGCGCGCATTGTCTCGCCTCTCTGCGCCTCTGTTTTCCGTGGGAAGGTTACCTTTGTAGGGTCACTGTGAGGGTCAGAGGTTACAAAGGTCAATGGGGCCCATGTCAACAAGCTGTTGCCCTGGCTTTGGCCCTGCCCTTTCATTTCTCGTTTGTCCACCTGCACAGCCCACCCGCTGGTCAACACTGCACTGCTGACAGCTCCGTGGGTCTGGGCAGAGCCCCTGGGCCCAACACCTGGAGTCCGCCGTGGTCACGTCTTCTCCTCTCTCTCCAGTCGTCTACTTCCATCCCACTGCTTTGCACGTGCTTTTCCTTCTGTAGGGCATCCCTTCAGAATCCCTTCCCTTCGCTTTTTCCTTTAAGGATTTACTTCAGGCACCACCTCCTCCAGGAAGGCCTCACTGATCACTCCTCCTTGGGTTGTGTTCCTCTTCTGTACTCCTTTAACCCTGGTGCCTCCTGCTGCCTTCACTTTATTTGTTGACTAAGTCATCTCCCTTGCTAGGCTAGAAGCTTCTTGGGAGTCTGGATGTCATCTGAGGTGATTAGAAGCCGTAACTACAGGAATGATGGAACGACATTTAATAACCATTATAATAATTGATTCAGGGCAGAGTCATCTAAGGATGCTAATATTAGTGGGTGAAAGTTTGAGCAGCAGGATATTTACAAAGTCTCAAAGTATCACCCAACAAGATACTTACTAATGGCAAAAGGAAACACAGTAACTTTTCAGCAGGGAAATCTGGCCAACTCCTTATTTATCAAGTGATCGCCAGGAACGAAACAGACATCAACACATACCTCCTGCTTTCGTGGTCTTCCTGCCAAGCATGGTAGCCTGGATCTCATCACGAGAGCCTACAAAATAACTGATATGTACTCTTTGGGCGTGTCAATGTCACGAAACACACACACGCGCGCACACACAGGCTGAGGAGCTGTTTCAGATTAAAGGAGATGGAAAGGTGACAGCAGAACGCAATGCAGCGTTCACATCACTCAGGTTTTCTTGCTTGTTTGGTGTTTTACATCCTACATGTCAGATTTAACAAGGATAGGTACTTTGCAGTCTCGAACTCCTGGGCTCAAGCGATCCTACCACCTCAGCCTTCCAAACTGCTGGGGTGACAAGTGTGAGCCACCGCACCTGGCCCAGGTCCCTTTCCTACTTAGCCCTCCTTCTTCCTCTCCTGAGGACCCTTGTGCTTACCTTGGACCCACTGAGATGACCTGGGAGAATTTTGCCATCTTAAGATGTTTCAGTATATTTGCAAAGTCCTTTTGCCATGAAAGGTGACATGTTTGCAGATCCTGAGGATTAGGTGCGAACATCTCCGGGAGGGTACCTGGCTCTGCCACTGACTGTCAGTGGGGCCTTGGGCAAGTCACTTTACAGCCCTGTGCCTCAGTTTCCCCATCTCTGAAGAGGGGATAATGATAGTCCTACCTCATTAGTTTGCTGAAAGGATCACTCAGGTGACATCTGTGAGGTCCTGGGGTAGGGCCTGGCTCTTGGTCAGTGCCGGGTGGAGGTTTGTGTTCATGTGGGCGTGGGTACAAGAGCTTCCAGGAAATGGCCAGGAGGAGTCGGGGCAGGGGACAGTGAAGTATCTGCAGAGACAGGAAACCCTCTGTGTGATGGGTGATACATTTTCTGAGGCTTCCAAGAGGTTGGCTTTGCTGTCCAGGGACCTGGGGCAGGGTTCCCAACACCCGGCCAGGGACTGCTAACCGATTCCTAAAAGGCAAACTCGATGCCCTGGAGGGGAAGCAGCCGGAGCCCTGGGGCTCGCAGGAGGCTCCTGGTGGAGGGCAGCGCGGCTGCCACCCTCAGGGAGACATCCTGTTCCATCCAGCCACCGCTCAGGTGGGGAGATAGGGGCCCAGATGGGGTGAGCCGGCCTGCGGTGCTATTTCCCTGGTTCCTGCCTCTGGCCTGCAGCTGTTCCCACACACCTGCTGCAAATGCTGGTGCTGTGGGTAGTGGCCATTTCTGGAGCCTCCCGCAGCCCTGGCCCATGTAGCTGAGGGACTGACTGCTGAGGCCAGTAGGTAGGACAGCCGGCCATCTGTACACCACTCCTTCTTGAGCCCAGCGCTGCCTGCACGCACCCTCAGAACATGCCAGGCACACCCTGGAGTGAGGGACAGGAGGCAGGAAGGTGGCCTGAGCCACATGGCTGGCGAGGGGCTACTTTTGCTTGGATTCCACTGGTTTACAGAAAGAGGACTTACATATCTGTCAGGGTTGTGTCCTCCCACGTCGCTGGGGGTCCTTGCGGTCTACCCTTGGAATCCTGGAAACCAGAGTGAGCACATCTGTCTGACTTTCAGCCGGGCTGTATGCTGGGACTTCCCCAAAGCCAAGGCTCAACCTCCTTGCTCAGCAGAGAAAGGGGGGATGGGGAGCTGCCTACTCCACATGGCCAAGTCCTTGGTGAAGCCTGCCTGCCACCTTGGGCCTGCCATACCTGTGTGCACAGGATGTGTGCTTGTGTCTGCATGTGTGTGTGTGCACATACATGTGAGCGGGCATGCATGTGCACGTGTGTATTTGCGTGACACCTGTGTTAGCATGTGTATCCCCATAGAATGTGCCTGCATACATCTCTGTACACGCATGCCTGTGTGTGCCTGCATGAATGCACCCGTGTGTGCTGCATGTATATGTGAGCACGTGCATGTGTCTGTATACACATATGGGTGTGTGTGCATGCTATTCGTGTGCACACGTGTACACATCTCTGTATTTGTGTCTGTGTGTATGACCTTGTTACTCCCTTGGACAATCAGGAGCGGTGGAGGTGGAGGCAAAGCCAGAAGTGAGAGAAGCAGATGTCCGGGGCCAGGGTCCACCCTACCGCAATCCACAGTCTCTCAGCTCCGGGAAGGCCTTGAGACCTTGAGCTTGGCAAAGTCAAGGTTGGCAGAGCCAGGACGCGTCCCAGGACAGTGCTGCCAGGGCCTTTGACCTTCTCTGACAATTATTTCCCAACTTCTCTTCACAGAGGGCATCTTGCCTGTGTCTTTTGGTTTCAAGCCCATCCTAAAAGCCAGCTGTGTGTCTTCATGGAAGCCCTATTTTTCAGTTAGCTCCCCACGGACACATATTCACCCCAGGCCAGTGCTCCATGGGGCCCTTCTCTGCCAGCCACCCTCCATCACTCAGAGCTTGCCGCCCTTCCTCAGGGTTCTGGGGGGCTTCTCTTAAAGGCTCGACAGGAATTCGAACGCCCTTCCATTTCCCCATCATTTGCTGCAATCAGGGAACAAAGATAGGATTGTAGCGGCTTGTGGGAAAGGGACACAAAGAATGTATTTTTTCCTTGCCTTATCCAAGCGGGTTCCAGGCCCATGGGCTGCCTGGGAATTCTGAAGCTGCTGGGAGGAACTGGGGCAGGGGGCAGTGGTGGCCATGCCCGCAGTGCCTCCCAGGCATCCATTCTATCCTGCATCACCCATGCCTGGCCCATGTGCATGTGTGGGACACGCTCAGCCTCTCTTTCTCCCTTCCAGGTGCAAGCCTCCCCGACCCTCCTCCTCCAGCCCCCTCCTGGCTTCAGCTACCTCCCTGAATGCTCTCTGGGTCCCCAGGTACCACTGCCTCCCATGTTGCCTCCAGCTGCCCCCTGCCTCCCAAGCTGCCAACTGGGGTGCCTCACAGGAGCCCCCGAACTGCCCTGAAGCCTGATCCCTCTCTGCTCCCATCTTGGCCTAGGGCATCACCTACCAGTCATTTGTGTCTAAGCCAGAAATCTGCATGTGGCCTGACAGCCTCTCTGCCCTCCACACCTGTGACCACCTCCTAGGAGTGGTTTCCTTAACACCTCACTGCCCTCGGCACTGGCACTGTTGCCTGTGCCCGGGCAGGCCTCTTGCTCCCCAAAAAACTCCCCACCGCACTCCCCTGCCCCTCCCAGCCCTTCCCAAAAACCACCTCTGGGCCGGGCGTGGGGCTCATGCCCATAATCCCAGCACTTTGGGGGACCAAGGCAGGTGGACCACTGCCAGCCTGGCCAACATGGTGAAATCCCATCTCTACTAGAAATACAAAAATTAACTGGGCATGGTGGTGCACACCTGTAATCCCAGCTACTCAGGAGGCTGAGGCGGGAGAATCGCTTGAACCCAGGAGGCGGAGGTTGCAGTGAGTGGAGATCATGCCACTGCACTCCAGCCTGGGAGACAGAGCAAGACTCCATCTCTAAATAAATAAATAAATAAATACACCCCTGAGCCTGCCACTTCGCCTAAAATATTCTGGAGCCTTCCCGTGGCCACAGGATGAAGCCCCCAGCGTCACATGCCTCTGGCTCTCGGGGAATAATAAGGACACTGAGCCCGCAGCCTACAGGTCCCTGGCCCCCACTCTGCTGAGGGTTCTGCATAGGAGCGCGTCCTGGCTGGCCCAGGCTTCCTGTGGTCATGGAATTCCAAGTTTTCCAGACACCATAGGCCACGGAATCTTAAGGGACAGAATGGCATGTCGAGAATTACCACTGCCTCCTGTGGGAGGAGGAGGTACAGGGCTGCCCGCGCTGGGATTTGGTCAGGGCCGGGTTTGTTCTGGGTGGGGATGCAGAGGTGACCCCATCTCTTTCCCTGACTCCAGCACCACCAGGTCAGTGCCGAGTGCTCTGGCTCACGGTTTGGCCAGTAGGGGTTGGGGGTCAGGAGAGGCCCCTCCCAGGCATAAGGCCCGTTGCTTTCCAGGTGGAAGGGGTGGGGTGGGGAAGGCATTGTCAGCGGCGGGAACGGCAGGAATGTCCTAGCAGGGAGGACAGCCAGACCAGACTGGAGCGGTGACCGGAGCGCTGTTCTCGGGTTCTGTAAGAACTGGCTCATTCAGCCTCCATGCTGGCCCTATAGGATGGCAGCCGTGATCCCTATGCTGCGGGTGAGGAAACGGGCAGAGCGGCCACAGAGCGAGGACTGGTGGAGCCGGGGTTTGAACCAGAGACTTGGCTCTGGAGGCTGGGCTCCTAAGTGTCATGCAGTCCTGCCTCTGGGACTGGGGGAGAGGACTTGAGGGGGGCAAGGGCGAGGTGGGACAACCAGGGCCAGCCTTAGTCTGTGCTGCAGGGCGAGGAGGTGCAGGTGTCTGGGAGGGGAGGGCGGGGACCAAGGGAGAGTAGGGAGCCCAGGACAGCTTGAGCCCCAAGTGAGTGCTGCAGCCTTTGCCCTGGAAGGATGACCCACAGGGATGCCAGGGGTGAAGAGGCCAGCAGGGCCCTGTGGGAGGGTGGGGAAGGGAGCTGAGCACTGCCGGGGCCTCTGTGAGCTCCCAGCCAGCTGATGTTCCCCTAGAGCCCTCCTTGGAGCTGTGGGCTGGCACTTCAGGGGTCAATGTGATCTGTGACCCGCTGCCAGGCTGGAAAGGGCCTGTTGAGTGGACTGTGGTGGCTGCAGGCTGCATCATCTGTGGGGCAGGAGGCCTTCGAAGGTGGCCCAAAGCCATGCCTCCCTGGAGGCCAGGCACTCAGACCCTCAGGCTGTGCCCAGCCGCCCTGCCAGAGCCAGAGACCCCCCAGCATGCTGGCCACCTGCCCCTGCACCTGTCACACCTGGAAGAGCTGAGGATGCTGCGGGCTCCTGCTGGAACTGCACGGAGCTCACATCTCGCAGTGAGTCCGCAGCCCCCACAACTCAGGGCTGACTCCCCCAGGACAGGAGGAAACCGGGGGCTCATGGCCCCAGGCCTGGACGCCATGGCCTGCACAGAGGAGAGGGCTCGGTGCGGGTGTCGGGAGGGAGCTGCGGCTTCTGGCCCTGGCCAGCACTGACCACAGTGTGACCCCGGCCTGGTCTTTGGAATCTCAGCGCCACGTCACACAGATGCTGAGTGAGGAGGCCCTTTGGTCCAGTGGTTTTAGGGGACGGCTGTGCTCGTGGTAACACTGCAACCCAGCCCCCTGCTGCTCCCTGGTCCGCAGTGGGCCCCTGACCCAGCTGGACCCCCCTGTGCCCTCTGCCTCAGGGCATCAGCCAGCAGCTGGCACGTGGGCAGCTGCCTCCATTGCAGGGCCAGGTCAGTGGTGTGTGGCCCAAGGTGGCTGTGTCACCTCAGGACTGAGTGAGGGCAAGCTCCTCCCGCCTGGCCCTTATGCCCAGGGACCTGCCGGCTGCCATCAGGTGGGTGGCTACCGCCATTGTGCTGGCCAGCACAGGCCAGGCGCACAGAAAGCATTAACGACAAGATGAGGCCAGGTGCAGTGGCTCATGCCTGTAATCCCAGCACTTTGGGAGGCTAAGGCCAGCAGATCGCTTGAGGTCAGGAGTTTGAGACCAGCCTGGCCAACATGCTGAAACCCCGTCTCTACCAACAAGACAAAAGACTAGCTGAGTGTGGCGGCACACGCCTGTAGTCCCAGCTACACGGGAGGTTGAGGCAGGAGAATCGCTTGAACCCAGGAGGCAGAGGTTGCAGTGAGCTGAGATCACGCTACTGCACTCCAGCCTGGGTGACAGAGTGCGACTCTGTCTCAAAACAAACAAACAAACAAACAAACAAACAAACAGCCATTAACTACAAGATGAGTGTCTGTGTCGGGTCTGGCTGGCTGTCGGCAGACCGGGGGCCTGAGCCCGCTCTGTGGGGTGGAGAGTGTCAGGTCCCTGTGGGTAGCTTCTCGGGTGACCTGATGGCTAAAAGCACAAGCACTGAGGCCATGTGTATCTCAGCATCCACTGCAGGGTCTGCAAACTCCTGCACCCCGGGTCTTGTGGGAGCTTGTGGGAGCCCCAAGCACTGGGCGTGGGTGCTGACAGCTCTCGGGAAAACCAGAGGTTGTGAGGCTGCTCCTGGCTCAACCCCTGCCCCAGTCACCCTGGCCACCCGCACTTTTAGCTCCTGCCACAGGCCATGCTGCCCCGTCCGGGGCCTGTCTCCAGCCCAGTCCCCCACCCCACGCTCCTGCAGGCCACATCCTTCCGGAAGCCTGCCCCGCCCTGTGCCTTGTCTTCCCCTCCTGCGTTTCTCTCTGAGCTCAGGGCCTCATCTGGGCTGCTCTCTGCTGACCCCGGGGCCTGAAATTGGCCTGGGGGTCTCGGGAGGTGTCCCATGAATATGGTGGGTGTGTCCCAGGAGACCTCTGTGACCTCTGTGATTCTCCACCCCACAGAGCGGGCTCAGGCCTCTGGTCCACCGACGACCAGCCGGAGTCAATCCAGACACTCACCTTGCAGTTAGTTCACGGTTGCTTGTTTGTTTTGAGATGGAGTCTCACTCTGTCGCCAGGCTGGAGTGCAGGGGGATGATCTCAGCTCACACTCACAGTGTCTTCATTCTGTCCCTCTCGCTCATGTGCACAGGGCCCAAGTCTCTCCCCAGCCTCGGCTGCCTCCCTCCCCTCTGCCCGCCTGGAGCGCTTTCCCCCCTTCCACGGCCCACAGTGAACACAGGCCTCCCTCTCTGAACCCCAAACCCACCAATGCCCCCTGAGGGCCCACCCACTTCCCTCCACCTCAGCCTTCACACATGCTGTTCCTGTGCCCAAAACACCCTTCCTGCCGCTACTACCCAGGGCCCAACGTGTGGGGAGGAGCTTCCCTGGGCTCTCGCAGGAGTGACCCCTGCCCTGCGCCCTCATGGTGGTGCCAACCTTGGCACCTGCCCAGCGCTGCCAGGAGCCAGTGCTCTCCCTGCTCTTATGGCTGTTTGCTGGGTGTGGGCTGGGACGGGGACACTGTCAGAGCCAGGCTCCCCCTGGGTGCGAATCCCTGTGCAGGGGCTGACAGCAGATTGAACCTGGGAGAGCAGAGGGAGTGGGTGTGGGAATGAGGGCCAGAGGCCCGGCAGCACCAGCCCCAGCCCCACGCTTTGCCAGAACAGGAGCTACTGAATCCCACGCCCCTCATCCATCACTGGAGAGAGAGTTGAGGGCCGTGGGGTGCAGCCCCTGCCTCATGTCCTGTCCCTACCAGCCTCCCCTCCACGCTGCAGGGCGCCTGCCTGGGGAAGCCCCCACCTACCAACCTGCCCTCTCTGCCCCAACCCTTGTGCCCCCAATCCAGAATCCACACATAGCCGGAAGGAACTTTCAAAATACTCCTCTGGGCCAGGTGTGGGGCTCATGCCTGTCACCCCAGCACTTTGGAAGGCCCAGGTGGACCGATCACTTGAAGCCAGGAGTTCAAGACCAGCCTGGCCAATATGGTGAAACCCCATCTCTACTAAAAATACAAAAATTAGCTGGGCATGATGGTGAGTGCCTGTAGTTCCAGCTACTCAGGAGGCTGAGGCAGGAGAATCATTTGAACCCAGGAGGCGGAGGTTGCAGTGAGCCGAGATGGCGCCATTGCACTCCAGCCTGGCCCACAGAGTGAGCCTCTGTCTCCAAAAAGCAAAAACAATAACAACGAAAACTAAAACACTCCTCTGATCTTATCACTCACCTGCTAAAACCCTCAGTGACTCCCCATGGCCCTCAGGAACCCATGGGTGCCCAAGGGCCTTGGTGGCCTGTCTGCCCTTCCCCGGCCCCCAGGCCGCGTTCCTGGCAGGGGCTTCCTCACCTGTGGCTGCTGTGCACGCTTCTCCCCACTCCCAGCCCGGTTTGAACTCTTTGCCCTTCAGGACTCAGCTCAGTGGTCATGTCACCTCCAGGAAGCCCTCCCTGGTCCGCAGGCTGGTGAGGGCACACCTCCCATGGCCGGGGCGTGCTCCCTGTGGCTGCCTTCACCCACACATAATGGGTTTTGGTGCCAGCCTCCTGATGAGGCCGGTTCCTGGTTCATGCCAGGTAGGCAAACTTCACTTCGGGGCTTGGGGCGGTGTGGTGTGAGCAGTCCCCCTGCGCCTCCCCCAGCCTTGGCTTCCCCATCTGTGGAACGGGGAGCAGCGGGCTGTGCTGGGGGGTGTGGCGGTGGCTCAGTCCAGTGGTTGCTTGCAACACCAACTCTGTCACTCGCCACCGCGTGACCTTGGCTTGACTTCACCCCTCCTCTGGTTCCTGGCTGTGAAATGGGGACAACGCAGGAGCCGGAGCTTGGGATTCCTCAGATGATGCGTCAGAGCCAGGCCTGCGGGAGCAGCCCAGGGACCGGAGCTGCCGGGAGGTCCAGCCCGGCCCAGGAAGGAGGTGGGCACTGGAAAGGGTCCTGGGGAGGGAGGGCCCCGCGTCAGGACACAGCGGGCATGCTTTCAGCCCTTCTCTGACCACCTGCCCTTGGGAAGGTCATTGGCCTCCTGAGCAGTCAGCCCCACAAGGCCTCGCAGCAGGCCTAGGCCTCGCGGTATTCCCAGGCCTTGGGTCATAGCCTGGCAGCCCAGCTGTTCCTGGGAGCTGGCCTTGGCAGAACGCGGCACTCTGCCAAGCCATATTTCCGCATTTAGCACCGGAATCACAGCCCCGTAAAGCAGAGGGGCCACTTCCTCTTCCTCCTCCTCCTGCAACAAGGGGGGCGCCGAGGCCACCCCTCCGCAGCTGTAGGTCACCTCGAGCGGCTGGTCGCCAGCCCCTGCCTGGGCTGAGAGACCCTCCAGTGGCGCAGGCTCTGGGTCAGGACACTGGGGGCCAGCACAGGCGAGTGAGCGTCAGGGATGAAGGCAGCCACGTGGGGCCTGAGGCCGTGCTGGCCTGTACTGGGCACGTCACTCCCTGTGCCTCAGTTTCCCCATCTCCTTCCCTTTCCACTGACCATTTTATTCACCAAAGGCCACGTGGGCCCAGCACCATGCCAAGCCCTGTCCTTGGCCCTGTCCACAGGGCTCCATCTGGTTCAACTGATTCCAGGAGAGGCCTTGGCTATGGAGATACAGGACTGGGGTGCCAGGAGAAGGGGAGGGAATGGTTTAGGTGGCCTGGGGCCAGGAAACCAGAGGAGGGGGCACCTGGGGCCTATCCCCATCAGCTCAGGTGTTGAAGCTTGATCAAGCCCCAGCCTCCCTCTCCACTGTGTGGCTCCTCACTGTCCAAGGCCCAGAGCTGGTGACGGCCTTGCCTGAAGACACACAGCCTAGCTGGGGTGGGCCTGCTGGTCTCTCAGCCTGAGGGGCCTGTTCACACCAGGTGACAGAGCCTGCTCTGGCTGCAGGCGCTTACTGGGGATGTTGAGCTCCGCCCAGTTGTATGGCAGTCGCGCCTTGCTGCTCGGGGCTCTTGGGAGCTGGCCGGGTGATCTGAGGCTAGGTCTCAACCCCAGCGTAGCAGGCAGTGCAGGAGCGAGCAGTGGACAGACAGGAGGAGCAAGACCGTGAATCTCGGGGTAGAGCCATTAGGGCCAAGCCTCCCTGCACATGGGGTGGGGCCAGCCCGGGAGCCCCCATCTCTCCCCAGCCCACCTGCCCTGTTGCTGCCATAGGGATGCCAGTGGGGACTGGGAGGAATTGCCCACAGCTCGCAGCCTTCCAGCTCGTGGGCAGCGCCCCACCTGGTCAGAGGGGCGAGATGGACCTGGGCAGCTGAAGGCCGTCACATGTGGTCACAGGGGGCCATGGGCAGGCCCTGGGCAGCTGAGTGCCCCACCTCCCAAGCTCTGCTGTCGGTCCGGCCCCATCCACCCCTGTGGTCCCAGCTAGTGGGCAGCTTCGCCCCAGCCTGTTCTCAGGGAGCTGCCCAGAGACAGCTGTGGTCCAGCTGCATGTGCTCAGGAGGAGGATGGGGCTGGGGTCAGGGGCCAGGGGCTGGGGTGTGGCGGGGTGACTGTTGGCCTGGCCTCGTCGGGGGCTGGGGCAGAGCTGCAGAGGATCTCAGCTTTATCGGAGTGGGAGAAGTGGAAGAATGAGCTGGGCAGTGTGGATGGGGTGGTGTTGGGGGAGTGTGCCAGGCAGGGTGCTGGCAGGGCCAGGGCAGGGGAGGCATAAAATGATCTGGGGTGCCTGGCAATGCCAGTGGCTGTGTGTGGCCAGGGCCCGAAGGGGACAGGCAGCTAGTGACACAGACTGGGGACCCTCAGGAAAGCTGTGAGCAGAGAGCTGGCAAGGCTGAGGTTCATACGGGCACAGAAGGAGGGCCCAGTTTTCTGCCTGCCAGCCCTAGCCCATGGGAGAGGCTGGAGCCTGGGAGATCGGAGCAGGGTTGCTGGGTGAGGGTCAGGTGGGCGAGGGGCCTTTAGGAGACAGAAGAGCAGGGCCCTGGCTAGGTAGGGGCTGGGGTGTCACTCACCACAGGAAGGGACTTCAGGAGGCACCCTCAGGGACAGGGGCTGCCTAGGTCCTGGGGTCATGGGAATGGGGCCAGGTGGGCAGCTACCCCTGTGCAGGCATCCAGGCAGAAGGGGCTTTAATCTTGTCCTAGGAGTCCACCCCGGGTTTCCCAACTTAATTTGCCCCAGCTGAGGGTGTCACTTTGGGCCACCTGGCACCCTCCTGGGCCTCAGCATCCTCATCTGTCCCGTGGGTGCTGTCCAGCCAGGAGTGGGGGTCACATGGGCTGACCAGGGTCAGGTCAGGGGCAGGAGTGGCAGGAATGGGCAGGAAGTGTCATGGTGGTCCACAGGGTCTTCCTGGAGGAGGGGTAGGAATTGGAAGAGGAAGGGGAGTCATTCAGGGCAGTGCCCAGGGCTGTGCTGGGGAGCCAGACCAGGGGACAGACTGTGAGGCCAGAGCAGGGGCCGGGAGGAGGAGACACTGACTCCTCATAGGCCAGGACCTGCTTCTTCCTTCAGGTGGAGGTGCCATGATCTCTTCAGCCCATCCCCAGGCTCGTGCCAGCCCATGCAGAGGGTGGGCAGAAGGAGGACACATAGAGCTCCCATCACCTGAAGACCTCGGCATCTGCTGCATCCTCCACTTGGGAAGGGCCTGTCTTCTTCCCCTCCATGAACTCCTATTCATCCTTCAAAGCCCAGATCAAGTGTCACCTTGTTTCCCTGCCTCACTTAGTGACAGGTGCTCACTTGGTGTCAGCTCTGCGCTGTGCATGGGCTGGGCACAGGTGCACAAAGGACAGAGGTTCCAGCCACACCCCCAGCGCGGCTCTCCGTGGCACCAGAGAAGCCACCGTGGGAGTTGTCTGCGTACTTATAGGTCTCACTGTCCATACAGGGCTCTTTTGAGACTCACAGGTGTGTCATTAGCATGGTGCCACTGAGATGCCAAGGTGGGGTTGGGGAAGCTGTGGGGGAGGGGCTCCTGGGCAGGAAGGAACAGCCTGTGCCAGGCTCCAGCCTCCCCGGACAGGTCTCTGCAGAGCATCATGACCTTTCTCCTGGGGAGTGGCCCAGGGCACATGACCAGGTTCTGAACTCTCTGGCCGCAGACGCGCCTCTTGTCTGTGGAGCTGGGCTGAGCCTGCCCGTGACTTGGGCACCTGCCTTGTGGAAGAGCTTCTCCCGTCAGCCCTCCAACCCAGCCTTCCAGGGAGCGGCTCAGAGAGGGTCTCAGGGTGTGGTTGGTGACAGCAGCGCCAAGGGCCGGGAGCATGGCTTTGGGGCAGTGGCGAGGACTGAGGCCAGGAGCCTACGGGCCGGTGCCCTGAGCCTCTGTCCTGCCTGCTGTGAGCCACAAGACTGGAACATTCTGCTGCCCCCTCCTGGGCCAGGGCCTGCTGCCACCTTCCCGGCCCTCCCAGTGCCCCCAGCAGAGGATACTGAGCCTGGTGGGAGATCCTGCTCCTGGGACAGCAGGGCATGGGCTTGGCAGCCCCAGGGGGCAGGCCCTTGGGGAAGATATCTGTCTGCGGGGGGCATTGTGCCTCATCTGGAAGGGAGCACTGGGGGCATCTTGCCTCATCTGGAAGGGGGCACTGGGGGCATCCTGCCTCATCTGGAACGGGGCACTGGGGGCATCCTGCCTCATCTGGAAGGGGACACTGGGGGCATCCTGCCTCATCTGGAAGGGGGCACTGGGGGCATCCTGCCTCATCTGGAAGGGGGCACTGGGGGCATCCTGCCTCATCTGGAAGGGGGCACTGGGGGCATCCTGCCTCATCTGGAAGGGGG
>CM052648.1:3750770-3769749 GCA_028533165.1 Leontopithecus rosalia
CTGTGCCTCAGGGCGGGGCCCGGAGAGGACTGGGAGTGTCCTGGCTCTCACGATGGCTCCTACCTCCAGAGCCAGGATGGCAGGAGGCCCAGCTCACTGCGAGGAAGGCTGGCCACAGGCAGGGGCTCCCAGGTCAGTGCCACTTCTTGACCTGTTTGGTTTTAAAAACAAAAGTGACAAGTATCAGCTCTGGAAGAGATGAGGCCTCTCCCAGCCCTGAACCCCGTTTCGACCTTGGGCAAGGCCCTGGATGGAATCGCCTCCGTGGCCGGCCCTGTGTCGGTTGGACAATGCCAGGTCACTGATGACCAAGACTCAGGCCTGTCGTGTGGTCAGTGGCCAGGTTCCCCCGCTGGGTAGCCTGTGCCTGTCAGGCTGGTACCTGGATGCTCTAGGCCCCAGGGGAGGGTGGAAGGATACATGGACAGCCCAGTGCTGCTTTCCTGGGTGCGTGGCCTGTCAACAGGTGGCTGGACCCTGGAGGGAGGGGTTAAATCCTCACTGCACTGAGGAGGATGCTGAGGCTCCCGGGGACTGTGGCTTCTCCTGGGACCCAGGATGAGGAAGGTTTGGGTCTCCCCCTGAGTGGAACCCCCTGGGAGGGGCTCACAGGATCCAGCCTGGGGCTGCAGGGACCCTCGAGGGCTTGTTCAGTGAATCACAATTTTACCTCACTCCGGCCCATTCTGGCCAGAGTGCCCTTGCAGGACGGGCACGGGGTGTGAAGAGAGGCACATCCAGGCAGGAAGGGAATGGGGGTCCACAGGGCTGTGCCCAAGAGCTGGACAGGAGCAGACAGACCGTGGTTCCTCGCAGCTGTATACAGTGTGACCTTAAGGAAGGGCAGCCCTGCTGGGGATCAGGAAATTCACCCACCAGGCCTGCGGGGACACCGGGTCGGGGGTGCCCTTCCCTCCTCCTCCGTGAGCACCAGCCCTGCCTGAGCTTCCAGCCAGCCAGTCCGTCTACCACTGCTGCCACCCTTTCTACCATCTCTGCCCCTCCCCTGCATGGCCACAGCCCTGGCTCCCTCCCAGAGCGGCAAATGCCCTGGGCAGGTCTCTGCTCCCAGCATTGCCTGGCCCATCCCTCTGCCAGGTGCAACCACCCTGCTTTCTCCTGCTCCTTTCCCCAGAGGGCCCTGTGCTCTGCCCCGAAGAGCTCTGGTACTCACATCTGGATCACCCCGGCCCGCAGTGGTCAGGGAGCCTGAGTGTGGCAGTGCCCACTCCCGGGGACTCTGAGGAGGGTGTCTGACATATTTCCCGCACACCCAACCCTGCTGTGCTCCTCAGGACCAGGACACAGATGCTGTGACCTCACGGGCTCCCCCCCACCGCAAGAGGACTAGCCCGAACAGGAGGACTCCAGCTGAACCAGGGCTGTTCCGGGTGCGGGGGGGCGGGAAAGATTGACATTTCCACGTGGTGACCCCCCTCAAAAATGTCATTTCTGAGCTGGGGGGGAGAAGGCCCCAGTTGCATGTTGTGTGGTGTGATCTCCCAGCAGCCCCGGGGGTGAGCACAGGCCTCGGGCCTGGGGAGGTAGCAGGAATCTCCCCTTGCTCAGGAGGCTTCAGACCAGAGAGACCCTTCCCCGCCAGCCTAGACGAGGGCTGAGCGGGCCACGCAGTGTGAATGGCTCCCTGAGCAGAGCTGACGGGGAGTGAGCAGTCGGCAGGCGCGCTGCCATCTGCCAGCTGCCACCTCTGGGGCACTGCCCTGGCCTCACGGTGTCTGCCCATGGGTGGGGGAGGGGCAAGGCCGGCCTGGGACAGGTGTGCGGACGCCTCGGTGGGCAGGTGGCCATTTCAGGGCCAGGCGGATGTCTGGAGCAAGTGAGGCAGACAGACGGTGTCACCCCGAAGTCACCTCGGGCTTGGCTCAGGGCCACCGGGAGCTGGACCCCCCCAAAAGAGGCTCCCCCCACCACCCTGATTGGGTTTCTCCCCATAAAGCGGCCAGTGTCTCTGCTCAGCAAGCCGTGCCAACAATGGGGTCTGGGAAAAAGACGGGGAGGGGTGGTGTCCGGGGGCTCAGGCGGGAGGCGGGCCTCCCACAAACACGGCCAAGAAAGCTAACGAGACTCGGGCAGCCTGCGGCTCTGGCTCGGCTGAGCAGGGTGGGGACCAGGGCAAGGCTTGGGAGGCATGTCAGAGGGACCAAAAACCCAGCCATCAGCAGAAATGTCTGACTGTGAAATTAAATAAAAAAATAAACACGAATGCAGAAAGGCCCATGATCTAAAAACATCAACCTTAAAACAAGATGGCACGGGTAAGGGTTACTGACCTCTTTCTCTCTGGCCCCGGGCTGCAATACAGCTGGGCCGCCCAGCAGCCTCCCGGTCCCCAACGGCACGCCACGAGGACACCGAGGCAAAGCCAGAGCTGGAACTGCGCTCCTCGGCCCCGTCCTCCCGGCCCTGCACACCTCACGCAGGTGGGAAAGGGGTGCCCCAGGGTGGGCATGCACCCAACCTGCCTTCCTTTCAGGGCTGGCCAGGGTCCCAAGGTCCCCTCACTGGCCCATTGTCAGCACCCTCCCTGTCTCTTCCCCAAAACTGACACCCGTGTGCTTCGGGTCTGGGTCTCCACCGTTGGGGGTCTGTGCCCTGTAGAGCTTCCTTCATTCCTGTTCTCTCCCAGCCACTAAGTTCTCAGTGGGGGACAGGCTCGGGGAATGCCCACTCCTCATGGCCAGGGCCAGGCCCACTGTAGCCTCATGTCCTGCACCTAGAACAGGACCAGAGGCCCAGCAGGCACCAGCACTGTGGCCACAGTGTGAGTGTGGAAGCCCACAGGCGTTACGCAGCACCGGAGACACCCGAGGGCTGGCGCCGGCGGGGGAGGACCCTGCCCTGCACATGGGCTCGCATCCACGGGGCACAGGCCTGGGGGCCTCCAGGCCTCGTTCTGACCTGCCTCTGTCTCCCTCAGTGACGGGCCTGGGATGGGGCTGGTGAACCCCTCTGGGCCTCAGCTGCCTCCTCCGTACGATGGGTCAGGACGTCAGCCCCCAGGGCTGTGGGGAGAATCGGGGAAGCTGCTCTTCAGCGCTCCAGGTTACGCAAACAGGTTTGCTTGGAGTCCAAAGGGGAAAAGCAGGAATGCAGAGCCTGCTCTTCTCCCGTGGCGATCTCCATCTGGTGTTTAATCATTAGGCATAGTTTTAACCTCAAAGGCGTGTACTTATCTGAAAACATTCTTAATTCGAGACACAGTCTGGGTCACAAGGTGGGGAGGACAGGAAAGAATGGGGGGGCGGGGGGTGGTGACCACATGCAACCACATCGTTAAAAATACCAGCCTGAACCCCACCCCGAGGTCACCCACCAGCAGCAACTTCTCCCCTCACCCCCGCCCCAGGACTGGCCCTTCTGCGGGTTGGGGGCACTTTTCCTGCTGGGAAGCCTGGAGCTCCCGTGTGCCCTGGGAGGCTGCGGGCCTGGCCTGGCATGTGGGGTGACTCTGGTCTGGGCGGGCAGGCGGGCGGCATTCCTCCTTCCCATCCCCAGCTGGGTTTCCCGAGGGCGAGGGCAGGGCCTGGGCAAACGTGGCTTCCTGGTGACAGAATGTTCTGTCCAGGAGCCGCAGGGAGAGGAGTCTGGTCGGGGTGTGGGGTGGCATCCAGAGACATTCCCAGGCCTCAAGGGCTTGGCTGCGTGACCAGCAGGTGCCTGGGTAAGGGTCTCCTCCAGCGCAGAACTGACCCACGGCCACGTGAGGAACACAGGCCACGGTGAGGCCCACCCAGCAACTCCCATGATGCCCAGAGGACCTGCACCGACCCCTAGAAAACGCACACAGTTTTATCAAATGCCATTCCCTGCTTCACGAAGAGACTTCTCCCAACTCCTTCCAGGAGGCGCACTGCCCTCCAGGGGACCCTATTGCAGGGATTGCAGGCACTGCTGTGTGGCCAACTCCACAGGGCTCTCCAAGGTCCACCTGCCCCCTCCCCACCTGGCCAGGCCAAGGGCACGATGTCCCCCATGGCCAACACCCAGCATCTCCCTGATGCTGCTCTGCAGCCCCTGACCCCCAGGGCTTTCCTGGAGACCATCCAGGGCTGCCTGTCCCTTCGGGAATATGCCACTTCCCAGGGGGAACAGGTCCTCCGCTTTCGTGTGTCACGGACCTTGGCTGACCCCACCACAGGGGAATCCTGGCTAGAGTGGGGCCCTGCCTGCTTCCTGATGATAGCGGTGCCCATCTCTAGGCCAGAAGCTGGGCTGGCCACTCAGAGACCCACCCCCGGCCAGGCTAGGCCAGAAGTGTCACAGGCGAAGGGGACAAGGCCTGAAGGCGTCACCCTGCAGATCCATGCAGACCCACATGGACCCCACACCTGCTCACGCTGCCCTTGGCCCCGGACTCCCCCGCCCGTGAGGCTGCACCGGCCTGGCCCTGGCTCAAGCCTTCTCCGTCTGCTCAGCAAGGCCGCCTCAGGGTCGGCAGGGCTGGGTGAGGGACCAGGACTCTTGGGCCGCCTTGCCAAGGGCTGGCTGGTGCCAAGCCTGGGGTGGCCACGGCCAAGGCCAGGCTGGGCGGGGGCTGGTGCTGGGTTCTGTCCAGGCCGCTCAGGGCAGACAGGCGGGCCATGGCCGCCCCCCTCTCACAGGCCTCTCCAAGGCTGCTGCCACCTCCGCTACAAAATGGCGGCGGGTCGGGCGGCCATTTTGCAGAGTGCTTGGAGGACAAAGACCGCCAGGACACGAGCGGGAGAGGGGGCGGGGCCGGGAGGAGGAGGAGGAGGCACAGCCACTGGGAAAGAAGCACAGCACCTGCCCTGCGCATGGGCCCAGAGACAGGCAGGGGGTCCCTTTCTGGAACCTTCTTCTGCCCAGGCTCCCAGCAGCCAGGGCATCCAGAGGACTTGTTGTCACGTCTAAAGCTCTGGAGGTGGCCCTGGGGGACTGGGGCCTGCCTGGGGCACTGATGCCCTCCCACCTTGCAGCCTAGCCTGAGGCACAAGCTCTGGGGGAGGCGGCAGGGGCCTACTGAGCCTGGGCTCCCAATTCAAAACCTTTCTGTGCCCCCAGACCTGTGGAGGGTGGCTCCTCATGTGCCTGAGGTTGGAGCAGTCCACAGACAGGTGGTATGAGGGCCTGGCCTGAACTCCAGTGATTGCTGTGCCAGGAAATGGCTGCCACAGGGACACCGGGGGCGGGGGGCCTTCCTGTGGAAGGAGGCTGTTCCCCTGCCGCCTTCCACAGCACCCGCCGCACAGCCTGGAATTTTCCAGGCCCTGACAACATGGGTCGCACCCACTTGGCCCCTCCTGGAGCCCTGTCCCAGCCACGCTCAGCACCAGCCACTTCCCAAACAAGCCCCAAGCCCCATCCCGCTCATCTGTCTGGTAACCCCCTGTCTACCCCCCACTTGTGTCCCCTTCTCCAGCCTCCTCTGGACAAGGGCACGAACCCCACTGCCCCTAACAAACACTTGCTGGGCAGAGCAGAGCCTGGCAGGCAGCACCCCAGATCCAACAGACGGGTGGCCCCAGGGATGCCTTCCGGCCCCCGCCCAGCGCTGGTCTCCATGTCTCTTCACCAGATCTTATTCAGAACCAGCAGACATGGCAAGGCTGCTCCTGGGCTCCTGGGCTGGGGCTGCAGCCACGTGGCAGTCCCTCCTAGCCTGTGCAGAGCAGAAGCCTGTGATCGCCACCAACCGCACCGCACAGACAGGGAGGCCAAGGCCCAGAGTGGCCGAGCTGTGGCCGGCAGCGGGGTGCTCGAGGGGCCACTGGGCCAGGGGAGGGTAGTACTCACACACCTGCGGACTCAGCCCAGGCCTCTGACGGGGACCGCCACTCCGGAACAGGCCTGCATCAAAAAACAAGGATGAAATTAGGGAAGCCGGCACGCTGCTCACGGGGAGGAGGGGCTGCCTGGGTGACACCGTGCAGCATTGAGGGCAGGTGCCACCGTCCCCATCACTGTGTCACCCATTGCCCTGACGACTCTCTGGGTGTGAACAGACAGCCACCTCGCCTACTCCCGGGGCCTCTCCCACACGTGGCTGTTCCTCGGTGGGGCCAGACCAGCTGTATGATGCAGGCCCCTGAGCACATGCTCCCGCCTGGGGACCTGGCCAGTGTGAAAGCTTTGCCACTGTGACACGCCAGGCACCCACCAAAGCCCCTCACACCTGGTGACTCACTCAGTCCTCGTGACAACCTGATCTCCAGATGCAGGAATGGAGCAGCTGTTCCTTTCCCACAGCCACAGCTGGCGCAGGAGGGACCGTGCTCCCCGTGATTCAGGGATGAGGGGGCGGGGACTCAAAGACGTTTACCTGCCTGTTCACAGGCACTAGGAGGTCCTGTGTTGGGCAAGCCCTGGGAGCCCCCAATTCAGGAGGCCCAATTTCCTCTTCCAGGGACAGCCAGGAGCCTCTGGCTCTCCAGTTCTCAAGGCCACCCACCTCTGGCTGGGTGGAGAAGGGCACGTTGTACCCTGGACTGCTGGAGCAGTGAAATGCGGCCGTGGGATGAGCTGAGAGGCTGCTCCCTGTACAGAGCTGGACACGGCGTGCTTTCAGCTCACAACTGTGTGGGGAACAAGGCCCCTAGCCTGGGCCATGCCTGAGGCCAGGTACTCAACCAACCAGGCCAGGGAGGGAAGCCAGAGCTGTGGAGGCGGCCGCCTTGGGCACTGCCAGGAGCATTGGGGCTGGGGGCCTGGCCCGCCGTGGCACCAACCTGGCAAGGGCCTGAGTCGCAGGGCCCGTCCCTACTGCACAGCCAGGCTTCGGAAGGCTTCGCTCAGACCCCAGACCCCAGATCTCAGTCCCTCCCCACTCCCGAGAGATCTGGCAGCCCCACGCCTTGGCGAGACCACGTTCATGGAACCCAGAGGTGTTTCTACTGCAGTGCAGGTTGGGGCTGGGGTCCTGCTCTGCTGTATGCCAGCCCGGTGGCCAGGGCAAGCCCTGAGGGCTCTTGGAGCCTCAGGTGAGGGGCACTCAGCAGTGCTGCCAGGAAGAGGGACGACTCCACATGTCCGGCTCAGGGCTTGGCCCCCGGGAACTCCTAACAACTCTGAACCGAATCCAGAGCGTTTCACCCGGGTACGGTTGCAGGGGGCTGTGCTTGCACCCTGTGCCATCCCTCGTCACAGTGAGGGCTCAACCTCATGCTCACTAAAGTTTCTACAGCCAAACAGCGCTGCTCAGAAGCAACAGGGAGGTGCCGTGCGAGGGCCACCACTCTGCATTTTGTCCATAAGGACAGCCCTGACTTACCAGGATTCAAGTTAAGATTTCTCAGCCCAGAAGGACATGAACTCAGTGGAAGCCAGCCACACTTCAGTGCAGTGTTGAACAAGTAACAGGAGCTCTGCAGCACCTTACTGAAACTCGGCTTTGGGTTAGATGATTTTGCCCAGCGGGCGAATGTCAGTGTTCTGAGCACATTTCAGGGAGGGCTGGGCCAGGCCACGATGTCTGACGGTTACGTGACTTAAATGCTTTTTTGACTTACGGTGTTTTCCATTTACGGTGGGTTTCTCAGCACAAACCCCATTGCAAGTCAGGGACCGTCTGTATTTTTTGAGGGAGTAAAAGATCACATGCTTCTGTCTGGGTAAAAACAGACATCCGGGGCCAGGAGCAGTGGCTCACGCCTGTAATCCCAGCACTTTGGGAGGCCAAGGTGGGCATAACAGCTGAGGTCAGGAGCTCGAGACCAGCCTGGCTAACATGGAGAAACCCCGTCTCTACCAGAAATATAAAAGTTCGCCAGGCGTGGTAGCAGGTACCTGTAATTCCAGCTACTTTGGAGGCTGAGGCAGGAGAATCACTTGAACCCGGGAGGCAGAGGTTGCGGTGAGCCGAGACTGCACCACTGCACTCCAGCCTGGGCGACAGAGTGACACTCTGTCTTCCAACAAAAATAAAAAATAATTTAAAAAATTAGAAAAGGCATCTGGATATCTGACATGAGAGCAAACCTCTGTTCCCTTGACCTGCACCTGGAGGCCACCTGGGCTGCTGCTCATGCCCTTCAACCTCTGAGGAGAAAGTGCCACTCCTCAGAGCGGGCAGAGGCTGCTGAGGTCACACCATGGGCCCCTCAGTCCCTCCTCAGGCTGTGGAGGCCAGGTCCACTAGGCAGGCTCGGAGCTGGCTGATGTGGCTTCTCAGCGTGGCTCTGCCATGGGGTGCCAGGCCATCGCCCCGTCCCACGCCTGGGTTCCCCATGCATGCACATCTGCAGCCACTCCCAAAGGACAGGGTGGCCTCTCCATCAGCAGGAACCTAGGGCACCCAGGACAGGAACAAGTCCCTTCAGGAAACCAGCCCCCGCAGACTATCAAGGGGGCCGCATGGCCACCAGCTCTGGTTGGGGCTGTGGCTCCTGTTGTCTGCCACCGAGTGTGGGTGAGGCACTGAGCTAATGGCACGGTGTGGCCAGCAAGATGCCACCTCCTGAGTGTGAGGCCTGAACAGCCCATGAGAGGCAAGCAAAGCCAAGGGACCCACACGGCTGAGGCTTCCCTGTCCCGGGCCAAGGCCTCCGGGGGAGCAGTTTGGGACAGCTATAAAACAGATGCTGCTGAGCGAGTGCCTGTCCCCATAGACCTTCAACGGCCCCCAGTCCAAGCCAGCACCCCAGAGGCCCTCCGCAGCCCCAGCAGCCCCCAGGCTCTGGCTCCGCAAGAACGGTGTGGGCTGGGAGCCCTGCCTTGCCGTGGTCCTGACGGAGGGTCAGTGTGACCCCGTGGTGATGACTCTGGCACCCAGCATCTAATGAGCACTAAGCAGTTACCATGTGCCCCACCTCATCTTCCACCGGCCATGCGCACTGGGGTGCTGGTTCCAGTCCTGAACTGTCCACTCTCCCCTGCAGGCCTTTCCTCCTCCACTCCAGGCCCTTTCCCACACATCCTGAGCCTCAGCCGCTGCACACTGTGGCCCCTGCCCATGATCCTGGGGACACACCCTCACAGCCTCCTGGACATGTCTATCTGAGCTTGGGAGTCAGAGACCCAAAGGGCACATTCCATGCCCAAGCCTGGGTGAGGGACACACCTGTGGTGTCCATTTCATCTGGACCCTGGAGGCCACCACTGCTGCCGTGGGGTGTTGGAGGGATTACACTGGATGGTGGCCAGTTGTGTACACGGGGAAGGCTGGCTGCAGGTGAGATGGGGTCCCAGGGGCAGGCCTGGCTTATGGGTGGGTGCCAGAAAACCCTGGCTCGGTGGACCAGATCACCTTGGCCAAGACCCACTAGGTCCCTGTCACATGCCTGGGGTCAGCTGCTCCCCCAGGCTGGTGTCCCTGTGACAGCCCCATAGTTCCAAGGGCCACCCTGACCTGTGTCTCCTCTTACCCAGGCCCAGCCCCTCTCCTGTCCCCTATGCTGTTCTTTCCTCTGTTACTCCCCATCCCCTCTCTCCTCTGTCCTGCCCCTCCTCCCTGAGTCCCCCAGGAGCCTCCCTCCACTTCCCACCTGTGTCCTGCCCCACTCTCTGCTCGGCTGGTAGCCTGGCCCTGTGTGCAGACACAAAGGCCTCAGGGCAGCGTCTACAGAGTCTGGCGGGCAAGGCTGACCTGTAAACACGCCGGGACCCAGATGGCAGAGGGGTCCGGGCCAGACGCCGGCTGCTCTGCTTGCACACAGCAGCCTGGGGTCCTCTCTACATACCCTCGGGAGGTGGGCCTGCCCCTGGCCATGGCAACGGTGGAGGGGGAAGATGCCAGTCCTGCCCAACCCACACGGCCGCATGGATGTCCCAGGAGGCGAGAATCGTCTGCGACAGTCTGCACTCGGGGGCAGGCTTGCCAGGGGAGGGGCCCCAGGCTGGCTGCAGCCTCTGAGCACTTCCCAGTATGACAGGCCTGCCCCAGCCATGGCCACAAGACAGCCATGACAGACAGCAGCAGGCAGGTGACGCCTTACCTGCTGAGCCCTCAGGAGACACTGTAAATTGCCCCCTAGTCCCTGGTCCCGCAGGCTGCCCTGGGCCTCCTCTCCCAGGGCCCTTGACACAGGATCCTTGCAAACAGGAGCTTCACCCAACTCAGGCAGGAGGGAGCCCAAAAGGCAGGGCCGGACCTGGACCAAAGCCAAGTTCTTGGAGCCCTGGTCCCTCAGCTGCAGAAAGAGGACGGTAGGGGCGAGGAGGGCTGAGGCTGGGCCAGACCCAGCAGAGCCCATGCGAACGTGCAGGAGCGTCTGCCTGGGTCCTCAGCCCCCAGAGGTCTGTGACTGGTGCACGCACAAGGGTGTGGTGTGTGTGGGCCTGGCGGAGGGTGGAGTCAGGAAGGAGGGGACTGGGGATCCCCAGTTTTCATCAACACTCAAAAACTGTACTCACCTGAGGGTGGACACCGTCCCTTGAGCTTCAGGCATCACCTGGGGCGGTGGCTAAGAGTGGAAGACCTGGAAGGAAAGGGAAATGCTGATGGAGTTTTTAAGGTGGAGCCCCCGGGGTGTGGGGTGCTCTTCCCACATCTGTTCCCTGTCGACTCCGGCCCCCACTGCTCCGAGGCTGCCATGAGGCCTGGGTCCAGCTGAGGGGCTGCCCGAAGCCCTGGGTGCCCACAGGCCACCTGGACGGCGAGGAGGCGGGGTGGGGGGAGTCCCCGTTGCCAGGCAGGGCTGTGGACAGCAGGCCAGGGACCTTGTGCTCTACTCCCTCACTCCTGGGCCTGGAGTGGGGTCTCTTCTACCCATCAGGGTCAGGCTGAATCCCTCGGGTATCCTGGGCGGGGCAGACCGGGCTGCAAGGTGGGGCCTGGGGGCTTGGCTGGTGCCGGGGTTTCGCCCCCTCTGCCAGACCACCCATTTGCAGGCTGCTTCTGACTACAGTGAGCCCTTTCCTGCCTAGGGGGAGGGTAAAGACGAAGCTACCTGGGCCGTGAGGTCCCGGAGGGTCTTCCCACGCCCACAATGGACTCCTGATGTCTCGGGTGGTGCTCTGGGATGGGGCCACGTTCTGCAAGACACAAGGAGACCAGGAAGTCAGCTCAGGAGGTCTGGTAGCTGAAGACTGGGAGGGAGTCAGGGTGGCCCCTCCCTCCACCCCTCGGGGACCCCTCATAAGCTCCTCCAGGTGGGCCTGACCCAGCGAGCCCTGAGGTTAAGAACTTTCCTGGGAGGCTAAGGGCCGTGAGGACGGCCTCGGCCTCTGCCTCCGCTCCTGCCTGACACACATGCCCAAAAGCAAACCCCACCTGATGGCTCCTGCACACCCCACCGTGGACCTGGATGTCCACAGAGGAAGGACCAGTGGGGCTTGGGGTGCCAGATCCCAGTGGAGTATGGTCTCTCCCTCTCAGTGCTCAAGGAAGCACCCCGCCCCCACTCATCCCTGCCTCAGCACCTGCTGTTCCCTGGGGCTGGTGTGTTCTCCCACTATCACAGGCCCAACTCCTACCCATCCTTTAGGTTACCTTGTCCAGGGAGCCCTCCTGAGTCAGGGATTGCCCCATCTCTAGCATTGAGCTGGGGTCCCATGCATGGCAGAAACCATGTTTTATGTGGCTTTGTCCCTGGGCCTGGCACAAGGCACCTGGCACCCAGGATGTCGGGAAGTGCCCACTCATCCCCCTCCCCACTCCTCACTTCTGGAATGACACTCAACATCTGGGACTTACAAGGTACAAATGGGACTTTGGTTCTTTCCCAAAAGGTGACTCAAGTGGGAGACCCCCAAGACTGACTGAGGGAGGACATCAAGGCCCAGGAGCCGGCATTCACCCGGGGTAACCCTGAGGCCTGCTCCTTCCCTCCCCACCCTGCCTCCACTCAGGCCTGCAGCTGGGTACCGCTCGTTATTGGTGAGGACTTGAGGGCAAACCGGGGCCACGGCTGGGGTTCTGCGGGGCCTCAGGCCAGACTCAGGTGGGGTGCTGAGCCCTGAGTGGGGGTGGGAGGAAGGAGGGGTTCAGGTCCTGAAGCAGGAGGGCGCTGCACAGCCCTGCACGCCTGCACACCTTGGACACCAATGCCCCCGGAGACCGCTTTCTCTCTCATGCCCCCAAACCCTCTCCAGGCCCAGGCTTCCTGGCTCCTGTGGAACCAGGAAGGGTTGCAAGAATGCTTGGCTGGCTGGGTCGGCCTAGTGTGGCCATCCCCAAACCCTGTCACCCGAGGATGGGGGCCACTCTCCTCTTCGACAGCTGACAGTATGACTGACGCTGGTTCAGGGAGGAGGGTGGGGACAGGAGTCGCCCAGGTAGCTGCTAACTGGCTAGAGCTGCTCCTTCTCAGCAGCACTGCTGGCCTCGAGTTGGTTTCATCAGGCCTCTGAGGAGGGGGACCTGCTGGTGGCGTCCCACGATGTGCTCAGTCACACACGCGGGGAGCCTGCAGCCAGCCCCTACCCCGACCCTCTTCCCATCCCACAGAGGCTGTGCCACAATCAACCCATCTCTGAAAATGGGAACAGGAGCCTGATGCCGCCAGGTGGGTGGTCCATGGTGACAATGTCCATGCCCACAGAGGGCTGGGAGGGGTCCCACAGAAGCCACAGGTGATAGATAGCAAGGTGAGGTCAGCACAGGCCCAGGTGCTCCCACCTCTCACACAGCCTGCAGGGCCTACTATGGCACATGCTGTCCTAACCCTTAGGAGAGTGCCCTGAGGTCACAGAGCCCATCACCGGGATGGCTGGGACTCCCTCTCCACCTCTCCCACCAGCAGCCTGGGCCAAAATAAAAGCCCCCACCCTGGGGACCAGTGTGCCGTGACATCCACTCTAATAACCGTGGGTCGCCCTGCCTGCCACCCACAGAGATGCCCCTCTGCAGCCTGGTTAGGAAATCCCCTGTGCCCACCCTTTTCTACTGCCCTGGGCTGGGACCACCCCAGTGCTCTGACCTGGAGCAGATGGGACAGCAGTTCTAGGGCGCCCAGGAAAGTACCACAGACTGGGGCTCCCCAAACAGCACAGGCCCGATAGGACATGCCCCTGCTCAGGTTCACAGAGCTGCCACCCAGGCAGGCCCAGCCTTTTTGCAGCTAGCCCAGTTTAATGTATCTCAAACCCACGTTTTTTTTTTGGGGACGGAGTTTCGCTCTTATTACCCAGACTGGAGTGCAATGGCGCCATCTCGGCTCACCGCAACCTCCACCTCTAGGATTCAGGCAATTCTCCTGTCTCAGCCTCCCGAGTAGCTGGGATTACAGGCACGCGCCACCGTGCCCAGCTAATTTTTGTATTTTTAGTAGAGACAGGGTTTCACCATGGTGACCAGGATGGTCTTGATCTTTGACCTCGTGATCCACCCGCCTCGGCCTTCCAAAGTGCTGGGATTACAGGCGTGAGCCACCGTGCCCAGCCTCAAACCCACGTTAACATCAGAAGTCAGACTTCAGATTATGGGAGCCAGGGAAGGGGAGGGGAGACGGGACAAGCCCGTTCTCCCAGTGGCGAGTGGAGAGAGACAGTGAGCAGCCGAGGCGGTGCCCGAACTCCCGCCTGCCCACCACCACTCACCAGTGGCCTCCCTCCTCTCTGCCCGGTTCTTGTCACTGGGTTCTTGAGATGAACAAAGGCTTCATTACCTGCCTACGGAGCCTTTAAAAATCTCCTGAAAATGCACTGCTCCCTCGGGCTGCCTGAGCCTCCCAAGGCTGTCCCTGCCCTGAGCCCACACCCTAGGTGTGCTGCTTCTGGAACAGGGCCAGCCTAGGCCATTTTCACAGATCGCGGCCCATCAAGGTTGGTGCTAAACCATTAGAATCAACACTGGGCTGGGAAAAACGTCCCCGAGGCCAGTCCCCAGCCCCATCCCAGCCCCCTCCCTGCCCGGGCCCACAAGCACCCCTAGGTCCAACTGCAGGGTCCGTTCCCATCTCAGCTCTGTCCTGGTCATGCTGCACAAGCTCCTTTGCCTCTCTGGATCTCACTCTCTCTGTAAGATGGGGACAATGACACCCACCTTCTCGGATTTACACAAAAGGTCCCACCAGGCAAGACGACGCTCCTCACCTGGGCATGGTGGGACTGAGTGGACAGCAGCCCCCACTCTTAATCCCCCATGGAGCTTTGAGTAAATGGGAGAAGTCACTCCAGGCTGCCCTGTCTAGAGAAATTCTCCCCCTGCCTGTCTTCATGCAACTGACCACCAGCCTGGGCCTGTGGCAGAAGGGGCCTGGGAGGAGGCTGCAGAGGCCGGCTGGGAGATGCGGCGATAAATGTGGCCAGCAGGACCTGAGACTGTGCTGGAGGCAGCCTAGGAGGCTCTGAGTGCCCTGCAGGAACCCCAACGTCGGCCAAGCTGCAGGGCCTAGGCCCGGGGGCCAGGACTAGCCAGGGACTCAGTCTCATCTTATCTTCGCCATTGAACTTGGTCCCTCCCGCTCCAAGGTCACACGTAGGAGAAACATCCTCCCTGCACAGTCAGGCACACCAAGTGCCCCTTAATTTACATGTGAAGATGCTGTGGTAAGGACTGAAATCTGGCCTGGGTGATGCTGTCAGATACCCAAGGCCTCAAAAGAACCCCAAGCAGGCCGGGCTGGTGGCTCACACCTGTAATCCCAGCACTTTGAGAGGCTGAGGCGGCGGATCACCTGAGGTCAGGATTTCAAGACCAGCCTGACCAACACGGTGAAACCTCATCTCTACTAAAAATATAAAAATTAGCTGGCCATGGTGGTGGGTGCCTGTAATCTCAGCTACTCAGGAGGCTGAGGCAGAATTGCTCGAACCCTGGAGGCAGCCATGTCAGTGAGCTGAGATCATGCCACTGCACTCCAGCCTGGATGACAGAGCTAGACTCAGTCTCAAAAAAAAAAAACAAAAAAAAAAACCCAACAATTACAAAAAAACCCAAGCAGTTGGCAGAGGTCAAAAACATGTGGCAAAGTTGCAGGCGGTCAGGTGCCCCGGCTTCCCTGACTTTGCACAAACCAGAGCTGCATCCCCTTCTCAGCCACTTCTCTAGAGTCTAAACGGCTCCAGTAGGACCCTGGGGGTGTGACAGCTACCAGGGCGGCTGGTGTGTTCAGGGCACAGGGGGAGTTCAAATCTCCAAGGACAAGGCATCTACTGGCAGAGCTGCCACCTCTGGAAGAAGCACAGGCTCTCGAGCCACACACATGTTGCACAGAACCTTCTAGGCTCTTCAGCCTTCAAGAAGCGGGCCTCTCCTCTCTGAGCCCCAGCTTTGTGTCTTTTTTTATTTTTGAGACGGAGTTTCATTCTTGTTGCCCAGGCTGGAGTGCAATGGCTAGACCCCGGCTCACCACAGCCTCCACCTCCTGAGTTCAAGCGATTCTCCTGCCTCAGCCTCCCAAGTACCTGGGATTACAGACATGTGCCACCACACCGAGCTAATTTTGTATTTTTTTAGTAGCGACGGGGTTTCTCCATGTTGATCAGGCTGGTCTTGAACTGCTAACCTCAGGTGATCCGCCCGCCTCGGCCTCCCAAAGTGCTGGGATTACAGGCGTGAGCCACCAGCCCGGCTTCCAGCTTTGTATCTTAAAGGCAGCTATTTACACCTACTCTGTGATCTGGCGCCACAGGAAAGAGAAAATGAACAGACACGAAATTCCCAGTGGCTTGCTGGGCACACAGTAGGTGCTGACACGAGGCAGCCACCAACGATGGCTAATTACCAAGTTGGGTCTGGAAAAGCAAGCCACGGCCACACATGGCAGTTCACACACCCACCTGGGGCCTCGGTTCCGTTAGTACCTGCAGCGGCAAAATGACGGGCCAGCAGTTCTAGATGAGAGAACTGAGTCCTGCCTTCCTTACAGATGCTGTTTTCAGACCCCGGGTTCGCTCGCTGCATTCTAACCAGTACCCGAGGCTACACGGGATGGATTCTGCCCCAAAGCGGCAGCGAAGTTGCTCTCATCAGCCACGCCAAACGTGGGGAGCTGGCCTCGCAGCGCCCCTGTGTGCCCCAATCTCTCGAATACCCCTTCCTTCCCCTTCAATCAGCTCCGCTCCTTTTAAATGGCGGAAATAAAATGTGTCCAGCAGATGGGTGCTGCCACCCCATGACCTGCTGAGCATTTTGCAAATGTCTCTCTTTTAGGGGAGAACATGCTGTGATAATTTGGCCAGGCTAGTGTCGCTCTGGGCAGATGATAAGTTTTGTAACAAACATTTTTTGCCTGTTGCAGAAGGAATGGGTGCTCATTCAACAAACTTATGGAAAACGTAGAGAGAGAGAAAACGCGGCAGCAATCACCGATAACCCCGCGCCAGGTCCAGCCCGTAGCACCCTGGCCTGTGGGGGTTCCCATGTGCATGTGGACGTGGGCTGCCCCCACCCGCCTGCAGAGGCCTCTCCCATTGTGAACGGCCACACCAGAGCCAGGCCAGTCATATTATCACAACCCCTCAGTCCAAACGCCCAACCTCAGGAGCACAGCTATTGTCTCAAGCTTTCCACATTTAAAGAGGCACTGCGGCCGGGCGCGGTGGCTCACGCCTGTAATCCCAGCACTCTGGGAGGCTGAGGTGGGTGGATCACCTGAGGTCAGGAGTTCAAGACTAGCCTGGCCAACATGGAGAAACCCCGTCTCTACTAAAAATACAAAAAATTAGCTGGGCGTGGTGGCGGTTGCTGTAATCCCAGCTACTCAGGAGGCTGAGGCAGGAGAATCGCTTAGACTTGGGAGATGGAGGTTGCAGTGAGCCAAGATTGTGCCACTGTACTCCAGCCTGGGTGACAAAGTGAGACGCTGTCTCAAAAAATTTTTTTTAAGTTAAAAAAAATTAAAACTAAAGAGACACTGCACAAACATCTCTGTAATAAATCTCTCCTCTGTCCTTCAAGGGAGGCCCCCAGGTGTGAGATCCCGGGTTGAAGCCCAAGAAGGTTTTCATGCCTGAGGCAGCCATTCCACACCTGGACCCTCAGAACCCTCTAGAGACTCTCCACATGTCAGAGGTGGGGGTCAGAGAGATTGCGGGAAGCTGAGGCTCAGAGCAGGGGAATGGCTGGCCCAAGATCACATGGCCATGTGGGACCCAGGCCCACTCGTTGATCAGCCGTGAGCTCCCCAAGACACACTTTAAAAGCCTTCCCCGGGCTGCCTCTGACCCTCTGGACAAAGATGCCAGGCCCCAGGAGGGTGTGTGGTGTCTACACGCTGGTTCCTTCTGGAGGGACCAGGTGAGCCAAGGACCCAGCTGCCAGGAGGGGGCAGGTGAGAGGGCCCAGCAGCGTGTGGGGGTGCTTCCTGGAGGAAGAGGATGTTTGTGAGCTGCGATGCGGAAGAGGGACTGTGCAGGGAGTTTGTAAAGTAGACCTAAATGAACAGAATGCGCCACTGCCCACGTGACACCTGATGGGTCGATGGGTGCCCGCCCTCCACACCCAGCACTCGGAGACGAACAGGCCCTGTAACCCTTCTGGGCCACCTCTGTTTGTGAATATTCCCCAGCGAAACCCCCAAGCAGTGGCCTCAGTTTCCCTGTAGCCTGGCCCACGAAGCTGCCCTTACCCCACAGCCAGTGGGACGGTCCCCCATCAGCCTGCCTGCTGAGTGCAGAGATGACGTTTTTGATGATGTGTGGCTTCACAACCTCTCGGATCAGTCTTGAAGGGGAGCTGATTTAGTGGAGGTGGAAAAATAAACTTGCCGGGGCAATGCCACAGCTTAGTGGCTTCTGACCTGCCACGGAGCACAGGCAGGCAGGTCATGGCTTTCTCTTCTGATTCATTTACTCATAAAATGTTCCCCAAGGCCGGGCGCGGTGGCTCAAGCCTGTAATCCCAGCACTTTGGGAGGCTGAGGGAGGTGGATCACGAGGTCAAGAGATCGAGACCATCCTGGTCAACGTGGTAAAACCCGGTCTCTACTAAAAATACAAAAAATTAGCTGGGCACGGTGGCACGTGCCTGTAATCCCAGCTACTCGGGAGGCTGAGGCAGGAGAATTGCCTGAACCCAGGAGGTGGAGGTTGCGGTGAACCGAGATCACGCCATTGCACTCCAGCCTGGGTAACAAGAGCGAAACTCCGTCTCAAAAAAAAAAAAATGTTCCCCAAAGCCTGTACCCAGTCAGGCTAGTACCAGGCCTCAGGGACCACAGCAGGGCGATGGGTGAGCAGAGAGCAGGGAGGGCTTCCAGGAGGAGGTGACACAAGGCCACAGTCTGGAGAGGTCGAGGATGGGGGTATGGAGAAGGTCAGGGTTGGCTGTTGAGGGTCTCAAGAGTCTCTTGAAGGGGACACTGGACCTCGGCTAGGAGAAGGACAGGAGCTCTGAATGGCAGGAGATAGGGCAGGATGGGCAGAGGCCTGTTTCTTGACCATTGCCACTGCCACTCTGCCCTCGTCCCTTCTTCTAAGGAGGGACAAGGGCCTCCCCAGCCCTTCCCATCTGAGGCCACTGAATGTGGCCATGGCAGAGAGAAAGGCCTAGGGTTTGGGCCGGTGGCCAGGCTGGCTCAGGCTCTGCTGTTTAGAGGGTCGCACGAGGCTTGGCCTCCTAGACCCAGGCTTTCTGGCCCGTAAGATGGGGCCGGTGATCCATCAAGGTTCTAGGAAGTGGCCCCGATGACAGATGTCCGTGCCCAGCACACAGAGGAGCTATGCCACCTGCCCAGGGACTGCTGAGGACCCAGATCCTGGAGACAGGGCAGAGCGTGGGTGCTGGGCCCACTGGTGGCCTCTGTCTTCCCTGAGGCCGAATCTCCAGGGCTCAGGGCACTGGGAGGGAGGGGACAGGGAGCTGCCAGGAGTGGCCTGCCTGGCTGTAACTCACCCGACACGCTTAATAATCATGTGGGCACTTAAGCTCCTCTGTCTTCTCTTCCCCTTTCCCTGGGGAAATCTACTTCATTTCCTACGTCATCCCGGGCTCCCTGAATGTCTAAATCAAGCCCCGGCCAGAGCTCTATGGTGACGCCCTCGGCCTACTTTTATTGGGAGGGTGGGATGGGGGTTGCAAAGGCGGGGTGGGGGGGTGCAAAGGCTGGGTGGGGGCGTGCAAAGGCAGGGTGGGGGCGTGCAAAGGCGAGGTGGGGGTTGCAAAGGCGGGGTGGGGAGT
>CM052648.1:3769849-3789677 GCA_028533165.1 Leontopithecus rosalia
TGCGGTCTCTCAAACCAAGGTTTCATTCTTGCCCAGGACAGAAAACTGAAAACGCCACCAAGCCCACCCTTTGAGCTACAGTGACAATGTCCCCAGGGCCCTGCAGCTGCATCCCCTGTCACTGGAACCAGTCAGCAAAGCCCGGTGGCCTCAGGCAGGAGGCAGAGGCAGAAGCTGAGTGGGGAGCGGACTCAGCCCCTTGGTTGAGATGGAGGAAGAGGAAACGCCACCTCTCGGGCTACCTGGGACACCAGGGCAGGGTGACTGTCACCCTGGAGACCAGCCAGCAGCCACTCCACGTGGGCCTGACCACAGTTAGCCTGCCCCTGCTCTCCCATCATGAAGTTGGGCTCTCTGGGATGTGTGGTCTGCCTTGCTCATGACAAGGACACTGGGTGGGCGCAGTTCCGGTGCCGTCTCCTGCCATTTATCCAGCTCCAATCCTGCCTCTCATCTGGTCAAACTCTCACCCTAACTAGGAGGTTAAGGTTACTAGCCCCATTTTACAGATGAAGATACTGAGGCCGGGGGAGGCAAAGCAACCTGCCCATCCCCTGGGCTATTCACTCCCTGCTGCCGAGAAGCTCTGCCACCACCTCCTGGGCTCTGCTCCTCGTCTGTGAGCTGGAAACATGTTCCCAGGCCAGCGCCGGCACCCACAAGGCCCAGGGGAGGCCAACGCATAACACCACCCCAGGCTGCAGGAGCTGGGAGGTCCCATGGGGAGAGTCAAGCTGGCCATTGGCAGGCCAGGCAAAAGGCCCCAGCACCATCACCACCTCCCCGCTGGAGACGCCCGACTCCCAAGAGCTGGATGAGGAAGGCACCACCAGGACACCGCCTGGGCTGCGGCCACCTTGCTGCCGACCCTAACAGCCCGGCACCCCCAGGTCTGGCCCGGTGAGCGCTTGCAACTCAGCCACGAGGTGGTGGCGGCACCTTCCCAGGCCTCCCTGGGCTCCCTGGGGATGAGTCGGCCAGGTTTCTAAAAGCTGGGTCTCATGTTCTGCCCACATTTCTGACCTCTGGAAACCTCTCGGGAAGTGTTCCAGAGCCCTTCGGATTCCGACGCTGGCACACTTCCTGCCTCCGCTCACCGTGCTCACAGCCAGCTCACTGGGTGCTTGGTTGACGGGCACCGCTGCCCAGGCTTCTGGCTGCGCCTTCCATGCTGCATGTCCGTAGGCTCTGGCTGGCTCTTGACCCCTCAAACAATCATCTCTGGTCAAATTCCATGACTCCTTCCCTCAAAAACAACTCTTTGCAAACACACAAGAATGCCAGTTCTCAGAACCTGGCAGCGCCAGCGCTCCTGCGGCTTCATTTTCTCTTTGTCTTTCTTTCTCAGCATTGCAAGGAACTCACGAAATAGTTCCACCCTCTCATTGTAGAGATGTGTAAACTGAGGCCCAGAGAGAGGAAGGGGCTTATTCAAGGGCCCTCAGTGACTCTATGGCCCAGACAGATGGGAGCCCAAGGCCCGGACTCGGACACAGGGCTGAGTCAACACCAGAACCCAGCAGCCGCTGGTCTTCAACAAGAAAAGACGGGAGTGGCCGTGGCACTGGGCATCAGGCGCTGCTGGTGGGTGTTGGCCAGAGCGGGCAGGGCCCAGACTGCTGGGTTCCCTGGCACCAAACGGCTAGTGCTCTGTGAATGTGAGAAGAAACCCCCAGGCGAAGCCTTGAACTTCAGGGGCAGAGCTCAGGGAAAGCAGGCCGGCTCTAATGGAAACCAGTCAGCGGGCCAAATGCAGCAGGACCCCCCCACCATGGTTTCCATGGGGACGGAGCCCAGGAGGCGGAGCTCTGGCATGGCTGCTGCAGCAGATGTGGCCTGTACAGGGCCGGCACGGGGCGGTGCCTGGCAGTGGGGCCCTGGGACGTGGCAGGCCTGAGGGCCGGACACAGGAGCTCTGCAGCTGCAGCCTCGGAAGTCAGCTTTGGGAAGGAGCCGGGGACTGTGGGGCTAGCACCTCTGGGAGGCCTCCTGGATTCCTAGGATGTTCCAAGCTAACTTCTCGGCCCCGTCTGGTACTGGCCTCTGTCTGGTCTCTGTGTGGTGCCCGTGTTTGCTGAGAACACGCAGCCTGCCTCTCCATGAGGATGCCATGCCTGTGGGCCAGGTGCAGGCGGCGCAGGGCTTAGACCATGGGTCTGGGCTCTAGTCCCTCTGGCCAAGGCCGCAGTGCTCCCCCAGGTCCGCTCTAACCCATCACTCAACGGTGCTGTTGGGCCTCTTCCCGTGGCCGTCCAGGGCCTGGCACATGATGGGTTCCATAACCTCTCTGAGCTAATCCTCTGCAAAATGCAGTGAGCTCAGCACTGCTCTGAAACAAGAAAACCTGTGGGCTTAGGGCCACGAGCAGCGCACGAAGAGGATGGGTCATTCAGGAGTGTGAACCACGCCGATGGATGGGGTGGGGTCTCCAGAAGGTTCTTGTGCCCCTGCCCTGATGTGGTCCCGTCTGCCCTTGCGGGGCTGCTACCCTGTGAGCCCATCCTGGTCTGGCGCATGGTATCGGGGGCACAATCTCATACGGTGCCTACCTCTCAGCCGCAAAACACCAAGAACAAGGATGACTGCGGCTCCTTCCTTACCGCCGCCTGTGGCCACACTGTGTGCAGTCCCATGCCTGCCAGCACACCAGGACTCGAGGGCACAGAGCCGGAGAGTGGCAGGGTGCCCTGGAGCCCAGCACAGCCCAAACCAGCATGCTCTGAATGCTGGTGCAATGGCCACTCAGCCAGAGAGGTCTCAGGGCCTCAGAGCCAGAGTGACCCATGCCCCCAGTACAATTCCGGCTCTCCCTGGGGCAGAAGGATTCCAAGCTGAAGGAATGGTCCTTCCTCGTGCTGGGAGTCCAGAGAGAACCGGACAAGGCCAGCATCCAAGAGAGGCCGAAGAGAAACAGGGATCACTGTGGTTCTGTGCAGGCGCAGGCGTGGGAGGACCTGGGTTAGGGAGTAGCTGCTGGCCCTGTGACTCTGGGGAGATCCCTTGGCCTCCCTGAACCTTAGCCTCCTCATATAGACAACCATTAACGCCCACACCCCACTAGATTGGAACGTCCACGCAGACAGGGGCCCGTCTGTCCTGTTCACCCCGTATTCTAGCCCGAGAACAGCACGGAGACATGCTGCCTCCTGATGGATGACGCAATGAAATGGAATTGGCAGATGACATTTAAAAATAGACGTTTATAAAAATGGATGGAAAGCACCTGGTCCAGGGTCTGGCACTTAGTAGGTGCTCAACAAAGCTTGACACCCCCTGCCCTGAGGGCCGAGTCTAACATCCATCATGCACCGAACGCGGCCCCAACTCTCTCCCCTGGACCAAAGCAGGGGGTTTCCGCCACCCAGGATTCCCCTCTGCTCCTGCCCTGCTGGCCCTGTCACCCTGGCAGATGGATACGCTGCAGAGGCCACATCTTTTCCTCCACGGCGCCTGGCCAAGGCTGTGGCGGCTGTGGACCGGCGTGGCCTGCCACATTGCTTGGCCCCAGGAGAGCCCATTTGCAAGTTGCTTCCACAATGTAGGTGCCTCAGGCTGAGCCCCGTGGATTTGAGTCATTTGAATCCATCGTAGGAGACAGCTCACCCCGGTGCTGGAGGCCTGAGCCCCCTTCGGCCCACCCACCAGGTGCTGGGAGTCTCCACAAGCGTGGGCATCGCGCAACTTACTATCTCCAGCTGAGGGGACCGTCTCCACGCTGCCCAGGCTTCCGAACAAGGCCACACAGACTTTAAAGGGCGTCCGCTGCAAGGTCACAGGCGCCAGTGTCCGCTCATCTGGACCTTGAAGCACCAGGCCCAGGTGGAGTCCTCCTTCCATGGAGTTGAAAGAAGCCTCCTGGGTGGAAGGCCCGGGGTGGGATCCCTCCACCCACGTCTGGGCCGGAAGCATGGGCACGCCCACTCCAGGAATCCCAGGGCGGGCCCCGGGCTCCCAGGAAATGCGGCCAGAGGTTCCCTGGCAGGCACTGGCGCAACCCGGCTGCCTCCCCAGTCCCCGCCTCCTGCGGATTCCTTCTGGGCTTTTGGGAATGGCTGGCCCAGCCCACACCCTGAACCCAGCCCGCCTAGAAGCTTGGAAACCCAGAGGTTCACACAAGCCGGTGCTGGGACCCTTCTCCAAGACCACCCGAAACTGCGGCACACCCGGCGCCACCCTGGCATCTGGGCGGCTGCTGGGTAACGCCATCCCGTTAAGGTCATGGGAAGCCAGTGGGGAGGGTTTGAAACGGGCTGAGAGGGCCCACCGCAGAGCCCGGGCCTCCCATCCCGTCTTCCTAAGGCCGCGGCGCCGGAAATGCCAACAGACCAAGGGCTCCCAGATCAGGATCTCATGTGGCGCCTGCAACCGTCTATTGAGGCGGAGGCTGGAAGCCCCATTTTAAAGACAAAGCTGAGGCCTTGTCGTAAGAACCATTTTTATCAAGGTCTGTTTCGTCTGAAGGCGTGCTGGGCATTCACGCCGTCTCATTGAACCCAGACCCTGCTATGCTCCCTATTAGGAAATGGGGCCACGAAACTCCCCATGCCCCGGCACGCAGGCACAGGTGTGTGCATGTGGGCAGACACACAGGCCTGCCTGGGAAGGCCTGGCCAGCTGGCTGCTTCTTGGAGAAAGGCCGCTAGCATGCTGACCGGCCCACAGAGGCCTTTGGGGCCGCTCCCTCCCTGGGCCCGCCTTCCCGGTCCTGTTCTGGGCCTGCCCACGCCGCCATTTCCTCTCTGGGGCTTGCAGGCCTCACTTCCACTCCTCCCAGTCTGCAAATGGCCGGCGCCCAGAACCGCCTGTCCACATAAGGAGGCAGCAGTGCGTCTGGCCAGGACCCAGCGTGCAGGCCACCTAGCCAGGGCCTGCCTCAGCAGTGCCGAGCGCCCACGAGAAGCCCACGCCTGGATGGCCAGCCCACCCCCACCGGCTTCGGCTAGTCCCGGGCTGGGGAAAACCACCCTTCACAGGCATCCCTGGGGCCGTGGAGGCCCCCGGCCTAGTCATCCTCAGGGGTGGGCTGAGGGCTCCGTGGCCCACTCAGACAAACGCACCTCCAAACACCAGTTCACGTCTTCTGACACTGCCGACCTGCCAGGAGTGTCAGCCAGTGGAGAAACGAGAGGGCGCCTCTGCACGCATGCAAACGTTACACGCACGTGCCTGTGTGCAAGCACGCTGTCCACACCCGGGGCAGCACGCACACCAGTGCAGAAACACTCACCGGTGGATGCTGTGGCAGAACCTGGGCTTTGGAGGGTGGCAGGGCTGGGTTCAAGTCCTGGCCCAACCCTGATCAGCTGATTGAACCTTGGGGAACTTAGCCTCTCTGAGGTTTGCTGCCTCCCCTGGTGGAATGGAGGTGATGTTCATGCCCCCTTGCAGGCATCGTCTGAGCCTCAGAAATAAGGCAAGGAAGCAATAGCATTTATGGGGTGCTCACCGTGATCCCAGCTTTCCATGGGTTCAGAAAGTTGACTCCTACTGCCTCCATTTTACAGATAAGGAAATGAGGCTGGAGAGGTGAAATCACTTGCCCTGGATCAACACGGCCCCAAATCAAAGACGACCCGATCGGAACCCGGGCTTCGGGTCCTAGGGCCAGTGCTCTTCCGAACACGGGCGCCACAGCACGCAGCGGGAATGGGAACAGAAGCAGGGAGTGCTGCTGCTACTATTACCGCCATCGCCACGCCCACAGCTGCTCAGAGACTCTGTGGCCCAAAGGCTGGGGCCGTTTCACGTGGCCTCATCTTTTAGAGCGCCCAGACCTGGGCCAGATCCCTGCTACGAAGGCAGGAGTCAACAGGCTCAAAGACCAGAATTGGAAAAGAAGATGTGGTTTAAAACTGCCAGACAACGCCTATAATCCCAGCACTTTGGGAGGCCGAGGCGGGTGGATCACGAGGTCAAGAGATCGAGACCATCCTGGTCAGCATGGTGAAACCCCGTCTCTACTAAAAATACAAAAAATTAGCTGGGCACGGTGGCGCGTGCCTGTCATCCCAGCTACTCAGGAGGCTGAGGCAGGAGAATTGCCTGAACCCAGGAGGCGGAGGTTGCGGTGAGCCGAGATCGTGCCATTGCACTCCAGCCTGGGTAATAAGAGCGAAACTCATCTCAAAAAAAAAAATACAAAAAAAAAAACAAACCAAAAAAAACTGCCAGACGGCAGAGCAGGCTCCCGAGCAGCTCCGGTGAATTTCATCAACTTTTTACTTCTCCTATTATTTGCTAACATCTCTGCCAACAGGTCCATCCCTTAAATTAAACAAGCTGCATCAAAGCGCTTCTATGAACAAATGGATGCAGTGGCTGGAGCTCGAGGGAGGCAACACAGGGGGCGCACCCTTCCCTCCTCCCGGCCACCGCCACTGAGGCAGGAACGTGGGAATGCGGTCTCAGCCGGCGAGGAACTGCAGAGCCTGAATTCGGAATACAGAAACACAGAGGCAAACACACATAAGGGAAAAGAAAGAAGCCTTCACTGATTGCACCGTAACACGAGCATATTTGCAAAATAAACAGTTATCATCATTTGCAAATTATTGAGGCTGTAAAAACTGCTCTGCCCTCAAGGAGGTTGATACAAGCCAATAAATTCTGCCCTTTGTTATCTTGGTGAGATAATTTTGTTTAAGTCTATGGCTACTCTCTGTATTTTACCTGCTGCATTTTTTTGTTGGTGGAGTTTGGATATAAATGTATCTTTAGAGCATCCTAAATATAAATTATCTGATTTTTTATAAAGGCCTCAAAATAATATGTAACTCAACATAGAACAGTTAGAGATTTAACACCTTCCCTATGGAGATGAGTAAGATATTAAAATTATTAAGAGGTTAAAATTAAAATCAAAAGATAGTCAAAACCACAGCCACGAGTCTGAATTTAAAGCTTGCTGATGCCGCAGAAGAGAAAAACTGGTCATTAATTAAAACACTGATGGGCCTTTGACATAGGGCATGTGGGTTCTTAAAAGATGCAGACCAAAAATTCAATTAAAGTTTAACGAAGGTGATGATCGCTCCTCTGCCGAATTTTCCAAGGGGTGAGAAGATCGTTGAATAAGTCTGTTTCTAAACACAAATGCAACTTGTTTATTTTGACCCCAGTTCTTCGAAATTGTCGACTCCACAATTGAAATATGCTGTGTGTTCCAACAAGTACCCAGCAGCCGTAATGACAGACCAGCCCATCTGTGCTGCGAGAATGTATAATTTCAGTCTATAGTGGAATTTATATAGAAGCGATGATGTGAAAAGTGCTTTGCGTGGTACTTTCTTCAAAAAAAAAAAAAAAATACTGCCGAGAAGCACTGGGAGCCGTGGAGAATGCTGAGATTTTGGCCTGATTTTTTTTAAAAAGCAGAATCCATAGCATTTTACTGATTTTGAGGTTGGAGGGGGAAGGTCGAATGTTATCCAAGTTAAAAACTAAGAGGATAGTTGATCACATGCAACGGTCCCAGGTACCCAAAGTGTACACGGGACGGTGAATTTCTCATGCATGTTAAAAACACTAGGTAAATTTAATTGCACTGGCAATACTAATTTAGAATGAAAATGTTCCTTTATGTGAATTAACTGATTTTTCTGCTACTTGCCGCTATCTTGTCCAAAAAAACCCAAAAAACAAAAACAATAAATTAATGATCAGGAAATCTGACCATCTCTCCATCCAGGATTTAGGATTAAGGGTCTATTTGCCTACATTAATTATACAAAAAAAAAATGAGTAGCCAGCTATTAAACACGTAAATTCTTTTAAAATGCTGAACTCCCACTTTTCCCCTGCCCATTCCCTATCTCCTTGACTCTTTTGCTTTTAAAATGTATTATGCTTTTTTTTTCTATTACTTTTATTTTGCCACCAGTGTTTTATTCGATGCTTGCTAAATATTTGGGTGGCATGAATCCTCCAGCTTGCAGCAGCAGAATGTGGCTGTCATGTCATGAAATGTTTTAATTATCTCTGCTATATATGCCTGTTTCTGCAGCCCCAAACCCTCCAGTATCGACTGCTGGCTCATCTAAGAACAAAAGCAGCCGCTGAGAGTCCTCGTGTTAGCTGAGCTCCGTTTTTAGATTTGGTGCTGTCTGCCGAGGCCGGCCGCTCAGACTGAGACCTGCGCACGCAGGGCCCACGCGCCTCCGAACTGGGAAAACAAAGATGGATTTCCATGGGAGTTTTCCTCTCAGTGCCATTTTAGAACTTTCTGGGTCTGATTTTCCATTTTCCATAAATCAAGACCCTGGCTCCCCTCAAGGGTGGGGAACCAGGCTGCATCCAAGCATGCTTTTGTTAGCCTGCCAGAGCATGGAGGTGGCCACGGAGCAGTGTTCTGCAAAGCCCACCTCTGAATCAAAAGGGTCAGTGCTTCCGGACGGCCAGGGACCAACAGGGACACCCCGGCAGCCACTGAGCCCAGCTCCTGGACAGCGGTGGCAAAGTGGAGAGGGGGGACACAAAGGTCTTTGAGAGACTCTCAGCCCGGCCGGCCACGTTTCAGGCCCTGGACGACCTGGGTGTTTCCCCAGCAGCTCTGCAGGTGAGGACCCCCTGGCATGGGATCCAGGACATGGGCAGGCCACGAGGCCACTCAGGCTTCCCTGAGGGTCTGTGTAGTGGACGGTGCCCACGCATGCACACTCCACATGCAGTCTGCGGGCAGGGCGGTAACAAGACAGCCACAGCACTGTGCCTTTCAGGTGGAACCCCCACGTTGAAATAAGTGCTCAAAGACAAAGCCCGCAACAACCGAAAATATTTTTCCCTATGCTGAGCTGAGGCCAAAAGGAGCTTGCTTGCTTTTTCTTTTTTTTTTCCCCAAAACTAAAATGAAAAGGAGAAAGAACTAGATCCCTAAACTGTGGACATGGTAACATTAAAGATGCCAGACAACATAAAAGGGCCTCTGTTTCTAGATGCGAAGTCCTCCCTCCCGGGGGCTGGCCTGGCCCTGCCTGCCGATGAGTTTGCTGGGAGGAGCCGTGGATGGTCCTGGTGGTTTTCCCCAGGCCAGTCCTGGTGCCGCCAAAAATTAAAATAAAATAAGAATAATGAGGCCTCCACACAAACTGACACAGCCAGGCAGGTAGGAGTAGGCCGTGGCTGTTAATGCCTCCCGAGGCATTTGTTCCCACCATAATGGAAGACGCAGCTACTGTGAGATTATAAACATTCATTTTTATTGTGATTTCTAAAGCCTGTAGCTTTGAATCTCAAAAGTAAATGGGCTTGGCTCCTGTATTTTCCCTGCAGTTTTTGGCAGGGCGTCCTTCTCGGAAGATGAAGGGCTCTGAAACAGAATTCCGAGTTTGGGGAACCAATTAGAGGGAGGACACATAACAGGCACCGGGGCACAAGATGGCAGCACCCTCGGCTCGTCTTCACGACAGAAGGAAAGAAGGTGACTTACCCGAGGTGCCGGAAGATGGAGGCGCCTTCTCCAAAGCCAGGAAGTGAAAATGACGTCCCCGGGCCTGGCCCGTCACCCGGCCGGGGGAGGAGGGCAGGTCCCGCCCGCCAGCAGGCTGTCTGGTGCCAGCCCTGGCCGCAGGCCTGTGGGCCCCCTGGCCTCCGGCCGCCGCTGTCCTTTGGTCCAGTGGGCCCTGCTGGCACAGAGGGCAGGGCTGCCAGGAGCCATGTGGCGCTGGGGGAAGGCCCCACTGCCAGCCCCGGAGTACGAGGAAAATGCTACTTTTGTCTCCTGCTCTCATCTGGCACTGGCTGCCCGGGGAGGGGGGGCAGAGGCGGCCGCTGCAGCTCGGCCCCGCCCACCGGGAATTTTTGAAAGATGCTCGTGGGTGCGGGAGGATGGCAGACGTGGCAGTGGCGGGTGGGCCGGGCCCCCAAACCCACCACCAAAAAAGGAGGAGGCTGGCCGGGCGGGAGAGGGAGGAGGAAGCCGGCGTATGGCCGCTCAGTCGCCGGCCAGGGAGGATGTGGGGAGCGGCCGCCCAGGCCTGGCCAAGGCGCCAGCACCCTGTGGACGGGCAGCACTGACTGGGCGCCATGCTGTGGGCGCCTGCCTGGCCGGGCTGCTCCAAGGGGCTGGGCGTCCAGGCGGCCTGGCTCGCTCCAAGGATAGAGGCCGCATTGTTCCCACGCTGGGCTCAGCAGGCAGCAGCCAGTGCCCTGGCCGTTTCCCCAGGGTGAGGCCAGCGACCCCACCCTGAAAGCTGCCCTGGCCGGGGCCCTCGCAGTGAACCATCTTCTAACGCCCCTAGAGGCTGCTGCTGCTATAGCTGGGAGCCCAGGCTGCACCTCTAGTGCCCTGTGTCCGACTAGCCACTTCATCATGGGAAAGCCTGCCTCAGTTTCCCCATCTACAGAATGAAAGGGGATAACGGCTCCTCCCACTCAGGGCTGCTGGAGTGGCAGAATTAACAACATGCACAGAGCCCCAAGCCCCATCCAAGCACCCAGTGGGCGCTTGATGCTGAGGGGGCTGAGGGTGGCCAGGCAGCCACAGTGGACAGGGTGCCAGGGGCGGAGTCCAGGCCCATCAGCCCCCACTCTCGCACCCTCACTAATCTTTAATTTCACCAAAACCAAAGCTTGCCACCACGTCAGGGAAACATCCCAGTCCTCTTGCCCTACAACTGGGGTTGGCAGGCCTGGGGTTTCACTGTGGCTCTTTGATCTGGAGATAAAATACTGGACCCCACTGCTCTCTCCCGCAGGCATCAGGCTGGGCCTGCTGGGTCACACGTTTGTCCAGCTCTCCCCTGTCGCCCTCTGTGACCGGGAGCTGCAGCAGTGACCACAGGGTTGTCCTTGCGCGGGCGAGCAACCAGGCTGGAAGTGTGGGAAGGGGCTCCCCAGGAAGCGGGGCTACCCACCCCGTGGCTGTCCGGGGGCAGGCAGGGCCAGCCCTACACTAGAGGGGATGGCGTGGAGTGACCACCGCCTGGCTCTGAGCCTGACTCCTGGACGTACGGGACACATCAGGGCCTTTCTGTCAATAAGGACTTGAGATAAAGAGTGGTCTGGGTGAGCTCTGAGAGCCCAGGGGACCGTGAGAGCCTCCTGCAGTGGACAGGAGCTCCCTGCCGCCTGGATTCTGTTTGATATTAACACTGCTTTATGCCTGCTTAGAGCGGGTCCTAATGAAAGCCAAAAAAACGGGGTGGGGGTGAGTGAGCAAGGAGGAAGCTGCCCAGGAGGAGCCCTCAGTCCTGGGCTCTGGTCTCACTCACGCACATGGCCACGTGACCAGCTTGCCAGCTGATGCCAGAGACAAAGCAGGTAGGATTCCGATGCCATGCGCCCCACCAGGAACGCCGGGAATTCCATTCTAGCAGCGGCTTGGCCTGGCTGCCAAGAGCCTAGCCCTGGGAGGGAAGAGTCCCCCATGCTCCAGCACGGGGCCTGCCCTGCCAGCCAGCAACATCAGGAAGCCACTCAAGATGGGATGGCAACAGTAAGACCCACAGGGGCATGGCAGAGGAGGCAGGGCCTGGGTTACAGCTGCAGGAGGAGGTGCCCACCCCCCAACCCACAGGACTGCCTCAACCAGAAGTGGCCACTGCTGTGCCCAGCTGGCTGCCCAGGAGATAATGGCCTCTAGAGCAGGCCTACCGGCCATCATGGGAGTCAGGCCACGAGGGCGGTGGACCTGGACTCCAGCCCGAATCAGGCCCTTCTCAGATGGAGCTCCAGGCGGCAAGGCTGGGGCACCATTGTACTGTGCGGGGCCAGAGTCCCCGTCATGCCCTTCTCCTGGCAGTGTGGGGAGGGCCCCACAGGTGACACCCATGCAGGCCCACATGCTCAGTACACACGTGCCCCTGCAGGCCAGAACCCACACGGTGGGGCAGGGGGGCTCTGGGGACAAGCAGCCCCCACCCAATTTGCCGCAGCTTCCCTTAGCGTTAAAATACACGGAAAACTGGAGCACCGCACCATCATTTTATTATAATTTAAAATGTAATTATAAAAGGCTGATTTGAATGTAAATATCTCTCTTAAACACATGAAAGGGGATTCTAAATTTAAGAGCCCCAAATCAGCAGGTAAATATTTCAGCGAAATGCTCTTCCTGCCATCTGAAATGCCAGAACTAAGGAGAGGGCGTTCCACAGGGGAAAAAAAAAACCCAAACCCGGCTTTAGAAAGCCAAAAGCAAAAGGGACAATTCTTTTTTAATCTGGAGGGAAAATTCTATCACTGAATTAAAAAAAAAATGGTTTAGCCTTTTTTACTGTGTGACTTTCATGCACAAGTTTGGTTAACGGCAAACACCAATCCTATTTTACAATATGAACCGGTGACCCAGCGCTCACATCTCTACTCAGAAACCCCCTTGGCGCTGGCTGGACAGTAGGCACAGCCGCTCTCTCCACACGGGTTCCTGGGTGGTCAAAAAGAAGAGACTCCCCAGTCCAGATGCCAGCAAGAAGCCTCCCATCCCCAATTTTCGTTTGACTTTCAGACTGCCTCCCACCACGCACAAAAAAGTGACTAAGAACCTGCTTTTGGGGTTTTTCTGCCCATTGTCACAAGATTTCATTCTTTTTCGTGATTTTTATATTACCAATTCTCCCTATTGCCTCAGAGGCTCCTGGACACCCTGAAAGAGAGCTCTCTTCTGAGTGGGCTAATGTTGAGGGCGACAGGGGCCACACCGAGAAGTTCTCACATTGAACAAAAAATAAAACATCTGACAGCCGACTGACAAAAAATGAAACCGCATTTCTGAAGCCAGATGGTAGAATGGGCCAAGAAAGCTGCTTGGGTGACCCTGGTCCCCCACTGGACCAGGGACACTCCCTCATCTGTCCTCCTTCAAGGCCTTGCTGGGGTGTCCAGACAGGTCCCCCTAAGGGGCTGGGTGTCCCTCAGCCTTCCCAAACCTCCTCTTCCGATGCCTCACTTCAGGCCCCGGCACGGCCCACCCCTCCCAAAGCTGCTAACCGGAGCCTGGGCTCTGGCCTGGCTTCCCAGGCAGCTCCTCCGACACCTCGGAGAAGGCCGGGGGACAGGTCGTGTGTGGGCCTGGGGTGAAATTCTCTTCATTCTATCCATTCGTAAAATATTCACAGAGCCCTAACCCTGGGCCACGTTTGTCAGAGTTACAAAAACACCCTCTCCAGCCCGGAAGGGTGTGTGCTCATGTCGGGCTTCACCAAGTCAGGCCAGACTCTCCCGAAACCTACGGGCCACTCCCAAGTTCATCTGAGAACGGAATTTGGGGAAGAGCAGACCCTGGAAAACCACAGCTACTGGCCCCAGTCGCCCTCTCGATGGCCCCTCCCTGAGCCCTGTGGGGACGGAGCTTTCCTCTTCCGGGCTCTATTCCTCCTCCCTTCCATGTTGTGACCCAGCTAGCCAAGGCTCTAGCTAAGGCCGACTGGGCCTGGCAGAGGGAGGCCCCATCTGCCCACGACCCCAGACCTGGCCATCTCTCCAGCACTTGCAAGGGCAGCCCTGCGGCTCTTAAAACTAAATCGCAGAAGAAAACAAAATGAACTCATGCAAGTTTAACCTCCGCTCAACAAAGAAAGCCAGATGTGCCCACGAAAATTGTTCAAGAACCACAGGGCAAGAGACTTTCTTTTTCTCTTCTCTAAATCTCTGTCCCCAACTACATGTCTGGGGCCTGCCATTCCCGGACACTCGAGCTCCATGGACTGTCCCAGCCCAGGGAATGCTGGGCGGCCACGAAAATAAATATTTCCAATGAAAGATCCATTGTCTCTGCTTAGAAACAATTGTTGCTTTTTCTCCCTGCTCAGCTCTGTAGCATCAGAAAGCATGACCGAAGCCATTTAGGGCTCTCTCTTATTCCAACAAGATGTTTTCAGCAAGGGCGATCTTGCTGGGTCTTCCCGAATGACCAGCTAGGAGGGAAAATTCTCCAAAGCAAGCACTTCGGTTAACGTGCAAGGCCAAAAAACAATTTGCTCTTCGGAGTGGTGAAGCCCTCCCACCAAATCACCATCCGCACTTCCAGCGAGGACGCTGGTGGCTGGTGTGGCCGTGGTGGGCCCTGTGTCAGGACGTCCTGCCTCTGAAGGGGGGGGGCAAAGGTCAGACCCCAGGGCCAGCACCCAGGTGTGCCTTCTGTCCTGTCCCTGGGAAGGGATGCCTCCTCCGTCAGCACTTCCCAGGTCCCCAAGGTGACCATGGCCTCATCCTGTGTACCCAATGTGATGTGTAAGACGCATCTGGATGTCACTCACACCAAGTCCCTGTGACGAGGGAAGCTCTGGCTCTGTGAGTTCCGGCCAGTCTACCTTGGAGGTAACATCAAGGTCCACTTTTACCCCCACCTGTAGGGCCGGGAGAGGAAACTTCTTGGTTCATTTTCTGGTGAGACCAAAGTTGGGTTCTCTGTGACTTCGAATATAACATAATATAATACGTAAAATAACAGTAGTGGTAAGTAAATAATAACTCAACAAAACCAGGGATTATCGTTGCCAACAGTACGAATGACAATAGCCGGAACCATTTATGCCCCGCTCCCCGACAACGTGCTGGAAGGGTGCTTTATCGAAATAACGTCTGAAGCCTCCGAGGTGGGTTCATACTCTTCCCGCTTTACAGCTCAGAGTCCAGGCTCAGAGGAGATCAGAGGTGCCAGGTTCACCCAGGGAGGGGCAGGGGCAAACTGCAGCCCAGGCTCTCAGGCTCCAGCTTGCTGGAGTCTTCTCCTCTCTCCCAAAACATTCAAAGAACCTTCAAGACCCAAAGACAACACCCCAGGGAAGCATGGTGGCTTTACCAAGTTTCTTGCCTGGCCTGAAAGGACCCCTCCCTTCCTAGAGACGCAGGCATGCACCTACACCACACGAGAGGTCCCCTGGACACCCGGCCAGGCAGGGTGCCCATCTGGGTGGGCAGAGCCCTTCCCAGTCCCTCCCGGGCCTCACAGTCTGCCTTCTGGTCAGGCCCGGTCCATGCTGGGCCGGGACAGGCCCCAGTGCCCTTTAGGGGGCCGGAGGGATCGAGACAGTTTCACACAGAAAGCCTGACCCGGCCAGGTGCAAACCGCACAACAGAGAGTAACCCTGCTGCAAAGCCCCACGCCGTTCCTGGGGAGCACGGCAAACTGCCGGCCTGCACCTGCTCAGGCGCTGGGCATGAGGCCTCACCAGTGCAGAGGGGCGCTGCCCAGGCAGAGACCAGCGTGTCCCCGCCAGCACCCTGGAGACCCTTCTCACCCAGGAGCGTCTGAGGCCCAGTGAGGCGCCAGCGCAGGCGAGGGACCATCCTGGGGTAGGCCCTGGTTTAAAACAAAACCAGAAAAACCAAGGCCTGTCCTTCCACCAGCCCACACCGCAGTCCCTGTGGCCCTGGCCTCCTGCTTCCCATGTTCTTGATGTGAAATCTAGAAGCAATAAAAACAGACAAGCGCCAGTTTCATTTTCAGACCTTCTCTTTTGTGTGTGTGCCCTCAAAAAATGAATAGTGCCAGGATGGGAGAGCCAACACCGCATGGGAGCCCCTGGTGGGACCCCGAGACCCCATCAGGCTGAGCTGGCTCTGAGGAACACGGACAAAGGCAGGACGGGGCCTCACCAGGGCCTCTGTGCCCGGCGCCGGCCCCCCTGTTGGCTGCAGAATCTTGACCTCATCCCATTTCACGGACCGGGGGCACACTGTGTGGCAGGAGACGGGGCTACAGGGCTTCGGAGCTTTGACGAGCTCGTGGCTCGAGACTGCCACGAGCGAGGCAGTCTCACTCGGTGGCCCTGGAGACTGCCTCCTCCGACGCTCAGGCCTTTCCCTGGCTCACCCCGTGTCTGGCCTGTTGAGCAGGAGAGCTGGACACTGCTCGTGTGGGGGACGCCCTGCAGCCTCAGCAGAGTGCCACAGCATGCCTGCCCTCCACTCCGTGTTCTCAGTCTCCTGTGGCCTCGGGGAAAATGTCTTCAGCATTTTACAGGCAAGGCCCTAGTGGAACTTGAGCTTCTTCTAATTACAAATCTCATCACCACCAATGCCATGCCAAGCAGAAGCTCCTGGCTAGCACGGCATGCCTTCTGCAGCGGCATCCCGATTCTGAGATCGCCAACAAATGTCCCCTCCCGGGTTTCATGTCTGCTAACTGCCTCTGATAAAGTCATAAATAAAAACTCAAAATGGGGCAAGGGGGCTGTGGGGGAGGCAGCCCGGCAAAAAAGACACCCAAGGGTAGTTCTTCCAGCACAGAGGTAAAATTTCCGCCTCCGGCTGTGGCTGACTGGACTGGACTGAAAAGGTCCCCTCAGTCCTTGGGGTTCTTGGTGGGGGGCACCAGGCAGCCGAAAGGGAGGGACACATGAGGCAAGCGTGGACTATCCGGGCCTCTGTCCATGTCCCGGAAACACAACCTCCAAGAGCCAGCTGACGGCCCTGGGGTGTTATGGAAACAGGCCCCCCATTATTTTGTGGTGAAAGCACCCAGCAAGGTTATCCAAACCACATCAATAAGGTGGGAGAGTAGGTGAGAAGTTGCACCTACGGCCCAATCAGAGTTAAAAGCAGGCTCAATCCCCCACTGTTTGGGGTTTCATTTTAACCCTGGCCCTGTACACACACGGACAAACACGTATTTTAAAACCCCGAAGAGCTAGAACCGATGAACTAAAATAATATGAAACTATTGCTGGCCTGCAGGCTGCCTCGGCTTTTGAAACCCAACTTAGAAAAAAATCTCCACATTACCTTAAAACCCTATAATCACAGCAAGCAAGCATTCCTTCACCCCTTTCGTGCTCCCCAGAAACTCCCCAGGGCCACTGGCTGGGCCTGTGTGTGCGGTACCTATAAAGGGGCATTTATTACAAAAAGTTATGAGTTGTTTTTTGCTTTACGCCACCGTAAACAGCAGCTTCCACACAAGGGCCTTTCACTGAACCGGCCCAAATGCCGCCAAAGCCGAACCGAGGGTCCCCCCTTAAATCAGCTCTCCCCAAGTGTCTGACCAGGAGGGAAAAAATAAGCAGCGTGGGTTTAGGAAGTAAATGAAATCTTGCAATTTTCCAAGAAAGAATTGTAGCCTCCCAATAACCTTTCCAAACACATCACACACACACAAAATTCTAAAAACAGACGTTTTCTCTTCTCTTTCTATTGTGTTTAAGATGTCTGCTAATGCTTATTTTAGGTGTTCAACAAAATTCTTTCGGGCAAATAGCCTGCACACCTGAGATTAGAAGCTGTGCTTCACAAATTCCAAGATCCAGATGAAGGCCGAGTGGAGTTCTTGCAAGCTGGTGCGGCTTTGGGTTCAAGAGCAACCTCCTCGGTGCGTTCCCTGGTCTGCGGAAGGCCTGCCCTACGCAAGGGTCCCTCTTAGAGATCCCTTCATTAATATTTAAATACTCACTAAGTAGCGAAAGTGAGAAATGCACTTACCGTCCTCGGGAGTCGCCGTGGACCCGATGGTGACCTGGGGCGCGCACAGGTCGACAGCCCTGTCCTTGCGGGAGGATCGCGCCTGGCCGCCGCCGCCGGCGCCGCGCTCCCGTGCCCAGAGCTGCACAGGCCCTCTGCCAGCGGTCCTAAGTCCTGGGTTCCAAACGCTTCTCCTCTTCCCGCGTCGAAACGGCGGACGGCAGAGCAGTGCCAGTTCCCGCAACTCTTCTCAGGGTGTGACGGCTCTGGACCGCCGCTGGCGAAGCGCACGGCCCAGGCCCCACTTCCTCAGCCCCGCGCTGCTCCTTCCCTTCGGGCTCCGGCTTCCCAGAGCTTAGCGACCGGACTGCGCCGGAGAGTGGCCCTCAGGACCCGGTCACGGCGTCCGCGCGCGCCGCAAGGGACCTTTGTCCCAGACGAAAACGAAAGCGCGCCGGCCCGGGGCGCCCACGCCCTGCCGCGGAGAGCCCGGCCGGCGCGCCGCGCGACTTTCTCCAAGTTCACGTGCATTCCGAGCGGGCGTCGCGGGCCAGGACTTGCAGAGCCGGGCCGTCGGGCGGGCGGCGGGTTGCAGGCGGGCTTGGGGACGGCCCGGCGGGGCGGGCCGGGGCACAATGGGCACCGCCGGGCGGGCGGGCGGACGCGGGGACAGCGTCGGCCCGGCCGCCGAGAGGCCGCTCGTCTGGCGCTGCCCGGGCGCCGAATGCTGCGGCGGCTTGGCACAGACGCGCCGCGCGCCCGGTGCATGCTAATGGCCGGCGGCCGCGCCATGAATTATTCAGCAGCGGCGCGGAGAGGGCGAGCGCAGCGCGGAGGGCGACCCGCGCGTCCCCCGCCGCTGCGAAGCGACCGCGGCGACTTCCCAAACTTTCCCGGGTCGGCACCGAGGATGCGGCCCCCGCGGCGCCGCCGTCCCCGCCCGAGCGCGCCGGCCGCGCTTCCCCCGTTGCCGCCTATTTTATGTCTTTTGTCTCTGAGTTGGCACCTGTCCCAGAGAGCGCGTTTCCCTGCCCACCCCTTCGCCGCCGGATCGGAGCGGGGGAGGGAGTACGGGGGACCCAGGGAGGAGGGGACGGGGAAAGCAAGGCGCCTGCGGGCCCCGCAGCCGGCGGAGACCGCCGGAGAACGGCCGCGGTGCCCGCGCGTCCGGGCACCCCTGTTCTGCGGGAAGGTCGGGGCTGCAACCGCGCCCGGAATACCAACGAGGCCGCTCGCGGCCCCCGCCGTGCCCGCTGCGGGTGAGGACCGGGCGCCGCCCCTCCTGGGTTCCCCCCTCCGCCGCCCCCCACCCGGGACAGCGCGCGCGGGCGGGGCGGGCGGCGCGAGCAGCGGATTCGCCGCCCGGGCCCCGCGCCTCGCCCCGCAGCCCCGCGTGCGCGTCCCCGCGGGCACGCCGCCCCGGGCGCTCCCCGCCAGCGCGCCCCCGCTCTGCGGCCCCTCCCGCTGCCCGCCCCGGGCAGGGGCACCGCGCCGCGGGGACCCAGAGTCCTTCCGTTTCGCGCCCCGGTGCCCGCGCGGCCGAGGCGGGGGGGCGGGCGCGAGCTCCCGGCCTGGCCCGCCCCCGCCGCCCTGGCACCGAGGCGGCTGCTGGGGCGCGCTCGGCGGCTGCGCTCCAAGGCTCCGGCTGCCATGATTGCGGGCAGTGGGTCGCGCGCGCACGCTCGGGCCCGGCTCGGGGACCCCCGGCGGACCGACGGTCCCTGCAATCCCCGCAGCCTGGTGCCCGCAGCCCCGAGCGCGCCGCTGATGGTGGCCAGGCTCTCTGGACCCGTCCCCGTGGGGACAGTGTGCGCCGCGGAGCTCTCGACGCGGCCCCGGGACAGCGCTCGGGGCCGACGGTGGCAGCGGGCTTCCCCTAGGGCGGAGTGCGGACACAGGCGACCCCGCCGCGGCTTTCCGGACACCTCCAGAGCGAGGGGTGCCCAGAGGGGTGGGAGTTGGGACCCGGCTCACCGGCGGGCCGGCGAAGGCAGGGGTCAGCGCACAGTGCCTGGAGATGTAAGAGGGGCGCGCAAGGTGCCTGAAGCAGTTGGGGGGTCGTTCAAGGTGCCTAGGGAGGCGTGGGGGGGGCACGGTGCCCGGAGCTGCTGCCCGGCTCCGAGCGCGCTCTCTTCCTTCCCGGTGGAAACAACTTCCTGCCCCCCCGACTCAGGGCACAGCAGCTTCGGGGAGAAGTTCAAGGCCCCAGCTTTGCGCTCTTGGAGCCCGATGGCGACACTGCTGGCCCCAGGCCACACGGTTCCTTCCCAGGTCCTCCTGTAGGTGGGGACCGGCGGGCCTCCAGGGTCCTGACACGGGTTAGAATGCCACGGAGGCCGCGGCGTCTTTTCCCACCCGCTCCACCGAGGCGCCCAAGTGTTCCCAAACAGCAGAGGGGCCGACCTGGGCCTCCGGTTCTCGGGGACGCACGCGGACACAGAGTCACTGTTCGCAGACCCCGTTCCCCTGCCCGGGCATGGCCTGGCTCCGAGCC
>CM052648.1:3789777-3836945 GCA_028533165.1 Leontopithecus rosalia
GATTTTGGGGTTGGGGGTTGCATCGTCTTTCTAGAAGCTAAAAGATTGCTAAGGATAGCTTCATTATTACTATTTTCTTTTTCCTGTGGGAAAACTCAGTTTTAGAAAATGGAGTAGAAATGTTTTCCAGTTAATCTTTTCATTGGAATCCGGACCAACTTTCACTTTCCACAGCTGCCTGGTGTCTTCACTATCGAGTGGGTTGCCCTCTTTTTCTGAGGAAGGGCCTATGTCTCCCCGTCATCTCACAGCTCCAAGGGCTGTGGGGCCCAAGCTAGAAGCTCAGGAGCTCTGTGCTTCCCCGGAAAAGGGCGCAGCTCTCCTGCAGGCTGAGACTCCGACATGCCACCTTCTAGCAATACAGCAGGGGAAATCAATCCTGTCTAGCTCAGTGCTTTATAATTTTCTTTCTTCACTATTAAAATTTTCAGCCCCAAATAGGAAGTGTGGGGCAAGAGCACACATTCCCACAGGATGAGTCTGTGCCCAGCAGTGCCCAAAGCCCCTCATATGCCCCTGCAGCCCCTCCTAACCCAGCCACACCAAGGCAGAATTCAACCACTAACGGCTCTATAAACGCCTCCTGTACCCATCGTTACTATATGGTTCAACTACTTTAAAAAACATACTACAGATATTTTGTGGTTTAGCAAGTTTAGGGACTCCAGAAGAACAAAAATGCTTTAGAAACTGGGCTGAGGGCAGAGATCTAAACATCATCAGCACCAGGCCTTTTAATATGGAATCTTGTTTTTCCAAAATAATGAGCACGCCGGTAACTACCAAATGGGGATTCTGCACATAAATATATGGTTACTATTCTCAATAAAACTGGTCTCAAGGGCAAACTCCAGAAATGATGCGTACCTCTGAGATACACAGTCAAGCGAAAAAAGAAGAAGAAAAGGCTGCATCCCAATAACCACACTATAATCTATTCGTAATCACTTTCCTAAACACTATAAATATTATAACTCATGTGATATATGTTTTGTGATTAAATGGGTGGATTAAAACACTGAATTTAAAAAGCCACAAAGAAAAAGAGATTATCTTCTATTATGCCACTTACAACTTTTGTTCCATTGGCACAAATACGGATTTGACAACTGTATCATCACTGAGGGCAGCGACTAAATGCCAGGATATCAGCTTTGTAATTTTCACCTGAAATCATTGTATAATCACACTGGCTTGCTAACCTTCTTTTTATTAACTGATTTTTTTTTCTTGCTCTCACACTGTAATAAGTTAATTTAATGGCTTTTTTCCCCCTTCCAATTTTTATTTGGAAGAAATCAGATAAGTCAGAACAATATTCACAAACACACAATCTTTTTTAAAAAAACTCACCCTGTACTTAGCAAGGATTTACATATAATTTGATTGCAAATTCAGAAATCAAATGCTGCTTTATTCAGTGACAATAATAGGTAATTCCACTGGATATTATTCAGGTTAGACTATTTTTTGTCTCTTTGCTATCATATTATTTAAAGCAAATAATAATATTTTTTAAAGTATGCTCAAATTATCAACAAGAAAACCTGGAAAATATACATTGTTGATGAGTATTACCATGGACAAGTTTCCAGGAAGAAAAGCCTGGTTTTCGCCTGCGGGCCACAGCCATGCCTGAGGTCAGATGTTTGAAAATAAGGTCTAGGGAGGCTGCCGCTGTACTCAGAAGTTTACAGTATCAGCCTTCTACAGTTATTTTTTTTCCTGATTTCTCCCCAGTTCTGCCTAATGGGAATGCAGTCAGCTACTTCCTGCTGCCTTGCTCTCTCCGACAGCCCCTGGCCCACAGTCCAGCCTCAGAAGGCTGGGTGTGGGGGGTGGCGGGGGGCGGGGGGGATGCTCCGGTTTAGTTTCTTTTTTCTCAACGGATCGACATTTAATAGTTTAGATTTTTCAGTATCCAAGGCATCATGAAGACATCATAAACAGACGAATTTAATCTAATTAAAGCGAGGACTACCAGTGTGAGGGAACATTTACCTGCACATCCAAGAATAATGATGTTTTTAAAGCCGGCCCAATCAACTTGAGATAGCAAGTTTTCGGTGGCTCCTGGATGAGATGCCACTTCCATCACCCTAGACAATGTGCCTTTTGAGGAGCTGCTGAGCAGCTTTGGGGATTCTGGATAAAGGCAAACCAGGCTTATGATTTTTTTTCTTTTGCCTTTGTCTCAAAGTAGTTTGCAGGTTTGAGAGTCCATTTTGATAGGCCTGTTTCAGCACGACACATGCTCCTACGGCATGTGGTTTTATTTCCACTCTCAGCTATTCATACGCAAGACCTCTAAGTATCAGTCCGCCTTGGACAAACATGAGTTTATAATGTTCATAGAAATAAAACCGTGAAAGATAATTCAGAGTCAATAGGGTCTCAGGCTGGATAAGGAAATGTGAGGGCATCTGTGAAAAGGGTTCTTTCCTTCTGACATGATGAAGCATTTTTGCTTTATTTCACTGTATTTTTTTTTTTTTGTCAAACTTGGCATTTATTTACCGGCAACAATAATGAAACTCTGACCCAGGACCAAGCCTGACTGAGGACAAAAGCGTTCGCCGGACACTGCACTAGCGCACCTCACCCGAAAACAGCAAACAGAAAAAGCCCCACATGTGGGCACCATTTTTCTATCTTCTTTCTTTTCTTTTCCGTGTAAAGACCATGCTGAAGTGTGCCTGCCTCTGTGAGTGATGAGCATCAGCCTTGATGGTGCCAGCTTCACATGTGTGCTGTCACGTCTGGATCTAAACCTGCGTAAGGGGCGCTTTGTCACCTTTAACAGGCTTTGGAAGCTCACACATCCTCATTTCACCTGTGGTGCCTGCATATGTATCTCAAAAAGAAGTCTAACAAGGCTGAAAGCATTCTAAAGGGATTAATGATTACTTTTCAATTAAAAGGAGTGCTAGAGACCGCTAGAAGTCCACGAGAAGTGTGTGTTCAATCATACGTGAATACATTGTATCTAACGTGAATAAACACAGGCTAGTATGGAAAACATCCCGGAGGAATGAGGAATTACAGTTGCTTTCCACTTCAAAGTAGTACCAACACAAATCTGAAAATATGAATTAAGGATGATGGGCCAATATCCCCGATTATATATGCATCTATCAAATGCCAAAGCTAGATTCTTGGCTTTAAATGAGGAATGAGAAAAGGCACCATGCAAACTAAATTTTTTAAAAATAAAAATGTCACCTTTCAAGAAGTGGGTGCTGAATTAATTTTAGTTGATTGATTCTACAATTGCTCAAATGGAATAATCAGAAATTGGGAAGTTAACATTTTTCTGAAAAGTTTATGTGCTATTTATAATATTTTATTGTTCAGGGCTAGATAAATTCCTCTAGAATAAAGAGGGAAAAAAAAGAAAGGAGAAAAAAATGATTTTGAACTCAAATGATTTGTTAAGTTGCAAGGGACCACAGGAACTTTTTACTGAAATCAAGATTTCACAGATTACTTCTTTAAAATTACTGTAACAAACTTAAGCTGCCCGCAGATGGAACTCATACTGAATTTGGGATTTGGTTTTGGGGGATTGTCAATTACAAGTTGTTTGGAATTTGACCACATTGGTCTTACTTATTGAAAGACTCCCATTTTATTTAAAAAAAATCAAATGTGACTTCACACACCCCGGGTGACTAATTCATATATAAAAATGGTTTCATTTTCCTATGTCCAACTATCTTAGCTTTTAGATCAGGTTAACTTCAAGGTTAAGGTCAGATTTTTCATATGAGCCCTTTCTACAAAAAGAGAAGAAATGTTTTAACTAAACTTATCACTACAAGGCAATATTTAATTGCTGCCCTCCCCCCCAAAAAACCCAAAACGCTAAAGAAGAAAACCATTGCTTTTTGTGTCTGGCTATTTTATAGGGCAACTTTAATTCCTAATTTTAAAAGAACATGAAGTTCATTTTTTTAATTCCAAAAAGTGGTAATGTAAGAATCAGACAAGAAGAGACACTGACCTGGAAAATAAGTCAACGTAATATTTACAGGATGAACCTATATTTTAAAAATCGATTTCACAATCATCAGGGACGTGGATAGGTATTTTCACTCCTGCGCTTGGTTTTCAACGACGCACAGAGGCAGGGGTTTTTTAGTATCATCAAAGGTTTGTACCTCTGCTAATAATATTTTATCCATCCATTTTTCAACTCTGCATTCTAAATTTACTGCAAGATGCTGCTTCCCAAGTGCTCCTTGCCCGTTGACTTTCTGCCTGAGAAGAGGCAGTGGACACAGAGCCACACGCTCCTTCCCTCGCTCTTTCGACTTCTCCCAAACTGGAAGTCTCTCACACGTGGAATGCCGGAAATGTACAGAAGGACTCCAAGGCTCCCTGAGAAACTTCTCGGGTTGGGAAAAACCTTGTCAGCGCACACCTGGACTTACAGATTTGGAAAAAGTAACTGGCTGTAGCCAGAAACCAAACACTCAACCACCCGAACACAGTCTGCAAGAAACACAGAGTTCTTTGACGTGACAAGAAGAATTATAAATAAAATAGCTCCAAGGCAGACAGGCTGAATGAGCCTTTTAAGACAGCCTGTTGTTGCCTCAAAGTTTAATGCTTAGAATATTAAATGTTAGTTCCGCGAGGAGAGTATCCTGGGATACGTGTGCATGCACGCATATGTGTGCATGTGCATACGTGTGTATCTGTATGTTTGTGTCGTGATAAATGTTTTGTGGCCTTTATGACCTGGGTGCTGATCGAGGGCCTGGTGGAATGCCCCTAGCCCTACCTGGGTTACTCCCTCCCTCACTACATGAGCGCAAACACCAAAAGCCAGCGAAAACAGAACTGCTGTAGACAGCAAGGGCAGATCTCAGACAGAGAAGAGCCTTCTCTGCAGTAAAGAATTATTTTGTGAATGGCAAGCCAGGCCGACCTCATTTATCATCATCGGGACAAAACACAAGCAAGTCGGTGTTGGGAGCGCAGCGCGGCGCGGCACCAGGGCACCGGGAAGGTGTGCCCTCTGCCAGGCAGCTCTGGAGGACACATGACGCCATCCCCCGGGAGAGAAGGCCCGAGTGTGTGGAACGGGCTGGGGTTTGAGCCCAGCAGACATGGTACCCAGTCCAAGCTGGGCAGGTCAAGGAGGGCTGCAGGCGACAGGCTTGGACCCCAGGATAAACACTTAGGGCTGCCTGGCGTATATTGCAGAAGGGTCTCCAAACTGTCCACTCCAATCCCCCAAAGTGGGGGCCATCTCGTTGCCATGTCTGAAGGCCTTCAGAGGCCTGGATGCTCTCTGTTTTGACTCCATTTCTCACCATGCCCAGCCCACCTCTTTCTCACAGCCAGCGCAGAGGGTTTTGACACCACGGTTCGAGTCAACAAAATCATCCCGATCGCTTAGTAAGTGCGAGGCGCCATGTGAGTCACTAACCATTTGAATCCTAAAACAACGGGCTCGAAGTAGAGGTTTTTTTCTAAGGTAGTGAGGACAGCACCTCGCGTGTCCAGAGCAAGCACTTTGTCATTTACGCAATGCGTTCTCACCTCGCCTCATGTGACTCTTCACGGCCATGCAACAGACAGAACAAGAACTCTCCTATCTCTTTAAAGACTGGGGAAACTGAGGCCCCGGTGAGTGGGGTGGTGACTAGGCCTGATACTGCACAGACTTGGGAGCCCAACTGCTGTGTACACACATGCACGTTGCTATTTTTGTTTTTTTAAGGAAAACATCACCAGCCATCCCTTCACACTCATACACACATAGGCTTATTTTATGAACAGTTTCCAGGCAAAACAGAGCCCCATTGAAATGTAGGTCCTTGGCTGGTCCAGCTTTGGCAACTCTGCCCCCACCTTCCCTGCAGTGGCTTCCACCATCCAAGGTGCCCACCCTTCCCTGCCAGGTGCATCCTGATCAGCCCCCAAAACTAGACTGCGGCGAATAGGTCTTGGGTGTAAAATCACAGACACGATTGCCCCACCGGAGTCTGTGTCACAAAGCTGCTTTGCGTGAGCTGAAGGATCACAATAACCTCGTCCTCTATCCTCATCTGCCGGACTGCCAGCCCCTGCAACCAGAGCCTCCCTGGCCGGGCACCTGGGGTGGTTCCAAGCCCCACCCAAGCCTCATCCCTGCTTACAGCGCTCTGTGAACCTGGCAGCCACCTGCCCCATGGTCTCAGTATCAAAGGCTGATCAGTGTTGAGCACAGCCTGAGAGAAGTCTCACCATCTCATGTCTGCAAGCACGGCTGAGAGAGGGGTGGCAGGGTCCCCAGCCTGGGCATCAGCATTCCACAGAGGCAAACTGATGATGATCAGATTGGATTGTTGCTTCTCAGGAAGGAGAAAGGCTATGTAGAAGCGGTGGCCTCAGGAGGAATGCCCAGAAGTGAGGAAGGCAGGTAAAGAGACACTGGGCTGCTATTTGGCAGTTGTTCTATGAAAGGCAAGAATCGTAAGGCATGTCTCCCAGGGGCCTTGGTTCCCAGATGGAGATCTGCCCGGCACACCCGGAAGGTGACTGCCATACCTGCCTCCCCCTACTCATGGCAGGACCCTACCCAGCTCCATCCTCAAAACAAACAGCACGGCATATACCACAACTCCTGAACAACACGCCTTCCCAAAGCCACATTCCACGTTACAACAGTCCACCCTGCAATCGAGAAGCTCCAAAACAAACTCAACATTAAAAAAAAAAAAAAGCTTCCTGTGCAAAGCGTAGCAATATTTGCAGCTGGGGAACAAAACTGAAATAATTGAGAATCGGGCAGAGGGCCCTGCCTGGCCATTCCGCTCATCTTCAGAGGCAAAGATTCTCAAGACAGTCCTTTTTCTTCTCTCCTTTTTGCACCTAAGTACAAAAGAAAGTACCTTTTTAAAAATCAGACAGAATCCTTACAAAAATTACAAGGAGCTAAGTCTCAAAAGCTTCTTGAGATAAAAATAAGAACCTTGTCCAACATTTGAGGAAAAACATAGCAGAAAGACGCGAAATGGTCAAGGCCTGAATTTCGTGTGAGCGGATGCATTCATGGCCTCAGCATCCTCCTCCGGCCTAGAACCGTTCCCAGGTGCTGGAAAGATGGTGATTTGGAGGGAGGCGAAGGTTGTGGGGAGGGAGCCCACGTGCAGAGGGTCTGATGGGTTCCGTCTTTCCTCAGCATAGATGGAGCGCCTTTTCTTTCCCATGTGACAGGCTTCCAAGCAGAAATAAAGAGCAGAGAAAGAAAAACCAGGGCTAATAAACGTCTCCTCCTCTGCATCCAGGCCATCTGAGGTCCTTAAGGGGCCTGCAGAGGCGGCTTACCGGCCCTGGGACCCCGGGAATAGTGTCGCCGCGGCCTCCCCCAGCCCGCCCCAGGCGACAGGCACCCACGTGGCCGCGAGAGTGTGTGGGGACCTTCCGCGGACCAGGAGCACCCTTGGCCCCGGGGCGGAAGGCACGGGCCAGTCTCAGTCAAACAGCGTCGGGTCTGGTGGGGCCAGGGCCCCGGCCCGCAGCGGCTCTCTATGCGGGGAGGCCTCGGTGCGCCTCCTCCAGGCAGCCCCAGGGTTCGCGCGCGGGGCAGGGCAGTGTCCGGCACCAGGCCTGGGGCTCCGGGTCCCCAGCGGGCAGGGCGTCCGGTCTGCAGTGGGGTGGGCCGGGCCCCCGGGGTTCGAACCGAGGCCCAAAGTCGGAGTCTGGGGCCGGGGTCCGTGTCCAAGTCCGAGCGGGACACCTGGTCCGCCTGGGCAGGGACGAGGGTTCGAGCCGGGGTCCTGGGCCGGGGTCGGGTCGTAGTTGGCGGGCGGGTCCGGGGCCTGAGTCCGAGGGCGCGTCCCAGCCGGAGTCCGGGGTGCGGTCGGAGCAGAGGCGGCGGCACGCGCCCCAATTAGCCGCGGGCCGGGCGGCGGGGCTGCCCCATTGAGGGCGAACAAAGGGCGCGACCCCGGGGTCAGGAGTCGCGGGCGGCGACCGCCGCTTTGTTCGGCGCCTGTTTACTTTGCCCAAGCGGAGCTCACAATATATTGACTAAAGCGGATTAGGGGGTCGCGCCCCGGAGGCCCGGGTGGGCTGCGGGCGGCTCCAGGGCCCGCGGGACCTCCCAGCCGGGCGCGCCTGGCCGAGCCGGCCCCGTCCCCGCCGCCCAGGCGCCCCCTGCCTCGTCTCCGCCCCTCTCTGCCAGGGAAACTGAGGCTCCGGCGGGCGGGGACCGGGGAGAGGGGGCTCTGCGGCCAGCGGACAGCCCCGGGGACCGCCCGGAGCCAATGGGACGCGGTGGGGTTGCCCTGGGCCCTGCATTTTAAAGAATTCTGCCCATCCCGATACCGCAGGTCCTGGGAATCCATTTTACAGGGAAGCAAGTCGCACTTGCCTGAAGGCTAAGAAATATTAGTTGGAAACATGGACAGATTTTTCCATCTAACAAAAATCCTGGCACATTATGGTTAAGAAAGAAAATTCTTGTCTCTTAACGCAAGCGGTGCGCTCCTGTTGTGAATAGGCAGGTGACTTAGTGCAGAGAACTATTTTTATGGGCAATACAAGCTTAAGAAAATAATTGTTTTCTTTCTTTCTTTTTTTTTTTTTAAATCAGGCAACTGATGAGTCTAAATAAACCACTAGGATTCCCACTCGAAGACCACAATGTATTATCTGACACTGTGAATCCAGGATCTATGGACTTCTTCAGTAATCAACTTGCAGAATCTTTTAAATTGTCTTTAAAACCCAAACGGGGGAGGCAGAAAGCCCAAACTGAAAATCAGGCAGCATGGCTCGCCATGGGAGGGTTGTCATCCAACCGAAGATTCAAGAAGACTGTCCTTTCCCCCTTCTTAATGCTATTGTTAGGGAAGAAAAACACGTCCCCAGTCCACATAAAATCTTCACTGAGATTTTTCTGCCTTGCTGTACAAGTACATGTGTTTGGTTAGCACACTCACATAGTATTTGATTAATAAGCTACCAACATACAACTCTCTTAGGAAAGAAAGAATAATATTGACTTACTATTCCTATTTGTTGGCCCAACGAATTCTTCTGCTGTATGTATCATTCGTCCCCAGTGACTGAAAGAAAACGTGCCATTTGTCTCTATTTGTCTGTATTTCTACAACGAGCCTTCAAAAATGGGTTTTCCCTGATTATAAAAATACCATGTGTTTAAGGAAGGCACAGGGAAGCATAAAGTATATGCAATTTAAGAATAAAATACAAAGATAGATAAGACATAATTTCAGTAGTAAATAAAAAATATGTGTTAAGTATAAAATACACAAAGGAAAATTCACCTACATGCCATTATCCAGAAATAACATCCTGTTGTATTTCCCTCCCAACTATTGTTCAGTGCACATATGCAGACAGGGACATGCTTCACATACGTACGGACTGTAGGAAAGTGTCGTACCCCATACACACCCATACCATTCCAAACGTTTTACCAACACCATATTTTTATTTATTTATTTGAGATGGAGTTTTGCTCTTGTCACACAGGCTGGAGTGCAATGGTATGATCTCTGCTCACTACAACCTCCGCCTCCAGAGTTAAAGTGACTCTCCTGTCTCAGCCTCCAGACTAGCTGGGATTACAGGAACAAACAACCACATTCAGCTAATTTTTGTGTTTTTAGTCGAGGCAGGGTTTCACCATGTTGGCCAGGCTGGTCTCTAACTCCTGACCTCAGGTTATCTGCCTGCTTTGGCCAACCAAAGTGTCAACACTGTTTTAAGGGTGACACAGTGTTCCATTATTTAGCTGTGGGATAACTTACTGTCATGTCCCCTATGATTCCCTATGTCATGTTTTGCTAATATTTCTATACTGTAACTAACACTGCGAACTATGTTCTCACCTGTGAAGTTTGTCTGCAACTTGAGTTTGTAATAAATCTTGAGTGATCTGTTGCTAAGACGTTGAAGCCACTACACTATTCTAAGGGGTTAAGGCGGACCTCACAGACTGCATTTCTCCTATCACGAATGTACTGGCTATTCTAAAAATGCCTTTGGATCAGTTACTCAGAAGGCAATAGGGAGGTCGGTGTGGTTCCTCTCCAAGGCTTGGTTCTGTGACCGGCCAAGGCATGTGCATGATTGTGACATGGTATTGGGGGATTGTGCCCTTGCACTGAAGCTCTGGTGGATTTCTGCCTACTAAGCCACTTAGCCCTAATGCGCAACCACACAGTGGGTGTATTAGGGCCATAACGCTGAACACCTTGGAAACATTATCCGAACAGTTCCAATGAAACTTTGCACGTCTAAGAAGTGGTTTGTTTTATTTGGCCCAAGCATCCATCTTTCTTTCTTTCTTTCTTTCTTTCTTTCTTTCTTTCTTTCTTTCTTTCTTTCTTTCTTTTTCTTTCTTTCTTTCTTCTTTCTCTCTCTCTCTCTCTCTCTCTTTCTTTCTTTTTTTTTTTTTGACGGAGTGTTGCTCTGTCGCTCAGGCTAAGTGCCGTGGTACAATCTCAGCTCACTGCAACCTCCACTTCCCAGGTTCAAGCAATCTCCTGCCTCAGCTTTCTGAGTAACTGAGACTACAGGCACACGCCACCACGCCCGGCTAATTTTTGTATTTTTAGTAAAGACAGGGTTTCACCATACTGGTCCGGCTAGTCTGGAACTCCTGACCTCTGGCGATCCACCCACCTCGGCCTCCCATAGTGCTGGGATTACAGGAGTAAACCACCATGCTTGGCCCCGAACATCTTTCTTTGCTGGGAATTCAAGCATTGAGGCTGCTTTTTACATGCCGTCCCCCAATCCATGATGCAGTGTCCCTGGATTTTGTCAGGGAGGGCCTGCCTGCATCTTCCCACCTCCCAGTCTGCTCCTGCATGGGAAGGCCTAGCATGCTCACCTCCACGGCCCGGGCCCTGCGAGAGACTGGGTTTCATGCCACTCGCTCCCGTTCCCTGACGTCCTGAGCCCCCCTGCAGGCCTGGCTTTGCCATGGGGCTGTGCTGGCCGTGTGTCTGGGCTGCCCCAACAGGGCTCCCAGCATGGCAGAACAAGGAGTCTGGGTGCTGGGGAGCCTGAGGTCTTTTCCCTGAGCACCCAGACCCTGAGCGGGGCCCCCCTGAAGGAGGCAGCCAGAGAGAAGCAACAGCCACTGAGGATCAGAAGGGCCAAGGCGTCAAGGAGGACCAGTCATAAAAGCCCATGGAGTTATCTGAAAATAGATGCTACAAGAATTGATGAAAGCCGCTCAGCAGAGCGCAGAGCCTGGAAGGAAACACAGGAAAATGTGACCACAGCTTGCCTCTGCGTGGGAGAAAGGATGAATAATTCTTCCCTTATGTGCGTTTTTCTAGATTTTCCAAATTTTCTATAGTGAGCATATGTTGCTTTCATGATCAGAAAAAGGACTATGTGACTGATATGATCGTATTTATTATAAGTCAAATAGATAAATTTCATTATGAGAATGAAATGAATTATTGATAACAGTTGCGAGATTAACATAAACAATCATCGTCGTGTTTGCCAGAAAAGTTATTAAGATGATAGCAGTTCTCGTGTCTCCAGCACGTCACCCTTCAGAGAAACTTTCAAACAGAAAATGAAACTGGGCAGCTCGGCTATGCAAATATTGGTGGCTGTTGTCAGATTCCCGCAACAGCCCTTGACAGTGGGCTGGGCTGGGTGCTGTTCTCATTTTAAATCTGGGGAGCCGAGGCTTGCAGGAATAAAGGGAACAGCCCCAGGGCTTGAACAGAGCCCTGGGGTCCGCCATCCCCTACTGTAGCTTCCAGGCTGCTTTCCCTGGGGATCCAACCTGCTTCCTGTTGTCCCCAATCTGAATTTTTTTCCCACTATTAGACGTAGTACCAGCAGCCAGGCTGGGACTGCAATTTGTGAAGATTGCATTGGCTTCTTTAAAAGAATAATATTTGCACGGGTCTCTTAACCACTCGAGGGGCACCATCTAGCTTGTGGGTCATGCCGGGAAGTGGCCCGATTGCCTGTGACAGTCACTTAGCCAGGCAGGGACTGATATCCTCATGATGACATTGGAACTGAATGCCACACTCCTCCCTGGAAGTAAAAACTGTATAGGACAAGGACTCGGGACATGTGTGTGGAACAATCTCTGTGGTACAAGCCCAGCCTGGAAGAATTCCTTTGCCAGAAACACCCCTTTTCTGACCTTAGTTTTGAAAAATGGGCCATTTCCAGCCCCTAATAACGGAGCGGGAACCAATCTCCAAATTCCATGTACTTGATCTTAAGTATCTTTCTTTAAAAGGGAGTTAAAAGGCAAACTAGCATACTGTTGTCTTCTCTGTAAGGCAATTTCTAAATTTGGATTAAAAAAAATTGTACTCTAGCTTGAAAATCCAGTGGCTCTCAGAATGCAAGTAAGATACACCACTCTTTGTGCTAAAATCATCTTAAGCGGTTTAAAATAAATCAGAACAAAATGATGTGAGCCGAGCATATGTCTCCCATCCTTGTTTTCTGAAGGCCGAGTGGGCCGAGCTGCCTAGCACAGACCGGTTCTGTCCGAAAGCTGCCTGGGTCCAGATCCCCGTGGTCAATGATTTTAACAGAGAGGCACAATGTTGCCTGGACAAAGAGAACTAGGTCTTTCACTTTCCAAAGACAGCCTCAGTTCTAGACAGGGATTAAATTCTAAAATACATCATTACGGAATGTAATCAACAGGTAAGATTAATACATTGAAGACATTTATTTCCTCCAAGAAAAATGTCTGGCGCTTGGGATTTTTAAGCTGTAAGTAGATGTGCACATTTTCTAAAGACCTTTCTTTTCCTTCCCTTTCTCACACTGGGCACAGCAAAACATCTCTGCCTTCTAAAATAAAAACACATGCCACTTTAATTTAGCAAAGAAAAGCCAGAATGCACAATCTTTGCAGATATATATATTTTTTAATTAAAAAGTGAGACTGAGAACTTCATTTTATACCTTTTAAGGGGAAGTTACCCTCCTTCCCGGGGGTCAGTAATTTAATGCCAAATCACAGCAAAACATCGAATTCCATCTCCGAGGCTCTAGAATCTCCATCTAGAAGGAGAGATTTTAATTGTAACCTCTAAACAGCAAATGCTGACATGAGTCTTGCTTTCAGAGAGTCTCCAGACTGTGCCAGAACATGACTAATTTATTTTATCTTATCCATCTATCTATACACAGGATTAAAATATTTATATCAGTCTGTTCACTTTAAAATGTGCAGCTCCAGACACCAGCTCCAGGGCCACTCCTTAATTTTTCACAGTTTTGGCTTTTCATTGTTTCCAGAAATGCACAGTCCTTGAATGGCGAATGCTTGCAAACGCTGATGAAATCTTTAAGTGGGGCGCCCTGAACACTGGGTTCTCTCACTAATCTGAAAATCTCCTCTCAGGCTGCATGGACGCTGCCCAGCCACAGTGACGGAGCTGTTCCAATGCCTGCTTCCCGAGACGGCCCGTGAAATCATGCAGGCCCGAGCCCGGCTTCTAGAAGGAGTGTGCCTCTGGCCAGGGTGGCTGGTGGAAACCAGCGCCTGGCCAAGGGAGCCCCGGCCGGGCTGCCAGGTAGGCAGCAGGCGGCAGGGGGTTAATGTGGGGAGCAGGCAGGGGTGGGGTGGGAAGCCAGCTGGGGAAATGGGGGCTGCAGGGCCCAGCCCGACCAGGCACAGACACAGGGGGCTCTGTCTGCCTGCCCGCTGCCCTGGCACTGTGACTAACCGCCCCACTATTGTGAGTCTGAAGTCAGCCCTTTGTGTCGTCCCCTGGTGTCTGGGAGTACAGCCGAAGAAGCCTTTCCAGCAGCCCCCCCCCACTCTGGAACCCGCAGCCCCCAAAGAAGCCTTTCCAGCAGCACCCCCCCACTCTGGAACCCACAGCTCCCCTCATTCTGGAACCTGCAGCCCCAACACGCATTCTTTCAGCTCTCAGAGTTGCTGGGGGCCGATGAACCAGTGGAAGCATCCCTCTCCCCAGCCAGGAAGGGCCACCAGCAAAAAAGAAGCAGAAAACCAGTCTCCACTACTCTGGGTGGGGAAGTGGGGGGCACAGGGACCTGGTAGACCTGCATGCCCACCCAGGTAGCCCCTCCTCCACATGCAGCAACTGAGCCCTTGACATGGGGAGAGGCCGAATCGAATGTGGAAAGATGGCAGACTACCCGGTTCATAGTTTCATCTAAGCAACACATTGAAATCGGATTTGGGAAATGCATATTAGATTACAATGAATTTTGGTACTAACGCGAATCTCACCTGCTTATTTTCACTTTCCGAAAATGTGGCTATTAGAAGATGCTAAACGACCGACGTGGCCCGTGTCTGTGGCTCACGTTTTGTGTGAGCTCGTGGGTTTGGGGGTGCAGGGTCCCTGAAGGCTGCTTTCTCCTAGGGAGACAATGGCACTCCCCACACATCATTGTCAGGAATACCAGGCCCTCACAGTCACACTGTCTCCTGACCCTGGCCTCGAAGTCCCGTTTTGAGAATTGGGACTTACACATGCTGGTGTCTGGGAGTCCTTTGTCAAACACTCGCGTGCACACGAGGACACCTGCACACCCAGATGCACCTACACCGACAGGCATGGACACACACACAGCCCTGGCTCCCGTCGACCACAGGCTGGAGCAACCTGTCCCATCTAGCCTTCGTGGAAGCCAGATTCACAGGGCACCCAGGTGCGCAAACCTCCCCAGGAGCCAGACGTCTGACCCTTTGTCCTGGGACAGACAGGACCAACCCAGGACACTCCTGCCTTTCCTGGGCTGGGGCACTTTCGGCTTCCTGAGCCCCTTTCTCTATAAATACTAAAAATCATATTTTACGACTGCATCAGGTTAAAGACCTATATAACCAGGTTGAATTCATTATCATATATTCATTATTTTTATAGTATTTTTTTTCTTCTGATTTTAAAAGAAATTAAAACGAAAGCATGTCATGAGTCCTAGGCTCTGTGCCTTGGCGCGGCGGCCCAGACCATCCCTCTGAGCTCCGGTGCCTGAACCCATGGCCCCGCGTCTCGCCCAGCGAGGGGCACTTGGGGCTTGCCTGCCGTTTGCCCAGTGATCAGTCACCGTCTGAGCTCATTCCCTAAGTCCCGCCCTGAATCTACAGTGTGTGAAGCCCTCGACTCCCACATTATTTTTAAAGCGGAAATCAGAAGGAAGGCCTGGGATGCCAGTGTGGCTGAAGGCCCCAGGTCAGCAGAAACCAAGACCCCACAGAGTACAGGGCTGGGGTCTCCAACTGGGGGCCGGGACACCATGTTTAACACCAAGAGGAGGCCAGCAGGCTGGGCAGTGACTGGTACCGTGAGGTGCAGCCTCCAAGGGCACCAGGCCCCCACTGCCTTCCATCCTCCACCCTGGTGCAGGTGCCACGGGGCCCCAGGTTCTGGATGGAGGCGCCCAGCAGGCTGGGCTTTCTGGTCCCCCAGAACCAGCGTCGGCTGCTCTGGCCTTTCCCTTCTCAGGGTGCCAAGGCGCCAGGCCCGAGCCCAAACCCTGCTCGGGAAGGACGGCCGGTGCAGGAGATGGTTAAAATCTGCATCCTTTTTGCATCCGCCTCCAGAGGAAGCGCTGCTTTTTTTTTCCCCCCTGAAGCAGGGCGGGGCGGGGGGAAAAGCTGAGAGCAGCAATTTGCAGGCCTTGGGATGTTTTTCTCCTTGACAGCCCCAGCCCCGCCTTGCTCCGGCCCTTCCTCCGAGCCCTGTGGCCACGGCTCGGGCTTGGTGTCTGCCACTCCTGCTGCTGCTCCTGCCCGGGCCCCTGCACACGCATCCTCCCCTCGGAGCCCCAGCCAGCCCCAGTCGGCAGGGAGGCCGGCTGGGGGCAGGCGGGCAGCGATGCCCGTGTCGGCCGCAGCTGCCTGGCACTGCCCTCCTTTGTGCCTGCCTCCTCTGCCAACCTCCGCTCTCCCCCCGCACCCATGAGGCCTGCTCCTGGGCCTGGCCGCATGGCCTGTCGCCCACCAAGCGCCCACCCTGTGCCCACCCAAGGTGCCCTCACCTTCTGGGCCCCCGGCCCCTGGCCTCAGGTTCTGCTGGTGCCCAGGTCGCCAGGCCCCTTCTTCCGTGCTCTGCGTTCACCCCACCCTGCTGCCCGAGCTCGGCGGCGAGCCTGGCACGGTGCCAGGCTGCCTGGGAGCCCAGCCCGGGCAGGGCAAACTTTCCAGTGAGGGTGTGTATGGGGGGGGGCTGCAGGGTAAGGGTGGTGCCAGGGGAGGGAGAGGGCCCCAGGTGCCCGGCGGTCGGCCCCCAGCCCCCAGCCCCTGGCCAGCCTGCGGGGGCCTCCCAACTCCCGAGTCCCACAGAGGCGCAGACGACACGAGCGCTTGAGTCCCAGCAGCCATGTGCAGGAGCCGGCAAACAAACAAAAGCCCTTATTTATTTATTTAGTTCACACACCCAGATAAGGAGGCGCCTTTTGTGCACATAATTTCACACACATCAGAACGGAGGCGATGCCACGGTACTCCCCACAGCCCGAGAGCCCCGGACCACTGCCCGGCCCTCATGAATAATTGCATCGCCTCGGCCTGGGCATTTCCATATTTAAATTGGACAGCAGCATATGATTAATTAAGAAGGAAAAAGGCAAAAAGGAAGAAAAGCAGTGGGGGTGGGGAGCCGGACACTCTGGGCAGCGCAATGTGCCAAGGTGCCCGAGGCAGCTTAACTCCTCCCATGCCAGGGCTGAGGGGGAGGCCACAGCAGGAGCAGGAGGGGAGGCTCCCGAGACCCTTGGCCTGGAGGGGGGCATGCCCTTGGCCACCGTCCTGTGTCGAGTGCCACCCTGGCCTCACATGCTGCCCGGGGAAGGTTCTCTTCCTCCAGTCCTTATTCCAGGCAGCTCAGCCTTGCTCAGGTCAGAATGTGCCATGCCAGTGCCGGGGAAAGGGACACACCTAGGCCCCGACCCCACGCCCCTGCCACGTGCAAGCTGCAGTGCTGCACCCCCGAACTCTCACAAGCCCCCTCCTCCAAAGAGCTGTTCCCTGGTTCTTCTGGCCCTGAGAGCAGCCGGCCTGTTCCGGGAACGGGGCAGGAAGGCCTGCCGCCCTTCTAGAAAGATTCTTGGCTAAGTAAGTGCCAGGGAAGGTTATATTCCTAAGGCAAGAGGTGGCCTCATGGAGCCCTGGATTTAGAGTCTGGCCATCAAGGTTTGGCCCCATCCTTTGCCAACTGTGTGGCCTGAGGCAAGTTATCTGGCCTCTCTGGGCCTCAGTCTGCCTGGCTGCAAAATGGGAATGATATGAACGCCCATTCTTCCTGCCCCGTGGGGTCCAGGCAAGCAGGAGCCTCTCCTGATTCGCAGAGAAGCTGCCTGAGTTCGTTCCCAGACTCGTTGTCCTTGTGGGGGGCTGAGGTTTCAGTCAGATCCCCAGGACCATGCAGCCCTGCCCTGCCGAAGCCCCAGGACAGAGGTCAGAAATTTGCTGAGAAAATAATCTGAATTCTTGTGGCCAAGAGTGTCCTAGGGCCACCAGGCCTGGCTTGGTTGTGGGGGGCCCGTCTGCCCTTGAGTGTATGTGGGGGTGCGTGGAGCGGGAGGGCTCTGGGGCAGGACCAGCTGCCCAGCAAGAGCCTCCTAGGGGCCTCTGGGGTCTGGGAGGCATTGTTATCAGCCCGCTTTGTGGCTGGGGGAAGTCAGGCACAGAGAGGTCAGGAGCATGCCCGAGATCACAGCAAAGTGGGGGGCCTGGGATTTAAAGTCTGAGCACCCCAACTCCCACCCCAAAGCTTTGCTTTGCTTTTTTTGAGACAGGGTCTCACTCTGTTGTCCCGGCTGGAGTGCAGGGGCGTGATCACGGCTCACTGCAGCCTCAGCCTCCCAGGCTCAAGTTATCCTCCTGCCTCAGCCACCCAAGTAGCTGGGACTGCAGGCATGTGCCACCATGCCAGGCTGATTTTTGTATTGTGTGTGTGTGTGTGTGTGTGTGTGTGTTTACCTTTGTTGCTCAGCTTGGCCTCAAACTCCTGGGTTCACGAAACCTTACTGCCTTGCCCTCCCAGTGTGCTGGGATTACAGGTATGAGCTACTGTGCTCAGCCCAAACCCAGGGCTCTTAACCACCCTACTATGCACTGTGCTGGCCCTGGTCAAGGGAGAGAATTCCCATCAGGCCAAAATGTGTTACACAGAGGCAGCTAAGCACGCTCCACAGTGGGTGGCACAGTCCCCCTCACAAACCACCCCTCAAATCAAACCCCGGGGAACTCTGCTCCCTCCAGCCCATGGGCGAGGAATGCATAGCACCAGGCGATGGAGCTAAGAGGCCTGCACTCCTCCAGAGAGCTGTGTGTCTCTGGGAAAACTGACACGCTTCTCTGAGCCTGTTGCAACAGCTTTACCATCAGAGGTATGAGTGCAGGCCTTCTTGGCTGTCTGTCAGCGGATGCACAGGCCTGTGACCCGGGCTCTGCGGGGGCCACACTGCCACTGCCACACACCCACCCTCCTGCTCATGCAACAGCCCATTCACACCCGAGTTTCCACCAGCCGAAGGCTTCTTGGGAGGAGCGGACTCTTCTCCACGGACAAAACACAGTCCCTTTGAGGGCCTCAGCTTCCTTACCTATGAGATGAGGAAACAAATCTTCACTTCCCACTGGGCTTGGGGGGATGAAAAGGTAACCTCCATAAAGCGGCCTCGAGTGTGGGGAAGCCACCCAATAGGTGACATTCCCTGCATCCCTCCCTTTCTCCTAGGCCCAGAACTCTACGGAGTCCTCAAGCTGGTGTCCTTCCAGGCTAAAACGCTTCCATCCCCGAGGCAGCACATCACAGGTACAGAAGGGCCATCTGTGGAGGACAACACAGGGCCTGGCCTGGGGTCCTGGGCAAGGCCTCTGTGGCCTCAGTTTCCCCAGATCCTTCCAGGTGTGACCTTGTAGATGGCCGCTATTCTGGACTCACAGCTACTGAAGGGGAGAAAGAGGGAAGGAGGCATTTCTTCAGTCCCCTGGAGAAGTTCAGATGCTAGGACTCCCTGACACCATCTTTGCTGGGCAGAATAATGTCCCCAAGCTGTCCAAGCCCTAATCCCTGCAACCTGGGAAGGTGCTACCTCACCAGACCAAAGGGACTTTGTGGGTGAAATTGAGTGAAAGATCTGCAGTGGGAGGGCAGCCTGGATTCGTCAGGTGCACCCAATCCAATTACACGGGGCCTTAAAAGCAGAGACTCCTTTCCAGCCGTGGTCAGAGACAGAATGAGGGGATGCTGCTGGCTTTAAAGATAGAAGCAAGGACGAGAAGCCAAGGCGAGCAGGTGCCGCCAGAGGCCAGAAAGGCAAGGGATGGATTCTCCCCCTGGAGTTCCAGGAGGAACCATCTCTGCCAACACCTGGATTTTAGCCCTGGGACCCCCACATCAGACGTCTGACCCCCCTTGACTGTAAGGTAGTAAAGGTGCACTGCTTAAGCCACTAAGCCATAAGTTGTTATGCAGCTGCCACAGGAAACTAACAGGCCCTCCCCTCTGGCCCCAATATGCCCCGCTGCAGGGCACAGACCTCATCAAAGGGTTCACACGCCTTGCTCTCCTGCACTGGGCTGGTACAGGGGCCACAGATCTGATCCCTGCCCTCAGGAGCCTTCGCCATCTGGGAGACGCCCCGCAGAGCCTCCCTCCTACTGCTGCCCCGCCCTTTCCTCCTCCTCCTGCTGGTCATGCTTTTTGAGTCAGGTTTGTTGAGTGCTCCCTGTGAGCAGACACCAGGCTAGCATCCTCCTCCCAGCCCCGGCCTGACAGGCTCAGCGGTCCAGCCACCTGAGCAGACACAGGACCCCCGAATCCTGCCCACGCTTTGGCAGGACAAAGGGTCTTTTCTGCTTCATAGTCACTAGTGTGTCCTCCTCACAATAAGGGTCCCCAGTCCTCGTCTGTATGGGGGACAGAAGGTAGCACCTCACAGATGGCTATAAACACAACCAGTGCAGGGCAGGCTATCAGTGCTCAAGACTGGCTTCAAGGCCGGGCGAGGTGGCTCACGCCTGTAATCCCAGCACTCCGGGAGGCCGGGGCGGGCAGATCACCTGAGATCGGGAGTTCGAGACCAGTCTGACCAACATGGGGAAACCCTGCCTCCACTAAAAAATAAAAAATTAGCCAGGCATGGTGGCACACGCCTATAAACCTAGCTACTCAGGAGGCTGAGGCAGGAGAATCGCTTGAACCTGGGAGGCAGAGGTTGCTGTGAGCCAAGATCACGCCATTGCACTCCAGCCTGGGCAACAAGAGTGAGACTCCATCTCAAGAAACAAAGACTGGCTTCAAGTCTTTGGCTTCTCTACCAGTCAAGTCAGCTGTGAGAAGAGTTGGGTTTTTCTCTTAAAATGAAAGTCAAATGTGGGGGCTGAGGTGTCACTGCACAAGGCGTGGGGGCTGAGGCCCTTGGGCAAGGTGGTTTTTCAGAGACCACCCCAAGAGGCTGCTGGAGCCAAAATGTCACCCCTAACGACCTAACTGGGAGCTCTACTGCTAGAGCATGGTTTCACCCCCCCTCCCCCAGGAAGTAATCAGGAAAATGCAGACAAACGTTCCTGGAAGCGTTATCTTTAATGGGGAAAATGGAAATAACTGGGAAGAACTCAAGTGCCTGATAATTAGGGGTTAGTTTAGGATATCTGTCCAATGGGATCCCAAACAGTCATCAAAGTCCACTTGTAGGACAGTATCTTCTGACTTAGGACAATATTGTGATAAAATATTAATGAAACAAGCAGAAGATAAAATGATACACCTAATAAGATGCCAAGATGCTAATTTTGCTTAAAATATGTTTTGACAGGCTGGGCGTGGTGGCTCATGCCTGTAATCCCAGCACCATGGAGAGCCGAGGCGGGTGGATCACCTAACGTCAGGAGTTCGAGACCAGCCTGGCCAATAAGGTGAAACCCCGCTTTCACTAAAAATACAAAAACTAGCCGGGCGTGGTGGTGTGCAACTGTAGTCCCAGCTACTCAGGAGGCTGAGGCAGGAGAATCGCCTGAGCGAGGGAAGTGGAGGTTGTAGTGAGCCGAGATCGTGCCACTGCACTCCAGCCTTGGTGACAGAACAAGACTCCATCTTTAAAAAAAAAATGTTTTGACAAAAGCTGGGTGAGGCCTTCCCGGTGCCTATCTCTGAGTGTGGTGTCACAGGTGATCGAAAAGTGTGTTTTTTTGGTGAGGACTGAAAATGTTCTAAAGTTAGCATGGAACATCAACGATGGCACCAAAAATAAAAAATGAATGCCAAAGACGCGGAGGTGTACTCCTTCAGAGAAGATGCCTTTGGTCCTTCCCCAGGCGTCAGGATGCGGCACGAACACACGAACACACGAGAGGGAGAGGGCCAGCTTTGGGGGTTTGTGACCCACACATATCACCACACGGGGCGCTGAGCTTAGGAAGGCCCTGCACTCGGAAGGGTCCCAAACTGTTTACTGCTCACCACCATCACCATCTTGAAAATCAGGCATTTTCAAACCAGGGCACCACATTTTCCTCTTGCCCCGGACCCTGCAAGCTCTGCAGCCGACCCTGGCGAGGCGCCCTGGGCCTGAACACCTTGACCTTCCGCTCCAGCTTCCTGAATGCAGCAGCCAGCTTTCTGGAGTAGGTTTCTTTTCCATGCAGTGACTCCTTATATTTTTTCCTGGTTTTCCAAAATTAGGGTCCCAAGGACACTAACCTTGGAAAATCAAAGCCTATATTGGCTGTCCCCTGGGACAGTGGCTGCCTTGTTAGGAGGTGGGTGGGGTCACCAGCACAGCCCTGGCATTGCTAAATGGGCTGTCGGCAAAAAGAGGAAACAGTGCTCTGTTCTGTGAAAACACGCATCCATCATTTGCAGGGCTTTTTCTGGAGACTGAACTCTTTCTGTACACCTCACCACATTTTCAGAAGTTTCTTACAAGGTACGTGTTTTCTCCAGTAAAACCAGGTGCCTCTGACTCAGGGCCACCGCCTATGGGCCTGCCCCTCATGTGTTTCTACCAGTTAAGGCTCAAAGGTGCCTGGGTGACTTTGTTCCACCGCTTCTGTGGCCACACTGCCAGATAGGTGGTGAGCTGCCTGTCTCCGGAGGCATTCAACGAAGGCTGCACAGGAAACACCTTCCCTGGCATTAGCCTAGAGAACCTGACCTGAGGATGTCATTGCACAGGGCATCTGGCAGCTCCGAGGGCAGGGCCGTGTCGTCTCACCTGTCTGTGCTCCGCACTCCATGGAGGAGTATAGGTCTGACCCACTCAGACCCTGACCGCCCAGCCCTCTCGGCGGGGGACCTCAGTGACTATTTCCTTCAGGGTAAAGGAACAAACACCAGAAGGTGGGGTGAGGCAAGTGATGCAAAATTGACATGAGATGCCAGAGAGAAATTCCTAAGCTGCCCAGAAGCAGGTGAGGTGTGAGAGAAGCCAGCAGCCACGGGCCCCCTGGAGCCAGCCACTGAGTGCCCGCTGTGTGCTAGTGGAGTGCTGGGTGTTCACAGGGATTGTCACCGTTCTCCTTGCTCTGCCGCCCAGGCTGGAGGGCAATGGCGTGATCTCAGCTCACTGCAACCTCTGCCTCCCAGGTTCAAGCAATTCTTCTGCCTCAGCTTCCTGAGTAGCTGGGACTACAGGTATGTGCCACCACACCTGGCTAATTTTTGTATTTTTAGTAGAGACGGGGTTTCACCATGTTGGCCAGGCTGGTCTTGAACTTCTGACCTCGTGATCTGTCCACTTCAGCCTCCCAAAGTGCTGGGATTATAGACATGAGCCACCACGCCTGGCCAGCAGAAGTCTTATTAAGCCCCTTTTATGAGTGAGGAAACTGAGGCCCAGAGAGGTGAGGCTACCCAGCCAGAACGAAGTACTGGCAGGGGAAGGCAGGCCTGCCTCAGTGCAGAGCTGCCCTGGAAGCCCAGGCTGGCAGTGTCCTGTGCTCTACCACCCAGGGCATGAAAGTTCAAGCTCAGGTTCCCTTTCTGCATCCTCTTTTTTTGTTGTTGTTGAGACAGAGTTTCGCTTGTTACCCAGACTAGAGTGCAATGGCATGATCTTGGCTCACCGCAACCTCCGCCTCCTGGGTTCAGGCAGTTCTCCTGCCTCAGCCTCCTGAGTAGCTGGGATTACAGGCACGCACCACCATGCCCAGCTAATTTTTTGTATTTTTAGTGGAGACGGGGTTTCACCATGTTGACCAGGATGGTCTTGATCTCTTGACCTCGTGATCCACCCGCTCGGCCTCCCACAGTGCTGGGATTACAGGCGTGAGCCACCGCACCCGGCCTGCTTCCTGTCTTTCCTTTATTATTCCCTGAATGAATGGACATAGAAACTCCCCCAGAGGGTTTGGGGATGGGGCAGGTCAGGTTCCTCATTTTAGGGAGATTTTTAACTTCAAATCGGCTCAAGCAAGTGTTAGTTACCTGGACAGCTCATGCCTGTGGAGGCTGACCCTCCCTGTGGTGCTGGGTTCTGGAGATGCCAACTCTCCTCCCTCCCTGCTCCCCAGATCCATGGGGCCTCCTGCTCAAATCTTGGGCTGGGGCCAGGGTCACTAAGAAATCTGCCTTCCTTTGAACACTAGCCAGTTCATGTGTACACAGGGGTTGCAACCTCGGGGTTTGGGGGGGCATTGATTGGGTTCAACCTGAGAGTGTTTCCTCTGTCCTGTAATGTGTTCAAATTTTGGACATTTCATGTACAAATGTGAATTTCTTCTGAAGTCAGAAGCTCTGCCAGTCCCAGCCCTTACCCTCATGGCAGCAAGAGGCTAGACCCACTGGGCACTCCGTTCCCCTGCCGTCACTGCAAACCCTCTCTGTGCCTCAAATGACGCCTGTAGGCTGCCCTGTGACAGTCCTGCGGCAGAGTCCAGGGACATGATGGGGTGACCCCTCAGACTCTGGCCGCCCAGCCCTCTCGGCTTGGGTGATCCCCTAGGGAGGACCTTGGGAGCATAGGCACCCGGGGATGGAGCCAAGTTAGCAATGGTCTCTTGAATGCTGAGGACCTGGCCACCGCTGGGATCAAGACCTGAGACGAGGTCCCTGCTGTGGTTGGGAGCACCTGATCAAACTGGGAGGCTTGTGGAGGCCCAGGCCGAGGATAGCTCTGGGAGTTCCCAGCGCTTTGCCACCACCCATGGGTAGGGTAGGTTTCTACCCCGTGAGTGCCCGGATCAGACCACTCACAGGGACAGAGGCCTTGTCTCAGGCAGAGAGAGGGGCATACAGAGAAGCTGGCTGGAGGTGTGGGCCCAGCCTGTTGCAGGCAGGAAGGGGGGAGGCAGCAGGGACCCCCACCTGCTCCCTAAGTCACAGGCCCTGAAGGGTTCCAGCTTCTCTTCTTCCCTGGGTCCTGTCCATGGCTGTCCTGTGCCCCAGCACCAGCCAGGCTCACTTGGCACTGTGGCTGCCCCAAGCAGAGCCGACATGGCAATTAGTGGCCAGGGGGTCTTGCTCAGGAGGGTCACTCAGGACTACCAAGGGAAGCCACTCAGGATGGTGCCTGGAGGGGGATCAGGAGCAGCTTCCACTTGAGCCCCAGGAAGCAAGCATTGCAGCGGCCAGGGGCCTGCCTCCCTGCGCTGTAGGGGGTCTCTCATCCCATAGGCCCTCACCTCCTGTGCTGCCCCTGGGCAGCCTGGCCTCAGAGCGTCATCCAAGGCCCCTCCACCTCTCCAGCCAAATGTGGGGAGCAAAGCCCAGGGAAGAAAACACCAGGAGAAAACCAGAGAGCTCTCCTTTCCCTTTTAAGAGCCCTGACGGCCTCAGCCCTGAGCCCGAGGGGAGGGGAAATGTCGGGAAAGATTCCCTTCCGAACTTTCCGAGTCTTTGTTTGGGAGGCCAGGGGCTGACTTCGCCAGGCCGGGCCGCGGGCTCAGCCGTGCGCTCCCGTGCAGTGGCCGAGGCGCCCTGGCGCCCGCCACCCCGGGGCACGCCCTCGCGGTCGAGCTCGGACCCCGACCCGGACCCCAGTGTCGCCGGGCGAGGCCGGGAGGGGCAGCGCTTACCAGGTCGTTCCGAGCGCGCCGAGCGCGGTCCAGGCGGGCGCAGCGCTGGGTCAAGTTCACGTCCGGCCCGCGGGCTGCCCGAGGTCCCCGGGGCTCGGCCGGGGCAGCGGGAGGCCGAGGTCCCGGGTGGCCGCTGTGGCCGCCCCCGAGGCGCTGCTGTCACCCCGGCCGCGCCCCCCAACTTTCTGCACAGTCTCGGAGCTGGAAGTTTCCGGGCTCCGCGGACGCTGGGCTGGGTTTCAGCCGCGGCTCTGAGGTTGGCAACAAAGAGGGAAAGAAGGAGGAAAAGCAGGCCGGGGAGGGGAGGAAGAGACCCGCGCGGAGGCCGCGGCGCAGAGAGCCCCAGAACTTCCAATTCTACCCAGGCGCTTTTTTCGTTGTGTTTTTTTCTTAAGAGGTAAACAAGCAAGTCCCACGCCCCAGTCCTGCTGGGCTCATCTCTGCGCGAGTCCTCGGCACCTGAGTGTTTTAAGCCCACTGCCAAGTGTTTTGGAGAAAGGTTTTTTTGCGGGGTGGTGAGGGTGGGCACGAGATGCTTCCCAAAAGGTTGTTGGCACGCAGCCCATGTCCCCAGTGAGGGAGCAGCAGGCAGGGGCTTGGAGGAACACGCTGTCTTTGTCTCTTCCCGAAGCACCCGGCTGTCGGTCGCCCATGATCCCTAGAGTGGAGGGACTCTTGTGACCCCTCGTGCTCCAGGAGAAGGGGTTCCATGCTGGGTCCTGGGCCAGATCTACCCTGCCTTCAGCCCGCAGTTAGTTCTCCGCCGTCGGGGATGATCCGCTGGCCTGACCCGGCTCCCACAGCCCAGCTCCCTGGCACCACCGTTTTCTACCCTCTTCTCCCTACGTGGCTTCAAACCCTCCCAGGCCAGGATTCTGAGGACACACCTGGGCTGGGGGAGGCAACTGAGTAGCCCCCAGGTCTAGGAATCTGCAAAGGTGGCCAAGCATCATCCCTCGAGACTGCAAGGGTCCTGCAGGCGCTGGGAGGCACAGAACTTCTGGCTGCCAGCTGGGCCTGAGGCCTCCGTTTGTCTGTCCTTCCTCACCAGACGTGTTTATGGAGAAGACACTCAGGGCCAGGCCAGCTCCTCCAGAGCGCCGTTGCAGGCTGAGGAGAACGGGGATTTTTTTTTTCTTCTTTTTTAAAGAAAAATGAAGAGGCTATGGGAGCCTGGTTGGGGACTGGGTGGGAAGAATGCTTGCCTTTTGTCCCACAGATGTGTGCGGTGCCACGAAGGGGTGGCGAAGCTCTCTCTTAAGTGGATATTCTCCCCTCAAACGGCTTCTCAGACGTGATCCTCGCTCAAGTTGGTTCCAGCTTCCACACGTGATTCATGAAAGAGGCCTCAGCCCCAAGAGCCCCTGAGAGTACTGCCCACTCCCCCTGGAACCTTCCAAAACCTGATGTGGGGCTGAAGACATAGAGATGGTGGAGGTGGGCTGGCGGGGCGCTGGCTGGGGTATCGTGTGGAGCCCTTGTTTTCGGAGCTGCAGATGATTGTCAGCTGATGGTTCCTTTCCAGCATCCACAAGGGACCTCCTTAGGGGGAAATTTACCTGCCAGAGAACCCCAAGGTCCTTTTCCTCAGGCAGTGAGATGAATGTTTTCCTTTTCCTTTAAAAAAAATTTTAGGAGGGGGTGAGGGGAAAAATTTTTAATAATATATTTTATTTAAACCAATATATCCAAAATATGATCAGTTCAATATGATCAAGATAAGGAGTAATGAGAAAACTTTACTTTTTCATATTAAATCTTCCTCAAAATGTCTGTGGGTACACAGTAGTTGTAACTGAAGTTTCTTACGGTGTTTTCACAGTAACAAGCCTTGGCATCAGTGGTCATGAAACCTCCCCAAGGCCTAGGGTCAGCCTCGCCCACTCCACAGCACAGTGACTGAAGCTCCATCAGGGTGTGGGCCATGTGTTGACATTTCTTTTTCTTGTTCTTTTTTTTTTTTTTTGAGACAGAGTCTCGCTCTGTTGCCTAGCTGAGCGCAGTGGTGCAATCTTGGCTCGTTGCAACCTCCACCTCCCGAGTTCAAGCTATTCTCCTGCCTCAGCCTCCCAACATGCTGACATTTCAAGAGCATCTGCAGCCTCCTGGTTCTTAATGAAAGCTCCTATGCAGGCCCTGGCCCTTTCCTGGGAAGGGAAGCCTGACTGTCTCCCACTGTGTCCTCATTGGGAACTCCATTCCTGAGCTGCAACCACTATTTTTAGGATTGGAAAATGCACTGGGAATGGCTCATCTTCCTGAAGCTTGAGCTCATTTGTTTTCTGACTAGTGGTCACTGGTGATTAGAGTGTGTCCCAAAGAAAGCTGTCGCCCTAGTTCTATCATACCAGGGCTTTGTGGACGTGTGGCCTGCCCAACGGCACAGGGCCCCCTGTGAAGAAGGGCTCCATATTCAACGCTTGGCTGTCCCTGATCTTAAAATTCTGAGTCATTCTTGATCAAGGGAACCCACATTTTCATTTTGTCCTAGGCTCCGAGAGTTACATCACTGATCCTGACTTTGGCTGTTGGTCAACTGCGTCATAAGTAAAAAGGTAAAAATCTATGATTTTACTATTTCTTTTACCACATTCTGTTTACAGAAATATTTTCAGATTCTATGCAAATAAGATACAAATATTTTATTTTATATTATTTATTTATGAGATGGAGTTTCGCTGTTGTTACCCAGACTGGGGTGCAATGGCGCGATCTCGGCTCACCGCACCCTCTGCCTTCTGGGTTCAGGCAATTCTCCTGCCTCAGCCTCCCGAGTAGCTGGGATTACAGGCGCGCGCCACCATGCCCAGCTAATTTTGTAGTTTTAGTAGAGACGGGGTTTCACCATGTTGACCAGGATGGTCTTGATCTCTTGACCTCGTGATCCACCTGCCTTGGCCTCCCAAGGTGCTGGGATTACAGGCGTGAGCCACTGCGCCCGGCCTGATACAAATATTTTAACTGAAGATCATTGTATTCAGGGAAAATGTTCACCTTTAAGAGACGGGGCCGGGCGTTGTGGCTCACACCTGTAATCCCAGCACTTTGGGAGGCCAAGGCTGGTGGATTGCTTGAGCCCAGGAATTCCAAACCAGCCTGGGCAACACGGTGAAACCATGTCCCTGCAAAAGATACAAAAATTAGCCAGGTATGGTGGTGTACACCTGTCACTCCCAGCTCCTCCAGAGGCTGAGGAGGGAGGATTGCTCAAGCTTGGGAGGCTGAGGCCACAATGAAAGACCTTGTCTTAAAAACAAAGGCAGGAAAGAGTCGTTATGAGCACAGCACAATCCCTGTCCATCCCTGGCTCTGCCTCGTGGATGCCGAGTGCTGCCTCAGGGACCTGGTGCTAGCTCCCACCTGCAGGGTGTTCTGAGGAGCCAGCGGAAGAGCCTAGCTGGAGATGTACAAACCAAGAATTCGATAAATAGTGCCCTTGATTGTCACATTTATCATTTGACATGTAGGCTCAGGTGCCGTTTGATTACTTTCAATGTACGTATATTTTATTTCTTCCCATTATAAAAGCAATACACACTGTTAAAGGCAGTTTGGAGAATTCAGAAAAAAAACAAGGAAAGCAAACATTCCCTCCTAGGCCTGCTGCTCCGGAGCCTCCAGCCCTGACAGTGTATTTCTTTACAATTAGAGAAACAGATACACAACTGTTACATTTTAAAATTTTTTCTTTTACTTTGACTTATTTTTAAAGGGAAACACTACTGAGGCCTCACAGAACTGAGCAGAGCTAATGACCCCCCATGTGGTGGAATAGTTCTGAGCCTGCCGTACTTCCAATGCAGCCTTCACCTGCAGGTCTAAACCCAGTCTCTGTGGCTGCCTGTGTGCAGGGACTGTGGACTGTGAACTCTGCAGCACGAAGGCACTGGGAGAGAACACTACATCACAAAGTGTCCTTAACCTGCTGCTGCCTCAGCTTTCCCATTTGTGACTTGATTAAAAAAAATATTTTTTGACAGTTTTAGGCTCTTATTTTAACTTCCACAGGCTGTCGTAGAATCTGCTCAGCCAGGGAGGGGAAAGGAGCCGGCAATCAGGTCTCCTCCTGGGCACCTTTGTGAGGCCAGCTGGCTAGAGTTGGGGGGTGACACTGAGGTCCTGGCAGCTCCAAATGCAGGCAGGGCCCCGTCCTCAGAGAAGGTCACAGCCTAGCCAAGCCCGGACAGGTGGATGGGCCCACGGAACACAGAGGAACCTGGAATGGAGGACGCATGCAGGAGGCACGGTCCATGACTCCCCAGCCCACACTGCATTCAACCCCTTGGGGCCCAGAAGCTACAGGAAAGTAGGCCCCATGGGGCCCCAGTACTCTAAACAGGAAGGTCTGGCCTGGGTACAGGGCTCCTCCCGGCTGCCCTTCACCATGAGCACCAGAAGTTCTGCAGTGCCCAGTGGGCACAGCAGTCCCTAAGAATGACCCAGCACTGAAGCTGAGCCAAAGAACTTGGGGAGCGAGCCACATCCCCTCACTCCCTCTCCATCTGTTCCAGTGTTGCCAGGCGGTTGCCTTTCGGGGGAACCGGGATGTCCTCAACACCCTGCCCTGGAGCGCAGTCCCACGTCTGCGGCCTGCTACAACTGAAAAGAAAGAGCTTTGTTTGTTTTTGTGTATAAAAAGTGTTGTGTATATAATATATTAAACCTCATAAGCATATAAAACTGTTCGTCAATTAACAATAAAATTAATAAGAATATGGCAAGCAGAAGAGACTCCTCTTCCACACAAAAACATGTGTGGAAAAGTCCAGAAAAGAACTACTAAGAGGATCGACGGACTTAGAATAAAAAATTAAAAGAAAACAATTTCCATGAGGTAATTAGGTAATTACCAAGTGCATTTGGTGGAAAGTCCTTCTGCTATATTTTCCAAACTGCCTGTCTGTGTCCACATGCGTATTTGTGTGCATACCTATGTGAATGGACCGTACCGTGTTATAAATGCAAACATATATTCATGTATCTATATAATCATTATATCATACTGTACGTTATTTTACACTTTTGTTGAATAGGTTGTGAGCATTTTATGTCATTATTATTCGCTACAAGATTTGAAAAATAAAATATAAATACCAGTTAATTTTTGAAATCAACCTTACTGAGGTAAAAGTTCCATGCAGCAAAATCCCTTTCACCTCAACTGTTCAATGAGTTTTGACAAATGTATGCAAGGGTTATTCCTATTACCACCAAGATCAAGAAAGAAAACAGCCATCACCACGAGGTTCCCTAGGGCCCCTTGCAGGCAGTCTCTGACTCTCTGGCAGCCGCTAACCTGAATCCTATCACTGTAGATCACTTTTAATTTATTTGAAAAAAACGTTAAAACTCATGGAGTATGAACTCTTGCTTGGGATCCTGACATGTGTCTACACTGCTGAGTCTATCAACAGTTCCTTCCTTTTACTGCATTGTAATATTTTATCATATGCCTACTGATGTTTCTTTACCTATTTATCTACTGATGGACAATTGGATTTTTTTTTTTTTTTTTGAGTCACGGTCTCACTGTCACCCAGGCTGGAGTCCACTGGCACAATCTTGGCTAACTGTAACCTCTGTCTCCCAGGCTCAAGTGATCCACCTCGGCCTCCCAAAGTGCTGGAATTACAGGCATGAGCTACTGTGCCTGGCCTGTTTCTGATTTTAAAAAATGTGGCCGGGCAGGGTGGCTCAAGCCTGTAATCCCAGCACTTTGGGAGGCTGAGGTGGGTGGTTCACGGGTCAAGAGATCGAGACCATCCTGGTCAAAATGGTGAAACCCCGTCTCTACTAAAAATACAAAAAATTAGCTGGGCGTAGTGGCGCGTGCCTGTAATCCCAGCTACTCAGGAGGCTGAGGCAGAATTGCCTGAACCCAGGAGGCGGAGGTTGCGGTGAGCCAAGATGGTGCCATTGCACTCCAGCCTGGGTAACAAGAGCGAAACTCCGTCTCAAAAAAAAAAAAAAAAAAGTTTGCTATTGTGACTAGAACTTTGTGAATGCCAATTAATTTTTACAGTGTTTTAATGAGCAATGTCACCAGCACATGCTGTGAATGCGCATACATGTGGGCATGGCCTGTGTCTTTCCCCCCCTGGAGGACCTGAGATGGGGAAACCAAGGGTTAGGGGATGAAGAAAGGGGCCAGAGGCCACACAGCTGATGAGGAAGAGGCTGGGGGACCCACCTCTAAACCCCAGCATGCCAGGACAGCATGCCGCCATACGCTCACACTTGACTGTATCAGAAATGCTTGTAATTTTCCCACGCAGAGAAATGTCCGTGAAAATCAAGTTGTGGGCTGAGAGACGAAAGGCAGCCTCGTGCTAATTACGCAGGCTTTGGTTTGGTTCCTCCACCGAGCTCACGGGTGTGTGTGAATATCTCTGTGTTTTCAGACATACACACACACCCCCCAACACCAGTGACAGTGATCCATTCGTGGCTCTGTACTGCCTTTGGAGCATGAAGCCGTGGCTACTGACTTTACAGTCGTGGCACAAGCTGGTGCTGGACACGAAGCCCTGGCTTGGCTTCTGAGCATCCATTCAGCAGACTTGTCTTAAAGGATGTCTGATTATTTCCCAAAAGCAAATCTCCCCTACAGGACAAAGTTCAGGCTGCTGGAAGGATTCAAAGGAATGACCTGTCCCCAAGATGGCTGCTTCCAAAGAGGTGTCACAGCCAGTCTGTGAGTGGCTGTGCCCAACAGAAGGCAGGGGGAGAGGAGGTGCTCCTTGGAGTACAGGGACCCTGGGTGTCTATAGGCGATTCTTGGGCCACTCTACAATAGCTCGGCATTGAAACTGAGACAAGTTTGATTTTGCTCACTTATTAATTAGCTTCTAATTATGTGTCTGATGGGGCTATTTCCATGATCTCATTTAATCCTAAACAACTATTGTTATCCCACTTCTACAGACAAGAAACATGATGCCCAGAGAGGTTAAGAAACTTGCCCAAGGCCACACAGCAGTGGGTACTCAGTCCCAGAATGCCTGTTCTTTGCAGACATCCGGCTTCTCTTCTGAGTTAGAGGTCTCTGCCCGGTTGTGGCTAGCAGGCTCCAAAGAACACATGTTCATCTTAGCTCGGGTAGAACTGTAAATGATTTTTTTTTTTTTTGAGACGGAGTTTCACTCTTGTTACCCAAGCTGGAGTGCAATGGCTTGATCTCGGCTCACTGCAACCTCCGCCACCTGGGTTCAAGCAATTCTCCTGCCTCAGCCTCCTGAATAGCTGGGATTACAGGCACACGCCACCATGCCCAGCTAATTTTTGTATTTTTAGTAAAGACCGGGTCTCACCATGTTGACCAGGATGGTCTCGATCTCTTGACCTCGTGATCCACCCGCCTCAGCTTCCCTAAGTGCTGGGATTACAGGCGTGAGCCACCGCGCCCGGCCGACCCTAATGATTCTTGTGTGCTCAGAAGAAACAAATGGTCCAGGCCCTCCACTTCCTGTTCAGGTCCCTGAGGAGCCTTCCTCCTCAGACCACACCCCACTGCTGAGCAGACCACTAACACTTGTCCTTGCCCCCTTTCAAGAAGGTGAGTGTCAGCCCCTGAGTTGAGCAAAGAAGAATCACTTCCGCTCAGCCCTTGGTCCACAGCCTCCCTGGTCTTGAAGTGAGCGGGCCTAAGGCCTCTGTCCATGGGAGATGAAACAAGGAAAGGAAGGGCCCATTCTCTTAGAAAACATGTGTTTTCTGTTTACAGAGGGGCCTGTCCAGTTCCTATGCTTTGTTCTTTAATATGGAGCCAAAAAAAAAAAAAATCAAATGTGGAGCTTCCGCTCTGAGGTACACTTGGGGGCTAGAAAGTCTGGACTGCTGTGGCTCATTGTGCTGGGGTGTCCTGTCTGCTGCCAACATCCAGCATGTACCAACCTCGAAAGCCAAGGAAAAAGCCAGACTGCTCCTCCGCATTGCCAGGAAGGATGGGTTACAGATGGGAGAGGCAGCCTCAGTGTCCTGGGGGCTGGCTTGCCACTGTGTGTGGGCACACTGGGGGTGTTCTGCCGTGCCCTTGTAGCCCTGGCACCACAGGCCCGGCAGGCTTGGTGCCACACATGGGCCATCCGGGGCTCACCTACTTCTTCATGCCCTTTCTTCAGATGCTGGGCAGAGGGCATCCTTTCCCATCTCAAGCAAAGGGAGGCAGCCAGTATTCGAAGATCTGGGGTAACAGGTAGGTGGGGATCTTCAGGCAACTTGGGTCAAGCTCAGGGTTCCTGAACAGCTTGAGACTTAGCTCTGGGTAAGCGGATTTTCTGGCTGGAGATGAGGCAGCAGTGAGCTAAGGGAATCAACAGAGCTGGCGGCCGGCTACACCTATGAAGGGAAATTCTTATCTCAGGATGCCGGGTCAGCACACAGGCTAACCGCTGAGATTGAGAATCGGGGATCTAGGTCCAAATCTGGGCTGTGTCTCCTTGCCCTCCAGGGCCTCCAGCAAGCTGCTTCTCTGACCTCGGCCCCTCACCTCTGAAAGGGGGTGGCACGTGAGGCCAGCACGTTAACACAGCTGCTCGGAGTACGTGTTAAGTCCAGGATGGCCTGGCTCGTGCTTTCCCATACACAGCGGCTGCCACTGTCATGCATGTCGGGGCTTCAGCCTTCACCGAAGGGGCGATCTGGCTAGACACAGCTCATCAGCTTAGGCTGTCACAGCCAGTGGAGGGGACCCGCAATCCCTCCCACCCAGGGCAGACCCTGACTAGGACACCCCGGGCCACACCTTCCTCCCCGTGCAGAGGGGGTGACATCAGGGTTGCTGATGTCACCCCTGATGTCAACCTCCGTTGACAACGGAGCCTAGGGTTCTGATGTCACTTTTCCGCCCGAGTCGTGCGTTCCGCGCAGGCCGACACGCGGGCTGGCCCCCGGCCCAGTGCCTAGGCTCCGCACCTCCGACCTCTCCGGGGCTGCAGCAGGGCCTGGCACGCGCGCCCTCGGGGCCCCGGGGCCCCGCCGCCGGCCTCTTTCATCTCCGCCTCCCCGCTGTCCCGCCTCTACGTCCCGCGCACCTGGGGGCGGGCGGGGACAGCAAAAAACCATCGCAGGAAGCGCGCACGACCTCGCCTGGGACCAGCGCCCCTCCCGGGCGGAAGTCGCGGCCCCTTGGCCTGGCCGGGCCCGCCCGCTCTTCCGTCCCGCCCCGGAAGCCGGGACGAGGACGCGACGCGCGGCGCGGACGCAGCGCCGTGGCCAAAAGGGCGGGGCCTGGGGCGGCCGGGGGGCGGGCCTCGGCGCGGCCCGATCCGGAAGCCCAAGCGAGGGTGAGACGGGCCGTGCTGACGTAGCGCCGCAGCTGAGGAGGCGGGGCAAAGCCTGGGGGCCGGGTCTCTACTTGAGGGGGCGGGGCCTCTGGGGGGCCATGTCTTAGATCCCACGACGAGGGCTGTGCGGACGTTGCGTCGCAGTGGGGTGGGCGGGACATGGGCGGGGCCTCTGCTTGGCCCTCTCAGAAAGCTCAGGCGGCGAAGACTCGGAGGGCGGTGCTGTGGGGCGGGGCCTGGCTGGGGCAAGGGCGGGGCCTGGCTGGGGCAAGGGCGGGGCCTGGGCGTGGGCGGGGCCTGTGGGGCGGGCGTGGGGCTGATTCCGAACTTTCGCGCAAATTATGTCTCCGCTTTAAACGACTTTTGCTGTTTTTTTTCCCCCTCCCTAAACCAGATAAAACATCCAGACAGTGGAAGATTTGTAAAACCTAGGCGAGTACAAAGTAAGAAAAGGAGAAACCTTTCCGAGTCACCAAGCAAAATACTGGAGTATCTTTTTATCTAACTATACGGATTTTTACGTAATCAGAATAACCTTGTATATAGGCTTGTGGCTACCTTTAAAAATAACTTTTTTTTTCTAATTGCAAGACTACATGTTTACTGTATGGAATTTGGAAAATTGGAAAAAATTACAAAGAAAAAAAGTAGCCTGAGATTCCCTCACAGGAGATCACCATTGTTAACAGTTGACGTTCTTTCTTTCTTTTTACACAATTATGCATTTGTTGAGACAAAAAATGGATCATGCTGTAAATACTACAACTTTGTCTTTTTAACCATGGCTATATTCTAAATGTCACACATCATTTAGTGCTCATCCACAGCGTTTGTGATCATACACAGAAGGGCTGTATTTTATTTAACCCATATGAGATTATTGGATATTGATGTTATTTCCAATTCCATCTCTTCCTTCCTTCTTTCTTTTATGATAAACATTCTTTGAGCTAAATCTTTGTGCATGTCCAGTCCTAGATGTGGAATTGCTGAGTCAAAGCATGTAAACACGAATGCTTCTTGTACCTCCTTTTTATCTTTATGTTTTCCAAATTTAAAAAGTAATCAATCAGCATTTTAACAATTGGTTTAAACTCGAGTACTCTATATACAGAAGAGATCTCTCATTTGCAGAATATATAAAGAACTCCTGGCTGGGCGTGGTGGTTCACACCTATAGTTCCAACACTTTAGGAAGTCAAGGCAGGAGAATTGCTTGAGCTCAAGACGAGGCAGGTGGATCACCTGAAGTTAGGAGTTCAAGACCAGCCTGGCCAACATGGTGAAATGAAAATTAGCCGGAAATGGTGGCAGCCTGTAATCCCAGCTACTTGGGAGCCTAAGGCAGGAGAATGGCTTAAGCCCGGGAGGCAGAGATTGCAGTGAAGCGAGATTAAGCCATTGCACTCCAGCCTGGAAAGCAAGAGCAAAACTCTGTCTCAAAAAAAAAAAAAAAAAAAATGCCGGGCATGGTGGCTCATGCCTGTACTTGCAGCACTTCGGGAGGCCAAGGCAGGTGGATCACGATGTCATTCTGGCCAATATAGTGAAATCCCGTCTCTACTAAAAATACTAAAAAAATTTTTAGTGGAATCGGGATTTCACCATGTTGAAATGGGATTTCAACATCCTGGTCAACATGGTGAAATCCTGTCTCTGCTAAAAATACAAACATTAGCTGGGCGTGGTTGCGCATGCCTGTAATCCCAGCTACTCAGGAGTATGAGGCAAATCTCAGCTACTCGGGAAGCTGAGGCAGGAGAATGGCTTGAACCAGGGAGTCAGAGGTTGCGGTGAGCCGAGATCCCGCCACTGCACTCCAGCCTGTCCACAGAGTGAGAATCGTCTCAAAACAAACAAACAAAACCAAGCTGGAGACCAGCCTGGGCAACATAGCGAGAATTCGTCTTTATAAAAAATGTAAAAGCTAGCCCTGTTGGTGGGAATGTAAAATGGTGCAGCTGCTGTGGAAAACCGTACGAGGGTTCCTCGGAAACGTAAACACAGAACTACTACGGGACCCAGCAATTCCACTCCTAACTATAGACCCCGCAGACCTGACGACCAGAACACTAACAAATATTTGCACGTTTGCTACAAAGCAGCAGCATTATGCATGATGGACGGAAGGTGGAAACAGCCCCACTGTCCGTGGGTAGATGAACGGGCAGGTAAAGGCAGCTTATTAGATGTACAATGGAGTACTCCTCAGCTGTGAAAAGGACGTATGCTGCGATGGGGATGAACCTTGGAAACACGGCGTGAAGTCAGCCAGACACGAAAAGGCACATAGTGTAAAGTCCACCTGTCCGCAGTCCCTCGAGTAGTGAAATTCATAGAGTTAGAAAGTAATCAGTGCTGACAGGGCACTGGGGAGAGCTGAGGCTGAGTTACTATTATTATTATTATATATATTTTTTGAAACAGAGTTTCACTCTGCCGCCCCGGCTGGAGTGCAGTGGTTCCATCTCGGCTCACCGCAACCTCCGCCTCCCAGGTTTAAGGGATTCTCCTGCCTCCGCCTCCTGAGTAGCTAGGACTACAGGTGTGCACCACCATGCCCAGCTAATTTTTTATATTTTTAGTAGAGACAGGGTTTTACTGTGTTGGCCAGGATGATCTCAATCTCCTGACCTTGTGATCCGCCCACCTCAGCCTCCCGAAGTGCTGGGATTACAGGTGTGAGCCACTGCACCCGGCCCTGGGTTATTAAGTAACAGGTATGGAGTTTCAGTTTGGAATGATGAAGGTGTGGAGACGGACAGGGTAATGGTTACCCGGCAATGTGAGTGCACCTAATGCGCTGAAATGACACATTTTGTTATGTGTGTTTCTTGACGTACACACAAAGACATTTCTTGCCGGGGTGGGGAAGAAAAGATATTTCTGACATTCTGGTCCCAAGAATCTTGCATGAAACAAGGCCTGTACACATAACCAGCTCCTCCTGGATGACCCTGCCCAGGTGCTTGGGGACGGCCCTTCTGGGGAGCCCAGCTCTGGACAAACAGGGCTCAAGCCAGGCTTCACACATCTGGCATTTTCCATCATAATTTCCAAGCTGGGAGAGAGAAACTTGCTTTGTGGAAGCACTGAGTCACTGTGAATCTTTAACTTGCCGTTTTATTTCTGTGCCATTGAGACACACATACACAACTGACTCCCTTTGCAAACGTGGGTGATACATATTCATCATCAGCAAGTTTGCAAACATGGGAAAGCACCCCTGAGAACATAACAGATAGAACCCCAACTCCGAGAAACACAGCTGACATCCAGGTGTATCTTCGTTCAGCCTTTCTTGTCCGTTCCTAATACATACTTAAAATCACTGTGGTCGTGCGTCATGTTCTCCTCTGCGTGTTCACTAATATGCAGCAACAAATCACCTCCTCTTCAGTGTTTCTAGGTCACACTTTAATGATTGCAGAAGAATCCACTGTCCACATGTCCCATATGTAACTTCTTTTCCTCACTCTTGAGGGTTGGCTGTTGTGATTTGCAAACCTGCTGCTATGAACGTGTTCGTGGTCTATCTAACGCTTCCTGGGGGTACTCCCAGGGGAATAATTGTAATGTCACCGAGGATTTGCTTTTTAAAGGCTTTTGAATATAGTATTACCAATCAGCACTTCAGGAAGAGCGGACAGACTGCTTTTGCACCGACATCGCGGGAGTGTGTGGACGTGTGTTTTACACAGAGGTGTCCTGTCCCACCTGGCGAGAGACCTCGTATGGCAGGAACAGCACTGTTGGGGGATAGGCCCTGGCTCCGGGGCTTTGGTCCACGGTGGGTCGCTGCCTTTTTGTCTTTGCTGCGCAATCACTCCCAAAGAGAGTGGGCAGGGAGGTCTGGGCTCTGAGCTCTGCAGGGGCAGGGACCCTGGACACAGGCTCCTGACTCTGGGGAAGGCTCCAGTCTGTGACCCTGGAAGCCACGGAATATTTTTAACTGCTTGTTTGCTGGTGCCGTCAGGACTGGGACGTTTCTCAGGTGTGGGTGTGACATGCCCTGCACATTTCCGCCAGGCCCCCCGGCTCTTCACTCTGCCGTGGAGAGTGGCCCTGCAGTCACGGGCTCCATAGTCCTCCATGCGACTTTGAGGGGAAGCAGGACCCCCGTATGAAGCAGCCACTACCAGGAACCCCCTGCAGCCTCCCACCATCAGGCCCCTCCGTCACGACAGCATGGGGTGTCTTGCAGGACACTCCGGTGGCCACCCCACCCAGCCCAGTCACACAGGGCCTCAGCCCCAAACCAAGGCTGACCTGGGGCACCCCTTCTGCATCTGTCCATCCTGAGCATGAGCCAGGGCCCTAAGGCCACTAGATGTACAAGTCCTGGCTGTCCTTCCTAACACCCCCCTGTAATTCAGCCTGCGTGCGTCCCCTCTCCACGGCCACACTTTCCCTCACCTGAATAGTAGCCTCCCTGACTGCAGCCTCCCCCCAGCCACTGCCAGAGTGGCTTCTCAAATCCACAGCTCCTGTCCCCACCTTAAAAACAAAACAAAATTCTTTTAAGAACCAAAGCAGGGCTGGCCCCCTACTTCTCTCTCCAGCCTCACCACGTCCCCACTTCCTGATCACTGATCATGACTCCCTGCCCCACGCCCCACTTGGTTGGGAGAGAACTCCTTGCCTTTTCTCAAATGCTGTTCCATCTGAAGGGGATGCACTTCCCACCCTCATGGTGATAAGAGCTTCTCCCCTCTTATTCCTACTGGGAATAACAACAGCGGCTGACACTAATGAGCACTTACCATGTGCAAGTCTCCACTCAGCTACCACCTCTTCCAGGAAGCTTTCTGGGATGGATCCCTTAGCTATGACAAGCCACTCTTGGGGAATAGGCTCTTCTTGCCTATGGTTACAAGACAGCAAGGACTGTGTCTTGAGTGTCCTCAGTGCCTAGCCCAGGGCCTGATGCACGTGCTGAGTCACGTCATGTTTGGAGGATCAAGTCCAGGATAACACAGCCTGCTTAAAGCGAGCGGACAAGCACTGATACGTGGACCAGTGCCGGCCAGGGGTGAATGCGGACCATCCCCTTTCAAACATGATCATTCGGAAACAGGATGGCTTGAAATTTGTTCTTGACAAAGAAGGATTAAAGGGCAGTGGAAAGCTGGAAACAAGATTACACATTCACGTCACCTAATAGAGCAGGTGTAACTCCCGTAACCTGCCTCTAATCAGCTTCAGGCCTCTCTTCAATGCTGAGTCCTCAGTCATCACCCTGCGCCTCCCAGCTCTGATGCTGAGCCCAAGATTTCAGTGCTAATTAGTGGATGGTAGCCACCACCTGATCGGCAGAATATCCGCAGTGCAGCCTGCCCTGGAAGCGAGGATTGAGTCTCCTTCTAGAACACTCCACAAGGCTCAGTGCAGACGCTCCGCTTGGGCTGGTCATGCATCATGGATTCCCTCCTCCGAGGGTGGCCCCAGGCTTGTGCACACACACACATTTGTTCCTGGCCTCACATGTGGGGCCAGACAGAGGGCATCTGTGCCTTGTCCCCTCTTATCTATTCTCATAAACGTCCCTGCGTCTTGGAGTCAGGATTGCTTGGGCCCAGGAGGTCGAGGCTGCTGTGAGCCTCCAGGCTGCCCCAGGGGTCTCCCCATGGTGGGCACTCATCACACCGGCCAGCCCGATACTCACCTGGGTTGACCTCTGAGAACCGCCAGGTTAGAGGGCCCCAGAGCAGCCAGGGGACCAGGACGGAGACCACCTGGTCTAGGGGGGTTCAGGAAACCTGTGGTCTGGACAGGAAGGGATGCTGAGACTCCTTTACCCACATGGAGGCCCAGCCTGATCGTGGTTTCAGTGTTAGGCCGGACATCACCGATAACTGTTTTCCATCAAATATGAGGACCACATGGCAAGTTTTCCATAGGGCTCTGTTTGTCCAGCACAAAGGAATGGCCTTTGTCCTGAGATTGTCTTCCTACTTTTTTTTTTTTTTGGTTTAAAGATATTCTTTCAAAAAGGGAAATTATAATTATTTTTCTAAAGGCTCTAACATGGAAAAATAGAAAGTTGGCAGTCTTCAGTAGTTCTGCAATACTCCTTTGAAATTTGACCAGCCTATGAATTCCGGATGTCTGAGAACCCCTGTGTGCATGCTCCCTGCTGAGGCCACCAGGGAGAGTCACCGGGTCACTGCTCCCTGCTTAGAACCTGCAGTGGCTCCCTATTGCCCTAGGATCTACAGCCAAATTCCTTATCATGGCATCACAAACCTTGGCAGGTGGGAAAAGGGAGGAGGAAAGGATCGGGGCAGCTTCCTGGAGGAGGTGGTATCTGAAACAAGCCTTGCAGTACGAGCTTCCTGGCAAGGGGTGAATGGAGAAGGGAGGGGCAGCCTGAGAGGCCATTCCATGGGCAGGAGAACACCACGTGCAGGACAAAGCTGAGGTGGCTGGAAAACAGCTGGGGTGGTATCTGGCCAGCCAAGCAGGGACTGGGTTAGGGACGCAGAGGAAACTGAAGCCCGCAACACGGTGCTAGGCCGGGTGACATCCAGGGTTCTAAGTGAGTCTTTTTTTGAGACAGGGTCTTGTTGAGGCTTAGTGCAGGGATTACATCATGGCTCACTGCAGCCTCCACCTCCTGGGCCCAAGCAGTCCTTCCTCCTCAGCCTCCCGAGTAGCTGGGACTATAGCCATGCACCACCACGCCCGGCTAATTTTGTAGTTTCAGTAGAGACGGGGTTTCACCATGTTGGCCAGGCTGGTCTCAAACTCCTGAGCTCAGGTCATCCGCCCGCCTCGGCCTCCCAAAGTTCTGGGAGTACAGGCGTGAGCCACCGCGCCCGGCCTTATTACTGTTATTATTTCTGTAGAGACAAGGGCTCATACCAATGTTGCCCAGGCTGGTCTGCAAGTTCTGAGCTCAAGTGATCTGCCTGCCTCAGCCTCCCCAAGTGCTGGGATTACAGGCATGATGAACTGCATTTGGCCCTAAGAGCTTCTTAGAGCAGTGAGGCACATGTCATTACGTCTACTTCATATTTAAGGTTTAGAGGGAAAAGGAGACCCACCAGGGAGAGTCGCCGGTCACTACTCTCTGTTTAGAACCTGTACTGCACACTGAGAGAGGATTGGGGAAAGGCCTCGAACCCCCAGGCTGGATTTTCTGCTGTCTGAGGCTGGCTGCCCTCCTCTGGGGCCCCATTTCACAGCCTCACCTGGTCCCTCCTTCTTGGGCCTGAGACTGGCTGGGGCTGCCTGTCTATAGGGCCCAGCTCCTTGTGCTCTGAGTGGAACGCACCCCAGAGTATGATGCCCCCAACACTGGGGGCTGTCTCTGGTATCAGGTGGGGCTGCTGACTTGACACGTGCCAGGAGAACAGATGCTACAAGAAGTTATGGGTCCTTGGCAGCCTCATGCCGAGAGGCCCCACGTCTGCAGCCCCAGCCTCTAGACCTGCTGATGGGCATGCTGGCCAGGCTCTGTGTACCTGCGCAGCTTTCTGCAGAAAGCCAACTTCCTCGCTTCGCCAGGGGCTTGGGCGTGGGGATGTTCCTGTTGGACAGTGGAACCCAGACACCCAGTGGGGATCTCTCAGGAGAAGCCTGCTCCCACCTCCCAAGAAAGGCTCTGAGCCTCTTTCCAAGTACTGGAAATGCCAAATACAGTGGCCTGTGGCCATCCGCCATCGAGCAGAGGAACCCACACTGGTGGGCATTCGCCTATCCAACTGTGAGGTCATTCAGTGCGTCCTGGGTACCGCTGCGCTGTGGGAATTCAGGAGTCCCTGCCCACCAGAAGCTCCCCGTCTAGTGGGCGGATGGTGATATTGCCTGAGCAGGGCCTCACTGTGGGAAGGATGATGAGGGCAGCACTCTCGGAGGGCCAATCAGGCCAGTCCCAACTTGGAACACTCAGCTCCGCTAGTCCTCAAGCATCTCTGGAGACGGCAGCCCCAGACTCAGTGCTTGGGGTTGACTGTTCCCAGGCCAGCAGGCTGGATAATGGCAGAGCAGGCGGGAGCTGGGGGAGTGCCGTCTTGACTTCTACCCTCCCGGCACCTGCTAAGAGACCCCAGCTCAGGAAGAGCCTCTAGAGATCATGGAAGGCAACCTGCCTCGTTGTTCAGGGGAAACTGAGGCCGGGAGATGCCCCAGGCCCCACTGAGAGTTGTGTCAGAGCCCCAGCAGGGTGGTAGGCTCCAGGGTCCCCAGCCAGCCATTCCTGCAAGGTGTGCCCACCTTTCTGGCAGGGCAGAGGGCACTCCCTGCAGCTGGAGAGGGATTCTCCTGGCAGGAGGGGTGGAGGTGGGATGGGGTGGAGGCACCTGGCAGCTAGGGTCGTGGGGGGGCCCTGGCAGAGTAAGTGGGGTCTCCTGGCATCAGGGGAAGCTGGGGGAAGGGGCTTGGCAGGAGGGCTCCCGGCAAGGAAGGTGAGGGGCTCCCAGGCCGGGCTGGGCCGCCCGCCCAGACGCGCTGCCAGGCTGATTAGCATGGGCGAGGGGCGCTGGCGCGGGGGCGCCGCCGGCCAAGCTGGCACGTCCCTCACGGGCCCAGCTGGCCGGGCCGAGACACAAAGCGCCTCAGACGGTGGCGGCGCTCGGCCATTCACGCGCAGGGGCGGCCCGGGCGCGGGCGGCGAGGAATTCCCGCCGCCGGGGTGAAGAATAGCGCCTGGGCCAGGCGGGGCTGGGCCGCCCGGTGCTCCTGACCTTGAACCTTTGTGACTGGAGCGCATGCAAATCGCGGCGGGGCCGCGCCAAGCCCCGAGGGCGCTGCACCTCCCGGCGTGTCCAGGGAACAATGCGCCACTGTCCCCGCGCGGCGCCGCGGGCTGGGAACGGCGCGGAACGCCAATGCGGCCCCCGGCGCGGCGGGGCGCGGCCCACGGGAGCCTGCGTGTGCGGGTGTGTCCGCGTGTTGGCCTGGGCTGAGCTCGACCCCGGCCTAGCCCCGGACCCCGCGGCCCTGGCGACCCTCCTGGAGGGCGTCCCTTTGTGACCAGGTCCAAAAGATCTTAGACTTCTGTTGGTGACTGACTGCCTCTCCCCTCTTCCTGCCCTTCTTATTTTTCTTTTATTAGATTGATTTTTAAAAATCCTATAAATGATCAGTAAGGAAATAAAGGTTAACCGTCCCACCCAGGGACAGCTCTGCTACCTGGAGACAGGCTCCCTCGCCTCCTCTCTCTCTCCGTGGGCAAATCATGTCTCACAGCTCAGGATGAACTTTTAATTCTGCGTCTTGACTTTTTCCTGGAAAATAACATTTGTCATCCACTGCTTACCAATGTCCTTTTTAGAAGCTGGATGGCCGGCTCACGCCTGTAATCCCAGCACTTTGGGAAGCAGAGGCGGACAGATCACAAGGTCAGGAGTTTGAGACCAGCCTGGCCAACATGGTGAAACCCTGCCTCTACTAAAAATACAAAAATTAGCTGGGCGCGGTGGCGCGCACCTGTAATACCAGCAACTCAGGAGGCTGAGGCGGGAGAATCACTTGAACCAGGGATGCGGAGGTTACAGCGAGCCGAGATCACGCCACTGCACTCCAGCCTGGGTAACAGAGCGATACTCGGCCTCGAAATAAATAAATAAATAAATAAATAAATAAAAGCTGCATGGTACTGTTCTCCTGAGCTGTGCCACAGTCCCTGCCGCTGGGTGTCTCGGTCACAGGGACAACAGCTTGTCAACAGGGTCTTCCGGGGCCTGTCAGTGGATGTGCAAAGGGAAAGGGACACCACCAAGAGCTGCAAACTACGATGTGCCAAACTAGCCCAGAAGGGTGCCAGGCCCACATGTGGGTCCTGCGGCATCCATCCCCACCTGCTTAAACATGGTCTGAACAGACAAGACAGAAAAAGCACACATGCCAGGTAGGCAGGCGATTCAAGCACCTTCTGTGAATTTGGATTGGGCACATTTGGACAGGAGACAGCCACAACCCAGAGTCTGATGTCCCAGCCCCGCAGCTGACTGGAGGCGGAGCTGCCTGGAGGCGAGTGTCCTCCGGAGACTCGGTATCCTCACTTGATTAGGGGTCTGTGAGCCCTGCCTGCCCATCTTGCGGAGGCAGTGAGGGTTCCTGCGCATGTGCACACCTGTGTGGGTGGGGAGCATGCACTCATTTCTGCCAAGGTGCTGGGGAGCTCAGCTCTGCCATGGCAAGGGCTCAGGACAGGAGGAAGAGGTTTAGAGAAGGTGACATTGGGCAAGATGCTCCCTGTCTGGGCCTTAGTTTCCCCAGAGTTAAAAGAGGAGGTTGTAGAGACGCTCTCTAAGCATCCTTCTAGGTTCCCCAGATATAAATGAGTAAGATCACTCTTTCAAGGATGGGGATGAGGTACTGGGCTGGATCCTTCCCGGCCAGGGTGGCTGGCATTACTGGCTTTCAGCAGCTGACTCACAGACGCCTCCTTTGGGCTACACACTGGTACAGACCCCTGCCTCCCCAAAGGCATGAGACCCTGGTCTGCCATTTGGGGGCTCAGAGCCTGGTTAGAGGCAGGAGAGGTGGGGAGGGAAGATAAAAACACAGACGGTGAGTGTGGTGAGAAAGGAGGCATGAGGGGGTGGGCATGTGTGTGGGAGAACAGAGGAGGCAGTGGAGGTCGAGCCTCAAGGAGGATGAGTAGCTTCTCATCAGAAGAGAGTGGAGAGCACTCCAGGCAAAGCTGCAGGCAGAGGGAGCACTGCAGGGAGAGGGAGCACTGAGGGAGAGGGAGCACTGAGGGAGAGGGAGCACTGAGGGAGAGGGAGCACTCAGGGAGAGGGAGCACTCAGGGAGAGGGTGTGCTCAGGGAGAGAGAACACTCCAGAGACAGGGAGCAAAAGGGTGCAGGGAGCACTGCAGGGAGAGGGCGTGCTCAGGGAGAGGGAGCACTCAGGGAGAGGGAGCATCCCAGGGTAGGGAGCGCTCAGGGAGATGGAACATTCTGAAAGAGGAAGGACACTCAGAATTCACTTTAAAGCAATCTCTTCCTTGGGCAAATTGTCCTGTTTTTCTGCATTCATAGACATTCTGCCTCACGGGTGGCCAGCAGGACTAGAAACACCAACATTAAAATAAAACATAGTCGGTGCAGCTAAAGGAAACGTCAGGGCGGGAAAATGAGATGGGGGAAGAGGGTGAGTTGAGTTTTTGTAAAAATGCCTGCCTTGAACTCCTAAGGAGTTGCAGGCTAGGAGTCCACTAATTTCGCAGTCCCAAAATTTGAGCGCCTTTAAGGAGCAGCTGGTTGCACAAGAGATGGGCAGTTTGATTCTGGCCCCAAAAGCCAGAGGCCTGTGAGCTGCATGGCATCAGGTCCTCGCCAAGGCCCCTAATATCAGGGTAGGAAACATACAAGGTACACCCGTCGGGGGCTGGCTGAGTGGCAGCTGGGCCCTACATGGCAGGGCTGCCGCTCTCAGTGTGGGCAAAACCAAGAGGGGAGGGAAGCCTCAATGTGGCTGGACACACTGGATAGTGCACTCCAGGGTCTGGAGGACACCTGGGAAGGACCCTGGCTCAGACTTGGGAGTCAGGGAAGGCTTCCTGGAGGAAGTGATGATGAAGGGTTCCTCTAATTCTGGCAGGGAGGTAGAATCACTATAAAATGGGAATAACAACAGTACCAGTCTCCCAGGGTGGGTGTGGAGAAAGCAGACCTGGTGCACAGTCAGTCCTGGTGGCCAGCGCACAGCATCCAAGCCCTCATTTTACTGGATGTCTGACTGTGCCAGGGGCAAGGTTGGGACATCCTGAGGGTGACTGGGGAGGGAGATCCAGTTCTCAAATCCTCTGTACTCCTGCTAGTGAAATATAACTTCTGAAACTAAATGTGTAAGTCATGATTGACGGGTCCTCACTCCCAAAGAGTGAGGAAAACAAAGAAAAGCTTTAAAGGCTGCAGCCCCAAGGCGACTGTCGCGCGTCAGCCTCACTCACACCTGGGCACTTCGGAGAGTCGGAGCTGGACAGGGCCCTGGTTTCTGGTGAACAGAAGGGGAGACTGAGGCTCTGTGGTTCTTATCTAAAGCCAGGATGGGCCAGGGTGAGACCCAGTCTCCCGCCTTCTCGGTCTTTCCACTACTTCACCAGATTCCTCAGAAATTAGCAATGGAAAAGCCATCCCACGCTTGGGAAGGAGCAAGTCAGACTTTCCATCCCAGCTTCTTGCAAACACCTGGGGCTTAGTGAGTCCCCCACACATCCCATGCAGAAGAGCTGGGCTGTGTCACCCGGGGGGCGGTTAATGAGGATGCTTTGGTGGTGCTGACATCAGGGGCAGGGCTTCTGTGTGGTTGGGCCGCCTGGGCTCCCCAGGCGGGAGCAGTGTGCAAGTCCCACAGCTGGCAGCAGTGTGACTTGCCCCCTTTGGCTGCCACCGCCCCAGGGCTGGGCGTTAGGCAGAGGGGCTGGCTCAGTGGACAGCTGGCAGGGCTGGTGGGGGCTGGCCAGAGGGTATTGGCAAGGTCTTCGAGGTCTCTGGGCCCAGGAGGGACGGAAGGGAATGTGGACACTGGGCTCCTGTTTCACCACATCCTCCCACCTTTCAAGGATGGGAGGGGATCCTCAGTGGTGTGAGGGGAAGGAACCAGGCCTGGAGCCGCCTGCCTGGCTTGACCCTGGCTCGCCACTCAGGGTCCCGTGTGCCTGAACAAGCTGTGTCACCTCTCCGGCCTCAGTCTCCTCCTCTGTGAAATCAAATAACAACCATAGGGTATAATGTAAAAACTGCAGGGAATTAAGAATTAGGATGGCGCCAGGCACACAGTGGGTGCTTAGTAAACGATGGTGCCGGGCACACAGTGGGTGCTTAGTAAACGATGGCGCCAGGCACACAGTGGGTGCTTAGTAAACGATGGCGCCAGGCACACAGTGGGTGCTTAGTAAACGATGGTGCCGGGCACACAGTGGGTGCTTAGTAAACGATGGCGCCAGGCACACAG
>CM052648.1:3847398-3865022 GCA_028533165.1 Leontopithecus rosalia
GGAGGTTGCGGTGAGCCGAGATCGCGCCATTGCACTCCAGCCTGGGTAACAAGAGCGAAACTCCGTCTCAAACAAAAAAAAAAAAGAAATATTGGAGGGGACGTGGGGTCCAGGCTGGGCAGGGCCGAAGGCGTAAACATGTGAGTCTGGAGCCGCGTGAGGTCACGGGAAGAGAGGCGGGACAGGAACAGCGCCGTGGGTGCCACGCGAGACACGGGTGGGCGGGGCCGCCAGGCACGGAGCCGGCTGCCACGGGGTGCGGCAGGAGGGAGCTGGCTGCCGCCATTTCAGCGGAGGGGGCCGGGGCCCGGCCGGGGTAGAGGCCGTCCCGAAGGCCCGGCGTGGGAGGGAGGGCGGGAAGGTGGCCGCGGGTGGCCTGGGCGCGGCGCCAGGGGCGGGGCTCCCTGCCCGGCCGGAGCCGGAGCCGGAGCCGCTGCAGGGCAGGGAGCGGCGGCAGATGCGGAGATAGAGGGAGGGTCCCAGAAGGCCGAGGGACGGGCGGGCCCGGGGAGCCCGCGGGAATGCGGGCGCTGGAGCCGCAGCACGCAGGGCTTGGGGGCGCAGAGTGAAGCCTGCCCGCCGGGAAGCCAGGGGGCACCGCAGCGACCGGCCCGGGCTCCGGGCCCGACTGTCACACGCCCCGCCCCGCCCCGCCCCGCCCCGCACCTGGACGGCGACGATCCGCTGGGCCCGGTGGCGCCTGGGAAGGCGTCCTGGGGGAGGTCCGAGTGCCCGGAAAGGGCAGGTTCCGACCCAGAGCGGCGCTGAGCAGGGCCGGGCGGGCTCCCGGGGCCGCTGGGAACGCGGAGGGCGCCGACTCAGGCCCTGACTCACCCCGGGCTGCCCTGCGGGGGATCCGGGGCCGCGGAGCCGCTCAGGTCTGCCCCCCCGCGACCTTTCCTGGGAGTGGCCACAGCGGTTCTCCTTCCTGGGCGGGGGGGACTTCTTTCCTCCTCCCCGAGTTCAAAGCCATTTTCTGCACGGGTCCCAGGGCCTCGGAGCTCAGAGTTCCGCCCTCCTGGGGCTGGCAGGGCCGGTTTCTACAGAGGCCTGCACGCTTGGACCGGGACGAAAAGCCTTCACCATCTTCAATGCAAGCAACAAAGCTGTTCACGGACCCCCAGTGCCATTCCCTCATATGTGTCCCTCATGCACTCATTCATTCCTTCATTCATTCAGCCCATGTCTTCCCCCAGGGCCCCGCGCAGGGCCACGGACGCGGCCACGGAGGAGACGGAAGCACCCTTGGCCTGGAGGGAGCCCCTATACATTTCACTGCCAGCAGCCGGGAGGCTGGTGAAAGGCTGTGGAACCTGAGGCCGGGGAACGCCTCCTGGGTGATGAGGGCAGAGGTGGGCGAAGCGCGGTGGAGGCTAGGAAGCCCCAAGAGAAGGCCCCAAGGCGTGGTGGATTGGGGCAGATGAGGGCAAGGGGGTGGGGATGGGCACAGACCCCCAGAAGGAGGCCGAGTGCGGGGCTGCAGGACACCCCGGGCCGTGGGACAAGAAGGAGGCCCTGGGGCAGTGCCCACCTGTGGGTTCCCGCCTTCTGCCCTGCATCTCGGAACTCCCTCCTGGGCACACAGCCTTCACCTGTGGCCTGTTCAGGGTTGGCCCAAAGGTCCTGGCTTCCCTGGGTCAGCCCCATCGGATCCGGAGCACAAGGTCTGGCCCATTCTGCTTAACTCAGCCCAGCTGTGTCCCTTCGAGCTGCAGAGCATGCATAGGGTCAGGCACGCACAGGGTCCAGTTGCTGCCCCTGCCCACCCCGTGTCCTTGCCCTCCGTCCCCAGCGTTGACTCCAGGGCAGCGCTAACTGACTTCCTGCTCGCTTGAGCTTCTGGGGGCCCACATGGCTGCCAGCTCAGCATAGCGTTCTGCTGCCCCCAGGCTGTGGGGCTGAGACCTCACGAATTCCCTGGCAGGCAGGCGAGTAGTCCAGCCTGAAGTGGGGAAGGGGCAGAGGGAAGGGTGCTGGGAACACAGCTGCCTGAGAGCCCATGGGGACACAGACAAGGGGGCTTCTGCAGACCTGGGGGCTGCTCTGTAGACAGCACCCCTTGGCCTGGGCCCCTTCTCTGTCTCCTTTGTCCTTAAAATCACAGCCTCTCCCCTGCAGGCCAGCCCAGGCCCTCAGCTCCGGGTCCTTGTGCGCTCAGTGCCCCTCAGCTTCCCACGCTGCAGTCACAATGATTGGGATAACAGGGTCCCGTCTTCTCTGCCTCTGAGTTCCAGGATGGCAGACGCCATTGTGACCCATGTACTGGCAGAGGCCTCTCCCTGAGCTCCTGTCCCACTCTGGGTCTCCCCAGAAGACAGCCTAGAGCAAAGATTGATGTCAGCACAGCAATCATGTGGGGGGGGCCCGGGAGGGAGGGCCTCAGCCAGTCCGGTGCACTCTGCTAGCGGAGCCAGCCACCACCTGGGCCTGGGCTCTGTCTCAGGAGCCAGAGCCAGGAGGGCAGCCCTCTGAGTTGCCCCTGTAGAGGGCTTTTGTCCCCAGCCCCTCCCCTCCCGGGGAGGACCGCCTCCTGCACTGCTCTCTGGCATTCTGGGTTTGCCTGGCTTGGGGCCAAAGACAGCATCTGTCCACAGTAGCAGTAAAAATATCCTTCACACGTGGGCACAGGACTGGCCACTCTTTAGGGGAGCCCCTTGGGAGGGTGGGAGGCCAGGGGTATGTGGCTACTGAGCTCCAGTCACTGTGGCTGAACAGAGAAACCCTCTTCCTTTATCTACTGAGCTGGTGCTGTCTTCATTCTCCTGCATGGCTGGGCAAGGGAGCTGTGTGCCCAGAGGGCAGAACTGGGGTACTGCCTGCCCCGGCCCTCCCAGCCCCCCCCCCCCCCCCCCCCCCCCCCCGCCAGCCCTAGCTTGTTCCCCAGAGACCCAGGGGACAGGCTGTGAGGCCTGGCAGCTCAGCTCCGACGGGCCTAGTCTAAACCGATGCTCCGCCAGGGAGGCCCATTTGGCTGCCGGGTTGCCGAAACAGCCCAGCCTTTGTCCAGGGCGGTCACAGGCGCTGTTTGCTCAGTGCCTGGCTTGTTTTTCCCAGGCCAGTGAGGCAGGCAGAGGCACCGGAGCCATGGAAACAGCACAGACCACCTGTCCTGCCCCAGCTCCGCTCCCGCCCGGTTGCTTTCTCTGCCCCTGCGGACCTCCTGGCGTGCTGGCCCTGCCCCAGCTGGGCCCTGGGCAGAGCAGGACAGTGCCTTGCCCCCCGCCCACCCTGGGACTTTAGCTGGGCTGGGCACAGAGAGAGCCAAGGGGTTTCTGGAGCTCTGGAGTCCCTCCAGCTGCTCTCAGCACTCACCAGACACAAGCTCTGTGGACCATGGGGACTCAGGGCTCCTTCCTCTGCCTCCCCCTTCTTTCCTCTCTCCTGGGGAGGGGCCAGGGACAAGGCCAGCTCAGGGAAATTCTCTCTGATCAGAGTTGCCCCAACAGGAAATAGGCTATCTTGAAAGGTGGTGAGTTCCCCATCATGTGAGGCATGCAAGGGCAGACTCTTGGGGCTGCGATAAGGGAATCCTTATTGAATGGGAGGGGAAATAAATGGACCCAGTGAGTATAGAAAGAGCGCTTTCTTTCGTTCATTCATTCACTCCATTTATTGACTGACTCATTGATCCATTCAGAAAACACCAGTGGCGTCCATCCTTCGGCCTAGGCCAGGTGCCAGGTTCGGATCATTCAGCAGTGAGATTCCAGGCATGACTCCTGCTTTCATAGCAGGCAGAGTCATGTGGGTAAGAGGACGTGGGGGAGACACATGTGAGAATGAACAAGGCCTTTGGGAAGCGGGGTAGGAGCTGAGAGGGGTCAGAGAGACTATGAGTTTTGTGCCCTATTCCATGGGTAGGGAAACTGAGGCACAGAGGGATAGTCATGACACAGAGAACCTGGATCACCCCCCAGAGCTTCTGGGTCCACAGTCATCCAAGCTGCAAAGCCCCCTGCGATCCTGAGGAGGGGAGGCTCCTCCCAGGTGTGGGGAGTGGCTTGGGAGTGCTCCAGCAACTTCATGTCCCAAGCACTGCTTATGGGCCAGGCTGGGCTGGGGAATGCAGAGAGCAGTGGGGAGAACCTGATCTTGGGACTGATTTCCACGTTGGGACAACCTTGCTTCAAGGGGCTGTGTGGCTGGCTTTAAGTACCAGGAAGTTCTGATCTTCTCACCTCTTATAGTTAATTAGTGCTACCAAACAGCCCCAAAACAGTGACTAAAACTGCAGCCACTTTATTATGCTCAGGAATTCTGTTCTGAAAGGGCACAGTAGGGACAAGTCCACTCTGCTGTGTGAGTTCTGTACCCCACCAGAGACAACTCAGATGGCTGGGGGCTGGCACACCTGCGGCTGGTGGATCCACTTCCAAGATGGCTTCTGCATTCACATGGCTGGTGCCTGGGCTGGGCTGGCTAGAAGGCTGGAACTGTCAACCAGCATACCCCCATGTGACTCCTCATGGAGCTTGGGCTTCCTCACAGCATGGAGGTCTCAGGCTGTTGAACTTCCTTCTTAGATGGCAACTTAGGACTCCGAGTTATAAGCCATATGGCCTTTATGAGTGAACCTTGAACGTTACCCGGCAGCACTTCTGCTGAATTCTCTTGGTTGAAGTAGTCACAAGCCCACCTGGATTCCAGAGGAGAGGCCATAGGGCCCACCCTTTAATGAGAGAATGACCAAGGACTTGGCAGCCACATTAACACTGCTACACTGGCCTCCAATTTCCTCCTTTCTTCTCTGAAAATTCTACCATTTGCCAAGGTTGGGCTTAAGTTCCAAGCCAGAAAAACTTCCTGCTAATTCCTGTCCCCACTGGTACCTCCTGCTAATTCCTGTCCCCACTGGTACCTCCTGCTAATTCCTGTCCCCACTGGTACCTCCTGCTAATTCCCACTGGTACCTCCTGCCCACCGCTGCATCCTTGGTTATGATTGCTCTAATAAGTAACAGGGACAACTATGAGTGCCATCCCCTCACTTGGCAACGATGCCCATGTGTTCACACATGTATGTTATTTGGTTCTTACAGCAATCCTGTGAGGTATTTTAGATGGGAGAGTGGGCATCTCACATGGAGTTTTGCAGGGTGAGTAGGAGTTTTCCAGACGGACAGAATTTGGGAAAAGGTGTGATGAGCTTGGGCATATGTGCAGTCGGGTGGGGCTGGAGGACAGTGTCACTGACTTGAGGGAAGAGGTTTCTTAGTGGAGAAGCACACCACACAGTCCTCTGTTTTAGGAAGACTCCTTCGGCCCAGACCCTGTGAAGACTGGAAGCTGGCCTGGTGGAGCTGGTGCTGGGTCTCACTCATGGACCCCCATGAGTGTCTCCTATGTGGTTTCACGAGTCCTTTCAACCATTCTCTGGTGGGTATTGTCAACCCATTTTACAGATGAGAAAATCAGGCCGGGCAAGGTGGCTCATGTCTGTAATCCCAGCACTCTGGGAGGCTGAGGCAGGTGGATCGCTTGAGCTGAGGAGTTTGAGACCAGGCTGGGCAACATAGGCAGACCCCGTCTCTACAAAAACAAACAGACAAACAAACAAAAATTAGCTAGACAAGGTGGTGTGCACCTGTGGTCCCAGCTACTCAGGAGGCTGACGGGGGGGAGGACTGCTTGAGCCCAGGAGGTAGAGGCTGCAGTGAGCCATGATTGCACCACAGCACTTCAGCCTGGGTGACAGAGCAAGACCCTATCTACAAAACACACACACGCACACCCCAGATGAGAAAACTGAGGCACCAAGAGGTGTTTCTGGAATCCAAACTGCGCAGGAAGGCCAGGAGCAGAGCTGGGAGCAGCCCTTGTCTCCTCCACAGGTAGGAAGCTCCTCCGCCCTCCCCAGTGCCTCAGCTGCCCCTGCGGCCCCACCCCTCTCAGCCCTGACCCTGTGGTCCAGAAAGGCCCCGGCAAGCCGGCTGTGGGTGGCAGGGCTTCTGGCTTACTCCAACGGGCAGCAGGGAGTGAAGTCACCTGCTCATTCACGTTTGGTGCTCTTTGTGGCTACGGAAGGCAGAGGACAGGTGCCGGGGTGAGGAGGGCTGGACTGGGGGAAACTGAGGCCTAGGACTGTGGGGTCAGGGCTTGGCCTCTGCCGTTGAGCTTGCTTGCACCTGGCTTTTCCTCATGCCTGGCCATTTGGTTCTGGCTCTTGAAATAGATCCTCTGCCCACCTGGTAACTGGCCGGCCACGGGCCGTGCCACACCACCTGCCCGCTGCAGCCCGGCCCAGTCACCCCGAAACGCTGACAAAAGCCAGCTGCTCTCCCAGCAGTCGATCGGCAGGCAGACACCCGGAGGCGTGACGCCTGCCCTTGTCTGGCACTGAGGCTGCCAGGAGGGCGCTGACGCAGCTCTCCCCTCTGCCACTCCCAGGGCGCTGCAGCTCCTTTCTGGAATGGCTTCCCGATGAGGTAATGCAGCTCAGAGCGCGGGAGGAGGCCGCTGGGAAGCGCTGCTGGCCAGGCCCCAGCTCCCCGGGAAGATGGCTGCCGCGGCCGCCCTGCCCCGCCGGCCTGATGCCACCGCACAGGGGCCAGGCAGGCTGAGAGCCGGACTCCAGGCACTTGGCGGCCTCACTGTGGAGTGGCCGGGGAACGCGGTCACTCACTCATCCCCCGGCCGAGCTGGTGCAGGCCTCAGCCCTGGCCTGCAGCCTCACCCTGATCTGCGGGGGCCCCTGCCCTGCGAACACGCCACCCCATGCACATGGGGGAAACAGAGGCGGTGCGCAGGGCCACAGCAGGAATCAGCGTGTGTTCTCGGCCACGGCGCTGGGGGCACGGGCGGCTCCCTCCACGCACCGCACCGGGTCTGGGAACAGCAGCCTGAGCTTGCTCAGACCTGCCACGCAGCTTTTTTCTGGAACATGAGTCTTCCGGCCACAGAGCCCAGCACTCAGGCCACTGGCCCTCCTGAGCTGGGGCCGGATGCTGGGTGGCCGAGCAAGGAGGCGTCCCCACCCCCTGCCTCTCCTAGTGCAGCCAGGACCCCTGCAGGTGTGACCTGCCTCACAGAAGCTGTGGAGAGGCAGGAACTAAGCAGGGAAGTCTCCCAACGGGGTGACTCACTTCCCTCACCCCCGTTTCCCCCCCTCCCTACCAGGGTCTGCGCTGGGCACGCCCTAGGGCCGCAGGAACCACCATGGCCGGGCAGCCCCGGACCTCCCAGATGGAAGGAAGGACATGGAGAACTGGAAATGGCGTTGCATAGCAGCCCCCGAGGCAGAGACAGCGACTTGGCACCTGGTGCCCGGCCCAGGGGGAATTCCTGCCCACTCCTGTGGGCCCTGGGAGGTGGAGGAGGGTCACTTCCCCCAGGGGCGGGCAGAGTGGGCCGGAAGGACCCAGCTCTGGGTGAGACTGGGACCGTGCTGGGCCCCGTGTGGGCCAGTAGCGTCCCGGGGCCTCGGCTCTGGAAGCCCCAGCTGGGCCTGTCTCTGACTTGAATTTGTTGCAAAACGTCAGCCAATCCCCTGCCCTGGCTGGGCCTCAATTTCCCCATCTGCAGACAGGAGGTGGGCGGGGGCCCACTCCAAGTGGGCGTGGGTCTGGCGGCCAGGGCCGCAGCTGAATCTCCGGGTTGGAGATGTCTGGTCGGGTGCAGCGCGCCCTTCGAGCACAGATGGGGCCAGGCTGGCTCCAGGCGCGCGGGAAGCAGCGGTGGAGCCGGATCCGATGTTGGCCTCGAGTGACCCTGCGGGCCTCCCTGTCTCCCCTCCTTGCAGGAAGCACAGGCTCCAGCTCCCGAGGGCGGAACGGCTTCCCTCTGCTGCCCTCTGGTGGCTATAGCAACACATGGCAGCCCAGTCCAGAGCCGGGGCACCCCCACGGCCACCGACACCCTCAAAGCCATGAGCTCCCGCAGGCCCGTGGGTGTCATAGGGCTGGGGCCGCCCTCTCTGGGAGCCCTGGGTGAGAGTGTCACTCGTGGTATTTCACTGAATCCTCACCCCCTCCTACACACAAGAGAGGGAAGATCATAATTGCCACTTCTTAGTTGGGTTGTCCGTTTCAGGGTCAGAGCCTGCAGGAAGCTGGGGCCGGAGATGTTGGAAGCTGGACATTCCAGGGAAAGGTGCTCCCCTGCCCTCTAGTGAGCAGCCGCCTGGGGCTTCAGGCTCTGGGAAGGGGAGGAGTGGGTGGGGGAGACCGAGGCTTATTATTCTTCCGGGGACGTTGGGGTGCTCGTTAAGATGGGACCTGGCTTCCTAACTGAGGGAAGCTGAAGAGAAGGGCCCACTTCATGGGAATAAGGTGGGGGTTTGGGATCCCCCGAGGGCCCTGGGTGCAGGAGACAGGGCTGAGGGGCAGGGGGTGCCAAAACGGCCAGGCCCCCAGCTGCGCTCCTGGGGCTCACACCCACACTGCCGATGCCATCTTGTGTCCCCAGGGCAGCCAGGTGCAGCTGACCACCTCCTTGGGCTTCACCTGCAGGCCTAGGCCCTGTGCTCACTGAGCCCCCACACCCGTCAGGCGGGCCACTCCGAGAGGCCATGCGCCGTGTCTGCCGCATCCAGGAGCGAGGCTTCCACGCAAGGAAAGAGGTGGCTTGGAGCCCTGGTGACCTACCCAAGGCCTAGCACATGGGGCCACACTGGGGGACTGAAAGCTGGGTTGGCCACCTGAACCCCTGGGTCCTGGCGTCTCATTTCCAATGTCACCATAAGAATGGAGGATGGGGACGGGCGCAGTGGCTCGTGCCTATAATCCCAGCACTTTGGGAGGCTGAGGCAGGGGGATCACCTGAGGTCAGGAGTTCAAGACCAACCTGGCCAACATGGTGAAACCCCGCCTCTGCTAAAAACACAAAAACTAGCGGGGCATGGTGGTGGGCGCCTAATCCCAGCTACTTGGGAGGCTGAGGCAGGAGAATTGCTTAAACTCAGGAGGTGAAGGTTGCAGTGAGCTGAGATCACACCACTGCACTCCATCCTGGGTGACAAGAGCGAGACTCCATCTCAAAAAAAAAAAAAGAATGGAGGACAGGAGGGCTGAGCTGTACAGGTGCTGCTTGCGTGGGTTCCTGTGCTGGGACTGCCTCTCCCATTTCTCACCTCCCACCTCCATCGCTGTGACACCCTTCACCCACCAGGCCCTCGTGAAGTGTGTTTGGGCTCCGTAGACAGACTCCATCCTCCCCAACCCGCCGTCCGGCTCCTGAAGCCCTCTCCTGGCCTGCCAGCACGATGTCCGCAGAGCCACTTCCTGTTAGAGTCGGAAGGGCTATCAGTCACTAAACCCAACTGTCAACATTTGCTGATGGAGAAACAGACCCAGATAGAGGGAGGACTTGACCAGGCCCAGGGCACTCAGAGTCCCATTGGACCGGGACCAGAATCCCAGGGACCCATCACTGGCCTAGAGTCTGAGGGCCTGAATCTCTGGGAATCAATGATGGCAGGTGGGCGGGTCAGAGGCCTTGCAGCCCATGGAACCCGCATCGCATGGAGCCTCCCCACCTGGGAAGGAGAGCGAGTGACCTCATCACGCTGGTCTGATGGGTGAGTGATTGGCAGCTCGAGGTGGGAGGCGGGAGGCCTGGCCTGGCCGGCAGAGAGTGGGCGCCCTGGGCTGGGACGGGTTTGCGGCTCCCCTCTGCCTAGGCTTTTCCTGGGGGACCCGGCCTTGGAGGCCAGCCCCTGAGGGCCTCGTAAGGCAGTTGGTCTTGCTGTCACGCCCAGTGCCACCTTGTATCCTCTCTCCCCAGCTCCCTCTGCTCTGGGAGATTCTGAATGAACAAGCACCTGGTGAGCGGGCACGTCTTGAGGTGCATCCTTTGTGGGCAGATTCCGACCAGGTGCTCTGACGCGGGAGGTAAGTGTGCACACTTGGGCCATCTGGGTGTGACCATCTTGCTGTCCTTTGATCCAGGGGACAAGAAGAGGTGACATGGCCCAAGGGGGTCCTGCCACAGACGTGCCAGGCTGGCCTGCGTGCTCGGCCACTGGTCCTTTAGCTGCTGATCTAGTGTCCTCGGATAGGATGCCTCGTGCTGGGAGCCAGGCTCTGCTGACCCCAGCTATGCATCATCGGGCAGCTTACTCAACCTCTCTGTTTCTTGTCCTTCTGTGCCTACAGTCATGATAGGTCTTGCTTCCCAGCCTGCACGGAAGAGGCTGAGGAGAGCATCAGGTGCCCAGGAAACCGGGACGCTCTGGCTAGGTCTCAGGTGCCATGGCCATTGGTGCTCATGCCGTGGGCCGAGGCTAAGGAATCACAGAGGCGTGGGATGCGGTCTCTGCTCCGGGGCTCTCCCAGTCAGAGGGGCAGACGTGTGACTGTCAACCCTCCTGGGTGGCCTGGGGTGAGAGAGAGTGACACATCCTTGGGGGCCTTGGGGACAGCGGCCCTAGGAGGGGACCCCCCTGGCCCTGAAGAGGAGTGTGGCATCCCAGGTAGAGGGGCTGAGGAGTGAAGCCACCTCCATGCTGAGAGCATGCAAGGGCTTGGTGTGGGGTACTGTGGGGGCCCAGGAGAAGGTCCAGGTTCACCCTGTGAATGCCTGTGGCCTGAGGACTAGGAAGGACCATCTATCTGTCCCTTGGCAGATGGCCAGGGTGCCCAGGGCAACGATAGGGTGTGCTCTGCCCCACAGGTCCCAGTGCAGATAAGGGGTGTCTGCGCCCCATCACCCCGTAGTCTTTCTCACGCTCTTCTGGGCTGGGGTCTCAGGTCCAGCTCAGGGGCATCTGGGAGGGGAGGGGCCTGAAAGCCTGGAGGCTGCAGCTGGGAAAGCCACCAAGTCATTGTTTTGGGTTAAATCAGAACGAATCTGCCCAAGCCAATGGCCAGGTACCCTCAAGGCAGCACATATGACTCAGCCGCTTGGGCCTGGGGAGTGGTGTCCCTGAGATCCAGGCCTGGGAGGGTGACACCGGCCACCAGGCCTGGCCAGCAGGAGTGGCTAGTATGGCTGCCTGTCACTGCGCCTGTCCCACTCTCAACATCCGGCTCCATCCGCCTCTGGCCAAGGCCCGCTCTGTTTGCACTGCACTGCTGCCCCGAAGCCCCCCACACCCCAGCGGAGGAGTCTCCCTCCACGGCCTCTGTCCCTCCATTCCCCCATTAGCAGCCACCAGGGCAGTTTTCTTAAAAGGGGATCATGCCCGGTTACAGTCGTGGCTCTCCTGCTGCCCCGGGAGAGGTTCAAGCCTTCAGGGCACCTCTCAAGGCTTCCGAAGTGCACCCCACTCCTCTCGCCTCCCCGAACTGCCCCTTCCCCTTTGACACCCCTGCTGTGCGCTGGGCTGGGGATGTAAGGTCGGAATGTGCCATCTGGAGCAGCCAACCCCTCACCCAGGCTGTGTACCTGGGAGGGCTCACTGTGGGACCCGGGAGCCAGGGTGGGGAAGGGGGTGGGGGGGCTGCTGCCATCTCCACTGAGGCGGACTGTCCCACCGGTGGCCTTGAGCGGCCCCCAGTCCTGCGTGTGGGGCAGCCAGGCTGCAGGGGGCCTGGACCTGCGGCGGTGGCTGTGGATTCAGCTGTCATGTTGGCGCTGGCCCCCCTGCTGGGGCCAGTCTTTCTGGAGCTGCAGCCTGTAGCCCTGTGCCCACTGAGCCAGCACAAGGGCAGTGACCGTCTCAAAGCAGCTCTTCGCTGTGGAAGTCTGAAGGGGCCAGCCCCTTGGCCGGAGACCTGCGGGTGACAGCTGGTGGCCCTCTTGGCTTCCTGGGGGAAGCAGATAGCGTGGCCCCTCTGTGTGGGCCACTTGAGGAGTGTTTAATAACAGGACAAAGGCGTGGGCCCAGCTCAGGAAAAGCTAGGAGGGAAGGAGCCGTTCTCGGGGCTGGTGGCCAACCGGGGAGGGAGCTGCAGCTGCTGGTGACGGGGACCTGCAGGCCTCCTGCCAGGCTCCTTGAACCAGCAGAGAACCAGCAGAACCGGGCAGGCGGGTCCCAGCACAGGGAGCCAGCGAACGTGCCCACTGGGTTGGCCTCCAGGGCCGGCTGGAGCAGGCAGAGAGCGAGGGACTGAGAAGGCAGAGAGAACAGCGACAGCAGGGCTTGGAAATGCAAGCCTGGTGGCTGGAGCGTGCTCCAGGGAGGGCCGGGTAAGGCGGCCAGGGCAAAGGGCGGATTTCCTGTTACAGGAATGGAGGATGCTGCGGAAGCTGGACCTCCCATCCAATGGCCTCCAAGAACCTCACCACACCCCGTCCAGGGTGCTCATTCTCCTCTGGGTCGGCTGGGCCTGCGACCACCCTGTGAGGAGGTGGTGGCGGTGTCCTGTGAGCCCTGGGCCAGCCGGAAAGCCTTCACTTCTGCCTGGCTCTCCAGGGGCGCCGGCTGGTGGAGCCCAGCTGATACCAAGAGAGGAAAGACTAATTCTAGCCCAACGCTGCGGGGAGCAGAAGCCAGGCGCTCCCACTATGACCGTGGAGCACAAGAAAGGGGCTGTTGCCAGCAAGTGCGTTTTGGGGTAACAGGAGCAAGCCCCAGGCCTCTCTGGGCTCCTGGACACTCTTGCACCTTCTGGCCCACATGGGCTTGGGGCTCTCAAGGCCGCAGCGGGTCAAACGGATGTCACTGCGTGCACTCCAGGGGACCCCCGTGTCCTCAGCCTCGATCCACTTGCATCCGGGCTTGGCCTGTATGAAGCCAGCACCTGCCCAGGGCAGAAGGGGCAGGGGACATCTAGGGGTGGGCGGGGGAGGAGCTTTCTCTTTTGCTGAACAGACATGTGAGAGGCCTGGACTGCCCAGCGGGGGCCTCAGCCGTTAGTTCTCCAGCCACCTTCAGAGCCACTGGGCGGGGGGCCGGCCACACTGAAAGCCCTGTGCTCCCTGCAGCTGCCCGGCCTGCAGGGAGGAGCCCAGTTGGCCAGAGGCAGGGAGAAGCCCAGTTGGCCAGAGGCGGGGAGGACAGAGCTGAGGGTGCTGGGAGCAGCCACCAGACAGAAAACCAAGCCCCCCAGCGCAGGCCCCACGTCCGGGAGGCACCTGGATAGGAAGACAGGTCCCCCCAGAGAGGTGCACACACGCGGGGCTGTGGAATAGGGTCCCTGTGCAGGGCCAGCGTCTGCATTGCAGGGACAGACGGACCACCACATCCACATGCAGTGCTGGATCCCTCCTTCCATCCCCTCGTGTACAGGGTTGGAAGAGTGACAGCTGAGACCCCGACCTCAAGTGCCCCGGCTGTTGTGAGGAGGAAGCAGGGGCTGTGACAGGCACAGACTCAGGGCCTGGCAAGTGGGGGCTGTTGCACCTGGAAGCCCCGGAGCCCGGGAGAGTGCAACGCTCTGATTGTGTACAGGCTGGGAAGGAATTCCACACGCTCTTTTCCCCCGGCATCCCCAGTCCACCATGGGAGGGAGGCTTCAGGAGTAGGACCCACAGGCTAGTAATGTGTGTAAACTGCCCCTTTCCCTTTTTGCCTTTGGTGCTGGGAAGCTTGAAGCCAAAGCTGTGGGCTCATCTCTGGCTCCACTTAGACCCATCTTCTCTCCACCTTCCCTTCATTTTCACCTTTACTTTTAAATACATGTTCTGTGGCAGCTTGGTGGCACCCCCAAATGCCTTCTGGACAAGGTGATCCCTGGCTCCTTCCTTCGAGCTCCTTGGTTTCTACAACCCTTGAGATGCCCCCACCCTGCAATGGAGAATTCCACCCTCTGGGAAGCGTGGCAGCAGGTGCCTGGGACGCACCCACCCGAGCCTGGGCTTTGAATCCCTGCCTGTGTGGCCTGGCCACGCGCGCCTGCTTCCTTCACGCTCAGTGCATTTTCTAAGGCAGGTTCGAGGTGGTAGCTGTCAACGTCCTTTCTGTTTTCTGCTGCTGCTTTGCTGGCCTGTGTCTCCAGCTGCCTGGCCCCCAGGCTCTTGAGCTCAGCATGCAGGAAGTGCATACGGAACATCCCCCACCTCTTAGCTGTCCGCTCTCATTGGAGAATGCCCCTAGATGGCACCTCAGGCCTCTGTCCTGGGTCCAGATTCCCGAAGGGCCGGTGGCTGAATTCTTTCTTTAGGGAGGAGGAGGCAGCCAGGCTGGAGTCATTTCCCCGGTAAACTAGGCCTTGGCTTTCTCGCTTCCCCTCCCTCTGGGTGGAGTGCTGGCCGACATCCTCAGTCAGGACAACCGTGGGTCAGTCACCCATAGGCTGGACAACCAGACTGTCCTGAGAATCCGCAGGGGGCTGGGCTGAGTTGGCTGGGTGGAAGGACTGGGAGGGTCCTGGCCGGGGTTGAGGGGCCCTTGATGGAGGCAGGGCGGGTCTCCATGTCCAGCCTCTGCCCCCCGGCTTCCAGAGGCAGAAGGGGTGGGGCAAGTGGAGGCTGAGCGGAGGGCTGGGGGCGGGTTGGGGGCCCAGGCTTCCTCTTGCAGGCCCCGCCTGCCCCAGCAGCCTCTGCTTCCGCCACTGGCCTGGCAGACAATGCTCTGGTGGGGAGTGGGGGCCCGGGGCCAGTGCCGTCCATCCCCCCAGCTACACAGGAAGACAGAAGTCAGAAGACCAGTGTGTCCTGGCGTGAACCCGCTGCCCAGGCGCTGTGATTTAGGGCTGTGGATTCCCAGAGGAGGCCCTTCCAGTTTGACTCAAACTGGTTTCTTTCAGCCCTAAAATGAGCAGGGCCCAGGGACCCTGTGGGGGAGGGGGTGAGTTGGGAGGGATGGGCCTGGGAAAGTCTCTGCCTCGTCTCCCCGCCCCCCGCCCCCGTCTCCTGCAGCCCTTGCCCTCCCCCGCCCCTCGAAGGGCCTTTGCACGGTGGCCTCCGCCCCCCTCCAGCAGTGCCTTCTCTCCAGGTCCCTCAAGCCTGCTGCTTCGGGGTCTCAGTCCAGGGGTTCCCTGTGGCCTGCCTGCCTCTCCATCATTGTCTTAGAACCTTCCTGTCCCCTCTCCCCTGACACAGGCCCTGACCTCTTCTGTGACCGCCTGTCTGTGTCCCCAGGTCCCCTTAGTCATTCTTGCTCTGCCTCTCCTGCCCACTCCCTCTCCTGGCACTCTCCCCTGAACCCTTGGGGCTCCGCTCCTGCAGTCCCTGGATACCGCTGCCCCCAGTCCCTGCCCACCCAAATGGTGTGTGCCCCTCTGTCACCTGCATATCACATGGCAATGCACCTGTGTACCTGCCAGTTTCTCTGGCCGTGGAAACGCCCTGGATGGGTGGGGTCACGGCAGGAGCCACCCCTGATGCTATGCCTCGGCCAAGGGAAGGGGCAGGCTCTGCAGAGAGGTCCTGTATAGGCAGTATGGGACCTGGGGTTCCTGTTCCTTGGCACAGACCACAGCCGGCAACCAGGCTGTGGACCAGGGCAGCCCCACAGAGTTCCTCAAAGAGGCTCTGGCCCTCTGAGTCAGCGCAGGGAACAGAGTCCAGAGTCAAGCAGCCCTCCCTGGACGGGGGCAGCCTGGAGGTCCCCTCCCTGGACCAAGATGGCCTGGAGGTCCCCTCCCTAGATCCAGATGACCTGGAGGTCCCCTCCCTGGACTGAGATGGCCTGGAGCTCCCCTCCCCGGACCCCGATGACCCAGAAGCGGGTGCTTCTGGGACCGGGATGGCCTGGAGGACCCCTCCCTGGACCGGGACACCCTGGAGGTCCCGGTGCCTGCCCTGGCCCCATTGCCACAGGCTGGGACTCAGCTCTGTCCTTGGCCACAGGCCCAGCCCTGCCTGCTGCTGGCTTCCTTTTGACCGGAGTGTCACGCCTTACATGGAACTTAACCTGTTCCTGCAGGTGGCTCCCAGGGCCCAGCTGTCCCCTCCTTGCCTCTCAGATTCAGCCAAGTGGCACCGCCTAAGGGAAGCCCTCCCTGATCTGCCTCCGGCTCTCCCTGTTACATCCAGCGCCATCCAGCTCAGAAGCGAGCGGTCTGTCTCTCCTCTGAGCTTGATTTAGCAATTCCTGGACTGAAGGGCACTGCTACACTTTGGAGCTGATTTTGGTATTTTCAGGGCCTCTCAGCGCAGGCCTGGCACATGAGGCCCGCATGGAGATGCTTGTTGGTTGACACTTGCGGAAGGAGTGAGCTCTGGAACCTTCCTAGATGCACCAAGCTCGGCCCTGCCTGCCCGCCCACCGCCCCCTCGCCCTGGCCACTCACGGTGTGGGGCTGGCTTCAGGATCCCTCTCCCTCCTGACCCTGAGGTCCCGGGGGAAGAGCACAGGTGGGATTCAGCCGTGAGCAGGAACGGAACACAGGGTGGCGCCCATTCACCGTCACCGATGCCGCGACAACCACAGGGAGGAATCATACGAGGAGAGAGCAGGGGAGGGCGTGGAGAGAGCGGAGCCTGCACTCGCGAGCCGGTGGGAAGGTGAACGGTGAAGCTGCTGTGGACACCACAGAGAGAGCTGGGGCCACCGTGGCACACAGCAGGCCCCTCCTGCGCGTCAGTCCGGGAGGAGAGGCAACAGCGACTCACCAGACCCTCCACCCTGAGGTCCACGCCCGCACCACTCACAGAAGCCAAGGGGGACCCAGCCCCGCTGCACCCAGGGGGCGGAGGAACAGAACCGGCCTGTCCACACCTCTCTTGCCACCTTGGGGCTGGGCCTGGCCCCTGCCGTGTGCTGTGTGTCCTGGGTGGCCAAGCGGGTGCTTCTGGGCCCTGCAGACCCTTCAGCCCCTGGGGACTGTAGCTTCAAAAGCTCATCCCGCTTCTCCTCATGGGGACAGCAAAGGCCCCAGACTTCATGACCCCACCTGGCCTCAGTGGGGACACGGGATAGGGGTGCAGCTAAGTGTCCCCCAGTCCTACAGGGTCCTCTTTGAAGCCCTCCCAGGCAGGCAGTACTACAGAGGGGCGAGGGACTTGCCAGAGTCATATGGCCCAGTAGCCTGCAAGCCGGGTCTTTGGGAACCCAGGCCCTGCACGCTCCCGCCCTGTGTCCTAAGGGCAGGACAGATCCCCTCGTCCTGGGAGTCCTAGTTCCTGCACCCATGCCTGGCGCCCACCAGGTTTTCCCCTGCCCTAGAGTGCCCTCTGGTGGGCCTGCTGCGCATTGTCAGAGAGGAGGTGGAGGAACCAGGGACTGGACAGACCGTAAGGTCAAGGACAGGGTGAACGGCCAGAGGCCAGGGACTGGCTGTGGATGAAGAGCTGCGTGAATCCTGGGAGGCTGGGGGAAAGATCTCCGGTTTCTCAGGAGGTACCGGTGTCACTGCAGCATTGTGCAGATGGAGCCTGGAACGGTGAGGCCAGGACGGGAGGCCCACATTCAGGCTCCATGTTCAGGGTCTGGTCATGAGGTGGAAATGGGGTCAGTGGGGTCCCAGGAAGGAGCTTTCAGTGCCCTGAGGCCCTGGATATCACCAGCCTCACCTCAGAACTGCCCCTGGGGCCTTGTCTCACAGGAATCCAGATCATCCTTTGCAGGGAACGTTGTGGACTCCAGCCCGGGACAGGCCACTTGCTGGCTTGCAGGCTCAGACAGCCGTGAGAGCACAGGCTGGCCTCCCTCACCGATACTGCCCAGCTGCTGACCCCCAATCCTGGTCCTGCCCTACCCACTAAGGACAGACTGACCCCTCCCCTCGCCACAGAAGAGGTCCTGTGACCCCAGGACTGAGAAGGGTACCCTGAGGTCACCTAGCACCATACCCCTCCCCCCATGGCTTCCACGGAAAACTGAGAGCCACGAGGGCAGGTCCTGTCCAGGGCCTAGAACAC
>CM052648.1:3865522-3886374 GCA_028533165.1 Leontopithecus rosalia
ATCCATCCATCCACCCAGTATTACACATATCCATCCATCCATCCATCCATCCATCCAGTATTACACATATCCATCCATCCATCCATCCCTCCATCCATCCATCCATCCAGTATTACACATATCCATCCATCCATCTATCCATCCATCCATCCATTCATCTATCCATCCATCCAGTATTACACACATCCATCCACCCATCCATCCATCCACCCAGTATTACACATATCCATCCATCCATCCATCCATCTATCCATCTACCCAGTATTACACATATCCATGTCGACCCTGGACAAGGGTCAATGTGGTGTCATTGGCACATGGGCTGTCTAAATTGGAAACCCAACCCTGTTGCTCCCCTGTATGGAGTCAGTTCATGGCTCCCACTGTCCTCAAGGTCAAGCCCAGGATCCTTGGGTGGGCAATCAAGGCTCTGCCTCCACTCCAGCCATACAGAACATGTGTCTCCCCACAGGGGCCAAGCCCTTCCAGATCTCAGCTTCTTGCAGGTCACCTCCAGAAACCCTCCATGTTTAGAGAAGGAAAACCCAATAGAGTCAGCAGCTTAAAAAGAGATCTCAGAGTCCTTGCTGCCCAGAGAAGAGAAAAGAGGCTCCAGGGCGCCCATGGGTCCACCATGGGCCTGGCGGAGGGAGGCATGGTGGGCTCCTCCCCTACACTCCTGTACTTCAAGAAGACCTGGGCAGGGCACATGGATGCCTGCCCCAACCCCCGGGGCAATTCGGGACTGGTCCTGCTTATGGCCACCCCACAGTCAGCTCCTCTCAGCCTTCTCTGGGAACCGTGGGGCCGGTGGGGTGGGTGGTGGTCTGGCAGGGGGATCAGGCACCTGGCTTGTCCTGCTGGGCCATGCCCAAAGCTCTGCCCGGCATAGGCCTGTGGGGTCAGGACATGAACCTGCATTGATTGAATTCCCGGGTGCACTGGGCACTGTACTCATTTTTAGGTTAATCCTTTTTTTTTTTTAAGATGGAGTTTCAGTCTTGTTACCCAGGTTGGAGTGCAATGGCACGATCTCCACTCACTGCAACCTCTGCCTTCTGGGTTCAAGGGATTCTTGTGCCTCAGCCTCCCGAGTACCTGAGATTACTGCATGCTTCACCACCCCTGGCTAATTTTTTATTTTTAGTAGGGATGGACTCCCAACCTCCGGTGATCCACCCACCGTGGCCTCCCCAGTGCTGGGATTACAGGCGTGAGCAACTGCCAGGTGAATCAGTTTTTAGTTAGCACATTCCCCTGTCAGAAGAACCCCATGGGGTGTGGGCTCATGATTACTACGTCAATGTCCCCCGTGCTGGGGACATTGACAGCTCTACCTGTGGTCACACAGGTAAGAAGTAGCTGAGCTCCATGGGGCCCAAAGGTGACCATCTGGGGCCCCAGGGTGTCCTGATACTTGCCATGTCTCCATGCTGACTGGGAACCAGACAGGATTCCACTCCCAGCAGAAGCACAGGCTCCACCTCCCTCGGCTCAATCACCCACTACCCACAACAGGCGTGGGACCCTTGTGCCCAGATCCTGGCCTCCCTCACATTCAAGATAATCAGAGCCATGATCCCGTGTGGGGGGAAGGGGGCCCGCCTGTGATCAGAAGACCTCAGAGGCCTGGGACTAGCCCCGGGAGCCCTGGCTGTGTGGAAGGTCAGGAATAGCTGCCCTGTTGCCCTGGGCAACTCCTGCTGCCTGTGTGTGGTGTGGTGTGTGTGCATACTCTATGAATGTGGCGTGTGTGTGTGGTGTCGTGTGTGTGTTCGTGTTTTGTATGTGTGGTGTGTCTGTAAGGTGTGTGTGTTGTGTGTGTTGTGTGGTGTAGTTTACGTGTTATGTGTGGTGTGTGATGTGTTATGTGTATTGTGTGTGAGTCGTGTTTTGTGTGTGTTTGTGGTGTGTGTTGTGTGTGCTGTGGTGTGGGTAGTATGTGATTTGTATGTGGTGTGTTTGTACATTGTGTGGGTTTGTGTATTGTGTTGCATGTTTTTTGTGTTGTGTGGTGTTTGTGTTGTGTGTTGTGTTGTGTTTGTGTGTGATGTGTGTTGGTGTGTGGTGAGTGTTGGGCATGTATTGTGTTGTGTTTGTGTATATTGTGTATGTGTAGTGTGCGTGGTGTGTGTCGTGTGTTTTGTGTGGTGTGGTGTGTGTGTGCCGTGCACGCGTGGGCTGTGAGCGCCTCCCACCCCACATTTCCCCAACCCTGGAGCCATTCAAGAACTCTCTGAAACAAGGACGGAGAAACCGACCCCGTGGTGGGAGCCCCTCGTGGGTCCCCGAGCAGCCCGGACCCGGCTCAGCCCTGCCCTTCTCCGCGTGCCGCCTCTCCCCGCGGCCGGCAGGGGGCAGCACCACGCCGCGATCCGTCTGCGCTCCGAGGCGCGGCCCCGCCTCCCGCTCTCCTGGGGAAACCGAGGCACTGAGATGCAGCCGAGGCGGCGAACGAACCCGGGCGTCCCGCCCGCCGACCGTCACCCCCTCCTCTCCCAGATGAACCCCGCTCGGCCGGCCCCAGAGCTGATCCCACCTGGGGCGGGAAGCAGATAGGGTGAGGGTCGAGCGCCCAGACCCGCAGCGGGGAGGCCTCCGGTGCCATCCTCGTGGTTCCAGCTCCGCCACAGCCCGGCAGCTCCCGGCGATCCGCCCTATAACGGGCGCCGAGACCTAGGCTGGCGGCAGTGGGGACAGGGGTCCCGGACTCTGGGCGCGGGTGGGGTCCCTGCCCGCCTCGCGGCCCCGGGGGCCGGCACGACCCCGCTTTCCGCCACCTCCAGCCCGCGTCCGAGCGCCCTCAGTGCCGCCGCCGGGTGGCAGCATCCGCCCGCGCCCGAGCTGCTCCCGCGCCTGCCACTGGCTGCGAGGACCCGGCCAGACCCTCCTGCTCCCCGCGCCCAGCTTCCAGGCCGTGAAATGGGGCTGGCTGCCCTAGAGTGGGGCTCTGGGGCGCCGGGGCCACCCGGGGCGGAGTTATTATTGCCATTTCACTTCTTCCTGTGCCTCGGTTGCCCCGTCTGTGCTGAGCTCCAACGTCCCTATTATCTGGGAACCCTCCCTATCCGCACACAGGGCTCGGCTGCGCTGCACCGGAGGCCTCAGATCGAGGGGCCCAGGAATGGCCTGCACCGGGGTTGTGGAGAAGGTTCAGGGATTTGGAGGGATTAAGAAGGGATCAGGGGCAGGGGCTCCGGCGGGACTTTGGGTGGAGGGAGGCAGGCTCTGAACTCGAGGTCTCTCCCCAGGCCTGGACAGGTGGGAGAGGGCGGCGCATGCAACCCTGACACATACAGACTGTTTGTCTTGATGGCCGCTGTCCCTGCTGGTCCTCGAGGACAGAGATCTTCCCTGTCCCGTCCTCCTGCAGCACCGGAGCCATCCAGGGCTGAGAAAGCACAGAGCAGGTGGGGAGCCCTGCCTGGACAGGGATCTGACCAATCTGACCGTGGATACCGAGCCATGCCCCTGGGGACAGGCAAGGCTTGGCGCAGCAGGGTCTGCGGGACCCTGGTGCTCGCTTGCCCAGGGCTGAATCAGGGTAGATGGGCTCTGGGCGTGCGAGGCGCCGAGTCAATCTGACTTCGAGCTCTCCTCAGGGAACCTGAACATGGCTGGGCGCTGCAGAGGCCACAAAAACCAGGGTGCGGGGCGCGGAGCCTCCCCCAGTGGCCGGGAAGCCCCTGGATCTCCTTCCACAGGCCTCCATCATGGTGCTTGGCCACTGGGTTCTGCAGGAGGCCACACAAGCCATCTCCCTGCATGTGGCCAGGCTAGTCTGTCTGTCATCTTTTAGGTCCCAAAGCTGGGCTAGCGCAGGTGGCAGCAGTGCTGGAACCTGGGGTTGTGGGAATCTCCCATCGAGTTTTACTGGAGTGGCAGCGTCGCCTGGACTAAGAGTATGGCCCCAGAGTACCTCATGCGGATAATTTTTGCGGGGCGGGGAAGTGCACTCGGAGAGGCGATGGGAGTGGGTAGTCTCTCCCTCCCCCACGAGAAACTGGAAGCCAAGTGGCCACTGCGACCCGTACCAGTCTTTTCCCACCCCCACCCCTACCCCCGCGTGCGCAGAGGAGCGCAGGTGTCTCTGCTGAGTCGCACCCTCCCCGCACCCCCAGCCCCCGTCACCCAAGCCCTCTTCCCCCACCCCACCAGTCCCCAGAGGGCAATCGGAAGGGAGCTGGACTCGGGATAGGGGGGGCCCGAGGGGTAGATGCGTTTGTGTGTCACGGGGGAGGGAGGAGAAAAGGGAGGGGAGAGCCAGGGAGAGAGGGAGAGAGCGCGGGGCGAGCGAGGAGGGCGGGCGGGAGGCGGATCCTCCTACCTGGGGCGCGCTCGCTCGCTCGCTCGCGGCTCGCTTGCCGGGGCCGCGAGTCACCTGGGGAGGCCGACAAGTGCGGACACATTGGCCGCGGCGGCGCTCGGCGAGGCGCGCACGGCCTCAGGCGGCTGCGCCCAGTGGAGGCTGCACCCGCCCGCCAGCCGCGCCCTGGCCCCTGGCCCGCGCTTGCAGGGGCCCACGGTCGCTCAATCCGGCTTCGAGGTTGCGGCACCCAGCCTGGGTCACTTTCCCGGGCGCACGCGGCGGCTTCGGCGGCGGCGGCATCCCGGGCTCACCATGGTGGCAGCGCGCGCCGAGTGCCCGCGCGTCGCCGGCCGCCCGAGCCGCAGCGCCGGTTGAGCGTGATCTGCCCGCAGCCCCCTGGCCCCTGCCCGGCCCTGCCGGGCCCGCGCGTCCCCTCCGGCCGCCGCTGTCTATGGCGCAGCCCCCCTCCCTGGATCATGCACAGAAACTTTCGCAAGTGGATTTTCTACGTGTTTCTCTGCTTTGGCGTCCTCTACGTGAAGCTCGGGTGAGTATCCCGTGGGCGGGGACGGCAGCCAGGGGTCAAGACAGCACTAAGGAGCTGCCTCCAGGGCGTCCCCGCGGGGACGTGGGGACCGGAGGGGGCCACGGCAGCTCTCGGGGCTCCAGAGCTGGCCCGTGTGTCAGATCCTCGCCCCAAGCCAGCAGAGACACAGCCGAACCCTCTGAGTTCCCGAGGGGCGCCGAGCCGAGGGTGGGAGGAGAGAGAGCGGGGCGCGCGGGCGGCCCGGCAGGGCTCGGGTAGCGGCGAGCGTGCCCGGCGCGTACTTTCACCTGTTTGGGCTCCAGGCCCCGGGGGTGGGACGCGCCTTCCCTCCCCCGGGCTGCGCTGGGCGCGGAGCCCGGGCCGAGCGTTCGCCGCCTGGAGGGTGCGCCGGGGCGGGGTCGGGGGGCGTTCAGCGCCTGGGGGGGACCAGGGGAGGGCAGGGGCGCGCACCCGGCCGCAAGCGCGCAGGCCGGGGCACCCGCCGCGGCCCTTCGTCTCTATCCATCACCCAGACGTGTTGAAATTACCTTGACAACTCGTCCGGCTGGCTCGGGATGGGCCGCGGGGCCGGCCGGGCCGCCTCGGGCTCGGTCCGGGGCCCGCGCCCCGCCCGCCCCGGGGCCCTGGGCCCTGGGCCCGGCCCCCTCTCGCCGCGCTCCCCCTGGCGCGGCCCGGCGGGCGGGCGCCCGGCGAGCCGCGCTAGCTGCTATCTGCGGTAGCTGCTCCGAGTCGTATTTCCACATTCCTGAACCCAGCCGAGTCCTTACCTGTTGAGCCGAGATCTCCTTTAGACAGAATCTGTCTCAGTCTCGCTCGAAGTGGGGGTGGAGAAGCGGCGTGAGGAAGAGGGGGTGCGGTGCACCTCGCCCGGGGCGCCCACGGCCCGCGGCCGGCCCTGCGCTCCTCGAACCTGCGGGGACCCGCGCCCGGCCGCGCCTTGCGCGCCTACTGTGCGCCGCCTGCTGCAGGCGACGGGGAAGGCGGTGAACAGAGCCGTGGGAGGGGCTGGTCCCGGTACCACTGGCGGGAGACGCAGCTTCTCTGGCGGAGAGGAGGGGAGGAAGCAAGGGCTGGGGATCGTCTCTCCATCACCCTCCACCCCTTCTCTACTCCTCCATTTTATAGGTGGAGAAACTGAGGCCCAGGGCCTGCAGAAACTAAAACCGGTGGCTTCAGAGGCAGGACTGGAAGCCCCCGACCTAGCCTCAGCCCTGCAGGTCTGGGCGGGCGTGTCTGCCGGTGTCCCTGCTTATCATAGGTCTGTGGGTAGGCTGTGTCCCCAGGTGTTTAGTTATGGAGGCTAGGGGTATGGGAAGTCGAGCCTGCGGGGCTGGGGGTGGAGTGGGCAGGCTGCCGTTTTCCTGCCTCTCCAGCAGTCCTGCAGTGACTCCTGGGCCCCCAAAGTGATGGCAACCCTTAATGAGGCTCTGTCCCTGCAGCCTGATTCTCACAACTGAGGCCTTCCCCCACCCCAGCACCCCTAGAGTTAGGCGCTTTTGCGACGGGTTTCAAGGATGAGGAAACTCTGCATAAGAAGAGCTAAGTCACTGCCTTCAAGATTCAGTGACAGAGCTGGGCTTCAGTTGGCTGTGGTCCCCCACTGTGGGCCTGTCTTCCTAGCGTCCATTCTTCTGCAGCAGTCATCAGAAAGCAGTGCCTCTTCCTCCTCCTCCCCCAGTGAGTGGGTGGGAAGAGCTCTGGGAACCTCGCAGGTAGCAGAAGGAGCTGACTTGTCCACCCCAGCCCAGCTCCTGCGGCTGCATGCCCTTTCCAAGCCTCCTGGTCCCTTCTGTAAATGGGATTGCAGTTCTGGCCATCCTGAACAGGATGGTGGCCAGTGTCTGAGAGAGGTGTGCATGAGCAAGACCCCACCGGGTCTCCCTGTTAGCCCAGTCTGAGCCCCAGGCCCCTGTGTCAGCCTCCCCCTGGGAGCGGGTAAAAGCGAGGCAGTGGCTGAGTTTCCTTCTGTGCGGCCCTGGCTCTGCCCTCAGGCCCTATCCAGGACCCCCAGAGGGGAGACTTCTTGCTTGGTGTGCCAATTTAAACACACACTCCCCAACTCCTGGATTTCCAAAATGCGGTCTGTCAACACCCTGTGGAATGACGACCAGGAAAGCCGGAGATCTCCCCGGGTCTGCTGAGAGAAGGAGAGCCAACCCCTCCCTTGAGGTTCACCTGCTTCCGCCAGGACTGGAGAGAAGGACCCTACTTTCTTCGGAAACCATCTTGGCTACACACAGTGGTAGAAGGGGGAAGCTGGGCCCAGGTGTGTCTGAAGAAGTTAAATGACCTGGAAGCCTACTGCATTACGGAGGAGGTTTGGGAGTCTGGGATCATGGGCCGTCTGCTCTGTCCTCCTGTCACGCCTAGGCTGTGGCCTTGAGTGAGATTTCTAACCTCTCAGCCTCCCTTTTCTCATCCAAAAAATGGGGTCACAACATTCCCTTCACTGCATGCTGCCCATGTCAGTGCTGGGGCCTTTGCCCTGGGGGTGGTGGGGATGTGTGCCAATGAGCACCTGGAGACACCAGGAGAGGCTTTCTTATTGTTAATGACTATGATGTCACTGACACCCCGGTGACTCCTCCAGATAGTGCATTCCGAGGCCTCTACATCCCAGGATTTGGGATTTTAAGAGTCATAAAGATCCGACCACAGATTAGAGGTTGTATGCATTGGTGGGAGATTCCGTGGTCACTCCCCTTCACACTGCATGTGTTTAGCGTCTGCAGGGGAGCCACCTGGGCACATGTGCCCCAAAACCTGGTGCAACTCACATTTGCAAGCCCTGGAGGACTCCAGCACCATCAGGAGTCGGAATGCACAATCCCCTTAGGGGTCGGGGCCCAGGAACAGATGGGCCTTGAGCAATTTGAAAATCTGATGGCTTCAGGGAGTCACAGTTCCTCACCCAGGACCCTTTCTGGACTGAGCGGCCTTCAGCTCCAACCCTGGCGAAGGCCAAAGCAGAACTTGGAGGAGCCTGTCTGGAGTTTCAACACCCTCTGCTCACTGGAACTGGAGTCACTGAAGCTCCAGGACCAGCCCTGCCGAAAGCCTGTCCCTGCCTTTGGGGCAAAAAGCAGAAGGGCTCAAGAGCCCTGGACTGGGAGGGATGGAGGTAGGGGGGGATGGAGGTTGGGGACCGGGGTGGAGGGATGAAGGGGGCTGCTTCCTCCTGGGTGACGAGCCTCCACACCAGGTCTGGAGTTAGAAAAATCCTCTTCCTCAGGGCAATGGGCCAGACTGTCCAGCCCTCCCTTTCCTTGCCATCTTCCTGCTTTGCGCCGTGGTTCAGATGTGGAGGGATGGTCCTGTGGAGCCAGGACTGGCTAACAACAGGAGGTGGGACACTAGACTTATGTTTCTGGGCTAAAAAATAAAAATAAACATAACTGGAATAGGGAGCACGTTCTTGCAGGTCTACTCCCCAAACCCATCCCCACCAAGCCCTCAAAGGAGAGCAGAAGCAGTGGGATGGGGAAGCCGGAATGGGGAAGCCTCTGTGTGCAGAGCAGCACCTGACCGCGATGCCTTCCCACTAGCCGCCTCTCCAAAGAGGTGCCCAGGCAGCGTCGTACAGGGTCAGCACCAGCACAGGGCTGGGCCTGGTTAGCCACGGCATGCACAAGTGCGACCCACAGCAGCCTCACTAAACCCAGGGCGCACGGGGTCAGAGGCTCAGGACACTCGGTGCGTCTGTGCACACACACCTGCCCTCACAGACCGCCCATGCTCCCGCAGGCACACACAGGCACGTGCATGCACACACGCGCAAACGTTGCGGAGCACGGCCCCCAAGAGGAGCACAGCTCCCGCGCAGCTCCCCCGCGGAGCCGTCCCCAGGTGCACCTTGAGCGAGGCCAGAGCTGTGTGGCTCCCTAAAGGTGGGGGTAAGTGTGTCCCGGCCAAAGCAACTTGGGCAAGCCCCGGAGGCGGCTCCCACCGCACGCTCTGGTCAGCCTCCCTTTAAAAAAACCCGCCGGGGGGAGGAGGCGGATGTAGGGGCGGCCCATCCAATGGCAGCTGCGCGCCTCGGGAGACTTGAAGACTTGAGCCAGAGCGAGAGCGACAGAGTCGGTTCGCACCGACAGACGGACGGAGGTCCAGACCACCGCCAAGGCGCGCCCGCTGTCCCCGGCAGGGTCCCCGCCCCGCACTCCAGCCCCAGCTCCCGCCGCTGCCCCAGACGTAGCGCCATGCGCGGCCCTGGCGGCGGGACACGGGCGACAACTGCGCCCGGGCCCGCAAGACCCGGCTCCTAGCGCCTAGTGCTGCCGCCCTGCATCGGGGAGCTCCGCTGGGGGCCCCGGCCTCAGCTGGCCCAGGCGCCCTGCCCTCGGAGCCTGCCTAGTCCCGCCAGGAGCGTCGGCCCACCATGCTCCTACTGTCGCCGAGCAGCGCGCTCGTCTCCGTCTATTGCCCGCAGATCTTTCTCCTCCTGTCCAGCGGCAGCTACCTGTGAGTGCCGCGGGCGACGGGCCGGGTGGGCGGGTGGGCTCCCCCTGGGCCTCCAGCGCTGGAACAGGGCGGGCAGGGAACGCGGTAGCAAGGCCCTTGGGCGGGGCACCGTGTCGCCGTCGTGCGCAGGAGCCGGGGGACTTTAGGTCGCCTCGCCAGCCTAAGCCGCTGAGGTGCAGCACTTGGCTGGCAGCTACGGCAGTGACAAGTCCTGGCTTTGGGGTCCGAGAATGGATGGTCCGAGAGCGGCTCGCCTGCTGGGGTAGAGCAGGCTGTGCACGCCCAGCGCTAGGGCCCGGGGGCACGCGGGTGGCGCCGAGATGCCCTGCGCATCCCAGTGGAGTCCCGGACCCCCGGGGATATTAACCCATATTAACCCACGCGGTATTAACCTCCCGATATTAACCCACGCGGCATGCAAGAAGATGGCACACCTGAGAGAGCCACACGACACACCCGCTCCCTCGTCAAACACTGGCACGCACGTGCACCATGCGCTCCACCGGACAGCGCCCGAACTGTCCCCCTAAGTCGCTGCGGTTTCTCGCCAGGCTGGGTGGCCTGATCCCCGCCCCTGCCGAATCCTCACCTGGGAGCGAGGAGGACGCACCTTGTGCAAGGGCGGCCGCATTCGCCCAGGTGTCCGGACCGAGGGAGAGTGCGGAGCGTGGGTGCGCGAGTACCTCTGGCAGGGCAGAGCCCACTGGGCTCTGAGAAACTCCGGGCAGGGCCGAGGCCGGCTCAGTGAGCCCAGGGGGCGCGCAGCGGTGGCTTCGCCCAATTCCTAATGGGACGCATATGCTCTGGCCTCTGACTTAAAAAGAAGTTTGATTTATGGAACCGCCGTTTGGGGGAATTTAAGCTGGATGCTACTGATTAAACCTCAGAGCCTGCTCTCCTTCTCCTTCTCTTCCCTTCCCCCCCCACCTCCTTTACAGGCGGGCCACGTCCGGGGTCTCTTGACGCGGCCAGAGGGAGCAGCCGCCGCCTTCCCGCTCCCAGCACCACCCCTCCCCACCGCGCGCTCGCAGTCCTAATAAATCGTCGCGCCCCCACCCCCATTTAATAAAGGCACAGCCAATTTCTTCTCTAGCTCCTAGGAAATTACTATCCTACCAGTTTTCCTTCTATAAATAGTCGCGCATCTTGAAACAAAAGTTCGCAACCGCAGCCAGATGCTGCGAGGCCCGCGGTTTCCCGGGCTGTGGGACATAATTACAAGGTCCGGGCACAGAGAGCGCTCCAGGCCCGGCAGGCAGCCCCGGCTGCTGCGGAGGCATCGCCTGAGGGGGGCGGGGTAGCAGGGCCCATGCGGGTGGGGACCGCCTGATCAGTGGGTATCCAGGCTAACAAAGTGCCAGGCCAGAGGGTCCTGTTTCTGGTGTCCTTCCAAGGAGCTGGATCAACCAGGGGGCCTTGGAATTTCAGCCTCTGGCGGTTGGAGGCCAGAAAGCCTCCCCATCCCCAGAATCCTGGCAATTCAGCCTTAAGCCTTGCTAGAGAATTGGCAGCTCCGATGCTTGGGAAATCTTTTTTGGAGCCGGCTGGCTGAGGTTCGGTGTTCAGGGAGAGGTGTCCGGGGTGGGAAACCAGGAGTCCTGCGGTAGAGGGGAGCGCGGGCTGGGGTAAGGCTCGGAGAGAGGGAGGTGTGCAGGGGCCCCAGCAGCCTGGTGGGAGTCAATGCCAAGGCAGCAGTGAGGGGCCTCTGGGGCAAGGCGGTGCCCAGTGTACCTCCAAAGACCCCAGGTTTACCTCGGGGCTTGGGGCTGGCCCCTCATCTGGTCCTGCAGTGACTACACCGCCAGCTGTGTTGGCAGAAATTCTCCGGAGGAAGCAGCTTTTCCAGACACCCTGGGCCAGTGCTGGGGTCCGGCCCGGGTCGTGGGGGACAGGAAGGCAGACTGCATCCCTGCCTTGCTCTCAGCAGCTCCTGCCCCCCCCCCCCCCCCCGGGGAGGAAAACGCTGACACCAGCCTTGCCCAGGCAGAGACGAATCAAGACACGTTCCCTGGAGGGAGGGGGCTGGGTCTTGGGTTTCCCCTGTCCTGTTTGGGTGGGTGCAAGGCTGACCATAGGTGGGAGTAGGATCGGCCTTTGGGATATGAGGACTTTTGGGCTAGGAAGGGGTGCTGGGTGGGGGCTTCATTCTGCTCCAGAGAACTTTCAGGAACTTTCCAGATCCCATTGCTGGGATCCCAGACACTGGCTGACAGCTGATCCTGCCCCTTTCATCTGAGCTGCTCCCGTAGCTCCCTGTCCTGGGCTGTGGTCCGTGCACACCGAATCCCAGACGCATGCCTGGGCCCCTGCGGCTGATCGGGTTGGACGGGTGTGTTGGCCTGGAAGCGCCCTACGACCCGCTGCATGCTGACTTGCAGCCGCACTAGGCGGCTCTGGCCGGCACTCGCCTTCTCTGTGCAGAGCTGCTTGCTGTCAGTGCAGGAGCTCCCAGGGCTGGGGAGGGGGGTGGTTAGTCAGCGCCCAAGGGAGGGCAGGTGGGGGACCACTGGCCAAGAGGAAGGTTTGTGGTGCTGGGTCAGCTGGAATGGGGGCCTGGCTGAGGCCTTGACCAGGACCAGGCTGAGCTGTCCCAGGCAGGTCTCTTCCGGTCTCAGCCTTCCTCTCCCAGATGTGGGGGTTGGCTCTGACGACCCCCCCAGGTCTTCCGGTAGGAGCCTCTCATGGTGACTGCCCGCTCCAGGGAGCCAAGTGAGTCATGGGTGACAGGGCAGTTACTCACCGACCACCTGGCTGTGGCGGGGTTCGGGGGAGGGGGCGCTTACCACTGCCCTGCCAGGCCATGCCTCTTCCCGGCTCCACCGCTGTGGCTTTGTCGGTGATGCCAGCCGCAGTCCCAGAAGTGCTGTGGCCATGACCCTTGCGGGGGAGGAACTGAACCAGGCCTGCTCCCATGGCACCGTGGCCTGTGTGGGGGCAGGACGTGCCCATGGCTCAGGCGTGTTCAGGTTGCCCTTGGGGAAGGGCAGCTTCCAGCCTGGAGGGTCTGCGTCCATCCAGGTCTGGGAGGGGCTTTGCTGTGTGCCCTGAGCTGGTCCATGGGCCTCTCTGGGCCTCAGTCTCCTCAAGGGTCACTTGGGATGATGATCCCAAGGCTCAGACTGGGCCACGTGTAGTTGGTACTTGAAAGTGCAGAACATTCCATAGAGGCTGTGCACGCGGGGTTACAGCTGGGAAATCTGATGAGATCTCAACTGGGGACCTCCACTGGAGGGGGACAAATGGAGCCTCTCTAATCACAGGAAACTCCCCCAAACTCATCACCATGTGGCTGAGACTCATCCACCATTGGCTAAAGGGGATAATGTGCATCCAGGACCACCTGTGTGCGGCGGGAGGCCGGGAGGTCCTGGGGTGCTGCTGGCTCCACAGCTGTGTGCTGAGGCGGCAGGACAATGCGCCGTTTTCTACCACGATTTCCCTTGAGTCTTTGTGAGGCCAAGGGGCATGATAGTGACTAAGACCTGGGTCCTCATCCCGACTCTGCAGGCCCCTCACTGCCTGGCTGTGTCCCCAGGCTCAGCTCTTCCCTCTCCAGTGCGGATCATGGGGGCACGAACCTCACCGGGTAGCCGTGGGAAGCTCTCACTTGATGCCTGGTGCAGTCAGCGCTCAGGAGACTGGCGATTCTCAGCTATCAGGAATGAGATAGCTGGCTGGCCACAGGCAGCACTAAGGGGGGGCCAGCAGCTGCATTCATTCAGGAAGGAGTGATGGACTCTCTAGGGTGTCTCAGAGGGCTTCCCAGAAGAAATAACTCTCAGACAGGGTTTTGAAGGATGGATAGGAGTTGGCCAGACTAAACAGGCACGTGAAAGAGACCCCTGGAAGAAGGAACAATACTGTCAAATGTTCCCCTCCAGGGAGCCTCAGAGCATCTTGCTGAGGTGGCCAATGGGACACCAAGATCCCAAGAAGAGGCTGTTTCCCAAGGTTGCTCAGAGCCCAAGGGTTCAGCTCTCCTAGGTCCAGTCTCCTCACCTGCTCCAGTCCCACAGGGAGAGGAATCCGGGTCTCTCGGGGCCTCAGGCTTCAGCTGCTGGAGGTGCTGATGGGAGGTGAGCTGGTGACGCTGAAGGACGGCTCAGTACCGTTTCCTCATTCACAAGTTCTCCTGGGCTCCTCTGCGGACACAGTGATCACAGCCCAGCAAGTCATAGCCCTGCCTCTTCCCCTCCCCCCACCACACCCCCGGAGCCTCGAGTCAGCCTTGCGGGGCAGGTGGGTGCCTGTGGGGAGCCTGGGGCCCCTGCTTGGGTGTGGACTAAGGCTCTGATCTCAGGGCACCCTGGCAGGCCCTGAGGTGTGGCATGGTGGTGTGGGGTGAGATAGAGGGCTCGGTTGGGGGTATCCAGGCCATCAGCCTAGGTCCAGGGAGTGGAGCCCCCAGAACCAGGGCCCACGTACCGCCAAAGCCCGAGATGTCACGCTCATGCTGCTCCCAGTCGTCCCAGGCAGATGGAGGGGCCACAGCAGGCTCCTAAGGCTGCTGCCCTGCACGACCCTGGGTCCGGCTCAGATGGGGCTCAGCTCCCCTCCCAAAGGGACAGGAGGCCGGGCGCCCTCCCTTGTCAGATGAAACCCCGGCCCAGGGCTCCTTCAGCCTGATGAAAGGGTCATTGTGTGGCGCGGGCCGCCCGCTGGCCAAGGACAAAACCACCGTTTGTCCTCCCTCCCTGGCGCGGGGCTGGGGGCCTCACCTCGGGCTGGCCGGCAGGGTGGGGGTGGATACAGGTGCGCTCCCTCCCCACTTCCTTGTCTTCCTGCTCAGCCTTCCTGGGGCCCCTCCCCCACTCCTGCCCCTCCCACAGAGGGCGTTCACATCCTCTGAGTGTGGGTCCTGAGGCGTGGGTCAGATCAGCTGTTGGCAGAGAGGCAGTGAGCTCTCCAGCCCCGGAGGCATACAAGCAGCTGCAGGAAGAGTGAGGGCTGGGGATGCTGGGGAGGGCCCTGCCTGGGCAGAGAAGCAGCGCTCACAGGTTCTCTGTGCAAGCAGTGGGTGGAGTGGTTGGCCTTTCCACCGAGGCCATCCACAGTCTCAGTGGTGGAGTGGCAGGTGAGGCTTGGCACGGGGCCATCGACACTTCCTCTGTCCCCAGGCTGGAGCAGGTGGCAGCTGAGGTGCCGGGGCTGCCACGAGGTTGGGTCTGAGGCTATGTACAGAAGACAGTAACGTCATGCAACCCCAAGTGGCCTTTGCGGCTTTAGAGCGTGAAGCCTGTAGGTGCCCAGAGCTGGGCCTGGGAGGAAGCCACCCACCCGACGAGCAGCTCGCTGGGTGCAGTGGTGAGGAAGAGCCGGAGTGAGCATCCCCTGAAGTCCCTTCCCATGACACCTGCAGGCCTCTGTCGCTTTCTGGAACCCTCCCCCCCACACTGTGGTCCCTGCTCCAACCCTTCTGAGCCCAGTTGGAGCTTTGAATGGGCCAGGCCCCCTGGAGGGAGGGAGCCGGGCACAAGGATGGGTGTTGTCTCAGCTGGCCTCTGAGTAGCGGGTATTGGCGTGGCCAGGGTGCAGAGGCATCCAGAGCTGAGACTCAGGCCTGCGCAGTCCTGAGTGGTGAGACAGATGGCAAAGCCCCTTCCAGTGGGAAGTCCTCCAGAATACACTGCCTGCCCCGCAGACGCCTGCCTGGGGGACAGAGGAGAAGGCATTCCCACTTCTGGAGGACTCAGGTTCCCCCAGAAGGCCCTGGCAGGACTGAGGTGTGCATAGTGCCTGGGGTCTGCTTTGGAATCAGCGTCCCCACTGGCTGCCAGAGAAGTCGAGGGAGGAGAGGCCTGTCTGCCCCGGCAGGTGGTGGTGAGGGAGATGAGTCCGGTCCAGAGTCACTGGCCCAGGTCAAGCTGCCGAGCCCAGATTTGAGCCCGGGGCCACCTGACTGTCGGGTCCATGCCACTTGTCCCACTGTCTTACCAAGGTGGGTTTCCAGCCTTAGGCGAAACCAAGAGTCCCTGGGCCCTGAGCGAAGGTCTCAAGGTGGCAGGGGCTGCCTCCAAGGTTGGCTTTGGGACCAGAGGTGCAGCTCTTCTGTGGGTACGGGAAGCCCAGAGGCTTCTGTTCTGGGCTTGTCCTGTTTTGGCCTCTGACCCAGGAGCTCTGAGACCAGCCTAGCCAGCGTGTCGCCTGTGTTGGGTCAGCCTGCATGTGGTCCCGGATGCCCAGGTCCTGTTCCTGGCTCAGCTGTGGGTTTGTGGCAACCTTGAGAGCATCCCTCCCTTCTCTGGGCCTCAGTTTCCACATCTGGGTAGTGGGTCTGGATGTTCCCCAGGTCCTCCCCCTCTTTCCCCCACTTCCTGCTGGCCCCACCACCACCCTGAACTTTCCTTTGATGCCACAGCTGGATGGCAGCCCCCACGGCCCGGTGATCAAGGCTGGCCAGGCATGCAGGTGTGACTGGGAAGGAAAGTACCTGCCTCCCTCCCTTCCACCATCATTTACCCAAAGCCCTGTGGGACCCACAGCAGGAGTCCTAAACCATCTGTGAAGAGGGTGGCCCAGGGAAGCCCTCTCAGGGAAGGTAGCCTCTGATCTGGCCCTAAAGGACACACTGGAGGGAAGGAAGGTGGGATTCTGGGGAAGGGACATATGTGGGCAAAGGCCTGGAGGTGCGAAGAGGGCATGGCAGCTGGGCATGAGGAGTGGGAACAGCAGGTTAGAGGGGCTGGGGCAGGGGAGGGGGAGGTGGGGGCAGCACCAGAGGCAGAGATCTCAGGTCTGGGGAGCGCAGGGCAGGGAAGAGTGGCGTTGGCAGAGCTTTAGAAAAAGCCCTCTGGGCAATGAGGTGGAGGATGGGGAAGCAGGGAGGAGGCTGGTCCTGCCCGCCGGCTGCAGACGCAGGGCCCGGTTACTCCGGGACTGAGGAGAGGGGATGGCCGAGGCTGCAGAACTGTCTGGTGGCAGGGGTGCCAATGGAGTGTGCTTGGCCAGGTCTGGGGGTGCAGGGTTGCCTGCCCCCTCCCCAGCGCTCAGGGCAGTACCAGGCACTCACTCAGCCAGTGCCCAGCAAATCTGTCAGAGGGTGATAGCCACCTGTGGGTCTGGGGCCCAGCGAGCTCCCAGCTCAGGGCCCTTTGCCCAGGGGTGGCAGGGGCTGTGGTGGCCCCAGGTGTGCTTGGCCCCCAGTGGAACAGGTGGGAAGGAGGAGTGGGTGGCCGGGTACTGGACGACTTCCCAGCTCCCCTGACTCAGGTCTTCCCAGGGTGACTTCACTGCTGGCACTGGCGGGCAGTGTTGGGGGAATTTCCAGGTGTGGCTGACCACCCCACTCCCAGGAAGACAGCTCCACACTCTGCCAAATCTGCCTCCTGAGGCTCTTCCTGTGTGCCCCGTGCCCCCCTCAGCCTGGGGAGGGCTGGCCTCCGGGGCCCGCACGCCTGTGGGCTGCAGTGCCTGCTTAGCCTTATCACTGGGGGTGGAGTCGCATGTCAGGCACGCCTTCTTGAGCCTCAGGGTGTGCAGGGAGTGTTGCTGGAGGTGTGGCTGGATGCCAGGCAGGCTGGAGCTGTGGAGAGAGCACTGGAGAGGGAGTCAGGAGCCCCAAGCTCCAAACTCCATTTCCTCCATGTCTGCAGTAGTCCAGAGCGCACAGCCAGAAATGGCCAGGCTGGGCTGCTGTGGGCTGGCACCGGGGAAGGGCGCTGGGCCAAGGGCTGCAGACTGCACACGGCCCCCCCATTCTGTCTCAGAACCTGCCTCACCAGTGTGTGGCCTGGGGCTCCCCCCGAGGCTGTCGCTCCTGGAGGTGCGGGGGTCACTTGACGCTCCACTGTGTACCTGTTTCCTTCCCGCATCTTTAGGAGCCGGGCAGGGTGTGTGATGCCTCCGTCTGGTGGGGGAGTCCTCCTGTGGTCCAGCGCCTGCCACAGAGCAGCCTTGGACGGGATGCTGGGACTGGCCCCTGACCGTCAGAGACTGGGAGAGGCCAGGCTTTACAGTCAGCTTGAACTGTGAGCCCAGAGCCCAGCCTTACTGCCTCTGACGACAAGGAGGATTCCTGCAGCAGGGAGGGGCCGAGCCCAGAGGTGGGGAAAAGCCACCGGGTCAGGTCCTGCTCTTGTCTCTGATACCAAATCGCTGCCACGTTGCTGTGTGGCCTGGCACGGGACGCTGCTCCTTGCTGATGAGCTCCAACTGGGGGCTCGCCGTGGGGAAGGCAGGGACAGCACTCGGGACCTCAGGCCGCTTCAGTCAAGGCCCCTGGAGTTCTGGGGGGTGGCTCCAGAAGCACTCACTCAGCCAGGCTGGTAAGAGGTGAGGGAGGCTGTTCCCGGGAAAGTGGGGACCCTGGGCCACAGGCATCCAAGCTGAGCAGTTGGCTAGTAGGCTGTGGCGGCCGAGGAATTCCTGGAGGGAGAGTCCAGAGAAGCGGGCTGCTTGGAAGGTGAGGGCGTGTGGAATTATGAAGCGGAGCTCTGAAGGTTCTGAAGTACAGGTCCGTGTCCTGTGCTTTCGGGGTGGCAGGGAGTGGTGAGGCTCTCATTTCACAGGAGCACAGGGGGCTTCTGGCCCAGTCTGGGTCCCCAGCTTTGGAGAATGCCAATGGCAGAGACTGCCTTGTGGGGCTGGCCTGGCTCCGGCTCATGCTCTGTCTGAGAACTTCTGGGCCTGGCTCCCGTCTGTTCCTGGAAGGAGGACCCTTCAGGACTGTGGCCTGAGGCTGAGTCCCAGGGCCAGGAGCTCAGCCCTGCCTTGCAGTCTGCAGAGAGGTGATGGCTCGGTCCCCAGACCTGCCACTCAGCCAAGTCCAGAGCAGACAGGAAGGCCGGGGTGGTGACACAACCACGAAGTGTCCAGACTCTTCCTGGCCATGGGCCAACGGGGCGTGCCAGCTCCCTCCCACCTGTTCCACCTGTCTGTCCACCCGCGCATCTGTCCTGAGGTCTCAGGTTGGCATCCCGGTCACGCAGGCCTGCAAGGCGCCGATTCATCCAACAGATCTGTGGCATCAGGGCAAGGGCTCGGACTGAGAGTGCCATCCTTGCCGGGGCCTCGGGTACTGTGGCATCTCTGGGTGTTGCTGTCTCCATCTGTAATGTGGGAAGCAAAGAGAAGGGCCAGGGGTTAGACCTAGGGAAGGGCATCGCTGAATCTCAGCCCCGACGGCTTCCTCAGGAGCCTAGCACAGATGTGACCCTGCAGGGAGTGGAGAGGGGAGACCTGAGAGAGACCCTGGTGGGCTTCTTGAAGGAGGAGGCACTAGACTGGGTCTGGAATCTTGCATAGCTGCTGGAGGGGGCAGGATCCCTGCCCCTGGAGGGAGAGGATCTAGTCCAGTGTGTGTGGCCAGCACCTGGGTGCATCGTGACGAGCCCTGTGTGCTGGTAGAGATCTGGAAGGTTCTAAAGTCAGAGGTCAGTGTCCTGTGGTTTGGGGGTCATAGTGGGTGAGTGAGGCTCTTATTTCACAGATTTAGCAGATATGGTAACTGGGAGTGTCTGCCTGTGACCTCATAGCTGTTCGCTCCTTGTGCTGTCCAGGGGTGCAACAGACCCCCTGGCTGTGGTTCATCCACCTGCAGCGACCTCAGCCCTGCCTGGGGCCCCCAGCTCTTCGTCAGCTTTTTCCCAGGCAGTCCAGTTCTTCTCCATGGTGGGGTCCCAAGCTGCCAGGCCAGGAATGCCAGCTATGTAGGGAGGCTGGAAGGGCAGCCGCCCGCCAGAGGAGCGAGGGAGCAAGCAGACACTCTGCTCCCTTCCCTGGGAACACTGCGGGCTGACAGCTGAGCGGAGCAGTGGCGTGGAAAGAGTGGCGGGCGGGACCGCGGTGGAGGGCAGCCCGCAGGATGCCCTGCTCACCGGCAGGACAGTTCTCCCCATTGGACAGACCGGCAAACTGAAGCTCAGGGAGGCCAGTGAGAGTGAGCGGCTGAGCAGAACTCAAACATAGGACCCCAACCCGAGCGAGCGAGCGGACCTCTTTAGGACACAGCTGCAGGTACCCAGGTTGTCACCTCAGTCCCTCACTACCCGGATGGGAAACTGAGGCCAGAAGGGGCAGGGAGGGGCAGAAAGCTGGGCCCTGGAGGTGTCAGCCCTCTGCCCTCCCAGCCCCTTCCCCCCCACCCCCGCCGCCACTACCTGTGCCTGTGCCTCCTCTGGGGATGCCCTACCCTGGCCCCTACCCACACTGTTCTCCTCTGGCTGTTCTCTCTCAGCCTCAGTTTCCTCATCTGTAAGGTCAGGCTGGCAAGGATCACCTGCGGGAGCCAGAGTGGGGAGGAGGTGGGACAGGGAGGGAATTGGCCTGCTCGGAAAGGGGAGTGCTTTGGGCCTGTCCCTCCCCCACAGGGAGGACGGACACTTCCCAAAGGAGGGCTGATTGGCTCCGGCTCTCAGATGAGAAAGCCGGGACTCCGAGCCACCTTGGGGTGGCTGGGCAAAGCCCCTGGCCCAGGCCCCTCCCACCTGCCTCCGTGGAGCTGGGCCCTGAGGAAGGACAGGCAGCCTGAGTGCCACCAGCGTGTGGCACCAGCTGTTCAGTGCAGACCTGTCCTATTCATTCTCTGGTTCCCTCCCACTGGTGCGCCCAGCTCTGGGCTGCAACACGCTCCCTCCAGCGTCCTCTGAGGGCGGCACCGGAGCTGCAGTGGGGCCAGGCGTTATGAGGCAGGTGTGGGTGGAGCACTCTGCCCCATACTCAGCCCCAAGGAACCCTGCTGGGCTCCTAAGCCATAGAAGAGCCTCAGTGTGAATGGAGAATTCAGGGCCAGCCCCCTGCCCACCTGAGGAAGAAGCTGGCGAGGACTTGGCTCTGGATGGGCATGGGGGCCAGGTACTGCCCCCCGGGTATCTGCCGAGTTACTTCCTGGATAGGTGGACCCAGACCCGCCTCCCTGGCTGATCACAGATAATTGGAACATTCTTCAAATATTTTTGCCAGAAGATGCCCGAGAAGGAAGAATTACAAAGTGCCCCAGGCCAGGAGCGTGGGCTGCAGGAGCCCGGGGCAGCCAGGCAGCCGGGCAGCCAGGGCCGAGGGCTGGGACGGAAGCCAGAGACCAGGCCTAGGTTGAGCCAGCCTGTCCCTGCCACCCAGAGAGCTGGGGAGGGGGCTGCCCATGCTCCTCCCCCTGGGGCTCAAGGTGAGCACACGGCCTGGCCAGGTGCTGGGCAATGCTGGGGACCCTTGCCCTGGGCAGTCTGCCACTGACACAGTGGCCTTAGGACAGCCTGACACGTCAAGCACAGTCTGGGTGCTCCCAGAGGGGCTGATGAGTGGGAACGCCTCCCCAAGGAGGGGGCTCTGCAGTGGAGGGATCAGCAGGTCGGGCCAGCATGTCACAAAGGAGGAATGGAGCAGCAAAGGGTGTGGGCAAGAGTGAGGGCTGAAGGGGCGGGCCTGGGACCACCTGGCCAAAGTGGCCGAGGAAAAGCAGCCTGGGCTGGGGCTGGGGCTGGGAGGAGGCTCAGGCAGGCCCCAAAGCTACGGTCCTGCTGGCATCAGGGTGGGGTAGGCCCATGCCAGGGGCAGGACGGTGGAGGGGCAGGATGGGGGGCAGGATGTGGGGGGACAGGA
>CM052648.1:3886874-3902050 GCA_028533165.1 Leontopithecus rosalia
GATGGTGGAGGGGCAGGATAGTGGAGGGGCAGGATGGTGGGGGAAGCAGGATGGTGGGGGGACAGGATGGGGGGTCATGATGGGGGGCCAGGACGGTGGAGGGGCAGGACGGTTAGTGCCCTGGGGGGAGAGCAGCATGCAGGGGAAAAGCCTTTCTGACCTCCGATGAGCTTTTTGAGGGAGGTGCCTCTTATCTGGGAGGGGAGGGCAGATGGCCCCAGGGTTCCTGCTTCTGGCTCCTGTGGCTGTGGCCTCTGGGATGCTGAGGCCTGGGCATACTCCAACTGGGTTCCAGGAAGAAGTCAGATCCCACGTCTCCCCGGGAGAGCCGCCCTGGTCCTTCTCGGAAACGCTCTCAGTGGCTGGACAGGGGCTGCTTCCACCCTGAAACTGGCTGGGGTGGGCAGCACTAGGACTGCCTGTTGGGTGCTGTGTTGGGTGCTGGTGTCCATCTACCGTGAGGCGGGAAGCGGGGCTTTGGCCAGGTGGGAGGCTCTGCTGCTGTGGGGCTGCTCGCCCTCCAGGGCCAAACGGAGCTGGGCTATGTTTTGTGGGGTCTGTTTTGGGGAATGTGGAGGAGAAATACTGAGGTGGAGGTGCCTGGCTCCCAGGCCTCCTCGGGACACGAGTCCACATCTGTATCACTGCATAGCCTGATTTCTCCCAGGCTTCATCACCAGAAAGACACAGCTTGTCCTGTCGCTGGCAGGGAGGTGTGCCCTCTCATGGGCTACTTTGAGTGGTTTCACCCCGACAGTCCTCACCACCTGTCCCCCAGTTTTAAGTGTCAGGCCCTGGCATGGACAGCAGGCATTTCTATGTGAAGCGGGGTGCGAGCTGGCTTCAACTGACCTGTAAGTCTGAGTGGCAAGGGCCTCCTAAGTAGCTGACATGAGCCATCACGCCTGGCCTGTTTTCTGTATTTTAATTATTATAAGAAGGTTGGAGTTTCCATTCCTGCCTTGTTATTGCTCCATTTCAATAAAGTCACATATTATAACACTTGGCGTTTATGCTGGGATATAGCTTATGTAAAATGCAGAAATCTCCAGTGGACAGCTTGATGCGCTTTTACACACGTGTGCAGCCATGTAATCACCACCTGTCTCGGGACATAGAACATTCTGCCATCCTGGCAGGCTCCCTCTGCCTGCCTCAGTCATGCCACCCACCGAAGGGTAACTTCTGACTTCCGTCTCCCAGATGAGGTGGGCTTGTCCTGGAGATTCTTCTAAGTGCTGGAACCCACATGTCCTCTTGCCTGGCTCCTTTCCCACGCTATGCTGTTGATGAGGCCACTGTGTTGACGAGCGTCAGCGTTTCCTCGCCAGTAGTGGCACGCCACGTGCACGGACCACACTTTGTGTAGCCATCCTCCTGTTGACAGACACCTGGGTTGTTCCCCGTTTGTTCCCCCATGTGCATATCTGTGGGTGATCACAAGCACATGGGTTTATCCTGGCACAGGAGAGAGATTGCTGGGTCGCAGGGAAGGACTGATCCGGGAATGGCCCATCGGTGGTGCAGGCAGTGGCTGACGTGAATACCCAGTGGCTTCACAATTGCCGGTCTCAGGCCTGGGGCCCCGTAGGTGAAGCTGCTCCCTGGTCTCTAGGGGGAGGCTGGATCCTGGCGGTCAGAGACTGTGCATCCAGTGAATGAGCTCACCAATGGGCTCCCAGTCTCAGGCCTCAAGGGTTAATAATGAGGGCTCTCACTGCAGCCCAGCGGCCTGTGCTGTGGACGCCAAGTGATGGGCCCTCCCAGCGGCTCTGAGATGTATCAGGCTGTTATCGCTTCCATTTTACAGAGGGGGAAACTGAGGCACAGTTAAGAAATTTGCCTGAGCCTCACAGCTAGGAAGATGCAGACTCAGGCACCCCAGGGCTGCGGGGCTGGCCTGGTTTCTGCTAACACTGCAGCCAAGGACCTGCCTCTTGGCCACTTCTGCTCCCATCTGTCACCGGGCAGTGGTTGAAGGGGCTGGATTTGCCTAGTCTGGACATTTCATCTCCATGAAACCACACAGTATGTGGTTTGGGGGTCTAGCTCCCCTCACCCCCACTACAGCCACCTCCTCCTGGAGGCAGCCCCCTCCCTTGGGGCTGCTTTGCCAAAGAGCCAGGTCGTCCCACTACCCGGCCGCAGCCCCTCCTTGCAAAGGGGGCCAGCACAAAACCCAGCCAGGATGCAACTCAGGGAGCTCCCGGGCCTCTGCTGGCCACTGGCCTGAGACTGAAGGGTCTGACCCACAGTCCCTGGGGAATGAAGGGAAAGCTTCTGGTCTGGAGGGCCAAAGTCTTCTCCCATAAGCGCCCCCCCTACTCTGCAGTGGACTGGGCCCACCTGGGGCACGGAGACGTTCTGGACTTGCAACCTACCCATCCCACCTGCCATCTCACCTGTGTCCCGAGGCCCCATTCAGTGCAGGGGGACGAGCTGGGTGCAGAATTTTCCATGGAAAAGGTCAGCGACTAAAACGTGAACGTCCCCCTCCCAGAATCTCTGCACTCACTGTCACTCAGAGCCTCCCTGGCCAACCTCCCCTGGGCACCCAGGCAGGCAGCCGAGGACTGGGAAGCCAGCACTGCGAGTCAGCACACTTGGAGTGAAGCTGAGTCCACCCACAGGCCTTGTTGAGGGTGCCCATGCCGGCCCGCGCTCCCCGGTGGCCCCAGCACGCTACCTGTGTGGCTCTCTGGCCTCCTCCAAGTCGACAGCTATTTAGCTGGGAGATATTTTTACCCCACTTCCCGTGCCCACCGTTCCCTAAGGAAGGCCAGTCCCGGTCACTCCCATCTCCAGCCCCCTCCCCTCCAGGCAGAAGGAATGGCATGGGCCAAGCCTGGAGTGTGGCAGGGCCAGGCTGGCTCAGGGAGGGCAGTGGTCAAAGCAGACAGTGCCCAGGGCAGCAGGGGCAGAGCAGGGACGGCAGCTGCACGGGAGCCGCCTGTGTGCCTGGAGTCAGTGGATGCGTGGCCTGAAGGATTTTAAGCAGAGGAAGAAGTTAAGCTGTTTTGAGAATAAAAAGCTGCTCCAGGCCCTGTTCTAGTGTGTGCTGCACACTTACCATGTGGCACTCCTTCTGCCTGAGTTCTGGACTCAGAGTTGGGGCTCCAGCCTGGCTGTGCAGCCCCTGGCAGGTTCCCCGGCCTCTGGGAGCGCCAGTCTGCACACCTGCAGACTGGGGAAGGCACCACTCACCTAACAAGGTGAGGGTTAAATGATACACAGGTGAGGTGGCCCAGAGTTGACCCTCAGAACGGGAGCATTAGGTATCATTAGTGGAAACTCAAACGCCCCCACTGGGTAAGGGAGACACTTTTGCAATTATTTCTGAATTACCAAACACATCTGACTATGTATACTCCTGGCAGAAAACACAGTGCAGGAGCCTATATTCTGTTCCCCGATGCCCTCCCTTCCTCTTTAACCTGTGCACGTGCCCGCAGGGGGCTGCTGGGGGCTCTAGTTCCCCGCTCCGTCGGTCCACACACCCCAGGTAAGTGTGCAGGAGAGCAAGCAGGGCGTTGCAGGGTGGGCCTCCAGCATCCCCTTCAGCTGGGTCCTCATCTTCACTGAGTGCGTGAGTCCTGTGTATGGATAGAGTTTTCTGAAATCGTGGTTAAAATACATAAAATAAAATTTACCGCTTTATTTTAAAGCGAACAATTCAGTGGCATTTAGTCCATTCACAACATGATGCAACCACTACCCCAGTTCCAGAACTTTCCATCACCCGAGATGGAAATTCCACACCCACTATCAGCCACTCCCCATGCCTCCTCCCAGCCCTGGCAATCACCTTCCTATTTTCTGTCTCTGTGGATCTGCCTAGTCTGGAAATTTCCTATCCACACAGTCTGTGGTTTGGGGTCTAGCTTCCTTCACTTCACACCGTGCTGTTGAGGTTCCCCCACACGGTAGCATAACTCAGTGCTTCGGTCCTTTCTGTGGCCACGTAATATTCCATTGTAGAGGTGGACGACACGTGCCTGTCCACTCAGCTGCTGGACGTTTGAGTTTGTTTCAGCCTTTGGCTGTTGTGAATAGTGCTACTATGAACATTTGTGTGCAAACTTGTCTAAGCACCTGTCTTCCGTTCCTGTGAATACAAGGCGTGGAATCGTTGGGTAATGCCAGGTTTAACTTGCTGAGAAACTGCCGCACCGTCGGCCACCGTGGCTGCACCGTTTTCTGCTTCTATTGTCGATGCATGAGGGTTTCCGATTCTCCGCAATCTTGGCAACACTTGTTCTGTTCTTTCCTTCTTTTTTTTTTTGAGATGGAGTTTCGCTCTTGTTACCCAGGCTGGAGTGCAATGGCGCGACCTCGGCTCACCGCAACCTCCGCCTCCTGGGTTCAGGCAATTCTCCTGCCTCAGCCTCCCGAGTAGCTGGGATTAAGGCACGCGCCACCATGCCCAGCTAATTTTTTGTATTTTTAGTAGAGACGGGGTTTCACCTTGTTGACCAGGATGGTCTCGATCTCTTGACCTCGTGATCCATCCGCCTCGGCCTCCCACAGTGCTGGGATTACAGGCACGAGCCACCGCGCCCGGCCTCTTTCCTTCTTTTCTGATGTCCTCGCCCTCCTAGTTTTGATTTGTACTTCCCCAGTGATTCCGGAGGTCAAGCAACTTTTCAAGAGCTTGTTGGCCACATGTCTCGTCTTCTTCCGAGGGCGCTCTGCTCGTGACTGGGCTGTTCTCTTTTCAGTGAGTTGAGTTCTTTCACAGGTGGTTCTTAAATGCTGACTTGTTCATGTATTCATTGATCTGTTCCACACTCAGGATGACCACACCAGGCAGCCCTGAGTCCCGACTGAGCATAGACTCAACACTGTCCTGGAGGGGCCGCTGCCTGAGGGGGAAGCCGGGCACAGAACAGTGACTGTTGAGACTGCAGGATGAGTCCACCCAGCAAAACAAGCGCCCACCGTGCTCCTCCTCAGTGCCAGGGAATGGGAGTTTGAGCCCAGGGGGCTTTCACTGGGGTGCTGAAAGGGAAATGGAATATGTCAGACAGAAAAGCAGAGAGGGGGAAGCACCCAGGAGAGGGCCCAGCAGACACATCTGGGAGGTGGGGTCATCCGAGGCCAGATCCCAAGAGGCCTCTGGTTCCAGGCACAGGGGCTTGGATAGTCCCCTGGGCAATGGGGAGCTACGGACGAGTTTTGAGCAGAGGATTGACATGGTCAGATCTGGGTGTTGGCAGGGCCAGTGGTGGACAGCTGCCTGGAGGCAGGAGGCCAGGGCTTTGGCCATGGCAATGATTCGTTGCTGCCCCTGGGGCCCACACTAAGTCCCAACGGGGTTCCCCCAGCAAGGGCACCTACTCCAGGTAATGGGGGCTTCTCAGCCCTGAGCCTGCTGAGAGAATCTGGGCCGGGAGAGTAACCCTCAGGCCAGGACTGAGGCAGGCTCTACCCCACGCCAAGCCGGGTACCTGGCAGGGTTCCCATCCGTCTCATTTCCCCAGCTCGGTTTTCCAAGGATCTACAATTACTTTGGGCTGAATTCCCCAGATTCCAACCCGATCACAGCCCCACCCATCCAGATGCTCTTCCTCAATGCCAGCCTGGGGCTTTTCTGCCCATTGTGCCCGTGGGAGACCTAGGGAGGCCTTGGCCAGATTAGCAGGCAGGCCGGGCAGGCCTCGGGGATTGAGTGTCGCCCGGCTGCAGCACATGCTATCAGACCACCCGGGGACTTTCCAGCTGGCAGTGGGTGCCACTGCCCTGGAAAATCACTGACTTGTTTCTTTCAAGAAAAGGGCAAGCGGGCAGTAGGTAGAAGAAGGGTCCCTAGCACACTAGGCGCCCAGGGCCATGGGCATCAGCTTCAGGGAGCCCCCGGTGGTCCCCTCAACTCCCACATCTTGCTCCGTTGCTAAACAGGCCTGATCTGCCCAGCGCTGTGCTGAAACCCAACCTGCCTGCAGGTCGGCCTGAAACCGGCCGCCTGCCTTCTTCCAGCTCACCGTCCTGAAACCGGCCGCCCGCCTCCTTCCAGCTCACCGTCCCTTCGTGGGTACATAAAGCCAGATGACTGGTACACCTTCGGTGGAGGGTGGTCCAGCAAGTCCTCAAAAGCAAAATGACCACCCTACCCAGCTAGGTCCATGTCCCAGAGACTGAAAACGGAGGCTCAGACAAAAACCTGTGCCCGCATGTTCGTGGCAGCATGACTTACAGTAGTCCAGAGGTGGAAACAGCCCAAATGTCCACCAGCCATGAACGGATACACGAAACGTGGTCTAGCCGCGCGGTGGACTATCACTCAGGCTCACAGAGGAATGAAGCACTGCATGTCACCGCGTGGATGACCCTTGAAAACGTGGTGCTAAGTGAAAGGAGCGGGACACCAAAGGTCACATAACGAATGTTTCCATCGATGGGAAAATCCCTGGGAACAGAAAGCAGACTGGTGGTTGCCGGGGTCAGGGAGGGGAGGACGGGGAGGGACTGATGGGTACAGTTTCCTCCTGGGGTGGCGGAAATATCTGGGAACCTGACAGTGGTGGAGGTTGCACAACACCGAATGTATTAAATGCCACCGAACCCCGCACTTCAAAATGGCCCATTTTATGTTACGGGAATTTCACCTCATTAAATAAACACATAAAGCCGGGCGCAATGGCTCATACCTGTAATCCCAGCACTTTGGGAGGCTGAGGCAGGCGGATCCCCTGAGGTCAGGAGTTTGAGACCAGCCTGGCCAACATGGTTGAAACCCTGTCTCTACTAAAAATACAAAAATTAGCCGGGTGTAGTCCAGCTACTGGGGAGGCTGAGGCAAGAGGCTGTCTCGAACCTGGGATGTGGGGGTCGCAGGGAGTGGAGATCACACCGCTGTACTCCAGCCTGGGCGACAAAGCGAGACTGCAAGACTGTCTCAAAACAACAAAAGACAATCCCACCGATAACACTTCAAGTAGAGTGAATGTAGCCTGTGGCTTCCTGTCTAGGGCTTCAGGTCCTGAGAGCTGCCAGGAGATTAATGACAAACGCCTCCTCAGGGGACCACTTTGAGGCTACAGTATTGCAATAAGGCCCCTGCCGAGCCCAGCACACAGTAGGTGCTCAATTTGTTGCAGGCCCGATTCTTCCTCTGCGCGCACGCGCCCAGTCACCCCGATGGGAGAGAATTAACGGTGCAGCCTTTCTCCCTGCGGTCGTCTGAGCCTGCGGGTGGGTGGGTGGGGGGCTGGGTGTTTTATACCTCTATTTCATGGGTGTGGAAACTGAGGCTCTCAAGGTAGGGCGGAGCTGGAGTTGGGACCGGGTGGGCTTGGCTGGCTGCCTGCTCAGCGGCCTGCCTGGCCCATTTGCCATGGAGGGGCCATCAGGGTATCTATAAATGGAGGGAAACCCCGATGGTCTCGGAGTTGGGGTCTGCTGCTCGGAGGCAGCTGCAGACAGTCCCGAGTTGGTGGCTGCCACATCCCAAGCACGGTTCTCTCTGATTGGAAGGGGCTGCGTATCTGATTCAGCGGCCCGGAGAGCCATGGGACTTGTGATTGCGTGATTCTCGCATTCTGAGGCTCAGAGGCCTGGGGCGTGTGTGGCTGGGGTCCCACGTGTGAGTTGGGGTGACGTGTGGTCACCGGGGGTCCCTCGTGGAGCTGATGGGAAATGGCCCCCGAGGGTAGGGATCTGCTCGTGCCCTAGTGGGCGGGGCTATCCCTGGTAGGTGGGGCTATCCCTGGTGGGCGGGGCAGGTGCAGGGCTTGGGAAAGGTGTGGGTGCGCGGAGGGGTGCTGGCCACCACCATCTCACGGCCTCTGCCTCCTCTCCTCCACAGAGCACTGTCATCCGTGGTGGCCCTGGGAGCCAACATCATCTGCAACAAGATTCCTGGCCTCGCCCCGCGGCAGCGTGCCATCTGCCAGAGCCGACCCGATGCCATCATTGTGATTGGGGAGGGGGCGCAGATGGGCATCAATGAGTGCCAGTACCAGTTCCGCTTCGGACGCTGGAACTGCTCTGCCCTTGGCGAGAAGACCGTCTTCGGGCAAGAGCTCCGAGTAGGTAAGGTCGCCTCTGGGCTCAAGGGGCCCAGCCATCACGGCCAGCGCAGGGGGCCAGGCCACCCACTGATGCCAGCCTCCCACTGGCGACTTCTTTGGCTTCCCTACAGGGCACCGCCGTGTGGGGGACAGGGGAGGCCTCAATGGGAGCCAGGCTGTTTGTGCAGATGAGGGTCCTTGCTCGGGGCCGGGGGACATCGTCTGACGTGGATGTGGGCCTGCAGGCTGGTGGTGTGGCGGTGCTGGCCATGGCATGCAGTGGTTGGGGTCTAGAAGCTGTGTAGAGAGAGGCACTTTGCCTCTTCTGGCGACATCTCTGCTCCTGTATCTGGACAGCAGGGAATATTGACACTTCCTGCATGGGGTAGGTAGTCAGGGCACAGGAGGGGCGGGATGAAGCCCCAAGACTGGAGGGGCTTCCAAGTAGAGAGAGTCACGTGAGCTGTGCAGGATCCTTCAGCATGCATGACACATGCAGCACTGGGAATCCGAGGTCGGAGGGCAGGGCAAGTGGGAGGGGATGCGGACAAGCAGTCTGGGCTGTGGAGGGGGTGGGCCTCTGGTTTAGTGGACACCAGGCAAGCACCAAAACCTGCCAGGTGGGCTGGCAAGATCCCTGCTGACTGTGCACAGTGCCTGATGCCACAACCCCTCCCTGTCCTCACAGCCTTGGGGTAAGGCTCCATCATGCCCATTTTACAGACAAGGAGACTGAGACCCAGAGAAAGGCTTTAAAAAGTGATTTTAGGGCCAGATGTGGTAGCTCACACCTGTAATCCCAGCACTTTGGGAGACTGAGGCAGGTGGATCACCTGTCAGGTCAGGAGTTTGAGACCAGCCTGGCCAACATGGTGAAATATCACCTCTATTAAAAATACAAAAAATTAGCTGGGCATGGTGGCGGGCACCTGTAATCTCAGCTAAGTGGGAGGCTGAGGCAGGAAAACTGCTTGAACCTGAGAGGCAGAGGGAGGTTGCAGTGAGCTGAGATTGAGCCACTGCACTCCAGAGTGGGTGACAGAGTAAGACTCTGTCTCAAAAAAAGAAGTGATCTTTGGAGGCTGACCTGGGTTTGAATCCAGCTGTGTGACCTTGAGCTTATCACTCGGGGTTGCTCAGGGTCTCAGGTTTCCCACTGGTGACGTGAGCTCCAAGCCGGTAGGCCCTCGCCTGGGTCCCTGAAGCTCTCCTGCGTACTCAATAGACTGTGTTGTGTGCATGAGAGTGGGGCTAGTGATGTGCCCTGGCCTCCAGGCTGTGGTGAGGGCCAGAGGAGGGGGGATGACTCGGGCACAGTGCCAGGCTTGCAGGGGTGCCCAGCCCATGGGCATAACTTGTCCTTCTGATCCCGGAGCTGAGCAGAGCCGCAGCTGCCGGGACACAGGCCAGAGCTAGGTTCTGCAGGGCTTGGAACGCTGGTGTGGGGCTGGGGGTGGCGCAGGGGAAAGCCCCTAGGGGCCCCTTTGTGGTGAGCAGCCCGTGGGTGGCGCCTGGCACAGCGAGGAGGGTGGCACCGCCTGCTCCCTGGGGCCCCACCACCCAAGTGCAGCTCCCTCCCTGCAGGTGCCAGCTGTGGCAGGCGGGGCTGCCCATCCACCCGGTAGGGAGGGCGTTGGCATGGTGCTCGCTTATGCCCGGGCCCATCTGCCTGCCCGGCCCCTCCTTGCTGAGCTCTCGGGCTCGGAGGCAGCTGTGAGTGCCCCTGCCCCCAGGGAGTCGTGGTGGAACTGAGTTCAGGTGTCCCTCGACGCTACTGCTAATCCTCGCCCTCACCTTGCTGGGAAGGGGCAGACGTGGAAATGCCCTGCACCTCCACTGAGGGCTGGGAGATTAGACTTTATTTGGGAGCATAAGACATGGGGTGAGGGACATAGGGGCCACCTTAGGTGTCTCTGTGGGGTCCCCGAGCTCGCCTGGGATCAGGCTGCAGTCATACGACTGGTGTCCTGCTTAGTTGTGTGTCCCGTTCTGTCCCGCGATCCTGGGAGTGCTACATCCCGTCTCAGGCTCTGCTGCTATGGATCCCGCCGGACACCCCCCTTACATTCCCCAGCGTCTGGGAGGCAAACCCACACCCACCATCCTCATCTCACACCCTTGATCACCCCCCCGCTCTTGGCCTGGGCCCTCGTGACCTTCCTGGTGCCGACTGTCCCCCGTCTTCCCTGGCTTCTGGGCCCCGGCTTGTAGCCTGTGCTTCCTCCCATCCCTCTGGCTGCCCCTTCTCTGCCCAGTCCCAGCTGGGCAGTGCCGGCTCCTCCAGGTGCACCTCGGCCCCTTGGTCCCCTTGGCGGCCTGAGTGTCTGGCCCCTCAGCTACGGCCTCACTCCTGCTCGAAGCTTCCATTCCTCTCAACCCATGCGGACCTCTGGCCTGGCACACTCAGCACCCTGTTACTTGACTCTCCCGTCCACAGCCCTAGTTGCTGAGTTAAACAGAAGCTCTTCCTGCAAAACCTTCAATAGCTCCCTATGGCCTCGGGATAATGTTAACTTCTCAGCCTGGAGTGTGAGTGGCTGCCTCCCATGTTCATCCCGGTTCCCCCCATCCCTTCTGAAAACCAGAGCTTCAGGCGTATGTGGCTCTTCCTCCCCAAGCAGACCAGGCCCCGTTCCCCTTCCAGGGCTCAGCTGTGGGGAGTCATGGGCAGGAAGAGGGCCTGATCAGGGAGGGCAGCCATGTCCAAGGCCAGCTGGGTGCCCTGGCACGGGCTGGGAGCTGGGCCGTAGGCTGGCAGGCTGCCGGGACACATGGGAACAGCTGCTCAAGCGGTGCCAATTAATGATTGGCTCCGAGAGGAGAACTGGCCTGCGTGGGTGGGACAGCCCCTTTCAGGCCTTGGCCTTGGGCTGTGCCTAAATCGAGAGGGCTGAAAGGGTACCCTTAAAAGGGCAAGTCAACGCCCTGTGCAAATTCCAGTCCCTTTTCCATCACCTGGTGTGGTTGCTTGTGTGCGTCTGGGGTGATGTGACATGTTTCTTCTGAAGGATGGCCCTGTGCCGCTCTGCCCTGGGTCCTGGGTCCCAGTCACTCTGCTCCCCTCAGAGGCTCAAGGCTCCCACTAGGCTCCCCTCCACTGCTGGGGTCTCCCTTATGCCTGCAGGCCTCCTGAGCCTCATGTGTCGAGAGAGGCCTGTGGCTCTCCCAGGCCCCTAACTTACCTCTTCTGGTGATGGAAGTCAGCTTAGCGGTGACTGTCCCCCGCTGAGCAGTCTTCTGCCATGGTGGGGGCAGAAGAACAAAGGGGCGGCCTGAGTATCACGAGAACCTTGTATCCCAGGAAAGTCTGTTGGAAACCTGAGGCCCCCAAGCAAGGCAGGGAGTTTCTTTTTTTTGTTTTTGAGATGGAGTCTCACCAGGCTGGAGTGCAGTGGAACCATCTCGGCTCACGGCAACCTCTGCCTCCCCAGTTCAAGCAATTCTCCTGCCTCAGCCTCCTGAGTAGCCGGGACTACATGTGCATGCCTCCACACCCAGCTAACTTTTGTATTTTTAGTAGAGACGGGGTTTCACCATGTTGGCCAGGCTGGTTTCTATCTCTTGACCTCTTGATCTGCCCACCTCGGCCTCCGAAAGTGCTGGGATTATGGGTGTGAGCCACCGCGCCCAGACGCAAGGCAGTTTCTAACAGGTGCCATTGTCAAATCAGGGTTGTCAGCAAGGGCTTCCTGGAGGAGGTGACCCAGGCCAGCCTGGAGGTGAGAGAAGGGAAGGGGGGCACCAGGTGGGTGGAACAGCATGTGCTGAGGCCCCAGGGCCAGAAAACTGAGAGCATTTATCAGGAATGACAAGAACTTCCAGGGCTAACAGGAGAGGCTGGAGGGTGGGGGCAGGGCTGGAGCACCAGTGAAGCTCTGGAGGGCCCAGGAGGCACAGGAGGTTCTGAGCAGGTGAGAGCCTTCCCTCTGTGGGTCATTTCCTTCCAAGCACTTTGCTGCCCCCGCTGGAACCCAGAGACCTCCCGGACCACTGGTCTGTGCCTGGGGCAGTGGCTGCGTGATCTCAGGCCCCCCAGCCCCACCCTCAAGCTGCCAGGGAACACTGAGTCCTGCCTATCATGTGCCGGCCAAAGACATGACCAGGCATAGGGACTGCCCCTAATCCATGCTCATGTGAGTGGCCCGGGACACCAGCACAGCTGTCACCAGGGGTGAGCTCTGCATAGGGAGTGTCTTCTGGGCTGCACACAGCATGGGCTCAGCAAGGGCTCTTGGCTGCTGGACAGTCTGAGGGGCCAAGGGACCCGTGTTGGGGTGTCTGAGAGGCCAGGGGCGGTGGGCACAAAGGGTGACTCCCAGGCCAGGTGCATCTGTGGCCCTGTGGGGCTTTGCAGTCTGGGCCCAGGGACCCCCTGACGCCCAGCAAGGACAAGGCCTCAGGGCTGTGCTGTTCATTCTGGTGGCCCCAGACCACTCTGGCAGGGAAGTGTTTCCAATATGGTGTGTACCAACCAAGCTGTGCCGTAGGTGTAGATCGAAGTCCAAGATACACATGGATTTTGAAGACTCAAACCCCGAAAGCAAGGACAGTATCTCTTGAATAACTAACTCTTCCACTGATTACATATTGAGATGGTAAGATTTTCGATATATTGGTTAAATAAAATATACTATAAAATTAAGTTCAATAGCTGGGCGCAGTGGCTCACACCTGTAATCCCAGCACTTTGGGAGGCCGAGGCGGGTGGATCACTTGAAGTTGGGAATTCAAGAGCAGCCTGACCAACATGGTGAAACCCCATCTCTACTAAAAATACAAAATTAGCTGGGTGTGGTGTTGCACACCTGTAATTCCAGCTACTCGGGAGGCTGAGGCAGGAGAATTGCTTGAACCTGGAAGGCGGAGGTTGCAGTGAGCCGAGATCACACCAGTGCACTCCAGCCCAGGCAATGCAATGTGAAACTGTCTCAAAAAAAAAAAAGGTCACCAAAATTATTTTCACTTTTCTGAATGTGGCTACTGGAAGATTTCCACTGACACCTGCAGCTCTCGTGAGACTTCCATCAAGTGGTGCTGCACCTGTAGAGGTTGGGAGACAGTGGCCCCGAGTCATCTGGTGAGGGACAGAGGGGACATTTGAACCTGGATCTGACCATCACTCCCAGGACACTATCCTCCAGTGTGGGGTGAGGCAGTCTGAGGGCAAGGGTCACTGACCAGCTGTTTCTAGGGGAAAGCTAGAGCCGGGATGGGAGGGCAGTACCTTCACTGGGCCTGGTTGTTCTTCAGCCTGCATTCATTGAGTGCCTGCTGTATACCAGGCCAGCGTTTGCACCCAGGACATGATGGGTGAGCACAGGCCAATGAGGCCAGGCTGGGAGGCAATGCCTGCTGGGCCCAGTCTCGAGCTGGCCACACCCTGGTGGTCTGCAGGCCCCAGGCTGAGGATCCTGGTCACTCCCCACCTCCACCCTCATCACAGGGGCGCAGCCCAAGGCAGCACAACAGACATTTCTGAGGCTCAGGGGCCAGGCATCCAGGACTGTAGGGACACCGGGGACCTTGGAGGTCAGAGTCAGAAAGACTTTCCTGGTGGTGAAGCTGCCTAAGCCCACGCCTGACTCGGGTGGGATAAACCAGGTCCACCCCTCCCCAGGAAGGCAGCACAGTGGAGCCCTGGAGGATGGAACCTGAGGGGCTGTGGCCCTTCCTGGGGTGGCACGGAGCCCCTGTGGGCTGGGCGGTGGCTGGTCCTCCGGTCCCAGATCCTTCCACATGGCCCTCTAAGGCCACCTGGAACTCGTCCAAGTTAGGAATTTTCCATCCTCCTGGGCAGGGCCCTGACAGACAGGACAAGAGTGGGGTGGGGATGGGGTCTGGCCACGGAGAGGCCACTGCCAAGGACACAGGCCCCACCTGCCTGGGTCCCACTGTGTGACCCTGGGTGCAGCCGGGTACCCTGGGGGCCTTGGTGCCCCACCTGCCCCAGGAGGGGCTGAGACGGGCTGGGACTCTGCCAGGGTTTGGGTCTCTCCTCAGAATGGGGACAGGGAGGTCCCCACAGAGCTTCCTACATAGGTTCCATGGGCAAAGGCTCCAGAGCCCTGGGCCACAGAGGCAGGACACAGAGCCCAGGGTGGGTAGGGCCCCTCCCTCTGCCTCACGGGGGCACAGCTGGCCTGGTCCTCAGCCACCACCCAGCCTGACTCCTGCCGCCTTTCCGGGAGGATCGTTTTGTTCATGGCTGGAGCCCATCCTGAGGCCCTGCCTGGGCTGGGGACTGTCACATGGCTACCTTGGGGCCTGTGGTCCACTCATCACAGAAGGGGAGCCTGAGCTCACAGGGAGACCATGTGACCCACCCAAGGCCATGTGGCCCCCAGGGCCCAAGGAGCCCACAGGCTCTCAGGAAACTGCCCGTCAGGATCCAGGTGCCAGGAGGTCCTGGGGCAGCCCCAGGGAGGAAGGGGTCTCTGTGCCACCTCACACAGGTGGGTGCTGGCTTTGCCAGAGCACTCCTGAGGGCAGGCCACCCTGGGCTGGACACAGGAGGGGCCTCCCGGGCTCCCCCATGCCTTGGGTCTGGGAGAAGGCTCCCGGAGGTCCAGGTCCTGTCCACTCGGAGCCTTGTTCCCACCTGGGGGCTGCCCCTTGGCGTGTGAGGGCCTCTGCTGGGTCGGAACAAAGGCCTGAGGCGCGCGGGCGCCGGCATGTTTGGACCTGGCATGACTTTTTCCAATGATCTGTTTATGACAACGGCAGGGAAGAGCTTAGTGTGGAGACGCTGACTCAGCCTAAGCCGGGGTGGGGGCCGGGCGGGGCTGGAGAGAGACGGAGGGACAAAGAGGGACAGAGAGGGACAGAGGGAGAGGGAGAAACAGAGAGGGAAGGACAGAGATGTGTAGAGAGACATACAGAAAGAGGGCAGTACACCTGGCACACACGCATGCATACACTCATACATGCCCTCACACACACACACACGCCCTCACACGCACACATGCACACACACACATGCCCTCACACATGCACACACATGCACACACATGCCCTCACACGCACACATGCACACACACATGCCCTCACGTGCACACACGCACACACATGCCCTCACACGCACACATGCACACACACGCCCTCACGTGCACACACGCACACACATGCCCTCACACGCACACATGCACACACATGCCCTCACACGCACAC
>CM052648.1:3912179-3955979 GCA_028533165.1 Leontopithecus rosalia
CCCCCCCCCCAGTGTCTGTCAGCAACAGGCCCTTCGCCTGGGTGAGATGGGCATGGGGGGGTCCAGACAGGGGTGATGGTGGACAAGGTGCTTCGTCCCTGCCCTTCTGACGGCAGCCTCCCCTGGAGGGGAGTGCTCAGCCCAATAAAAGCTGGAATCGGAGAAGTGAGTGTGTGTGGAGTCCCCATGCGACGCACCTGCAGCTGGAGCCTCACCAGTGGGCACACATGCTCTGCCCACCCAGGACGAGCCCCCGAGGCCCTCATGTGCCTGCAACCCTCTGGCTTCCTCCTCTGTGGGCTGTCCCTCCCATCCTCACACCGGAGACCCTTGCCCAGGACCCACCCTGGAGCTCGAGTCTCACTTGCCTGCCTCCAGGTACCTGTGGCCTGGCCTCACCCAGCCAGGGGCACTGGGGTGCTGGGCACAGACCCTGAGGCCTTGCTGGATAGCACCAGGCTGGGGCTGCAGACAGAAGGGCCGTAGGCCTGGCACCTGGGGGGTTCCTGGGGGCTGGGCCAGAGCTGCTGTAAGAAGAAGGGACAGCAGGGACAGCAGGCCCCACCAGCACCTGTACCTCTGCTCCCCTCTGACCAGGGTGGGGTCTGACTCCCAGGGTCCATGTAGGTCCATCCAGCTGGGTCTGGTGGATTTTGGCTCAGCAGCCCGGGGACCTGCCATGCCCTCACCAGGCCTGGGAAGGCAGCACGAGGCCCCTGAAGCTCAGCAGCCACAGGCCACAGGCTCCGCCGCTCCTCCCCAGAGCCGGCCTGCGGCAGGGCCTCCAGCCTGCAGCCTGCGGGAGCCGTGCACGGGGCAGAGCGCTCCCCTGAGGGCCGGAGGCATGTGGCAGGGCCGGTTTGGCCACTGCCCGCTGTCCCAGCAGCCTGGCATCGGGCGGAACTGCTGATCAAACAGACCCAGCCTGGGCCCCCACGGATCTGGCCCCAGACCCAGGTCCCAGTGGAGGGGCCTCCCGGTGGGCTTCTCGAGGGGAATGGACCCCCCGACACAGGATGCAAAGAATGGGTATTAGCTAGAAAAAAGCAGCCCTCTTCCTTACTGACGCATGGGCAGCCCCTGGGGGAACCCTCCTGGATGTATGGCCTCAGTCTCTCCATCTAAGAGCAGGGGGTGGCCCGGGGCCAGGACTTGGTGGTTGGTGGGGCCCACGGGGCTGGCGTGCATGGGGCCTGGGCCGGGCAGTTTGGCAGGAGGCCCTGGTTCCTGTGAGACAGTAATCGAATCAGCAGTGCTGGCGGGAGCGGCACGCCGGGGTCCGGCTACTCCCACAGGCCCAGGAATGAGGAAGCCTCTGAGATGCCCGGCGCTGGTGCCCAGACTGCACTGATTTCTTGGCCACGGTTCAACCCCCGCCCAGCCCCCTCGGGCTGCCCTGCACATCCTCCCAGGGGGCCTGCTGGAGGCCTCGCCCATGCTGCTGGCTGGCCCGGAGGCCCACCTGACCTCAGCCCGGCCTCCACCTCTAAGGCCAGCATTTTGGGAGCATTTCTTCCAGGCCAGCCCCTCAAGCCCCACTCAGTGGCTCAGCACTGCATGGGGTGAGGTCCCCACGTACTCAGCCCTGGCCAGCCCTGCCCCGCTGGTGTTGCCCATGCCAGGGGGCTTCCTGCCCCTCTGATTGGCCCAGGCAGTTCCCGCACCGGGCCTGCCTCACTGCTGCTCCCAGGCAGAGGCCAGTCCCGGGGGCCTCACTGGGTAAGGTGTCGGGTCGCAATGGCTGGGAGGGCCGGAGATCTGGGAGCCCATCCCTATCTTGGCTGGCCGGCCAGTTCCTTCGAAGCTTCAGTTCTGCCCTGGCTGGCCCCGACTTCAGACCCTTCAGCATCCTCCCCACTTCCCCCGCGGTGCCTGTGCCCAGAGCTGCCTGTGTGACAGGCCGCCCATGTCGGGGGATGCAGCAGCTGACTGAGGCCGCCTGGGAGCTGGAAAGGGCCTTCTTTGCACTTGTTCCTCCAGGCCTCTGAGCCTGGCCTTCCTGCTCTGCAGAACGGACGTAAGGGGGCAAAGCCTGTGCCCTCCTGCCACCTGGTCCCCTCCTCTTCCCTGGAGGAGCCACATCCTTCCCGAGCTGGCTCACTGCTGAGCTGCAGCCCCGGCTCCCACCCTGCCCTGTCCGACAGGGCTGACCTTGCCATCCCCTCAGCACTATCTGGTGGCCAGAGCACACGGAGCCCTGTGCCCCTGGAGGGCAGAGGGTGTCTCCTTAGTGCGGCCCTTGCAGTCCTTCCTGGCCCACTCCCTGTGTCGGGCACAGAGGAAGCCTCTCCTCCTGTGCCTGACACAGGGAGTTCCCTTCAGAGGTGAGAAGCTCTCTGCTCACCCTTGTTCATTGGTTCCACAGATGTTTTTGTCCCTCCCATGTGTCCAGCAAAAGAACTGCCCACAGGAAGGTGATAGTCTGGAGGGGGCGTGAGACCATAAACATCTACTACAAAGACAGCAGGTGTGATAAATCATCAATACTCAGCATGGGAGGAGGTCATCACGGCTCAGGAAGAGCCAGAGGCAGAGCAGGCCACACAAAGACAGCAGCCAGACACCTGGGAGCGGAGGGAGTGAGGCGTGGAGGGCGTGGAGGGCGTGGACCGTGCTCCAGGGCCGAGGCTGGGGGTGGGAGAGGGACTGATGGCCAGGAGCTGTCGGAGGCCGGCGGCTGGGACAGAGTGAGGCGGGAGAGTGCAGAGGTGTGGCTGGGCAGACGGCAGCGTCCTTGTGGGCCACCAAGAGGATGTGGCCTTTTATCTCAGTGACTCGATGGGCACTGCAGGGCTGGTGGCAGACAAGGACATGGTCTGCCTTCATTTCTAAGAGGGTCCCTGAGCTGCAGTGCAGAGGAAAGTCTGGGGGCGAGAAAGGAGGCAGGAAGAGGGCAAGGAGGTCACTTTCAGGTCAGGGCAAGCGGTGCACCGGAGAAGCATGGGGTTCTGGAGGCATTTCGTGGGCAGATGGGGCGTCCCCGCGCAGAGGTCAGGCAGGCCCTGGGCAGTGACCCCAGGGAGGGGAAGCCCAGAGGAGGCAAGGGTGTGCCTGGCCCAGGCGGGGCACCCCAGCTATCTTCGGGTGTGGGGGGACTTGCTAACGGGCGCCCCCAGGGGTGGGGAAAGGAGCCAGGATGCAAGCTCGTTCGGGAACCTAGGGTGGGAGGCACCTGTCCCTCGTTCACCCAGCGACTCCCTGGGGCCACTTGCCCTGGGCTCTCCCAGCGCCCTGCAGACCCCTCTCCTGGGGGGCTCCCTATGTTCATGCCAGGCTGCAGCCCCGCACTGCTCTGCCCATCCAGGTACCCAGGGCTGCAGTGTCCCCGTCCTTCCCAAACCCCGTGAAGTGGCTGACCATCATTTCCCCATGTCCACCCTGCACTCCCACCCCCCACTCCGCACAGGCCCTGCAGGCTTCCCAGCCTCCGGTGGGCCCTGGCTCCCCCTCACTAGGCTCCTGGGTCTGCACACCAGCCAGCTGGGGCCAGTCAGTCTAGGACTGTCCCGGCCTGGCCTTGGCAGTTCCCTGAGGTGGAGACACAGCTGCTTCACCCGGGCACGCTCCGGGGCTCAGCGGGCATGACGCTTCTTCCAGGACAGGGTTGAGGCTGCCTGCCTGGGCGTGGCCCGCCCGGCCCTGCCAAGCCTTCCGCAGCTGCAATGGGCAATCTCCATCCCATAATCGTTTTCTGCCACCTTTCCTACACCCGTCGCTGGTGGTGAAGTCAAAACTTGGCACGAGACCCGGAGCTCCAGACCCGGCCTTGCCCAACTCTGGGTGGGGCGGGAGGAATCCCTGCGGGGATGCGGAGATGCACCTATTTTTAGCCTTAAGAAGAAAACCGCACCACACACATATGCAACACAAATATTTGTTTTTATTCTTAAAAGAGCTCGAATGGAGGGTTTGGGGCCTGAAGCACACGCTTGGTTGAGTCACCCCACAGGACCCACCCCGCACAGCCTCCCACTCCGGAGAGCCTCTCAGGTGCCCCCTCCCTGAGCTCCCCAGCCCTTCCTGAACTCGCTAGGCAACCTCACCGGCTTGCCCTTGCTCCGGCGCCTCCTCTCAGGTGAGCTGTGCAGCGATGCCCCGCATCCTCAGGCTGGCTGGAGCCCTCCCCGCTCCCCCGGGGATGCCCTTCCCTGCCCAGGACTCCCTGCAGCCATTGGCGGGGCCTCAGTGAGCTGCATGGGGGTGGGCGTCCTCCTACTGGGGGTGCTGCTCCGATTGCCCCTTCTTGGCCCCTGAGCTGTGCCCCAAGAAAGCAAGATGTCCCCCAGGAGCTCCCAGGCTGAGAGGCCCAGGAAGGGTGGCTGAGCTGCCGGTGGGGACAGCAAAGAGGCTTCCATGCTGGGGACCTGGGGCTGCTGCAGCGAATGACACAAATGGGTCCTGAAACAACATTTATCGTCTCACAGTTACGGAGGCCGGAGTCTGAAGTCGGTAACCCCAGGCCCAAATCCAAGGGTGGGCGGGGCTGAGCTCCCTCCGCTCCAGGGGAGGACCCTCCCAGCCCCTGCTAGCCTTTGATGGCTGCCGGAGCCCTTGGCTTGCAGTGGCAGCACCCGTTCTTAGAGGGCAGCATCTTCAAATCTCCCTGCCCTCCTCTTCCCACGGCCTCGGGGCGAAGGCTCCCTCTGCCTCCCTCTTAAAAGGATGCCTGTGATTGTATTAGGGCCGGCCCGGATCATCCCGGATAATCCCCCCATCTCAAAATCCTCCACTCAACCCCATCTGCCTTGCAGGGCAACCTCTCCAGAATCCAGGGATCAGGGGCTGGACATCCTGGCGAGTCATCATTCAGCCTCCTGCAGGAAACCTGGGTAGGGAGGCTCGGCGAAGACCCCAGAGGCAGCTCCTCTGGAGCAGGGGACGGAAGAGGGTCCATCGGAGAAGACCCCAGAGGCAGCTCCTCTGGAGCAGGGGACGGAAGAGGGTCCATCAGAGAAGACCACAGAGGCAGCTCCTCTGGAGCAGGGGACGGAAGAGGGTCCATCGGAGAAGACCCCAGAGGCAGCTCCTCTGGAGCAGGGGACGGAAGAAGGTCCATCGGAGCCGACTACAGCTGGGCATCCGGAATTGGGGTTTGGGAAGAAAATTGAGGTCCTGGTGCTTCACAGCACAGCAGGCACGATTGCTGGTTGGGTGGGGGACAGCGTGGCAGGCCTGGGTGAGCGCCGCCTTTGACATGTGGGGCCCCTGTGTGCAGCAAAGCACCTGGCCCTCAGCCAGGCTCAGGTCGTCCTGGCCCCTGCTCGAGGGCTTCCGTGGGCATCAGGAATTAGGTGTGGTGCAGAGCCGATGTCCGGTGACCAGTGGCTCTTACCATTCCTGTGCCCCACCAGGCCTTCTGCCAGGAATCATGATCCCTCAGTCTCTCTGTGGAATCTCCCCGGACCCCCTCATCTGCCTGTGGGTCAGGTGAGGCCGTGAGACTATGAGTCCCCAACTTTGTCCCCTGAACACTCCTTCCAAGACCCAACTTGCATCCCGCCACCCTATCCCCTCTGCCCAAGCACCACCTCTGTCCCTTCAACTCTGTGCCCTCCTACCATTTCTCAGCTGCCACTTGAGTGACTTTAGTCACACACACATCAGACTGCACCAGCAGCCGGTCCAAAACCTCCAAGGATGTCCCTAGTCCTGACACTCTCAGGTCTGTGCCTGCCCGGGTTCGCTAACTTCCGTTAAACAAGTCCCCTCTTGGACCGTGGCACCCTCAGCCCTTCTGCCCCTGCCTCTCCCCACAGACCTCCCTGTGGCCATCCTGTGGATCCTCAGGCCTCACCCCCAGGCTCCCACCTAAAGATGCCGCCTAGTCACTGGCTACTGAGAGCGGCCCCCAAGCCTCTGGTTTGTTCTGACTGACATGTATGCCCCTGGTTGGGGGTAGAGGCAGGCTTGTCACCACAGTAGCCCAGTGACAGAGCCCAGGGCATGGCAGGCACACAGCGATCTTTTGTGGAACCAGTGGATATTTTCCAGATATTGGCTCAACGGTGAGATGATGCCAAGACACCAGCTCAGAGGAAGCCCAGGGACAGGGCTTGCACACTCAGGAAAGAAGAATGTCAAAGTACAGAACCAAAGGCCAGGCAGAGGATGCAGGAACCTGGCTGGACACCATGGCTCAGGCCTGCAATCCCAGAAACTTGGGAGGCCAAAGCAGGAGGATTGCTTGAATCCAGGAGTTTGAGACCAGCCTGGGCAACATAGTGAGACCCCATCTCTATTTTTTTTTTTTTTTTTTTGGAGACGGAGTCTTGCACCGTCACCTGGGCTGGAGTGCAATAGCATGATCTCAGCTCACTGTAGCCTCCACCTCCTGGGTTCACCCGATTCTCCTGCCCCAGCCTCCTGAGTAGCTGGGATTACAGGCATGTTGAGAAATGCTGAGTGTATGATAAAATATGTCGTTTGCTAAGAACAGTGTCAAGGAAAACCTAGCCTCCCCCCAAGTGGAAAACAGCTTGGGGCATTCTAAAGTAGCAAAACGGTGTATGTATATCATACACCGGTGAAAACAATTCTTTAAACAGGCCTATGTGACCTGCCCCGTGGCTCCCTCGTGGAGAATACTTTCTAGTTTGTCGGTGATCAGTGGTAAGTGGGCGCCAGCTGCCTACCTAGTTTATCTTGGCTCTATGAGAAGACACCGAACACCTGTTAGCTAACAATAATCACCTGTTCTGTGAGACTAATTACCTGGGTCAGAATCAGCGAGAGGCTCTCGGCCTGGAACGCTGTCAGCCCTGAGGCTGTCAGCTGGGAAGGCTGCTGGCCCCGGATGGTCCCACTTTGCTGTTCTATCTGGGTGTCTGCTTCTTAATGCCTTCAGCACCGCCTGGGTGCGGGTCTCCACTGCCTCACTGGTCTCGGTACAGGTGCCACCCCCACATCTGTCTAATTTTTGTATTTTTAGTAGAGACGGAGTTTTACTATGTTGGCCAGACTGGTCTCGAACTCCTGACCTCGTGATCCGCCCACTTCAGCCTCCCAAAGTGCTGGGATTACAGGCGTGAGCCACTGTGCCCAGTCCCCATCTCTATTTTAAAAATTAAAAATCAAAATAAAGAGAGGATGCAGGAGCCTGCCAGATGCACCAGGACGCTCAGAGGCGATGCCGACGCCCCCTCTTCCCACCCCAGGCCTGGTCCCTCCCAGCCCAGCTGTGCTCAGGTGGCGAAGAGAGCACGAGCTCAGGGTGTCCGTTGACTGTATTTATTGAGCATCGCCAAATGTCAAGACTTCCCTGGGAACACTGTTCTGAGAGTGTCAGATCCAGGAACACTCTGGGGCTGGGGGACCCTGATGGGGCCCTCAACCCATCCACCCATCCTTAGGGTCTGGAGACCTTTCCGGAGAAGAACGGAAGGTGGGCATCTTTCTGGTGTGCCCGGAGCCTGGCACACAGCAGGGCTCAGCAAATACTTTTTGAACCAAATCACACAGGACAATTGGCCCCAGTGGATCAAGAGGAGTTCATCTCTGTCCTCACGCTGGGAGGGGTCTGGGGGGCAGCCAGGCGGCAGAAGCTGTAGAGCCACGTGGGAGGAAGAGGGGCTTGGGGCCTGGCTGGCTGGTACGGCTGACCCAGAGGCCACGAAGCCAGATGTCATTTCGGGGTGCAGAGTATGGGAGGGCTCTGGGGCACATCTGATTCGGTGTAGAGCTCAGGGCGGGTACCAGGGCCCGCTCAGACAGGGTCTGGCCCTCAGAACCCCTTTAGAGGGCACTCCACTGTGATGGTTTTACGAGTCAGAGTCCCACAAAAGGGCTGGTTTGACAAAGGGGCTCTGCTGCTCAAAACACTGGAAAACCACGAAGTAAGTCCAGCCCTGAGGTTGTACTCGAGGCTCTGTGGAGCCCCCTAGGTATGGTACTGGCTGACCCCGGGCCACAGCCATCTGCCCAGGGCCAGGGGCTGAACCCCAAACAAAGGCTCCCTGAGGCGGGCTATTGGCTTCTGCAGACCCGAGGGGGTGGCCCTGGACGGAGCCCGTCACCACGCTCATGACCTGCCACCCACACTCAGCCCTGGTGAGAGCTACCCCGGGAGACTGTGCTAGAGTGCTGCTGAGTGAGAGCACCACAGGAAGGAACAGTTCCAGAAACTCTCGGAGAGCTTCCGGGCACATTAGTTACAGTCGCCGAGGTTGTGGGTCAGGGTGGGTGGCACAGAGAGCCTTGTCACCAGGCACAGGTTGGCTCACGCAGGGTTAGGACACACTGGTCCACCTGCCACGTCCCAGGAGGCCTGGCTGCTGCTCTGCCTGTGGGTGCTGCTTTGGGGGGAACAGGGCGAGTGGGCAGAGCATGCCTGTGCCCCGGGGCGTGCAGGGCCCAGTGTGACCCATCTTATGAAACCGACCCCATACCATCCGGCCCCAGGCCCCCCGGGCAGACCCTGTGAGGCGACAAAAGTGTGGATCCTTCCAGAAGGAGCTTCCTGGCAATGAGACCAGACAAGGTCCCCAGGCAGGCCCTGGGCTCCGTGAGAGGCGGGGAGGGCGGTGGGCCACAGAGGAGGCAGTGCCGCCCCCGATGCCCAGGGTGGAATCCGACCTTCCCAGCCTGACTGATGGTGAGGTGGGGAGGACTGCAGGGAGCTCAGGCCGGCTGGCTTCTGTCCTGAGTGCCCGCAGGGGAGGGGAGCTCTGGGAGGCCTGAGGGACCCTGGGGCATCAGGGGCTGGATCCAGAGGGTGCAGGGCCAGGAAACCGCCCCCCCCAGGCCACTGCCTGCCCCACCCCAGGGCCAGGGAATCACCTGGCCACTTCTGGGCAGGTCCCACCCACTGGGTGCTCTAAGACCCTCACACAGGGGTCACAGCCGCCAGCCGCCACTGCTGATCACCTTCTTTGTGGGAAGGTCCCTCCTCGTGGGCCCCACACCAGTACCTGCTGAAGCCTCCCAAACAGTGAAAGAATGGATTGAACCCAGGAATGAAAGGCAAGTACAAGAGTGAGTGAGTGAACGAAGGAGAGAGTGGGAGGAAGGAGACACCACGAGGGAATGAATGAATGAATGAATGAATGAATGATGAATGAGCAAGTGAATGAATAAGTGAATGAGTGAACACACAAGAACAAGTGAACGGTAGAATAGACAAAGAACAAGTGAGTGAATACGTGAGTCAATGAATGAGTTCTCGAAGCTCCAGTTCTGCCTTAGAAGCGAGCAGGAGCCTTCTCCAAAGAGCGGATGCCCCCCTCGCCTTTCCACGCCATGCAGGACCACACAGGTCAGCCCCAGAACCGCAGAGATCCATCGCTGCTGGGAGCCCAAACATCCCCAGGTTCCGGTGAGTAGGGCCAGAGAGCCCCATGCTGAGACCCACAGGACCGCAGGGGTCTTTCTCGGGGCCACTGCTCCTGGCTGGGTCTGCCGGCTCACTGTCCCTTGCCCAAGGTGACCATCCAGCCTCCTCTGCCAGCTAAACTGTGCATCCTTCGAGACCTGTTCACATGTCGCCTCCTCCAGGAAGCCCCAGCACTGCACAGATGAGCTCAGGGGCAGGAGTTCCAGCGCCCAGTCCCTGCTGATCTGCTCCAGGCACTGTGAGGGGCCATGCCATGCAGCCACCCAGTGCAGTCCCATGACCCCACCCCTTTCCCGGCCCGGAGCAGAGCCTGAACCCCTGAGAGGCTGGCAGGACCCTGCACAGAACGGGGCCGTCCAGGGTTTGGGACCTGTCATGGCCTTGATGTCAGTGCCCAGCCCCCTTCCTTCCGCGTAGACCTAGATCTGGGTATCCTAGTATTTCCGAGCCTCAGTTTCCTCATCTGCAAAATGGGGCTTTCTCCCCTACGGCTCCTCCTGACCACGTAGCCTGTGTGGAGTGTGCAGGGCACAGAGGCAGGCAGGGCATCTGCCGCTGGCAGTGGCAGCATGAGCAGCACAGTCAAAGCCCGGAGACGATAGCACTGACCATGTGGCTGCCCGTCTGTAGACCCGGGGGCTCGCTGCCCTCACTTCGGGGAGAGCCTGGCTTGGGCATACCCGTGGCTGCAGCTGGGGTCAGCCCCACAGGAGGGCATCTCCTCCACCAGCCCACCAACCTCAGCTGGGCCCTGAGCCCCTGGGGACAGAGCAGGGATCCTTCAGCCTGGGGTCCTCACATACCCACGGGGGAAGCCGCCAGTGACATGGACCTGACAAGGCTGACCCTGGGCACCTTCCTCCACCCGGGAGCCTCCGTTTCTCCCTCGGTAAAACAGGGCTTGGGCCCCCTGGGGAAGACATCAGGCCTGGAGGAGGTCCTGAGAGCCCAGCAGTGAGCACGGCTGGCACGGAGGGAGTGGTGTCTGTGCCTCGATGGTGTCAATGGCAGCAGGACTGGCACGAAGTGAACAGAGGCTGTGCCTCGCTCCTGGTAACAGCAGTTTGACTCCTGTGATCTCCTGGTATTCCTTTGGCAGCAGTGAGCATTCACTGTCCTCCTGGGAGCTCCGTGGGGCTCAACCCCATAGAGCTTATAAATTATAAAGAAATTTGTAAGAGTTTCTTTCTGATTCAGTATAAAAATGACAACTAGCATTTGTTGTGCCTAAGTTAGATTTATACCAAAATTACCATATGGTGGCACATACAGTCATCCTACTGGTGGCTGGAAAACTGGCTTGCAGGAGTATCTGTCACTCAGATGGGCCACCACGCCGGTGGGCACAGGGTGGAGATGAGGGAAGGCTGGACTAGAAGCTGGGTCTTCTGGGTGATCTCTGCCTTTTTCACTTCATCACCGTTTTCCCCTGAGGTGAAACACGGGAATCTGCTGACCATCCATGAGCTCTAAGAAGACCTGGTCAAGGTGCCGCCTCTGAAAGGGGCCATTTCTGGTTGAGTGGACGGGTGTGCGGGGCTCACAGGCTGGACTCCAGGTCCTCAAACACTTGTGGACCTCACTCGGCATTACTGTTTGGCAATGCCAGCCCCCCGAAGGTCTGGCGGGGACCAGGAAGTGGCCTGTTGTCAGGGTTCCAGGAAAGACCCGGGATCTCACCGTGGATCTCAGGGCAGCGCTGCTCCTGGGAGAGCCGGCACTGGGGCCTTGTGCCTCGGGCCGGGAGCTCCCTCCTCTGCCTCCACGACCTTAGCAGAGGTCCCCACAGCGTTGTCAGGGGCACCGGGGAAGGCTCTCCAGCCGGCCCAGGGGTCAGATGAGGAAGACCCTCAGACCACTGGCTTGAGCCGGGGAGGGCAACCCTGGGGTTTTCACTGGTTTCCCCGCCCTTGGGGTAATTGAGAAAGCGGCTCCCTTTTAATTAAAGTTCTGCAAAGGGCCTGAGCTCCCCGAGGAAAGGAAAAGTGTCCAAGCAGAATAATTAGCCAGACAAAAGGCAAATCCTCTTAGCATCTCCCTGGGCGATTACAGGTTAATTGGTTGACACTCCTGCCCGCCAGGGCCAGACGCCCGGCTTTCCCGCGCCTCCCGCCGCTCGCTGACCCCAAGGCCACACCTGCCCTGCTGTCCGGCGTGGGAACCCAGCAGGGCTCCGTCACCCTCTGATCCACCCTGCCCCGCCAGGCCCTCTGCTCAGCCTCTAGCTCCTCCCTCATTATTCCCCAGAGCCCGTGAGCCTTCGGCGCTCTGTGCAAGGGACAAGCGTCTCAGGACTACCCCAAAGACATACTTGCCTGTGCCCCACGTTCCAGCCACTGCCACCTCTGCACCCTTGCCCAGGCTCCCTCTCCATCCTCACCCACACCCACCCCAGGATAACCCCTCTGCCGGGCACAGGACGGCTCCTTGTCCATCTCCCACCCACAGAGCCCTTACGAAGGTCACCATGCTGCAGCTCCTGCTTGGGCAGCAAATCCCATCTCTCCAAAAGGAACACTTGCGCACTGTCGGTGGGAGTGTAAGTCAGCTCAGCCCTTGCGGACAACAGTGTGGCAGTTCCTCAAAGACCTAAAAAGAGAAAGAGCATCCAACCCAGCAATCCCACCCCTGGGTCTGCACCCCAGGGAAAAGAAATCATCGTATTAAAGAGCCCCAGCTCACTGCAGCACTTTTCACAATAGCAGACGTGGAGTCCACCTAAACGCCCCTCATTGATAGACTACATAAAGAAGATGTGGTACATGTGCACCGTGGGACACTAAGCAGCCGTCAGAAAGAACCAGGTCGTCTCCTTTGCAGGAACAGGAACGGAGCCATCATCCTTAGCAGGCGAATGCAAGAAAGGAAAACCAAATACCACATGTTCTCACATATAAGTGGGAGCCGAATGATGAGAGCTCATGGATACACAGAGGGGAGCATCACGCACAGGGGCCTACCTGAGGGTGGAGGGTTGGGGAGGGACGAGATCAGGAAAATCATTAATGGGCACTGGGCTTAACACCTGGGTGATGAAATCATCTGTACGGCAAACCCCCGTGACACAAGTTTACCTGTTTAACAAACTGGCACATGTACTTTAAAAACCTAAACTTAAGGCTGGGTGCGGTGGTCACGCCTGTAATCCCAGCACTTCGGGAGGCCAAGGCAGGTGGATCACCTGGAGTCAGGACTCAAGACCAGTCTGGGCAACATGGTGAAAGCCTGTCTCTACTAAAAAATTATCTGAACGCAGTGGCACATGCCTGTAATCCCAGCTACTCGGGAGGCTGAGAAAGGAGGATCGCTCGAGCCCGGGAGCCGGGGGTTGCAGTGAGCCGAGACTGCATTATTGCACTCCAGCCTGGGCAGCACAGCGAGACTCCATCTCAAAAAACCAAAAAACAAATAAAAAGAAACACCTGAACTTAGAAGTTAAATTTACAAAAGATGACTTATCTCCAGTTCATCCCTGCCCTTTTCTGTTCCCTTCTCGTGGCCAGGCGGAGTCCCAGTCATCTCAAGGACAGGGGGTTCAGCCTGGCAGGCTGAGGTGCTTCACTGAGGCCTGCCAGGCCCCTGGCAAGTTGCAGTGCAGGTCTGCTGTAAGGTTCTGAGAATCAGCCTGGATCTTCAACCACACATCTTGGAGAAAGGGGCTGCCCCCCTGCCCATGCCCTCTACCCACAGGAGGGACCTGGCTTGGGGACACTGGAAGGTGTCCATGGAAAAGAAGGAAGGCTTGAAGGAGGAGCGTGGGTGGCGTGGGAGACCGATGGTGACTTCAGGATCATCAGATTCCCGAATGCTCGAGGTCCCCAGGCAGGCAGGTTTCCATTTCCACCCTGGCTACAAGTCACTCTGACACATTAATTTTCCTGCTCTACTACATGAGGCCTGGCTGGGGCCCCAGGGTGGACCCCTGAACCCGGCCACCATGCTCCTTCCTGTCCACAACCATGGACAGAGCAAGAGATGCTCCGGCCGGTGTTTGGTTTGGTCTGATGAGGCCCCTGGGGCTGGGAGAGGTCCAGGCCTGGCTGACAAAGGGCACAGAGTGGCCAGAGGGAGAGCAGGGTGAGGTGGCCGAGCTCAGGAGTCCGGAGATGGACGTGTCCTCCAGTCCCCCTGGCATGGCGGAGACAGGGGTCACCACAGGGCTCCTCAGGGCAGCCCCGGCCCCTTCTCGCTGCCCCCGCCTGGGCTGGGCAGTGAGTCAGCACCATAGTCCGGCCGAGGCCGCGGCTGCGGTGGTGTTTCCAGTCTCAGAGAGACGGGACGGCTGTTTATTTTTCTTGCAGTAAAGGAGGGGCGGGGGCGGGACCTGGGGAGCTGACCCTGCTGGTTCTCACACTTGGCCCAGGCTCCCTGGGAGCCCCCAAAGGGAAGGGGGGGCCTCGGGGCTGACTACTAGGGGGATGGGGGCCCCGGGCCTCCCTGCCACACTCCCGGGGCGCCCAGCCAAAGCCAACGCCGCAGGCCAGTTCCTGGAGCGGGATGTTGGGGTTTCCGAGGTCGGGAAAGAACTGGCACAGCTCAGCCCATGATGTCACCACCCAGCCCCGGCCCTGGCCCTGTGTTTGCCACCACCCCTGGGAAGACCCAGGGTACCCTGGGGTAGCTCAGAGATGCTGGGATGGGGCTCCCAGAGAGGACTCAGGTGCCTGTCCCAGCACAGGCTCCAGGCATCCCTGCCCGCCCCCATGCCTTCCCACGGGTGGGCCACCAACCTGGGACCCCTTCAGAGGCAGGAACTGAGTCCCCCTGGCTTCTGGGCCTGGCTGAGGTGGCATCAAGGGGCCATTTCCTGAAGCAAGAGAGCACCTTCCAAGACACTGCAGTTCACACACTGTGGGGGGCCCGCTGACCCTCCTTCTGCTGGCCCTGTGCTCAGTTGTCCCCAGTGAGGACGGAGTCGAGCAGCCCGGCCTGGGTCCAGGGTTATCTGCATCTGGAGACCCCTTTGGCACTGAGTAGACGAGGGAGGCATCATCCTTCTCTTTTTCTGGGATTTCCAGCTTTCTGCCGCAAACACTGTTTTTTCTGGAACTCTTCAGTGCAGTGTAACCCACAGGAAAGTGGACGCAGTGGAAGTGTACAACCCAGCAGATTTTCAGAAACCAGACCTCCTGTCACCGGCCCCCAGGCCAGAGGCGGGACGTGGACGGTGGCCACGGTCCCACCAGGAGCCTCACTCCTGTGACAACGTGGGTCCCTGTCACCTGTTTTCATCCCGCACAGGAATGGCTCACACAGCCCATCCACTTTGCTGTCTGGCTTCTTTGCTCAATATCGTGTTTATAAGACTCACCTGTACTATTGTTTCTTTTCTTTTTTGAGACAGGGTCTCACTCTGTTGCCCACGCCAGGATGCAGTGGCTCAATCACGGCTTATAGCAGCCTTGACCTCTTGGGCTCGAACCATCCTCCCACCTCAGCCCCCTAAGTACCTGGGACCACAGGCCAGTGTGCCCAGCCTGCCAATATTATCATGTGTTTGTAACTCATGTATTACTTAAAAAAAAAAAAATATATATATATATATATATATATATGGTGGTTCACGCCTGTAATCCCAGCACTGTGGGAGGCCGAGGTGTACAGATCACCTGAGGTCAGGCGTTCGAGACCAGCCTGGCCAACATGGTGAAACCCTGTCTCTACTGAAAATAAACAAAATTAGGGGAGCGTGGTGGCATGTGCCTGTAATCCCAGCTACTCAGGAGGCTGAGGCAGGAGAATAGCTTGAACCTGGGAGGCAAGGTTCAACCTTGCGGTGAGCCGAGATTGCACCACTGCACTCCAGCCTGGGTGCCAAGAGCGAGACTCCATCTAAAAAAAAAGATGTTAGTGTTTTAGAGCAGTTTTAGGGTTACAGAGAAATTGAGGGGAGTGTACAAAGCATTCCCATATGTTCCCTCACAGTCTCCCCTGTTATTAACATCCTGCCTTAGTGTGGCATATTCCTTGCAATTGAAGAGCTGACACGAAACGTTACCAACTCAGCCCGTGGTTTGTTGGGCCCCCTCTTGGCGCTGGGCATCGTGTGGGTCTAGACAGGTGAATAATAACGCCGATCCACCACCAGAGTCCCGCAGAGCCGCTTCCCCACCTGAGCACCCTCTCCGCTCGGTCCACGCCTCCCTCCCGCCCTGACCCCCGGCTGTCCCTGATCCTTTCACTGTCTCCAGAGCCTTGCCTTTTCCAGAATGTCATCTATGTGGAATCATTCTGTAGCCTTTTCAGACTGGCTTCGTTCACTAAGTGAGGTGTGTTTACATTTTCTCTGTGTCAGGCTTGACATGGTGGCTCAGCCTGTGATCCCAGCACTTTGGGAGGCCGAGGTGGGTGGATTGCTTAAGCCCAGGAGTTCAAGACCAGCCTGGGCAACATAGTGAGATCGTGACTCTACAAAACATTTTTTAAAATGAGCCAGACGTGGTGGTGAACACCTGTAGTCCCAGCTACTCGGGAGGCTGAGGTGGGAGGATTGCTTGAGCCCAGGAAGTTGAGACCGCAGAGAGCTGTGATCTTACCACTGCACTCCAGTCAACAGTGAGACCCTGTCTCCAAAAAATAAAAATGAAAAACTTTAAAGAAAGCATTTCCTCTGTCTTTTCTCGGCTGGAGAGCTCCTTTCTTCTTGGCGCTGAGTTTCTACCTCCACGGTCTGGCCGCACCGCCGCGTTCTGACCCCTCAACGTCCTCAAGGACGCCTCCGTTGTTCCCAAGTGTTGGTGATGGTGAATCCAGCTGCGATGGACGTGCGTGTGCAGGATTCTGTGAGTCAATCCCAAGGGGCGAGACTGCTGGATCATACAGGAAGAGTAAGTTTAGCTGCGTAAGAAACCACCGCCCTGTCCTCCACGGTGCGGTACTGTTTCGCATTCCTACCAGCAGGGACAGGAGCTGCTGTGGCCCCGCATTCTCGCCAGCACTTGGCGTTGGGAGTGTTCTGGACCATTCTGATAGCTGCGTCATGAAAGCTCACTGTTTTCATTTGTAATTACACGCCATTCAACACCTTGTCTTACGCCTCTCTGCCATCGATGGCTCAGCCCATGTGATAGTAAATAATTTTTTTTTTGGAGACAGAGTTTTAATCTTGTTGCCCAGGCCAGAGTGCAATGATGTCGTCCTGGCTCACTGCAACCTCCACCTCCCGGGTTCAAGCACTTCTCCTGCCTCAGCCTCCCGAGTAGCTGGGATTACAGGTGCCTGCCACCAAGCCCAGGTCACGTTTTTGTATTTTTAGTAGACACGGGGTTTCATCATATTGGCCAGGCTGGTCTCAAACTCCTGACTTCAGGTGATCCACCCACCTCAGCCTCCCAAAGTGCTGGGATTACAGGCGTGAGCCACCGCGCCCGGCCAATATATTAAACACATTTATTTCTCATTTCTGGTGAGAAATCTTTTCTGATCGCTTGCCCAGTTGTTAACTGGGTGGTTTGTTTTCTTATTGTTGAGTTTGAAGAGTCCTTTGTACATTTTGGATGCCAGTTATCTGATAAGCTTTGCCAGCATTTCTCCCAGTCTGTAGCTTTTCTATTCTTTTCCCAGTGTCTTTTGCAGAAGTTTAAATTATGTTCAACTCATCAATTCTTTTCTTCACGGATTCTGCTTTGACGTTGCTCTGAAAAGTACCGGCAAGGCCCAAGTCACGTCGATTTCCTCCCGTTTCTCACTCCTCCAGGAGTGCCACAGTTCTGTGTTTTACACTCAGGCCGATGAGCCATTGAGCTGATTCTTGTGACGGGTATAAGGTCTGTGTCTATGTTTGTTTTTAGGCACGTGGCCATCCACCTCTTCTTGTGCCATTGGTTAAAAGTCTGTCTTTGCTCCTTTGCCAGAGAACAGTTGAGGCTGGGCGTGGTGGCTCACGCCTGTAATCCCAGCACTTTGGGAGGCTGAGGCACGCGGATCACTTGAAGTCAGGAATTCGAGACCAGCCTGGGCAACTTGGTGAAACTCCCTCTCTACCAAAAACACAAAACTGAGCCAGGCCTGGTGGCACACACCTGTAATCCCAGCTACTCAGGAGGCTGAGGCAGGAGAATGGCTTGAACCGGGAAGCGGAGGCCGCAGTGAGCTGAGACCGGACCACTGCTCTGCAGCCTGGGTGACAGTTTCTTTCTCTCAAAAGAAACAAAAAATAAACAAAGAACAGCTGACCTCATATAGATGGGTCCATTTATTTCTGGATTCTCTATTCTGTTCCATTGATCGATTGTTTTACTGTCCCGATGACTGTAGCTTTCTAGCTAGTCTGTGCATTATTCTGTTACTCTTTTGAATTAAGCAGAAAGACCCAAGCCGTTTTTTCAGAGTAGCCATGGTTAGGACTTCACCTTCGCTGTCCCGCTGCTTGGGGTGTCTTCTCTGCTGGCCCGGTGATCCCCAGGGTGCCTTCTCACCTGATAAGGCCACTAGCTCTGGGTGGCAGGCAAGTGGGCAGGGAGGCCCATCCTTACCTCCCCGTTGCACTCGGTGAGTCCATCTGCATGGGGCGGGGCCATGTGGTTTGAACATTAACCATTTCACCAGCCAGACCAACCTGGGTGGCAGCCTGGATGGGGTTCCCAGTGCCACCGAGTGAGCATCTCCCACCACTGCCTCCCCAGAGCCATCCTGGTAAGAGGCCCCCACCGATACTCTGGGGCAGACGGGAGGGGAGCCGGGGTCCCTGCGGTGCCTTGGGCAAGTCACCTCCCTTGTCAGGTTCGCTTCTTGGCCTGCACCTTAGAGGCAAGGACCCCAGTCCTGCTCAAGGAAGGAGTGAGGCCAGGTCAGAAAGCCCTTTGCAAACTATGAAGTGCTAGGCAGACGTGTGAATGCAATGTCAGCCGGGGCTGGAGCTGGGCTGCCTGGGCTCCAGGGTGTCCCTGCAAGAGACAGGGGTGTGGGGAGGCTTTCCAGGCATTTCTGTCCAGACTTCACAGGTGCAGAGAGCAAGGTCCCCAGGGGATGGGGACGTAGCTGCCCAGGCACACAGGGCGTGTTTTATGTATGTCTGTGTATTTTTCCCTCCTATAATAATGTTCTGACATAAACCTTTCTGCCTGGGTAACATAGCAGGACCCCATCTCTAAGAAGAAAAAAAATTAGCCTGGGCACAGTGGTGTGAGCCTGTGGCCCCAGCTACCTGAGAGGCTGATGTGGGAAGAGCACTTGAGCCCGGGAGGCTGAGGCTGCAGTGAGCTGTGATCGCATCACTGCACTCCACCCTGGGTGACAGAGCAAGACCCTGTCTAAAAAACATACCCACAGAACCTTTCTGGCTGGGGAGAGAGTGTCCATCCCCAGCTAGCCAATCCTTAGAGACCACAGAGGCCCAGCCACAAAGGGCCCAGCCGGATCAGGCCTTTGGTGAGCAAAGCCCCCAGCATGGGGCCCCTCCTCTGCCTGGCACGTAGTCCCCAAGAGGTAATATTCCTCTGCCATAATTGCCCCTGGGCCAGAGACTGGGCAACTGGACACCACCCCTATGTTGAGAGCCCACAGAAATCATTCAGACTGGCTGGTCCTCAGCTGTTGGCCCTGCCCTGCCTGGCACTAGCTCAGACTCCTTGATCCCTGCGTAGAGGGTTCTAGAGTTACCCCAGTGCAGGTGTGGACAGGAAGCCTAAGGCCACCTGGAGCCAGGTGCCAGTGAGGCCGCTTGCCCCGCTCTCTGTGACTTTGAGCCAGGCCAGTGGGGAGTATGGCCTTGACAGTCTCTGGATAGATTGGAAAAACTCTTGTCACCTCCCACCCACTTTGTTTTGTTCCTTTATTCATTTGTTTTTTTATTTAAGAACATTTGAAGGGTCCCGTGGGAAAGACCATCTTCTCCACAGCCCTGTAGGGTGTGGGGAATAACCCTAGGTCTGGATGGGGAAACTGAGGCTCAGAGAGCTTAAGCAGCCTGGCCAAGTACACAAGGCCAGACAGGGGTGGTGGGAGACACCCAGACCCTACTCTAGGGCTGGAGCTCTGGCTGACACCTGGGCTGCCCATGCCTCTGCCCAAGCCCAGGGGCCCCAAGTCCCATCAGCCTCTGAGCCCCCCAGACCCTCCTACCCAAGCTCTAGAGAGTCATCCACTCCCAGCAGACACACGGGGTCTTTTACCCCGACCCTGGCCTAAGCACTCCCAGAGCTAAGAGCGCCCATCCTCCAGAAGTGGGATCCTAGGCAGCCCGGCGCCCCATTAGGCAAATTTATAGGGAATAAGATTGGAGCAGGAGGAAGAGCTGTGTCCCAGGACATCTGAAACTCCAGGCGGGGCAGTGTGGACTCCGGTCAATGGAGCGCCCTGGAGGGTTCCCGGGCAGGGCTGGGGTGCTTGGCGGAGATCACCCTGGTGGGCTGCTCTGTTCAGTGTCACTTACAAGCCCCTCTTGGGACATACGTTCCCTTGACTGGGAGAAAGTTTCCCCCATCAGGGGCTGTGGTGAGGGCCAGAGCCAGGGGACATGAGGTCCCTGCTGGGTGCTGGCCAGGCAGCCAGGGAGGGCTGGGCATTGCGCTCCTTCAGGGTTCAGCGCCAGGCCGTGTCCAGGATGTTAGGACAGAGGGGCTCTCGGCACCTGAGGACAAGTCCTCCTGCTACAGGCCTGGGAACGAAGCCCATGGGGGAGCCCCTTCGCTGTGAGGCAGGCCTGGGAGAAGAGCTGAGCAGCAGTGAGCCGGAGGACGTTAGGAACTGGCCAAACCGGTTGCAGATGAGTTTCCCGGCAGCTTTTCTTTGGTTTTTACAAGAAGCTGCGTGGTCAGACAGGGCCTGCCTCCCTCCCTCTGGTCAGACAGGGCCTGACTCTCCCCCATGAGAGCCACCAGCAGGCTCCCTCCCGAGAAGGGCCCTGCCCCGAGGTCCCGCTCCAGCCCCGGGGTCCTGGCTTCTGGGGAAGCAGCTGCCCTCCTCGTGGGCTCTGGCGAGCCAGCGGCATCTCTCTAGACCTCAGTTTCCACCTCTGTAAAACTGACCTGGGAGGAACCAGCTCTTCCCAGCATCCAGCTCTACACCCCCCAGGGCCTCCAGCCTGGTCAACCATGGGTACTCCGTGGGGCCGCAGGAGCAGCTTGGCCCTGGATGGCTGAGGATGCAGTTCTCTGTGTAAAGGGCAGAGCCCCGGAGGACAGGGGCTCAGGACCCCTAGCTCAGGCCTCTGTCTCTAATCTGCAGCTTCTTGGGCCATGCATCTTGGTCTCCACAGCTCCATCTGTAAGACAGGGGCATGCTGTCACGTCCTTCTCCATTCAACTGCCCTGATAGCTGTGTGGCCCACTCCCCTCCCTGGGCTAATAAAGCCTCATCCATAGCTGGAGTCTGCGCAGGCGCTGCTCCCAGCTCTCCCATTGCCAGATCTGCAGCATGAAGCCTCCCTGGTTCTGGGGACAGAGCTCAGCATCCTGGGCTGAGCATCCTCCCAGGCCTGCTGCAAGGACAGGGGCCACAACCTCAGTGCTGCTGAGACCACAGCCCTCTCCCCAACCACATCCTCCACCCTCCAGCTTCCCTGACTGATCTCAGACCCCACCTGGAGCCTCACCTGTCTTCTCTGCCACACAGACTCCTGTCACCTCCAAGACAAAGCTCCAGGCCCCCTCGTCCAGAAGCCTTCACTGCCTCCTTGCTGGGCAAGGCCCTGAGGAAGTAGGCTGGGGGCCATGGAACCCTGCCTGGGGCCCGGGAAGGCTTCCTGGAGGAGGTGATAATGGAGCAGAAGTTTAAGTCAAAAGGAAGCAGGAAGGAGTTATGGAGGAAGGCAGGTTGGAGTCTGTCGAGGGCCCTTGCCAACCTGAGGTGTTCACTACTTTACCTGTGGCTTCTGCAGGGGCTGGGCAGGATCCTTTCCAAGGGCCAGGCATGCGCACGGTGAGTGCCAATATATGACTATCTGACCGTTGAAAAATAACACATGGAGTATTGAGTCTTGGTCATACTCACATGTTTGAGCCCATCTGTCTCTATGTCCCTGGTATTTCTCTGTACAGCATATTTTTAAAATATAGACTTATTATTTTTTTAAAGTTTATTTTCCTGCAATCTTCAAAGTTTGAATTGATCTTTTTTTTCTTTTTGAGACAGAGTCTTGCTCTGTTGCCCAGGCTGAAGTGCAGTGGCGTGATCTAAGCTCATGGCTGCAACCTCCGCCTCCAGGTTCCAGCAATTCTCCTGCCTCAGCCTCCCTAGCAGCTGGGATTACAGACACCTGCAACGATGCCCAACTAATTTTTGGTTTTTGGTTTTTTTTTGTTTTTGAGACAGAGTCCCGCTCTGTCACCCCAGGCTGGAGCGCAGGGGTGTGTGAGATCTTGGCTCACTGCAACCTCCGGCTCCTGGGTTCAAGCGATTCTCCTGTCACAGCCTCCTGAGTAGCTGGAACTACAGGTGCATGCTGTCACTCCCAGCTAATTTTTTGTATTTTAGTAGAGATGGCATTTCACCATGTTGCCGAGGCTGGTCTCGAATTCCTGAGCTCGGGCAATCCACCTGCCTCGGCCTCCCAAAGTGCTGGGATTATAGGCGTGAGCCACCGCACCCGCCTGCTCAACCAAATTTTTTTTTTTTTTTTTTTTTTAGTCTTGCTCTGTCACTCAGGCTGGAGTCCAGTGGCATGGTCTTGGCTTACTGCAACCTCTGCCTCCCAGGTTCAAGCAATTCTCATGCCTCAGCCTCTGGAGTAGATGGGATTACATGCGCTCACCACCACACCTGGCTAATTTTTGTATTTTTAGAAAAGACAGGGTTTCATCATGTTGGCCAGGTTGGTCTTGAACTCCTGACTTCAAGTGATCCGCCCGCCTTAGCCTCCCAAAGTGCTGGGATTACAGGTGTGAGCCACCGCGCCCAGCCTGGATTAATCTTCATTAATCCAAAAGTCATGGTCGACGCAGAGGTGTCCATTGACATTCACATTTTAATGGCCCCAAAATGTGGATGTGAGCTATCGATGGACACTTGTGGGTAGATAGCGACATTTGGATTCAGAAAATCGTCTCTCTCTGCAGGGTTGGGGGCCTTGTGAGCACACAGCATATTCTCAGTTCTGATACTTCGCACTGAAATGTGTAAATGTTTTAGCCCGCATGTTTCCACAGGTGCTGTCTTTTGGCCCCCGTTCAGAGTGCAAATATTTGTTGAATTTGAATACGAATTTTCTTGAATACAAGACAAATCTCTTCAAATAAATTGTTTCTGTGATTATTTTTAATGATTCTTCAAATGTAGGTGCTGCAAGACCGCGGGCTTACTTAATTCCAACCCAATTCAATCCAGAATATCAATTTACCCAATGAATGGTAGGAAGTCCATGAGCAGGCGCTTCCCAAGGGTCAAGATGCTCCCGAGGACACTGGTACGATTTCCGGAGGAAATCTTGTCTCTTCGGAGCCTTCCCTGGTTAATGTGGTCAGTTCCTGGCTGGCTTCTGCAGGGACGGCGGACTTCTAACATCTTTGGGTTTGCAAGCTGTGTTTCTAGTCAACGCAATTCCACATTTCAAAGGTGAAGTGTGCCGATGCTTCATTTGCTCAAGTCTTTGATTACGCTTCTAACTGATTCTTTTTTTTTTTTTTAACAAATCACAAGCAAAATTGAGAGAACCCGTTTGCAAAGACAGGCGTGAGCATCGAAGGGTCTCCTGGGCTCATCCTTGAAGCCACGCTTTGGAGGCTTCCGTGTTGGGCGGCGAGCGGCCGGCAGGGCTGGAGTCTCTGTGCCGGGGCAGCTCCTTGTTTTTGTTCGCTTGATTATTATACTTTAAGCTCTGGGGTACATGTGCAGAACGTGCAGGTTTGTTACACAGGTGTACACGTGCCTTGGTGGTTTGCTGCACCCATCCCCCCATCATCTACATTAGGTATGTCTCCTAATGCTAGCTCTCCCCCATCTCCCCACCCCCTGCTATCCTCCCCTAGTCCCCCACCCCCGACAGGCCCCGGTGTGTGATGTTTTCCTCCCTGTGTCCATGTGTTCTCATTGTTCAATACTCACCTATGCGTGAGAACATGTGGTGTCTGGTTTTCTGTTCTTGTGTCAGTTTGCTGAGAATGATGGTTTCCAGCTTCATCCATGTTCCTGCAAAGGACAGGAACTCATCCTTTTCATGGCTGCATAGTACTCCATGGTGTATACTGCCACATTTTCTTTATCCAGTCTATCATTGATGGGCATTTGGGTTGGTTCCAAGACTTTGCTATTGTGAACTGTGCTGCATTAAACATACGTGTACATGTGTCTTTAGAATTGAATGATTTATGATCCTGTGGGTGTATACCCAGTAATGGGATTGCTGGGTCCAATGGTATTTCTAGTTCCAGATCCTCAAGGAATCGCCACACTATCTTCCACAGTGGTTGAACTAATTTACACTCCCACCAGCAGTGTAAAAGTGTTCCTATTTCTCCGCATCCTCTCCAGCATCTGTTGTCTCCAGATTTTTTAATGAACGCCATTCTAACTGGCGTGAGATGGCATCTCAATGTGGTTTTGATTTGCATCTCTCTAATGACCGGTGATGATGAGCATTTTTTCATGTTTGCGGGCCACATAAATGTCTTCTTTTGAGAAGTGTCTGTTCGTGTCCTTTGCCCACTTTTTGATGGGCTTGTCGGAGCTCTCTGAAGACGACACTGCACCGTCTCAGATGCGTTGCCGTGCAGCTGCTGTGACTGGGCACACGGGGACCGGGGCAGAGGTGAATAACCCCAGGCTCTGCTTTGCCGCTGGGTCAGCTGCAGTCAGGAATTCTGTGAGCGTCACCACCAAGCTCGTCTCTACCCCATTTGGTGTCTGACTTTAACGAGAACATTGCTTTTACCACAGAATTTGTACGTCTATCATCACTGCAAAAACAAACAATTTTGCCTTTGTGCTGAACTTTTAAACTGAATTTGCAAGAGCATTCACAACCACGTCTAATGAGTCACTCTAGACGGAATCAGCTTCTAAAAGCTTTACCTTGATTGCACAGATTGGGTGAAAACATCTAGCTGATGTTGGAGTCTGCAATTTGCTGGTGGTGTCTCAGGAGTAGGGGTGGTCCCAGCTGTCCCCAGCTGTCCCCAGCTGTCCCCAGCCAGGGTGGCTGCAGTTCCATCCCAGGATTTGCCTCAAACCGCCCTGCCTAGTTTCTGAAAGCACAGGCTGCAGTGGTCCAGGTCCCAGGTACCTGCCCAGGTGCAGCTGGCCCTGGGAGGCCAGGGGCGGAGAGGTAGGCCCCATGAGGACATCTGGGCTTTGTCACTGGCTCATAGCGGTGGGTGGGACTTAGTCCCCTGAGACACAGTGGAGAAACTGAGGCTCTAGGCCAAAAGGTGCCTGACCCAGGTTGAGCCGGGATGGAACGGAGACTGAGCCCATGTCAAGCCATGCCTGCCTGCTGGGTGAGGCTGGGTGCACGAGGGTGTGCAGGTGCTGCCCGTGGGGATGGGGCCACAGGCCTCTGGCAGGGGGTGGTGGCCCCCCAGGATGTCTGGTTCCAACGCCACTTCTCTCGCTGGCCTGAAATGCCACTGTTTGGCTCCATGCCACAGCTTGATGCTTCATGTGGCATCTCCTGTTCTCCCTGGTCCCTGAGCCCTTATGTGGTCAAGCATGTTCTATCTCATGGGGTTCCATGGCACACATTTGGGAATCGCTGGGTGACCTGTGCATTATGAGCAAAGGCACTGAGAGGGCTTCTGGGGGCTGGCGTAGCCTGGCCCAGCAGAGGGCCTGGTCTAAAGGGAGTTACCAGGTTTCCAGCCCCAGAGTGCTGCTCCCATCCTGTTCAGCCTCCAGCAGGTCCCCTCCTCTGCCTCAGTTTCCCCACTTGTAAAAGGAGGTGATGGACCTGCAGCATGCCCCTTCTCATGCTGTCAGGAGCTGATTCCCCAGGGCCTTGGGCACATGAGGCAGAAAGGGGCCTGCCAGGCCAGAGGCTGCTCACACGTCCCAGCCAGCCCCCAGTGGGGCCCCAGCCTGCTCACCACAACCCCAGACCACAGCTGCAAAGGCCTCCTGCGGTGGCCCCTGCAGCCCAGGGCCCTGCCCAGACAGGAGCGCCCAGAAGCAGGTGGGGCATCAGCTCCACAGGGCTCAGGCGTTCCCGGCACAGGCAGCTCTGGGCAGCTGCTGCAAAGAGACCTGAAGCAGATGCCCCAGGCTGCACGGGAGCTCTCTCCAGAGGCTGCTGTGGACGGCCGAGGGGTCTCGGCCAGCACTTCTCCTTCCAGTGAGTCCCTGGGAAGGGCTGCTTGCCTGTCCCTAGGAGCAGCATGACCACACCCAGGGCTGCAGTGATGGGGACTTGAGAGTGCCTGGGGCCCACGTGTGGCCGAGGAGGCGGAGGAGTTGTGGCCCACTTCACAGTCAAGACAGCCAGAGCAGGCCTGGAGGTGTCCCGGTCCGCACGGCCCTCAGGGGGCTGTCCGCTGGGGAGTGGGGCTGTGAGTCTGCTGGTTCTGCTTGCTACAGGCACTGAGCCCCCAGGGCAAGGGCTCAGGCTGATCATTTGCTCATTCCATGGCCACCGACCACATTCGAAGGTGGCCCTTGGGTGGTCTGGCCTGGTGTGGGGGCCACAGGGGCTCACAGCTTGGAGGGGAAGAGAGGCAGAGGCAGGCAGGGAATGTGGGCAGAGGCCGCTGCCGCTGCCAGAAGAGGGAGGGCAGTGCCGGGGCCTGGGGGGATACGTCTGATTCTGAGCATGGCACAGAGGTGGAGCCAGCTGGGTTTGCCGAAGGATGGACGCGGGCAGGGAGAACGGCGGGTGTGGGAGAGCCCTGGGCGGCGCCTGAACTCCTGGAGGAAGGAGGTGAGGCTGTGCTGAGGCTGAGCAGAGAGCAGGGCCGGGAGGAAGAGGGTTTCTCAGACGAGGTCCGAGGAGAAATGTAGCTGGCCTCGGGTGGAAAGCTGGTTTTGGGTCTGGCAGGACATACAGAGCCTCGGCTGTGGGGTCCAGCGGTGTGTCACTTTCTCAGTGTGGCAGCCGGATTACTGCGCACATGTCCGCACACCCCCTCCGCCTCTCACACCCATGCTCCGCACTCTGCAGTCTGGGGGGCACAGAGCACCCGTGGGTGTGGGTGCTTTCCAATTCTTACCATGTGCCAAGCTCTGGGTCCGGTGATCCGACCCAGGCCCCGTGACCCCTGGGACGCAAACATGATTTATCCCCAAGTTTTGCAGCTCTAGAAACGAAGCTGAGGCCCAAGGGAGGGAGGACTTGGCCAGAGCCTCGCACTGGCTCACAGGGGGAGGGGAGGGCAGAGCTCATCAGGGCCCCAGGACCCTGCATCTGGGACAGGGGGGCTCTTGTCCTGTTTTTCGATGGAGAATCGATCCCTCACCCTGGCCACAGAGCCAGCCCCGGGATTTAAACAGGGGCCATTAGAGGCCAAACAGCTGTTTCCTGGGCTCTCGCCCGCCTCGGGAACCTGTGGGAATTTTCTCTCCCGAGAGCCTGAAAGGCCGTGGGGGCGGGGCGCTGAGTCCCGCTGATGGAGGCGAAAGGGCCACACGCTTTTTGTGGTCGAATTATCCAAACAGTGAATGGCTGCATCCGCCCGGGCGGCTGTGAACCAGGCGGCTTTGTCCCGGCCTGAGAACAGCGGCGCGGAGGGGCCAGACAAAGCAGGCGCTGACGCCGCCTTTTCCATGGTCCGGCAGAGAAAGAAAGGCCAGCGCACAAAGCCAGGCGCAGTCACTGGGGCGGGCGGGGCTCGGCTTTAGTCACGGCCCCGCCGGGAGGGTGAGGGGCCCCACCGGAGCTTCCCATCAGGATGGGAACAAAATGTGGCGGGCCGGCTGGCTGAGGGTCCCCTCCATCCTTGAAAGGCCCCCCGGCCCCCAGAAGAGGCCTGAGAAGAACAGCAAGACACACCCAGGTCCCTGCCACCATCGGCACCCACCCAGCCTGGCCCCAAGGCTGGTGTTGCCTCCCAGATGACTCCCGGCTACTCAGATTGGCGTGAGACTCCTGTTTGGCCTCTCCATGCCTGCATGGGCAAGACCCCCTTAGCCCAACTGCCAGTGACCCTCAGAGGTGCCCAGCCAGCAACACTGAAACCCATGTCTCAGAAAGAGTCCATGTGCTTCGGGGCAGAGGGGACAGCAGGATGGCAAGGTGGGGTGGCAGGTGGTCATTGAGGCCATGGCTGGGAGCCCCTCATCCTCACCACTCTGTTCAGGGGTGGCCTGTCCTGGGGGCTCAGTGCTGCCCTGGCATAGGTGGCCAAGGAGTGACCACAGGCCAAAAGCCAAACCAGGCCCCCGAAAGACCACTCTGCTCCTGATGGCAGAGTGCCCCTGTGCCAGGGGTCAGAGTGATGCCTGAGATGCAGGGAAGGGTGGCTGGAGGGGGCCCAGAGGAGGAGGCCTGGAGCCTGGCCTGGCTCGGCCAGGTGGAGCTGGACCGTAGCAGGAGGCCTCTGGCTATCCCGGGCCTTGCCTGCCTGAGGGTTTTTTGAGGATCAGAGACTGAGCCCTGGGCCCGTCACCGAGCAGACCGAGCAGACGACCGCATACTTGTGCCCAGGGTCCACAGCCGACCTGAGCAAGGCGGGATGGCGGGCAGCCTCAGGCCAACAGCAGGTGTGGGGTTTTTGAGGGGCCGGGCAGGAAAAGGGAAGGAGTGAGGTTTTGGAGGACACGTGCGAGTGGGCATTGGGTGGGTGGGGCCTCTGCCGTGAGAACACCCAGGGGCTTGGTGGGAGCCGAGGGCAGGGGGCGTGGGCTCATCTCTGTGTTTAGAAAACTCTTCCCAAGCTATCCAGAGAGAGACAGAATGAAGTGCTCTGGGCCTGTGAGGCAGCTGGTGTTTATTCAAGGGGAGAGGCGGTGGGTAGCCGGGATGCCTGGTGAACTGGAAGAAGGGTCAGGTCTGGGGCTGAGCGAGGGGACTGTGCCAGGGAGGGGCATGTTCCCGAGGCCGGAAGAGCGAGCCCTAGGAACTTGGGTAGCCCCACTGTCCGACACCCTCTCACGTGCCATGATTACATCGCCGAGCCTGCAAAACTGCCCTGTGGGTGCCATCTCATTACACCCAGGGAAACTAACCAGAGCCAAAGCTGAGACCAGGGCGGGCCCCACTTCAGCTGGGACTGACCCCACAGCTCACCCTGAGACCCCATGCCATCCCGAGGGAGGCTCGCGCTGTCCCCACAGAGACATGGGTACAGGACCTGTGGGGAAGTGCCTGGGCCTCAGCCAGGACAGGGTCATCGTCCCTCAACCAAAGAGGGGCCCCCAGCATCACCTGACCCTGCGACCCTCAGAGGCCTGCCCCATCTCCAATCTGGGGCCCATCAGCTCTGCCCACGGCCAAGAGCCGGTGGCAGCCATGGGGGCAGGGAGGAAACCCTGGCTTCACCCCACTGGGGAGGGCGGGGGAAGCAACAGGGCAGGTCCAGCCCCCTTCAGATGGTGCCCAGGGAGGCTGCCCAGGCCACTCGCCTGACCTGGCCACCAGACTCCAGCCAGTCTTCTGCCAGAATGTGACTAAAGGCCTGGCGGAGGTCTGTGGATCACCTGGAGGGCACTTGGAGGGCCTGGAGAGTATGTGTGTGTGCATGAGCATGTGAGTGTGTGCGTGAATGTGTGTGTGCCTGTGTGAATGTGTGTGCATGTATGACCGTGTATGAGTACATGTGTGAGCATGAATATGTGTGTGCATTGTGCGTGTGTATGTGTGTGTGCATGCACATGTGTGTGCACGTGTGTGTGAGTACGTGTGTGTTTGTGAGCTCTGAAGTATGGCCAGCCCTTGGGCATGCTAATCTGGAGTGCAGTCAGGGAGGGCTTCATGGAGTAGGGAGCATCTGAGTGAAATGCATAGGAAGAACATTCGTGGGCCTGGGTGACAGAGAGAGGGAAGAACTGCCAGGAGTGGGGCCATCATGTGCAAAGGCCTAGGGGGAACATTGTATCTGTGTGTGGGATCGAGCCACCTGTGCTGGGAGCTGGCAGGAAAAAGGGTGCTGTGTCGGGTAGGGCCAGGGGCTGTACCTGAGCAAGGTGCCCCAAGTCAGGTAGGCTTGGAGTCCTTCCAGGCCCTCCTTCCCTAGAACCTGATGTGGAGGGCCCAGGAGCACATGCCCCCCCGCCACTTGAGACCCTCCATGGGAGGCACTGGAAGATGTGTCAGGCCCAACTGTTGGGGGCAGGCTGGGTGCAGGGTGCCCTGGACGAGGAGGCAGCCCAGCCCAGTGCCCGTCAGTGCCCTGGGCCCTCTCTGCCCCCTTTGAGATGCAGATGGCAGCACTGGGCTTGCAGGGGCCAGGGACCGCCAAGGTCTGGGGCTGGGACCCGCTCAGCCGGCATTCGAGCAGAGCCAGTCTGGCCCGCAGCCACCTGGGAATGGTATGTGTGCCGTGAGTGATGAGGGAGGAGGGAGCTTGCATCTCCCACAAGCCTGCTAACGTGTTTGGAGAGAGACGGCCAGCCTGGGATGCTGGGTCACTGCTGCTGGCCGCTCGGCGGCTTTGTTCTCCCAGGTCCCTGGGTGCTTGAGTCACAGTCGCATGACCTCGTTACAGTCAGCGGAATCCAAGTGCTTCCCAGGCAGGTCCTGTTCAGACTGAAGTGGGGGATGTACCACAGGCCCAGGACCCCATGGCCCCCGCTGGTCCCTCCAGGCCTCGGTGCCAGGCTCCTCCCTCCACCCCTGACTCTCCAGGTCCCCCCGGCACAGGGAAAGGGCACATGTCCACCCCTCCACCCACCCCACCGCCCCGAGTTCACGCCTGGCAAGGAGACCCCCCAGGTGGTGGAGGTGGTGAGCTGAGATGGCTGAGGCAGGCAGTGGTGGCGAGGGGACAGTCAGAGGGGACACCCTGAACATGAGCGTGAAGCACAGGGGAGGAATGAGGCCAAGAGGGTGTGGTGGGAGGGGCTGTGGCATCGGCCACCTCCTGCCTACTGCTGCCCTGGGCTGTTTCCCCCCGTCCTCAAGTCCCCATCCCTGGGGAGTGGAGCCCTGAGCAGCCCCTGTGGGAAGGAGGCCATCTTGGCCAACTCTGTGAGCTCCACGGGGTAGGGGGTAGATGGTCACCCCAGGCCAGGCTCCCCATCTCTGCACTGGGGTGCAGGGGAAGCCCTCCCCCATCCAGCTCCATGGACGCCCACGAGGTCCCCAGCAGCTCCCAGAGGGGCAGAGGCCTCCGGCTGGGGCAAGGAAGGCTGTGGGGCAGTGCTCAGACCCAACCTCAAATGAAGCGAGGGATCAGGTGGGCGGGGAAACAGACAAATTCAAGGAGGGAAGGGGCGGCTGCCTGCAGGATGGTGGCAGTGAGGCTGAGCAGGGAGCCCAGGCTTCAGGAGGGGTGCCTGGTCACCACGGCTTGGTCCAGGCTGTGTCCCGGCTCTCAGGCAAGGGCTCTTGGCACATAATCGCACTTCCAGAAATTGCTGAAATCTCTACTGTGCAAACCTATCACCGCCTTAATCAAAGAAAATGTGTACCCCATCAGTCAGCCCACCCATCCACAGGGAAGCCAGCAGGAAGGAGCCTGGCCCCATCCCAGCACCTCCTGCCCAGCCCCCTTCCCGCACTGCCCTGCTCACAACCTGGCCATTCTCTCCAGCTGTCAGTGACAGGGACAATGACAGCCACGTCCTGGTGGCCTCTCAAGGACAGACGTGTGCCGAGGGAGACCGTCCTCCCCTGGCTCATCTCCCTGTCACACCCTCACTGACTGGACCCAGGGCTCGGGGCAGGCACCGCCACTACCCAGCGGTACAATAAACCCTAGCAAGACCTTGTCGGTCCCCAGGCTGGGCCAGGCCCTCACCCCAGTCCCCGCGTGAGGGGCAGCCTGGCTCAGCACCCTTGACGGCACCGTGGAGCCTCCAATGGGATAAGGGTGGGGACTCCCTGCCAGCCGGCGGTTCTAGGCTGTCTTACTCCTGAAACACATCTGCCTTCTTCTAACATCCCCTAGTTCCTCACGGCCCACGGAGGTGTGAGGTGCAGCTGGTGTGAGCGGGGGCCCTTCCCACACTCTCCCTGTACCCCTGGGCCTTGCACCACTCCAGGTCAGGACCCTGGGCTCCTTCTAAGGCTTTGCTCTGGGGCCCGAGGCGTCCACAGCCTTCCCAGCCGCCAGCCCTGACCAGCCCTCATCTGAGCCTTTGGTGGCATGGGCCTCTCAGCCCTCCATGCTCACTGGGGCCAGAGGCAGTGTTTCCCCACCACCCAGTCTCAGGTGGAGACCAGGCTCTGCTCTGGACACAAGCTTCGGGAGTCCTGCTGCACGCTGCCACACAGAGGTGTGGGCTGGACAGGCACTGGAGTCGGCAGCTCACCTCCCGGCCGGACACAGACACTTTCAAACCCAAGGCCTCGGAGGGACCGGGTTAGCGGTCACAATGCCACACTCCCCGTCGCCTTGAGGGAGGCCTCCAAGCTTGGAATTATGGTTCTTAAATATGTACTTACTTGGGTTTGCTTTAGAAAAGGTTAGGATTTAAGTATCACCCGATAGCACACACATGCCCAGCTACATCTGAAATTATAGGGCCGCTGGGCTCAGGGTCTGGCCTCTGCCCACGGCTGGGTGAGGAAGTGCCTGCCACAGCTGGGTCAGTCCACCCAGAGAGGCGGGTCTGAGGGGTGCCACTTACCTGAGCCCTCACAGGAGGGGCTCGGTGTGTCACTCACCAGGCAAAGGAGGGTCTTTAGGACACTCGGAGGGCAGGAGGCAGTTACTTCTCCTCTGCGTGGCTCAGTTTATCATCTGTAAAATGGGGACAGGGCTGTTGCAAGGAGCAGAGAAAATCCATGCAAAGAACCTACCAAAGGCCACTTGCACAGGGACCTTGAGGGTAAGAACAGCGCGGGGGCAGGGCGGCAGGTGGCATGAATATCTGGGGTTGAGGCTCAGCATGTGAAACCTGCCGGATAAAGGTGGCTGCAGTCGTTAACCCCGTCATCATTCTCAGCCGCGTGAAGGCCGGCCCCGCAAGGAAGGTGGGGTGGCAGGGGCGATGTCAGGGTCCCACTCCAGAGAGTAAATCCCTGGGGAGTGCTGTGTTGGTCCTGGGAGGAGCCCCCATGCTGGGCACCCTTGGAGAAGGCCGGGGCGCCCTGAGGCTCTGCAGCCGGGTCTCCCGGCTGCCCGGCCTGGCTCTCCACCGACTGCCCCACTGGGCCAGCTCCTCTCCCAGGCCTCTGGGCTTTGGATGGCGCATGCAGTGCCCAAGCTGGCTAGGCCATGGCTGTCACCGATCACCAGCCTCAACATTCTCCCCATCCCCGAGGCCACTGGGTGTGACTCAGCCCAGGAAAGCAGCACCCTTGCTGGGCCCTGCCCACCCACACTCCACCTGTGGGGTGGAAGTGGGGTGGGTGGCCTGGAGAGGGAGCTACTGTGACGACCCACACCTGGCTCCCCGCGCTGACCCTCCCCATGGCTTCCCAGTGCAGAGCGAGTCCTGGCTCTGGAGCTAGAACACCGACTCCCCGACTCCACACCCGGCGCCTGGCATTGGCTCCACACTCACTCGAGCACCGGCCGCCTTCCTCCCGGCTCCCAGCCTTAGCTCCTGGTCCTCCGGTCCCTGCCCCCTTCCCCGGGTACCCCCTCATCCTTCATCATCTACTGCTGGGAGCCCAGGAGGGTGGGGTTGCGTGGGTCCCTTCCTCTACCGCTATGTGACGGGGGTAAGTCGGTTAACGTCTCTGTGCTCCTGGCTCCTCTCTATCAGCGCTGTCCTCCGGGCGGGTGCTGGGGCTCTGTTGAAGTCATAGGTGCCGACAACGCCCAGCCAGTGGTGGCTTTGTCTGTTTCAGGGTCCGTGCTCCTTGGGCCACCTCCATTAGCCCACTTTACACGAGGAGCACCCTTGTCGGGGGCGGCAGGGTGTCACTGGACTGGGAGCTACCCGAGGCAAGTCCCCTTCTCCTTAGTCCCCCACAGCATGGATAAAGGGTCGCTGGTCTTGGGGGCTTCCCCATATCTTCAGCGGCCAGAGCAGCGTGAGCCCCCCAGGACCTGGACAATGGCCCTGGTCGGGAGGGGTTTGCCAGCTTCTCCCGTGCAATGTTTGCTCGTGTTCATTAAACTGCTGGGTGCAGCTGAGCCAACATGGCCCAGAGATACACGGAGCCGTCAGCCGCCAGGGCCAGGCCACGGTCAGACCACTGACAATGGCATCTGCTGAATTCTCAGCCTGGCTCACGCAGCCGTAAGAGCCAGGGTGGACGTGAGTGTCCACTGGGGTTCAACCTCCCATCTTTAACAACGTTGGTCACAGGTAGTCTTCAGTGGGCCTATACCCCATAAGGTGTGACAGATAGCAGGGAGGCCTGGCTCAGAGGGGAGGTGTCCGCCAGCCACAGGCCCCCTGAGGATGGAGAGGCCCTGAGCCCCAGAAGCTGGGCGGCTCCAGCCTCCTCCCCTTAAGGAGTGCCAGGACAGAGCTGGACATAGGGGCATCCAAGAGACAGCCCAGGCGGGAAGCACTCACCCTGGACACCGTGGGGCTGTGTGAGCATGGAAGCAAGCCGCTTAGCCTCCCGGCCTCAGTCTCCTCATCCATAACATGGACATGAGAAGACCTCGTGAGCAGCCATGAACAGTGCTCTGCCACCATCATGATCATTCCCCTGGTCACCACTGCTCTTGGGAGGGCAGCTGCCACCGAGTGCTGGGGCTGGGCGGCATCCCGGTGGCCCGGGCTCCCTGGCTTACTGCAGCCATCCTGGGACCGACCGGTGGGGTGCTGGGAGCCACCAGGAGGTCAAGTTGAAGCGAAGGCCTCCCTGGCTTCACTGGCTCTGGCTCGAACAAACCCAAACCCAAACAAAATGCAGCAGCAGCTCCCGACAAGTGCCTTTGTGTCTGCAGAATCGTCCACTCCGCTCTGGGACATCTGCGGCTGCCCAGGCAGCAGACTCCAGAGAACAAGGGCTCTGCTCTGAATGGGGATTCACACGGGCGCTTCTCACCGGGGCTGCATTCATCAGGACGGTGCCCCGGGGCTTCCTTCAGGCTCTGCCCCCAGGACCCCGGCTGGCTCCCACATTCTCTCCCCGGGGTGGTCCCTGCCCCTCCCCTCCCCAGTGCCTGCCACTGCCCCTGAAGGCTGCCTGGGGCGCCGGGGGCTATTGTCCCCGGGACACCTGCCCTGTGAGGAGCCTCGGTTGCTCGGGTCAGCACAGCTGGGGCCCGTTCACACGGCCTGAAGGGCGTCCTCTCCATCCACACGTTTCTCCTCCCGCCGCAGGGGGAGGGGCCGGCACAGCCAAACAGTATTTTTTCTGTTCTCTGGGGCACAAATGGAATTCAATTAGTGAAGAAGACGCCCAAGCCCAGCCAAACTGCGCTTCAAAAATCCTGCAGGAGAGAGACCTCTTCCCACAGCCCCGGGAAATCAATGGGATCGATGGTTCCCGTGCGTTCTTCTTCCTTCCAGCCCCCAACCCATGGGGTGCAGCCAGAAGGAACATCCTCTCCCGCGCCAAGGCCAAGGCAGACCTCGCAGCAGGGATATCTGATGAACCCAAATACAGGCACCCCGGCCCTGACCCCGTTCCTGACAAACCGTGCTGGGAAAGCCGGAGCATCCTCGGAGGTGGGCGACCAGCAGACAGACCCTGGCCAGGGTTCAGCCGTGTCCCCGGGGTCCACCCCTCCCCCACAGCCCTGGGTGTCCTCAGCCTGGCCACCCCTTCCACTCTTCCTCAAGGACTTGACCGCTGCCCAGAGCTGCCAGGAGTCGTCCCTGGGTGGCCTGGGGCCTGGACACAGGGAGGTCACGCAGGTGGCTGAGTCTCCAGGCGGGCTGGAGGCCATGGGGCCTGCCTTCCCCAAAGCCCGTGTCACCAGCCCCCTCCCTGCTGTTCCCAGGGCCTGAGGAGCTGTCACTCTTAAGCAGTCACTGCATGGTCAGGAGCTGGTCATGGTCCCCCGAGGCACAGTAGAGGTCCCCACCACAGGGAAACACCAAGGGCCGTCCCAGAGCCTGTCCTGTCGGCTGAGCCCTCTCCTGTCTCCTACATCCTTCAGAAGAGGATGATTTGCCAGCATGTTCTTCCTATCTCTGAAGGTTTCGTTGTGGACAGGGACCTACTCTGCACATAGAGCCACCTATTCTCGGAACACCCATTTGAACCCAGAAGAGAAATGTGGCAGGCTTTAAAACAAGACAGAGAGCACTCCCTGCCCCCGCACTGAGGCGGAGGCCACAGCAGCTTTGTGTCATGGGAAGACCACAGCGCAGGAGTCCTGGGGTCTGCGTTCTGATCACGGTTCTATCAGGCGCAGCGCGATTCACGCGAATCCCTGTCGCTGAGTTCTCCCTTTGGGAAACAGGCCAGCTGGGCCCAGGACCAGAGCATTTGAGGTCTAAGAGTCTGACTCTAAAGTAGGATCTATTTGTTGCCTACCAGATGATAGGAAGGAAGGAGGGAAGGAGGGAGGGAGGGAAGGAAGGAAGGAAGGAAGAAGGGAGGGAGGGAGGGAGGGAGGAGGGAAGGCAGAAGGGAAGAAGGAAGGAAGGGAAGGAGGAAAGAAGGAAGGAAGGGAAGGAGGAAAGAAAAGCGGAAAGGAAGGAGGGAGGGAAGAAGGGAAGGAAGGATGGAGGAAGTGGGTAGGAAGGAGGGACAGATAGAGGGTAGGAAGGAGGAAGGGAAGGAGGGGGGTGTGTAGGAAGGAGGGAGGGAAGGCCAGGTGGTATTCGCAGTGGGGAGGCCGCCCTTTCTGGTCAGCCAGTGCAGTCAGGGCTCAGATGCCTGTTTTGGGCCTGTGCACATGCTCTGCTCTCCCTGTGCGGGGACCACTGGCTGCCTCCTCAGCCCCTCAGCTCTCTCTTCTTCTAGAAATGCTGGGGCCTGGGTCCACCCCAAGACCCCTCTGCCTCTCCCCAAGCTGCGAGCTCCCAAGGATGACGCCTCCCTGCTTGTACCACCGCCCCCCTCCCCACGCAACAGCGTCATCTTCTTGCTGGACGTGGGTTTCCTCCTGCAGGGACCTCGTGAACGCACCGCGTTTGCAGAGACGCTTTCTCAGGAAGGACAGCTGGCTGCGGGGCCAGGACCCAGCCCCGCCCAGCTCCCCAGACCCACTGTGAGTGCCGCCTCAGCCACCCTCCCTGCCGGCCCATTCCACAGATGAGAACTTTCGGGGTGGAAGAGCAGGAAGGGGCCGAAATCCACACAAAGGGCCGCTGCCTGCCTCTCGCTCAGCTCCGCACCCTTTGATGTTTGAAGCCCACGGGAATCATTTCAATCCTTCAGAAGGGACTTGGCCACAGGTGACTCGTCTGCAGATTGCTGGAGCGCTAATGAGTGCTAATTACAAGCTGATTCCTTGCCAGGCAATCTGCCCTCCTGGGCAGGCGGGGGCCACAGCTGAGCGAGGGGCGGTGCGTGGGGGGTGGGGTGTGGGGCCTCCGTGCTGGCTTTGAGGATGGGCTGTGAGAAGCGACTCTGTTCAAACGTGTTGTTGGACATATTCACAGGGGAGAACAGACCAATCACGCCTTCGAGGAGGGACAGTGGAGAGGCCGGCCCGCAGCGGAGTCTTTGGCTGCAAAGGCGAGGATGAGGCCCAGCAGGGTTGCCATGGAAACAGCTTCTGATTGGAAGGGGCCCCTTGCAGGGTGTGAAGGACAGAAGGCAGCACCCTGAATCCTCTCTACCCCCGCCCGCCACCTGGGACCCACTCCGGAGCAGGGCGGCTGTGGACTTGCCTGGTGCTCGAGACGGGGAGGGGGGACTGCAGTCGGCGGAGGGGTCACCCAGAGCTTGGTCTCTGGCAGCTGGCAGGTAGCCTGGCGAGGGCTCTGGCTTGAAAGTTGCTGGTGGATAGCTCTGGCCGCCATGTTCTGAGCTCACGGCTAGTGCCAGCCACTGCATTGGGCGATTGACGGGCACCCCTCACCCCCACTTCCCAGTGAGCCCTGGAGGTCAGTGCTGTGATCTCGACTCAACAGATAGGGAAACTGAGGCTCAGAGAGGTCATGAGAATGTGCCTGGGTCACAGGTGGGTGAGGAAGAGGCAGAGCTGGTGACAAACTAGGTAGAGGTTCCCACAGGTGGCCAAGGCAAGCATCAAAATCACACGGATGACTAATGACACCTTCCACCCCAGCTGGCTGCACCGCAGCCGGATTTCCTCAGCGTGTCCTTAGAGTCCAGCTCCTGCCTTCACTTTATAGGGGGAAACTGTGGGTCAACTGGGGGAGGGGACTTGCCCAAGGCGAAGCCCAGACCGAGCTCTGCTTTCCCTCTCAAGGCCTCTGGGCTGCCAGTGGACCCTGATTCGTTTCTAATTTTTTTTAAAACGGAGTCTTGCTCTGCCACCCATGCTGGAGTGCAGTGGCGCAATCTCACCTCGCTGCAACCTCCGCCTCCTGGGTTCAGGCAATTCTCCTGCCTCAGCCTCCTGAGTAGCTGGGATTACAGGCACGCACCACCATGCCCAGCTAATTTTTTGTATTTTTAATAGAGACAGGGTTTCACCATGTTGGCCAGGATAGTCTTGATCTCCTGACCTCATGATCCACCTGCCTTGGCCTCCCAAAGTGCTAGGATTACAGGTGTGAGCCACCGTGCCCGGTCCAGGTTTGCGTTTCTTTCTACTGAACACAGCAATGCCCATTGAGCAACATGGTGAAACCCTGTCTCTACTAAAAATTCAAAAATTAGCTGGGCATGTGGTGTTGTGCACCTGTAATCCCAGCTACTTGGGAGGCTGAGGCAGGAGAATCACTTGAACCTTCGAGGTGGAGGTTGCAGTGAGCCGAGATCACATCATTGCACTCCAGCCTGGTCAACAAGAGCAAAACTCCATCAGAGAGAGAGAGAGAAAGGAAGGAGGGGAGCGGAGGGGAGCGGAGTGGGCAGGGGAGGGGAGGGGAGGGAAGGGGAGGGGAGGGGAGAGAAGGGAGGGGGAGGGGAGGGGAGGGGAGGGGAGGGAAAGGAAGGGAAGGGGAGTTGTTTTGGTTCATCTATTTTCCACGCATTTCCATATGAATTTTAGAGTCAGTTTGTCAGTTTCTACAAAAAAAGCCTGTTGGAATTTTTATTGCAATTACGTTGACTCTATAGATCAATTTGGGAGGAAGATGGCACCTTAACAATTTGGAGTCTTCCAACATCCCTCTCCATTTGTGTAGCACTCAGCTGTGTATTTTTAATGTACAGGTTTTTCACATTTGTGTCAGATTTATCCTTAAGTATTTCTTTTTTTTGAGACAGTCTCGCTCTGTCGCCAGGCGCCAGGCTGGAGTGCAATGGCGCGATCTCGGCTCACCGCAACCTCCGCCTCCTGGGTTCAGGCAATTCTCCTGCCTCAGCCTCCCGAGTAGCTGGGATTACAGGCATGCGCCACCATGCCCAGCTAATTTTTGTATTTTTAGTAGAGACGGGGTTTCACCATGTTGACCAGGATGGTCTCGATCTCTTGACCTCGTGATCCACCTGCCTTGGCCTCCCAAAGTGCTGGGATTATAGGCGCGAGCCACCGCACCCGGCCAAGTATTTCTGAATTTTCAATTGCTTGTTGCTAGTGTACAGAAACGCAATGGATTTCTCTGTATAGACTTTGTTCCTACAGCCTTATTACATTCAGCGATTCGTTCTAGCAGCTTTTCGTAGCTTCACTGGATTTTCGGCATAGATGATATGTCTTCTGCAAATAAAGACAGTTCTGTTTCCTCCTTTCCAGCCTGGATTTCCTTTATTTATTTTTCTTGACCCATCTCCCTGGCTAGAACTTCCAGTACAATGTTGAATAGGAGCGGTGAGAGTGAGCACCGTTCATCCTACTCCTGATCTCAGGGGGAAACATTCAGTCTTTCACCATGAAGTATGATGCTATCTGCAGGGTGTTTGTACACGTCTTTTGTCAGATTGAGGAAGTTCTCTTCTATTTCTGCTTTGGTGAGAGTTTTTATAAGGATTAGATGTTAGATTTTGTCAGATGCCTTTTCTGCATCTATTGAGATGATTATGTGGGTTTTTTTCAAGTTTGATAACTAAAAAGTATGGTAAATACATTAATTTTCAAACCAACCTTGCATTCCTGGGATAAACCCTCCGTGCTGCTTGTATTTCTCTTTTCATATATTGTTGGATTCAGCTTACTAAAGTTTGTTTAGAATTTCTGCATCTGCATTCATAAGGGAGATTGTTCTGTAGACCTGAATGGTGTAGTTTATTCTGTCTCCGATTTTGTATCATGGAATAAGTTGGGAAATATATCCTCTTCTTTACTATTTTGAGGGTTTGTATAGAATTCCTTAAGTGTTTCTTAGAATTCACTAGTGAAGGCATCTGGACCAGAAGTTTTCTTTGTGCAATTTCAATTTCTTTAATGGATATTGGGATAGTCCAGTTCTCTATTTATTCTTGAATGAGCTTTGGAAGCTCATGTCTTTCAAATAATCCAATCATTTTATCTAACTTGTCAAATTGATGGGCATAAATTTGTTCATGATATTCCTTTATTGGCCCTTTAACATCTGTAGACTCTGCAGTGATGCTGCGTTTCTCATTTCTGAGATTGGTACTTGGTATCTTCTCTCTCTTTTTTTTCCTGATCAGTTTGGCTAGAATTTTATCAGTTTTATTGATCTTCCCAAAGAGCCAGCCAGTAGTTTCGTTTTCTTCCTCTACTAACTTTCTATTTTCTATTTCATTGTTTTCACTTTATCCTGATTATTTCCTTTCTTCTGCTTACTTTAGGTTTAATTTACTCTTTTTCTAGTTTCTTATGGCGGAACTGAGGTCACTGATTTGCGATCTTTCATGTTTTCTAATACAGGCATTTGGCAGCTTCTGAGGTTAAGCTCAGCTCTGCCTTAGGGCGTTCTCACAAATTCTGTGCTGTATTTCCATTTTGATTCAGGTTAATATAATTTCTAATTTGACTTTTGATTTCTTCTTTGACTAATGGAATATAAGTATGTCATTTGATTTCCATATATTTGGAGATTGTCAATATATCATTAATTGTTGTGTTTCTGATTTCCGTTATGGTCAGAGAACATATTTTGTGTAAGCTGAATCCTCGTACATTTTATGGACCAGAATATGGTCTGTCTTGGTAAATGTTCTTTGTACACTACAAAAGAAGGTTTATTTTGCTGTGACTGACAGAGCGTTCTACAAATTGTACTTCGGTCCAGCTGGCTGATACTGTTGCTCAGATCTTCTGTTATCTGCTTACTGACTGTCTGTTTGTTCTGTCGGTGATTGGGATCCCTTGTGGTGTCTGTGATGTCTTTCTCCCTTCAGTTCCATCTGAAGCACTGTCATTAAATAGAGAGGTAATTGAGATTGTTGTCTTGTTGATTAGTTGACACCTTTCTAATTATTTGGTGGCCTTCGTTGTCCCCGGTAATATTCTTTCCTCTGAAATTCACTTCAATGATATAGCTCTTCCAGCTTTCTTGTGACAACCGTTATGATGCTATGTCTATTTCTACCCTTTCGCTTTTGACCTCATGGTGAGTGTCCCTTCCACCACATGAGAACACAGCTGCAAGGTGCCATCTTTGCAACAGCAGCGCTCACCACACGCCCAACCTGCTGACATCTGGATCTTGGACTTCCCAGCCTCCAGAACCATGAGCAATGAATTCTGCTGGTTATAAATTACTCAGCCTAACGTACTTCGTCAGAGCAGCCTGAAGGGACCAAGACGGGGTGTTGAGTCTGTTTGCATTTAACGTGCTTGTCGATACAGTCAGGTGAAATCTATCATCTCGTAGTTAGCTATGAAAGCAGAAGTGTGACCTCCAACTTTGCTCTTTTTCAAGATTTCTTGCCTATCTGGGACCCCTTGCAGTTACATACGAATTTGGGGATTCGCTTTTTCTATTTCTGCAAACGGCCATTGAAATTTTGATAGCTACTGTATCGAATCTATAGATTACTTTGTGAAGTACTGCCATGTTAACAACATCAAGTCTTCCGATCCGTGAATACAGGGTATTTTTCCATTTATTTAAGCATTCTTTTCAACTATCTTCTAAGGAGAATTAAAAAAAATTTTCAATCTTACATACCCATGGAGGTGCTATTTTCAATGTTCTTCATTCATTGTGTAGATCTGTATTCCATCTGGTATTTTTCCTCTGCAAGGAGTATCTTCTTTAACATTTTTTAATAGTGCAAATATGTTGCCAATCCATTTCCCCCCTTCTTTTGTGTTTTAAAATGTCATTAATTAGCCTTTGGCTTTGAAACATACTTCACAAACTAGATAGAAGTGGCAATGGTAACATGATTCACTTTTTTTTTTTTTCGAGACAGAGTCTCACTCTGTCACCCAGGCTGGAGTGCAGTGGCATGATCTCCACTCACTGCAACCTCTGTCTCCAGGGCTCAAGTGATTCTCCTGCCTCAGGTAGCTGGGGTTACAGTGTGTGCCACCTCACCTGGTTAATTTGTGTATTTTGTTTAGTAGAGACAGGGCTTCACCGTGTTGGCCAGGCTGGTCTCGAACTCCTGACCTCAAGTGATCCACCTGCCTTGGCCTCCCAAAGTGCTGGGATTACAGGTGTGAACCATTGTGTCCATATAACTATTTTAATGTCCTTCTTTGCTACTTGTAACATCTGTGTCAATCGTGAGTTAGTTTCGATTGCTTAATCATTTCCTCATTATATCAGTGTTAATGTTTCCTGCTTTGTATGTCTCATAATCTCTGATTGGATATTTGACATTTGGTAAAACAGTGGATAACTTTGCTTTAATATGCTTTGTTCCGGGATGCAGTTAAGTTACTTGGGATTATTCTCTTCTTCATGATATATTAGGCAGATCTGGGTAAGCAGTGAGTCTAGGATTAATTTTAGTCTCCACTACCGAGGCAAGGCCTTTCTTACTCAACCCACCCCTTTCCAGCCTCAGCCACAAATACACCAAATGCCCCCACCAGAATTATGGATTGCTCCAGTCTGGCTGGTGAAATAGATACTATTCCTGGGCCTGTGTAAGCACCGGGTACTGTTGTCTTTAATCCTTTAGAAAGTTTCTCTCCACAAGCCTCAGTGATTTTCCTCCCCTTCTGGGGACACTTGAAGGGGACCCTCTGCACATCTCTCACTTCCCTCCCTGCTTAACTCTCTTTGGTAAGCTGCTGCCTGGTCTTCCTGGACTCTCAGCCCCACCTCTGCAACTTGGGAGTCTTCTGGGATCTGTCTGGCTTCCCCCTGCCTGCGCCATGGCCGGGGGACTGACTCAAGGCAGGAATCTGCGGCGACTGGAGGGCTCACCTTGCTCATTTCCTTTCTCCTTGGGACCACTGCATTTCATTTCGCCTGACGTCAGGTCTTGGAAGCCACTGTTTCATATATTCTGTCTGATTCTTTCGGTTGTTGCAGGTAAGGTAAGCACCTGTTACTCCATTTTGGCCAGAAGCAGAAGCGCGCTCTCTTTTTAGATGGAGTATTGGCCACCTCCCACTTGCAGAGCGTGTGACCCCCACACAAAGCCATTCAACTGACGGTCCTCTCCTGACTGCAGCTCCCTCCTACAGCCACCCAAGGGATAATGGATTGGTGGTAGCAGCGATGGGGAAAACTGCAGACAGTAATTTTTACAGAAAGACAATGAAATGTGATTTGACACAGGTTACTAGGTACCTGGGCTGGCCAGGGCACCTGGACAGAGGCAAGCAAGCCAGAAGCAACCTCCTGGTTGGGGTATCAGGGTTTTGTTCATGCAGACCAAAGAGGCTGGTGCTCTCTCTCTGCAGTGCCGGCACTGAGAGCCTGGAACCCTAGCTCATAGTTCTGATTGTTGTTCAGAGAGCAGTTTCCCTTTGAACTGTTGAAGGAGCCTGGCGACCCAGCAAGAAAGGTCCAAGGTGCCACATGCCAGGAAGAAGGGGGAGAACAAATTTCCCCAGGTGGGGGCAAGATAAAGTAAGAGCCAGTTGAGGGGCTGATTGTGATTCGGGCGGCATCAAGCCAAGCCGGGAATTACGGTAACTACACCCCAGTCATTACCACCTGGTCCCTGAGAGCCACTGTGCTTTGAACATTTCCGCGGTTACCTTGTTTGGTCTACATGGTGAGCAGGGAGTCGCTCGTAGACTTCTATTCGAGAGAAGCTGGTGCTTGTCCAGAAGGAGGAACTCTCCCACACCATGGCGGAGCAGGCACAGTGGAGCCAGCCCTACCCTTGGAGTGGGCAGCAGCAGGGGGTACAAACCCTGTTGCCTCTCCTTTGCAGGAAGGCATCTCCTTCCTGTAGATGAGATGCTACACAAGACGGTTTTACAGGAAGTGCCCGCCCAGGGTTCAGTCTCCTGCCAGGCTGCAAGGAGTTGGTAGCAAAGTTGAGGACCTCTGGCTCCATAACCGGTGATACCAGCATGTGTGTGCACGTGTGTGAGCATGTGTGCGTGTGTGCACGTGTGTGAGCATGTGTGCGTGTGTGCACGTGTGTGAGCATGTGTGCGTGTGTGCACGTGTGTGAGCATGTGTGCGTGTGTGCACGTGTGTGAGCATGTGTGGTAGCAGGGACTCCCAGAACTCTGAGTCCAAGG
>CM052648.1:3956479-3974080 GCA_028533165.1 Leontopithecus rosalia
GTGGACGTCCAAGATGTTAGTTCCCAGGGCCAGAACAGCGGCGTTAAGACTGATGGTGTTTTTCTGCCCAGGCTTCTCCTGTCTGGCTTCCTTCTTGTGTCTGTAATAGGCAACTCTGCCTTCCTGGAGCTCCAAACCTCGGTAGAAGGGGAACCAGTCGCGTTCACTCTGCACTGAGGTGCCGGCACAACCACTGCGCCGGCCTCAGGAGTCAGCGCTGGGGACCCGCGTGGCTCCTCCAAACCTCGGTCAGAAGGGGAGCCAGCCCCGCCTAGTCAGCTCCAAGAGCTGCTGTGCGGAGGTGCCGGTGAAACCGCTGCGCCGCGGTGCCGGCAAAACCACTGCCCCGCGTTGCTCCTCCACTGGGAATCTTCTGCTCCTGAGCGACCAGAATTTGTCTGAAAGTGTGGTGTCCTCTAGTTCTGTGAGGTTTCACTGCGAGCTGCAATCCCGAGATGTTAGCGATGGGCCATCTTGGATCGTTCCTGAATGTTGAATTTCATTATACTTTTTTCCCATACTGGTTGATCATGATTTTGTTTTCTTAATATGGTGGTTCTCTAATTGACTTTAACATTTTTAAAAACATTTTAAAATTTATTTTTGAGAGACATGATCTTGCTATTTTGCCCAGGTTGGTCTTGAACTCCTGGGCTCAAGGCTCAAGTGATCCTTCTACCTTAGCCTCCAGAGCAGCTGATACTACAGGCACATACCACTGTGCCCGGCTACGGACTTCTAAGAAATGTTGTGTCAATCTTACATCCCTAAAATACATAGTTTGTTAATATCATGTTTAGGGCCTTTGGATTTATGTTCATGCATGAGGTTGGCTTTTCCATGCTTTAAAAGTTACTCGGTTTAGGGTTCAATATGTCTACTAAGGTTAACCCTAATTGCGTTGTTCAAATATTTAATATCCTTAGATATTTTTGCCTGCTTAATTCTACTAGCACTAAGATAAATTTATTAAAAATTTCCACTGTAATTGTGGATTTCTCTACTTTTCCTCTTAGTTCTGTCAATTTTTGCTTAATATACTTTAAGGCTATGCTCCATACTGATATAATCACCCTTACCTGAAACTACATCTTCCCTGAGACTTTGTTTCCTGTCTGAAGAATACCCTTCAGTATTTCTATTAGTGAAAGTCTGCTGGTGATGATCCACTAGAGTTTATCTAAAATAGCTCTATTCCCTTTTCGTTTCTCATTTTCTTTTTGCGAGGTGGGAGGGCAGGGATAGAGAATTCTAAGCTGGCAATTATTTACTTTCAACCCTTCAAAGATAGCATTCTGTTTCCTCCTGGCTTACATATTTCTGATGAAGTCAGCTGCAGTTTAATATTTACTCCTCTGAAGGTAGCCTGTGTTATTTCTGGTGTAAGTTAACTACTGCTGTTATCCCAAAACTCAAGGGCTTAAAATAAGAACATCTGTTAGTTCCTGTGAAGCAGGAATACAGATGCAGCTTGCTGGCTGGTTTCTCTAGCTCTGTGTCTCTCCTAAGAATGTGGTCATTTCGGGGCTGGCTGGGCAGGGTCTGGCCTCCTGGACCACTCAGGTGGTTGTTTCTCATAAGATGGTGGTTGGGGGCCTCCATCAATTCCATGCCATGTGAATATCTCACAACATGGCAGCTCACTTCATCAGACTGAGCAAGTGAGAAGGCCAGAGTAACAGTAAGATGGAAGTTCCACTCTTTCAAAATCTAATCATGCAAGTGATACCCATTACTTTTGCCATATTCTGTAAGAGTCAATTTAGTAGGTCCAGCCCATGTTCAAGAGGAGAGGATCACAGAAGACATGAGGTACAATTGTAGGAGTCCTCTCAGAAGTTGCTGTCCCCATTTTCCAAGCTGCCTTAAAGATTATTTCTCAGTGATTCTCAGCAATTACACAATGTGTTGTTTTCTTTGATCTCTTTCTGGGGTTCACTGGGATCCTTGAGTCTGTGGCTCGATGTCTGTCTCCGTTTTGGAACATTCTCAGCTAGCATCTCTCCAAAACTGCTCTGCCCCACTGTGACGTGTGAAGCAAATCTTTGTGGCATATGCCTTATCCTCCATTACGAAGGACATCAGGTATATCTGCTGTGTTTCAAACAAACTGGCAAACAAGTTTCCCACCATATTCTTAGTTTGCCAGGGCTGCTGTACAAAGTAACACACACTGAGAGGCTTAACAGCAGGAATTGGTTCTCTCACGGTTCTGGAGGCTGGAAGTCCAAGACCAAGGTGATGGCAGGGTGGGTGCTTCTGAGGCCGTGCTCCCGGCTTACAGATGACTGTCTTCTCCCTGTCTCTTCAGGGTTTTCCCGCTGTATCAGTGCCCAAAAACCCTCTTTTTATAAGAACAGCAGTTATACTGGATTAGCGTTCACCCTAATGACTTTATTTTAACTTAGTTATTTAAAAACTTTGGCTCGGCCGGGCACAGTGGCTCATGAGGTCAAGAGATGGAGACCCTCCTGGTCAACATGGTGAAACCCCCGTCTCTACTAAAAATACAAAAAATTAGCTGGGCATGGTGGCGCGTGCCTGTAATCCCAGCTACTCAGGAGGCTGAGGCAGGAGAATTGCCTGAACCCAGGAGGCGGAGGTTTCGGTGAGCCGAGATCGCACCATTGCACTCCAGCCTGGGTAACAAGAGCGAAACTCCGTGTCAAAAAACAAACAAACAACAACAACAAAAAAACCTTGGCTCCAAATATGGTCATATTCTGTGGTTAGGACTTTATTATGGGAATTCTGGGGGGACACAATTCAGCCCGTAACACCCATCAAAATGTCCTTTTGCTTGTAAACATGTTTCTCTTGAATTGTACTAAAGAATGTCTTAGAAAAGGTGAAAGTCATGTTTCTACTCCCAATCCTGCCAACACTGTGTGTGCCCTGCAGAGATAAGCATGCGTTGTTTGTGAGAGGCTGTGTCGAGATAAAATGCAGCTGCCTTACCCAGAGACATACAGACAGCTTATGCTATACTCATAAGCTGGAAATAACTCCCTTAACCCACGATGTAACAGAGGTTAGTGCGGGCGTAACTAGTCAGCATAATGCAATAGGATAAGAAGCCACTAAGTGCCCAGATACCCAGTCAAAGCCCAGCCTGTCAGAGCACGTGGAGGATCGAGTGAGCACTGACCACTCGAGTCTCTTTAGAGTGCAACGAGCGGGCCGAGAGCGCTGCATGCCAACCACATATCGACTGCAGCTCCTTATGCAGGCTGGGAAGAGAAGTTTCTACGTGGTGGTCACTAGACATGCTGGCTGGGGCAAGAAACCTGAGAGAGAGAAAGAAAGACATTGACCCATCTCTGGAAATGGAGTCCTCTTCTCCTTGCTCACAATTACTGCTTGGCTTATTGAAGGAAGTAGAAGAATGACCTGTCTGGGCTATGTGATGCTCATGTGAATTTTCTCTCAATACTGATTTCTTGGTAACGTTCAAAACCCAAGATTTGGGGGTGACTTTGAGGTATTATTATAAAAACTAAAGCACCCATTTTCCCCCTCTCTTCTCAGACCCTAAATAGGGATATGAGAACCTTTCACTGCAGCCTGCATGTCTTTTACTCTATCATCTATATTTTCCATCATTTGGTCTCTTAGCAATCCTTTCTGGATGTTTTCCACTGGCCTATTTTCCTTCCATTTGCTATTTATCCTTTCTGTGGCTAAATCCATCCATTGATTTCTTAATTTTGGTTCTATTTTTCCAATTTGAGAATTTTCACTCGGTTCCCCCATCAGTGTGTCCTTTCTTTGCTAACGTTTCCAATATCGTCCTTTGTCTCTTTAAACATATTGAACAAAGTTGTCTGAAATTCTGGCCTGACAACTCCAGTATCAGGAGCCCCTCTGTTTCTACTTGTTACCGTTTCTTTTGACTTTCATATCGTGTGGTCTTGTCACCTCCTATTTTTGATTGAGACAACATGTATGAAAAATTATACAAATAATGTGAGACCAAGGACTGTTGCCATTTTCCTGAGATGTCTTTTGCCAGACCCCTGGGTTGGCAATACTGCAGGACACAGTGCTTCATCAACATCACATCAACAGCACACGAGGGTAACTTTAGTTCAATTTCTGGGGTGGAAATGGTTGGAAACCGAGTGTGGTCTCTAGGAGGAACTACTTCCAGTTCACTGCTACTCTTCTGCCTCAGCCCACTGAGTCTCCCCTACAGCAATGGAGGTTCACCAGCACAACATCCCTTGGCTCCCAAAACTCGTAAGCACTCCTTGGCCTCTTAGACTCTCTGCCTCCTCCTCTGAAATGAAAAATACTCTCAGAGGAAATAGCAACTCGAATACGCTCAATTTCCCGGGCCCCTTTCCACTCCCAGACCCTGGCCCCGGAATTCCTCCCTGTGTCTTGCTAGCTCCCTGGTATCTCTGAACAGTAGCTGAAACTATTCTGTGCTGTGTTTCAGTTGCCTTCAGAGAGGTTTGGTCAGAACTACCTAGTCAATCACCACTAGATTTGGAAGTTCCTTATCTTTTCTGATATGAGTCGTTTTCCGAGACAAATCTTCTTTAACCACTTACCTTCCTTCCTTGGCCTCCCACACTATGCAACCTAACATGAAGATAAGGCTTTATGCTCTAAAATGTTTACTACAGCATTTTGAGTAATGAGAAACACAAAATGTCTAACAAGAAAGGAATGGCAGCCAGGTGCAGTGGCTCAGGCCTGCAGACCCAGCTACTCAGGAGGCTGAGGTGGGAGGATCAATCGAGCCCAGGAGTTCGAGACTGCAGGGAGCTGAGGCTGTGGCACTAAACCTCAGCCTGTGTGATACAGCAAGACCCTCTCCTCCCAATACATAAATATATAAAAAAGATACGGGAACGCTCAAGTCTATTATGGTAGATTTTTGTGATAAAGCCATTGAAATTTTTTTGAGGGGTCATATTGAAGAGCCTTATGCTCTAATGCTGAGAGCAAGTTTAGACTGTGAACCACACGTTGACAGCAGGCCTACCCTATATAATCTCATTGATTTCCATGGCTTCACTGGGTTGCTTCATACACAAAACCAATGATTCCAGGTGTCTATTTCCGGTACCGATCTGTCTTCTGAGCCCTAGTCTTGTAGGTCCAATTACTTTTCAAAATCATGTTCACTTGGATGTCTCAAAAGCATCTCAAACTTCATTTGCCCAAAATGGAATTCTGGATTCTCTTTGCCACAAATAAAACACACACAAGAACTAATCTTCACACCAAACTTCTCCACCCCAGGGAAGGGATAATCATTCACCCAGCTGTTCAACACATCTTAGGAGCTACTCTTGTTGGCGTCATGCGCCCCACCCTCAGCTAGTCCTATGGACCCTCCCTTAGACGCACGGTTCTAATTCAAGTCTCTCTCCATCTCCACTGCCACCATGCTCGCCTGATCGTCGTCGTCAGCCGCCCCGTGCGTGACTTCTCTGCTTTCATTCCTTCTCCTCTCCCACTGACTTTGCACACCACAGCAACCGTCGTCACTCAAAGCTGCAAGCTGAATCTCTGTACTCCTCTGCTAAAAAAGGCTCAACAGCTTCCCAATGCACTTCAAGCAAAACTCAAATGCCTCCCATGGCCTTGAAGACCCAGCACGATCCGATTCCTGCTGACCCCTCTGACCTGGTCTCATGATGTTCTCCCGGCCACCCTCCTGGTCCCCAACCAGGCAAAGCTTTTCCAGTTTTTGGGCCTCTGCACTTGCTGCTGCCTCTTCCAGAACACCTCTCTGATGCATCGCTGCCCTTTTCAAGCTTCTGGCCTTTGCTCAGAAAGAATATCCCAGTTACCATCAACTTGCCTATTTTCTTCATGGCATTTACTACAATATGCAATGCTCTTGTTTTGTGTATTTGTTCACTTATTAATAACTTTGTCACCCTTGCCAAAAGATAATCTTTATGAGAGCAAGGACCATGTCTATCTTGTTCACTGTTGTATCCCCAGTGTGTGGTACAGTCCTTGAGGGGGAAACTTAGGCTCCGAATGGTTAAGCAGCTTGCTCAAGGCCACACAGCTGGCAAGTGAAGTTGAGATGTGAACCTGGCTTTTCTCATTCCGAGGCTACGTTCTTACCATAGCACTCTCCTTGCTCCATGTCTGACATGGTTGGGATTTGTGTCACTGCCTAAATTTCATGTCAAACTGTAATCCCCAATGCTGAAGGTGGGGGCCTGGCGGGAGGTGACTAGATCGTGTGCGTGGATTTCACCCTTGCTGTTCTCATGAGATCTGGTTGTTTAAAAGTTTGTAGTACCCCCCCCCAACACACCCTCACTCTCTTCCTCCTGCTCCAGCCACAGAAGACCTGCCTGCTTCCCCTTCTGTCATGATTCTAAGTTTCCTGAGGCCTTCCCAGCCATACTTCCTGGATAGCCTGCAGAGCCATGAGCCAATTAAACCTCTTTTCTTTATAAATTACACAGCCTAAGGTAGCTCTGTATAGCAATGGGAGAACACACTAATACAATGTCCAAAGCCACAGTCCAGGCATTTCTGCTACATTAGTTTTCCACTATTCTGGGAAAAGAAGCTATTTTTTTCCCATTCACTCTCTTCCAATTAACTACACCAATTAATCGCTAAGCACTTATTGCTGTGTGACCTTGGGCATAATCTCTGTGACTCAACCTCCTCATTCATATAGTGGGATTAATACCAGGACTGAGCACTTTACACATCATCACTTGCTTGTGCTCTCCTATGCGCTGATAAGGCAGGTGGTGTTATGAGCCCCATTTTCAGTGGGGCTTTAAATGAGAAAATGAGACAGCCAGAACTTATAGAATCTGCCCATGGTTACGCAGGACAAAGAGCAGGGACCGGAACCCAGGAATTCCGGCTTCAGAGCTGATATTCTTGGCCAATACACTTTACAAAGTAGCGGAAAAGCTAAATCCATATTATAAAGATTACATAAGCCCTTGCTTCAATGATGTAAGATACACATAGAAATTTGTAAGTAAATGAATAATGTATATGATGTTGTTTAAAAACCAAACGAAGCATTTAATTTAATACAATGTTTCTAATTTAAGCAAGAATAAATAATTAGGGAAAACCCTGAAAATTAATTTCCACTGACAGGAATGTCTCTGGTTTCGATGCGGAAAGTCTGGTGGATGTGTTAATACCAAACCACTGTGTTCACAGCAAAAGCTTAAACATTCATGTATACTGTGAATGGTGAATCAAATTCATACTGTAAAGTATCACATATTTGACCTCAAAGTCTAAATAAATACATGAAATTTGTAGGAAAGAGGAAAATAGATATAGTGTCATGCAAATACATTTTTAAAAATCTAAATTTTGAAAACAAGGTTTTTAATTGATTTCAATGTGGACAAACCAATACAGCTAAAATGATCAGAACCTTGGACAGCACCGAGGGGGCGGGATTTTGTTTTTTCCCCCTAAAGGGTTGGTTTTATATTAGATCTTAAATGATAAAGTTTTTCCTCACCTTTTCTGCATTTAAAAATTCTGCCTCAATTCTACTGCTTTACATGCGAAGCACTTATGTGTAGAACTCACTGATGATAGATTTTTTAAAAAAAAGTTTTCTTCCTGCAAAGATTGGCATTTTTGTTCTAACATCTTGGTTTATTCATTCAATAATAGAAATTAAAGGACAGTAAAAAAATCATTTAAGGTCCGGTGTGGTGGCTCATACCTGTAATCCCAGCACTTTGGGAGGCTGAAGTGGGAGGATCACCAGGTCAGGAGTTTGAGACCAGCCTGACCAACATGGAGAAACCCCGTCTCTACTAAAAATACAAAAGTTAGCCAGGCATGATGGTGCACACCTGTAATCTGAGCTATTCAGGAGGCTGAGGCAGGAGAATTGCCTGAACTCGGGAGGCGGAGGTTACAGTGAACTGAGATTGCTCCACTGCCCTCCAGCTTGGGCGACAGAGCAAGATGAAAGAAAAGAAAAGGAAAGAAAAAGAAAAGAAAGGAAAGGAAAGGAAAAGAAGAAAAAAAGAAAGAAAAGAGAAAGAAAGGGAAAGGAAAGGAAGAAAGGAAAGAGAGGAAGGAAGAAAAGGAAAGAAAGGAAAAAAGAAGGAAAGAAAGAAAGAGAAGCACCAAAATAACATTTAAATGCCATTTATTCTCAGGACAGCACATGAATGACTTCAAAAGAGAATGGACATAAGATGAACATATAAAAAACATTAATTTTTTATTTAAAGACTTACTAATTGGTAGCCCAAATCATGTCATTTTTTCTATATCCTATTTTTCAAAGGACATGTTTTAGCAGTTTCCAAAGCCCTGTACTTGGATTGTGAAGTCACCGAATGAAAAACATGCATCTCAGTATTAGCTCCTAAAAACAAAAACCGAATCATGCCTTGGTATGAACAAATCCTAACAGTTCAGTAAGCTGGCCCTTGAATTCTGAGGGCTACTGGTTCTAGGGGCCTCCCTCAGATGCCAAAAGCCATGGATGCTCAAGTCTCTGATATAAAACTACACAGTATTTGCGTGTAACCTACCTGCAACCTCCCACATACTTTAAATCATCTCCAGATTACCTGTAACACCTAATACAATGTAAATGCTATGGAAATACTTTTTACATTGTATTTTAAAATTTGTGTTATTTTTTGGACTTGTGCTGTTACTTTATTTTTCCTATTTTTGATCCCAGGGTGGTTCAGTCTGTGGACATAGAACCTGTGGATACAGAGAGCTGACTGTTTTAAGATTGCAAAAACAAGTATTTTTGAAATCTTCAGGTCCATTGTTAAGGTATTAAAAAATAATCACTCTGCAAATACTTGGACTCAGTATCAAGCAGAGAAACCTTCCCCTCTATCTTTTAAAGTGAAGCCAGCTAAAAGCTTTGTCAGCTTGCTCTTGAAAGCAATAATATGGTCACAAAACTTGCTGTGACCATTCTGCCTCTTTACAAATTTTGTAAAGCTGGCCTGCTTTTTTCTTCCTTCTAAATGCCTGATTGAGGTGGTGATTAATCCTCTATAGCATGTAAAACAAGGTTCTCAGAAGCTCCGAGTCCACAGTAGAGGACAGGGAAGCTGTTGTGCTCGAGAATTAATCCATCCGAGGGAATCAAAGGCAGCCACAATGCAGTCATCAGCATGTTTTCACTATGCAGGCCCCACACTTCCTACTTAGAAAACACATAACCATTGCCCCATTCTGTATTCTCACAAGGCTCCCTTTTATTTATTTGTGTTTGTTATTATATAGCTCATACCGACATGTTTGTGTGATTCCACTGGTGTGCACACAGCCATTGAGACAGGAAAAAAGAAGTGTCTATTGCAAACTTGTTAAAAGGGAAAAGGGACTCCCACTGTTTTTTCTCTTTGGCCAGGCTTCTATCCAGAGGATAGAGCTTTAACTCTTTATGTCCCAGGAGAGAATGACTCCTTTGTGTAATTTTAAATTTTGCAATGGCTTGTTTACTGATGGGAAGTCATAAATAGCAAATGTTATTCATAGACTGCTACAACCCTAGAAGCTGATGTGTCTTCAGAGTTACACAGAGGACATTAGATAGCACGTGGGAAAACTTTTCTTTCTTTCTCAACAGGCTTCAGCTATTTTTACAAATCAGTTTTAAGTATGCCTCCACAAAACTTAGAAGCACTTTATTCGGGAGCAATCAGTATTTCTGTAAAACTTTTGGATGGGTTTTTATTGTTTTTCTTCTGGAAGGTTCAACATGAATTGGGCAAAGATATATAGTATAACCATAGTTTAGTGATATGGTTGTTGAAGAAGATAGTATGTTTGAAGCATTCATGTTAGAGCTTCTGTTGATTATATGAACGATCTGGATTAAGTTACTTCAGGGTTCATTTAATCAGTCCTACCTCTCATATAGCAGATGGCTAGACAGACAGATAAGACAGCTAGATGTCAAATAAATTCCTGGTGTCTAAAAGTACTCCAATTCCAGTGAAGACACAGCTACAACTGAGTGGCACCTTTATGAGACTGGTGCTTTTCAAATCAAAGAAGATGGAAATATACTTTAAATGCTGTGGCACTGGACCAGAGCAGAACATAAGCTGTTCCTTCCCCCATGACAGAGGCATGAAGCTGGGGAAAATGCAGGCATTCACCTTAACATGGATGGGTCTTGGGAATGTCTACTTCTGGGACGAACTGGAACAAGAAGGGTTAAATGCCCAAATGTTCTCTCACCAGCCTCGCTCCCTGCCACATTCCAAAGGGATGGGGCTCAGTGACAAGACAGCCCAGTACCTAAAATGAAGAGGGAGGGTTCTCGAATTAATTAACTGGAAATGAGTCTTGTCAATGTTTTGGAAAGGCAGAGGGGTGAAAAGAGATTGCCAGAATTAATCACAGTGAGAAACTAATTCAACGGCCTGCCGGCATCCAGGACCCGGTGAGAAGAGGAATATAAAGGATGCTGCCGACCTGCCGTCTGAAGGGACAAACAGAGTCCAAGCAGACATCCAAGTTTTTCAGAGGGATTGCCCCCTAAGAGACTGGTTTATTATCTGCTGTCGCAGGAAGGTACAATCTATGACTTAAACGCACATTCTATCCAGGGGGACAAAGGCAAACCAGGCAGTTGCATGAAAACGAAGAAACAAGAGACGGCTTAATCTCACTTTCAGCTTATACACATTAAATTCTACCACCTAAAAGATTCCTACGTTCCCAAATTTGTACTTATCAATCTTCAAACACTTGCGATTTCACATACTGCAGAAGATGAAAAATCCATGAAACAGACCCCAAAAATTCAGGTATTTGGATGCAGTTCATTCACTAAGAAGTAAAAAGAAACAAAATCACAGATGTAACAAATCTATTCAGAAGATTCATCAGAAAAAGGGGGAAAAAACCTAGAACTTTGGTCAGTGATCATAACTAAGAAACCTGAAACAATTCATGCAATATTATTCAAGGAGTTTTCTGTTTTTAAAACTACAGTGAACCTTAAGTGTCTTCTCTAAAGAAAATCTAATTCCTATGAGGAACTTACTTTTAGATCACGTATAAATTTTGATATCCTTTTTATATTTTGCACCTAGGATGAGTTAGAAATTTCATCTCTTTTAAGAAAATGGCAGCATAAAGCCAGAACAAAAAATTGTTCACAGCTGTATTTAGGACTTTCCTTGGTAAATCACTTTCGAAGGCACAATTCTCCCACCCATATTCTTATAAAGAGCCTCCTGCTTCAGGCAGTGGGGAAGTGGGAACAGCTTCCTACAAACCAAAGGGGAAGGACAGTTCCCTTGAAGGTACTTACTGGCTTAGGGGTGTCTCTAGTAGATTTCAGGATCAGCTTTTCACCCTTCTTTTCAACTTCAAAACCCATTTGTTTAAGGAGGGATGGGTCTGCCAGCCCCTGCTCCTCCATCTTCGCAATCACATCTTGGTTTTGGCTGTTGTCTTCGGTAAGGTTTCGGATGGCATATATCACCCACTGGGTCAGAACTGCAGCCAGAGTGAAGGAATTTGCCAACATACTTTCCTGTTTGATAACTTCACATAAGAATTATCGGGAAAAAGGAGCAGAGGAGCACAGAAACACGGAAAATCCAGTATCAATGAACAAGTTTTTCTTGAGGATGCATTCTCTGAATATGCATCTAAAGTGCAAACACACCCAAAAGTGGCAACGCATGCATATGAACATACATCCAGCATGTATGTGTGATGTCCAGCCACTGGCACCCAGAGATTTACTCAGTTATTTGCTGAATGAATGAACAAGGGGCAAAGACTTAAGAGTAGCTCAAACTGAAGTTTATGAACCCAAGAACACACACAGGCAAACGTGCATGCGTGCACACACACATTCCTTTGTTGAATAATTATGTTACTGACTCACAGGGAAAGAATAAGAGAAGCACTAAAGAATCAGTCACAAAGATGTCAGGTTAGAATCAGGGAAGCCATCATGTTTAATGTGAGCCCAGTTACAAAGAAGAATTGTTTCCTAGGAGTCTCTGTGGAATTTCCCGCATTCAGGATTCTAAAGATGAAGCTGGAAGGCCTTTGAAGGATTTGCTGTGTTTGGTTTGAATACTCAGGCTCCTGAAAGCATTGGGCTCACTGTGCCCAGGCGCTCACCTGGCACGTTCCGCTTGGCAGGAGACCAGAGACACCTACAAAGACTGAGCGAGCACTGCCACATTACTGACCAGGACATCCGATTTAATCACCCAGCACCGTGTAAGCCTCATGCAGGCATTCAACTGCTACTCTTTGCAGCTGTATGAAGAACTGTACAAAAATGACTGCAGGGCCAGTCTTCAGTGGTTGGATCCAGGGACATATATAGGAGACAGCCAAGAAAGGACGTGTCCCTACCGGGCCTGGCACCCTGATCCGGGGGAACAACGAAAACCCGAGGGTGGAATAAAGACTTTTCCAAAGAAAGAGGCCTCCCCGCCCATGAGCAGATGGAGGCATCAAGACAAATGAGTCCTGTCCCCTGAGGATTACCAGATGCTTCCCATTCTTGCAGTGCCAATGCCAGAAGCGGGGGTGTCAGTGTCCCCTACAGCTAAAGAGCGAAGCCTTCTGATCCAGTCCTGGACACTCCTGTGTGATGCTGTGGACCAGTTCTGAGACATTTCTAGCTCCCCCAACACGGCACGGGAGCACAGGGAGCGCTCCGACATTCACAAAGCCGGTGTTCTTTCTTGTAGTATCTGGGAAAGCAAATGAGCCCAACAGTTTCTCACCCTAGTTCAACAGCCTCAAAAGAAAACAGTAAAAATCACTGTCCACTGAAGTCAGACAACGGAAACGTACTAAATATGGGCAGTTGTATGCTCAGGAAGTGTTTTTTGGGCTTTAAAAAGGTTGCTCCATCTTAGTCCCTCCAGTACGCACCCGGTGAGCTGGCAATCCCGACAAGCCCGCTTGACTCCCCATGGGGCTCAGGATCCTCTCTGCTTCCCCACTCAGAGCACTTAGGCTCCTAGCCTGCGTCTCCCAGCTCCTGCACCGCAGGAGACTGAACCTATTCCAATAGTCAAATGCATAAAACCCAAATTTGAATGACCCCCTCTTTTCCACAATCACTGAACCCCCACTTTGTGCCAGTATAGAGAATAAAGATAATGATCGCAGGTATCAAGCACTCCCAGCATATTCATGAATTTCTCAACAATGAATTATTTGCTGCAATGAATTTTACACCCAGGATGACACTGTCAATATACCAATTCATTTTGTCACTTTTTGTAAGAAAAAGAAGCAGTGATTATGAGGAGAACTGACTCAAGGAACAAGAAATGTGTAAGACTGGGGAATTTTTGTTCATAAGTATAACTCTCCAATGGTAAATGAAAGAAGCATAACACTTCTTCTATCTGAAAAGTCCTGGTTATTCACTTAAATATAATTCAAGTAGGAAAGCTGAAATTTCCAGGAATGCATTCAGAGCTCCTGAGATCAGAGGGGTGGCCGGCTCAGAAACTGGAGAGTCTGGTGCCAGCACCGTCACTGCCAACGGCAAACACAGGAGATCTCTGGAGGAAAGGGACTGTGGAAGTGCCCCACTCCAGGGCACACAAGACCCTGCCAGGCAGCCACTACCAACCTCTCCGGCAGGCACCCGCACCCCTCAGGCTCTGGCAGTGTCGCAACACTGGCCTCACCTCTGTCTTTGCACACACAAATCCCTGACCTGGGATGTGCTTCCCCTCACTGCTGCTTCCTTTCTCATGGGGCACCCTTAGCCTTCGAGACTCAGCCAAGCATCACCAAAAGCCAGAAGCCTTCCCTGTCTTAGCTACTCCTTGACACCTGCTTAAATTAGGTGCACCTGCTGTATGTTCCCAAAGCATTCTCTCTCTCAACAGTTCTCATCACACTGCACTGTACTTACCTGTTTCTGAGTCTGTGCGCTGCTTGAGGGCAGGAGCCCCATCTCATTGACTTCTCTATCCTAGCAGCGAGTCTCGTTCCCAGCACAAAGTGGATGTTCAATACCCATTTGTTGAAATTGTGTCTTCAGGCCGGGCGCGGTGGCTCATGCCTGTGATCCCAGCACTTTGGGAGGCTGAGGCGGGTGGATCACGAGGTCAAGAGATCGAGACCATCCTGGCCAACATGGTGAAACCCTGTCTCTACTAAATACAAAATAAATTAGCCAGGCATGGTGGCACATGCCTGTAATCCCAGCTACTTGGGAGGCTGAGACAGGAGAATCGTTGGAACCCAGGAGGCGGAGGTTGCGGTGAGCTGAGAATGTGCCATTGCACTCCAGCCTGGGCAACAAGAGCGAAACTCTGTCTCAAAAAAAAGAAATTGTGTCTTCAATGCCAAGGCTCAAGCGATCCTCTTGCCTCAGCCTCCTGAATAGCTGGGACTACAGCCACCGAACCCAGCCTTATTGAAATTATGTAAGCTACGACTGTTTGTATTTCTCTATGCCCTAATGCACTGTGAACCTCTTGCAACAAGACCAATAGTACTCACTTCTCTGGGCTTTGTCCCTAGCGTGGTGCCAGGAAATATTTGCCAAGTGCACAAAGGCAAGCATGCGATCTCCCGCTCCCCACGGGGTGGGCCACGGCAGCACTGCAGCAACCCACAGGCTGTGTTTCTGCCTCCTGTTCTTGGTGCGGTTTCCCGACCCAGGGCTTTTCAGGGTTTGAGAGATTAGATGAAAGTAAACCAACATAAATGTAACCCAGACAAGGAGGCTGGACTGGGTAAATAAAAGGTCAATGAAAACAAAACACCAGAACGCCCATGTGGACGGGATCAGAGTGGATTTTAATCATGTTCGTCTTGGGGCTGCAGGGCAACATTTCTGTCACATTTTGTGAAAATACTGTTATCGGGGTATTTTAATAGCAACCCCCACTCCCCCGAAGCTCTGGTAGGTAATTTCCGTAGAATACAAACATACACAATGCCTACTTTCTATATAAGGCGAAAGGAGCACTGAAGGAATGAGACTGGAGAAAAGCCCTTTTGGGAACGAAGGGCTGCCAGGTGGCTCCCTCAAACGGGGGCAGAGCTCACAGCTAGGGTGATGGGTCCTGCTCAGCTCCCGGCAGCCTCTGGCTTCAGGCATACCACCTCAGGAACAAAATGTGACAGTCAAGTATTTCACAAAGAGCAGATTCTTGGTGTAGCCACTGACCTGACAAACTAACAGAAGATGCATCAAAGCCCAAAGCAGAAAAAGCCTTTTTGTCTTCTTCCAAAATTAGTATCCAAAATGCAAAAAGATGTAAGTCAAGGAAGTGTGAAAGGCTGAGAAGAAATACGGCCACAAGAGCACGCTGGAGTCAACTTCCTTTCAGTGCCTTGAAAATCAGAAATAACAACCATGCCAATAATAGCAAACCTCAACACTGTTTTATTTAAACGTACATTTAACGCTGTCAGGTATTTTAAGCGAAATTCGTCCTTCCTTTCTGTGTAAGGAGGACTGTATGAAGGGGGAATCCCTGTGCATTCTTCTTAGGCGGATGTGAAGTCTGCTCCACTGCCACCTCGAAGCGAGCACCAACGTTTTGGGGTCTGCGTTGCCTACCTATAAATCAAACACCACACAAACCTCCTCTGATCGGTTCCTATTTCTAGTGAGAACATTTTAGCACTGCTGTCTTGGGTTTTGGACTTAATAACAATTACAAAATCAATTTTTCATAGTTGTTTCTTTCACTAAATTTGAGTTGAAAATAAAAGCATTGTAAACTACAGCCCCAGGAACCGTGTCTGGTCCGCAGCCCTGGGTCATGAATATGCATGCCTCTCCTTGTTAAGAGCGCAGCCTCTGCAGACCTAGACAGTCTGAAGTGTCACGAGAGAGATTAAAGCAAGTCTCAGTTAATATTCACATTGCCCTCTTGTTCCCTCTCTAAAGGGACGGAGAGAAAGAAAGCGTAGGGGAGAAAATTAAACATCTTCTCAAGTCTCTAATCCTACCAACATCTGAAGTGCTTTATTGTCTGCTTAGCTTTAAAAAGAGCTTCTAACGTTTCCATAGCTACTACAAATAGAAGGCATGAGCCTGTTTGTTGCAAAACTGCCTTGAAAGAACCCTGCAATCAGCACTAGAGCAGGACTTGATAGTGCTGGCCAGCTCTTCAGCAGGGGACTCTGGGGTCTTGACCCAGGCCACCAAGACCACAGTGGCAGGAAAGCATCTTGTACTGCTGAATGGCTGAGGCGGCACTGCGCTGGGCCTCAGCTGGTTCAACACAGGGCTCAGCACCGAACTGGGTGGCCTTGTACCAGCAAGGTGACCAGATATTAGCAGGGGAGAAGAACACGGGCTGGGAAACCACGTGATTCAGAAAAACAAACCATGGTGAGGGTATTAACGACTGGCAGATCGACGTGCGAAGCTCACTTTTGAAGTACAGTCAGGTGAGCCGAAATGTTAAACTGGAATTTGATGAGACAGATTCCAATAGACTAAACTATTCCTCCAGCTACTGAAATCTGTGCTACCCAAAGTCCTGTACATCATTAAATGTAGGCCCCAGGGCAACAGGAACTCTGTTCTGGTCACGGCTCTGTCGGTGTTTAGAAGACTGTGAAGAACAGGAGTCAGCAAATGATTGCCTGTGCTTTTTATGACAGCAAACTAAAAATGGTTTTAATATGTTTAGATGATTGGGAAAAAAAAAACAAAAGAAACTGATTTGTGACACATGAAAATTATTTGAAATTCAGATTTCAGTATCCATAAAGCACGCAGCCACGCCCCGTACTCGCCTGTGTCCACAGCTGCTGTGGCACTGCAAGGGCAGGGTAGAGCAGCTGCGGAGGGACGCCGTGGACTGCACAGCCTAAATATCTACCCTGTGGCCCTTCACAGAAAAGGCGAGCCAACTTCTGGCCCAGAACATGGGAAGCACCAGTGAGTATTTGTTGAATTAATAAGTAAATAAACCTTTAAAAGTACTGGCATTGAAAAAACATGCAATATGTAAATTTAAATGATTTAAATACGTTCAAAGACTTTTTATCATGTTCTGACATACACGGACTTTGTACTGAATATCTGTAAAACAAACACATACATGTAATGTCTGTATTTAGTTTTTGCATCCAGGATTTATATTTTAAAACTATTTTTAGGTAACAAACGCACAAAGGCGAGGGATTTGTGGACTGTAAGGCTTTGCAAAGGACGCTGCGGAGCAGGGAGGGGCACACCATCAGAACCCTTCCCACAGCTGGCCTCCACTAAGGCTTTTAAAAACCTGTGTCATTAGCCGCCCTGTTAGAAAAAGGTTTTCCTAGATGAAGACGTTTCATAAATCCCTTGTTACATCTAAACAAACGTCTTCTTGGACCATAGTAAAATGTAGAGTATTTTAGAGTGCAGAGAGGCAATTCAGTTTTAAAACTGTTCCAAAATGCCTTTTATTGCAAAAACCAACATACTTTAAAATATGCCAATTTCTGTCAGCCAAAGAGGAAAACAAGCAAGAGTGTGGCCCTGCAAAGGCAACCCCCACCCCATCACACCCCAGTGCATCCCCAGCGGGGAACCAACCCCCACCCCATCACACCCCAGTGCATCCCCAGCGGGGAATCAACCCTCACCCCAACACACCCCAGTGCATCCCCAGCGGGGAATCA
>CM052648.1:3974180-4125246 GCA_028533165.1 Leontopithecus rosalia
GGTCCTGCTCGCAGGGTGCTGGAGAGTAAGGCAGGGGCGGAGACAGGGAGGTGGCCAGACACCACGGAGGTCCTGCGGCAGAGATACCCTTACTTTGCAAGATGCCACAAGTTTTTCAGAGTAAGCTCAAACGTCAAGAGATATTTTCATTGCTTCCTAAAGTTAATTTTACTTCCACCACCATCTGTTATGATTATCTTTTGTTCTCAACTCTCTTTGATGTCTGTCATTTGTCCCACTGCATACTCTTCTCATTCAGAAAATTAAAGTAGAATTTATGGTGCAGATTCGACACAACATCTCCCTGAATGATGCTGGAAATGATGTGTGTGCAATACCCGCCACCAGCCACCCATTTTGGTTCCCTCTGCCTTCTCTAAATTGTTGGTCTATCTGGTATCTAATTTCCCTCTGAGTTTTTATATTGGAATCTGAGAGAACATCTGTGCTTCAAATGTTTCCATGCAGTGCTGTATGTACTGTTCTAGGTTTTGTAGCCTGTTATGCCTTAATAGCATTTAAAAATAAAAGCCAACATCCTGAGTATGCACACCCTCTAATTTACCAATTAATGGCTGATTGCTAATACTGAAAAGTGTTAAATAGTAAAAGAAGGCAGAGAAAAACAAGTAATTGTCAGATTTCTAAATTACAGGTTACAATCTGCAGAATACAGAATAACACCTGCATTTCATACACACTCCAAGAAGGAAGTTTCAGTCTTTCCTGAGGGAAAAGCCATCTCAGAAACACTCCTGCACTGAAAGCTGAGGCTGCTTCTCGGCTTCTAGGCCCTAAGGGAAATCCAAGATTCCCTTAGTGGGAAGTGGCACAAAGGCACCACCAAACACGGTGGAGTTCTGACAGATCTACATTTCACATGTCTGTCCACTGGAGATTTTACTTCTGTGCAAAATCCAAATCAGTACTTTATCAACGATGCTGAAGCAGAGGCCTCATTCACTGTCCTTGCTTTGTACAATGTACTTCCCATAAATTGTAAAGGGAGAGGCAAGATGTTCCTGGCTTCACAGGCCTCCTCTCTGCAGCCTGACCTCTCTCTACGAAGCTCACACTTTCTCCACTATATCCCGTGGGTCTGAGGGAAGGGCGGTGGCACCAGTGCGTCCTCCAGGCCTTGCTGGGCATGTGCTCTCCCTCCCCCACGTCCCAGATGTGAAAGTCAAGCACCCACGCCAGGCTGAGCAGGACCCGTGGGCCCGTCCATCTGGCAGTGAAGTCATGGGGAGATGACCTGTGCCACACACAATCACTGCACACACTGCCCACTCCAAAAGCATCTGTGGCCAACGGAGGGCCGCACTCACAGGTACCTTACATTCACGGGGTTTTGGTGGTGAAGGATCCTGTGGCAATGAAACTAATTTTGTATATGACATGTTCTGGAATCACTTTACTAACCACTTCAAAGCAGAGCGTGGTACGAAGCATCACAGTCTGGCATCCCCGTCACACACAGGTTTCAGGGTCAGAAACAACCAATACCACTTCTAACTTAAACCACACGAAAGGGCTGTGGGGCCATGAAGTAGTTCCAGTTGGATTTGGGGCAGCACTCCAATGTCACATCTGAGACTCGGAAGGAGCCGCTGCACGCAGCATGGTTGGCAGAGTGCCTGGCACACCCACGCACACCGCAGACACTCAGGCCGCAGTGCTCGAGCTCTGACTGCAGAGAATGTGCTCACCGTGTGCTCAGACTCCTATCTAACTGGTTCTCGTAGCTCCTGGCAATAGTACGAGTGTCTAAAAGACTTGCCCGTTGGTGCTTGGTTTTTATCTACTTATGAGGGGGTGGCTCCCAGAGTTGTGTCAGATCTGGGCTGTAAGGGAAGGGGGACTTAATAAACGCACGTGGATACACAGCTACGATGCAATGTCAGCCTTCATGCTGCAGGAGACACTTGTGGGGGAGTGGTATTCTGGGGACGATAATACACTTCTAAAGAAAACAACAGTGCTTAGTGTCCCCACACACAACCGGGGACGCAGCCAGTGGCACACCGGCAGAGCTTCCCTGCCCAGATGGTGGCAGGGGAGGCCCTGGTGATAGGGGATTTATGAATGGGAGTCAATGAAAGCAGTAGAAACGGGAAGTGCCAGGCCTCGCCTGCCAGGTAAAGAGGATGTTTATCAAGTACCTGGTGCTCTTTGGGATCAGTGATCGGATAACAAGCTGGCCCCACTGAATTTCTGTTCCTGGAGCACATTGCCACTCTCAGTGTAAGCGAAGATTTGTACATGTAAGCATCTCTCATGTAAGCCAAGACTGAAAATGGACTGTCAGTTACCTTCATAAAATAGTAACACAAGTAAAATGAGTAAAGGTAATAGCAGCAGTGGTCACATTCCAAGACACAGGGTGTGCCAGGGGCTGCTCTACGGAGGAAGTATTCAGTCTTTACAAGCTCTCTAAGTGGTAGATGTTCTGCTGTCCTCATTCCACTGATGGGAAGACTAAGACACATGGAGGCGAACGTGGCCGAGGACCCGCAATTTGACGTGTTCGAGGTCAATCCGGAAACAGGCTGTCGGGCTCCCGTTGTCTGTTCCCCTGACCGCAATAAATACACGCTCATGACCAGTCCACCCAGAGAGGCCTCTGAAGGGCAGAGCAGTTCTTCCGGGATGCTGTGACTGCATCTTTCTGAGCTATGCCTGCAAACCATACCAAGATGTACTTCACGTATCACAAAAGCTAACACAAGGGAGGTTTGTGATGCATGAAATACATCCCTTTCTCTTCAAAGAAATCCCAAGTGATAAACTTGCAGATGGCAGTCAGAGTAACTATCTCTGTAAAATAGCTTTAGAACTAGCTAATAAGCTAACAATTCAAAATGAAATAAAAATTTGGAGCAGAAAAAGTAAACCCACCTAAATTATAAGACATTGGTGTTGGTCTAGCACTGCTGATATTTCAAAATTAATGAAGTACGGCCAACAATCAAAAATAGTTCTGAGTTACAAAGGATTAAATGAAGAACACGAACAGGGTGGAGCTTCTGGCGATTTTAGAACAGGCAAGACACAACAGGCCCCAAGGGGTCAGGGAGCGCTCTGACGCTGTACACACCAGTATCTCAGCATCTGGTAGCGCTTGCTCCAATAGCACTAGTTACCATGGCTGTCCTGACCTGCCTCCCCTGCCGCCTCCAGCAGCTCCCAGGAAGTCAGTGGTCAAGGGCGGGGAGGGCTTGCAGGGTGAACCGGCACAGACACCAGATGCTTGCGCTTCCCAAGGACTCCACTGTGCTGCAAAGTCAACACAGGAGGGAGGTTCTCACTTCATGCTGTCTGCTTCCACTTCTACAGTAATAAGTGACTCAAGAGTTACCTGCAGTCTGATTGATTTCTTTCAAAAAGGAGATCTCTAATTCTCATTTCTCCTCATCAGGGGAGGAGCATTACTACATCCATTTAAAGTCAGGACAACCTTCAGCAGAAGTGTATAATGCAAAACTAACAGGAACACTTTAGACTATTTAAAAGTCAAGTGGTCTCATGGTGATGAGACTAAGTTCTAAAACCCTTCCCTGGCACATCTCTGAAAAATTTCTAAAGTACTGTTTCGGTTTGGGAGAAAAATCATTCAATTACAGAAAATTAATATTTTAATGCCGTTTTCCTCTTCTCTATAAACAGTACACCTCCTGGTATTTAGACTGGCACTAGAGCAAGGGATTCAGATAGGAACAAAAATCAAACTGTTAATCTTACATCTGAATGTCTCTCAAGAATTTAATCGTGATCTATTTAACAAACAGGAGGCAAAATGCTCAATACTGGTACAACAACAACAGGACAGTCCAGTCCCTGCCCTTGGGCGTTTACATTCTAGCACTTGCCGAGGCAGGCCCTAAACCAAAACACAAAGCCTGAAAGGGGTGACAGAGCATAATTACAAGAGGACAACTTTGGGGAAGAGGGTGGTTAGGGAAGGCCTCTTTGAGGAATTAACATGGGAGCTGAAATCAAAGGATGAAAAGAAACCAGACCCCTGGAGAGCTGAGGAAGAGGCTGAGGATGCGAGCAGGCCATGCAAAGCCTCCACATGGAGGAACGCTGATGAGAAAAACCTGTGTGGCTGGGAAGAACGAGTGAGGGAGAATAGACAAAATTAAGTAGAGGTCCGTCAAGGCCAGATCTTTTAGGGATTCTCAAGCCATGGTAAGGAGCTTGTTGTACTGCATTCTAACGCAATAAGAACTCCTCGAAAGAACAAAGTAGAAAAATTAAGAAGCTCTTGTGGGCAGCTGCAGGGAGACTGGATCAAGGGACTATCAGGAGTCTATAATGGCAAGAATAAGATTTTGGAATAATACACACACGTAGGTTCAATTCCAGCTCTGCCATTTTACAAGCCACGTGGCTTTGGGCAATCTACACAACTTCACCAAGCAGCTGTTCTACTTGTGAACTTGGACAGGTCATAGGTACAGACGGCAGGAGGGGTGTTTGCCATGTGCACAACATACTGGGTGCACCTGAGAGCCGTGGGTGCAGTTGAGCCCGGCACAGGCCCTGGGCAGGTGAGGCCACCACGCTCCTCTATCAGGCATGCGACTTCACATCCCCTCGCCAATGAAGTGGGGACAAGATGATCTCTCTATGTCAAACAGAAGGTATAGAAAAGAAATCACGTTCTTGGGCCTTGGGGGCTAAAAGCTGAGGTTCAAACTGCATTGCCGTTAGGCTGCCGAACAGCTAGTGGCCCTAGCCAGTTATAAACTATTTGCCTCAATTTCCTCCTCTCTAAAATGAAGATAAAAATACTATTTCATAGGATGGATACAAAAATGAAACAAGATCACAACGTCTGGCATTAAAGAAGCACCCAATGTCAGATACTATTGTTAAACAGACAGAACTGTTTGCTTTTTTTAAAACTGACCCTGAAGAATGATTAATTAGAAAACTATTTTGTGCTCAGGCCCCAGATAAGGATCTGAGAGATACAAGAAATGTCTAAGGTATGGCTGCTGCCTACATTAATTTTTCTCCAATTTTTTTTTTTACTGTGGTAAAGTACACATAAAATTTCACATCCTATCTTTATTAAAGAGTACACTTTGATAGTGTTACATGCATTCACAACGTTGTGTATCACTACCATCTATCTCCGCAATTCCTGTCTTGTAAACTGAAGCTCAGACCCCATTAACCAGTAATTCCCTTTCTTCCCTCCCCTCACCCCTGGCAAGCACTCTACTTCCTGTCTCTGTGATTTTCACTACTCTAAGTACCTCTTATAAATAAGCTGACACAGTATGACTGGCTTATTTCACTAAGCATGAGGCCCTAGGGTTCATCCACGTTGCAATGTGTGGCGGAACCGCCTTCCTTTTAAGGCTGAATAATAATATTCCATTAAACAGACACCTGGGTTGCTTCCACCTTTTCGCTACTGCAAATAAATGCTGCCAGGAACATGGTGTACAAATACTTCTTTGAGACCTTGCTCTCAGTTCTTTTGGGTATACGCCCGGAAGTGGAATTGCTAAACCATATATATAGTAATTGTAGTTTTAACTTTCTGAGGACTTGCCAAACTGTTTTCCACAATGGCTGCACCATTTTACATTCCCATCAGTGATGCACCGGAGTTCCAATTTCACCACATTCATACCAAGACTTGTTCTTTTTTTCTTGTTTTGGATAGTGGCCATCCTACTGGGTGTGGGCTGGGATCTCATCGTGGTTTTGCTTTGCATTTTCCCCATGATTAGTGATGCTCGGTATATTTTCATGTGCCTCTTGTTCATGTTTTAATCAGGTTAATTATTTCTATGAATTCTGTACATATTCTTGATATTAGTCCCTTATCAGATAAATATTTTCTCCCATTCTGTGGACTGCATTTTTGCTCTGTTAAATGGGTGTTTAGATGTAAAATATTTTAAAATTTTCATGTAGTCCAATTTTTTTTCCTTTTGTTGCCTGTGCCTTTGGGGTCACGTCTAAGAAATCATTGCCAAATCCAATGTCATGTGAAGCTTTTGTCCTGTATTTTCATCTAAGAGTCTTACATTTAATCCATTTCGAGTTAATTTTTGTATATGACGTTAGGGAAGGGTTCAGCTTCATTCTTTTGACCTGGATATCTAGCTTCCTTAGCACCATCTACTGAAAAGACTGCCTTTCTCCATTGAATGGTGTTGTCATCCTTTTCAACAATCATTTGACTACATTTGTGGAGACGTATTTCCGGGTTCTCTATTCTGTCCCACTAGTCCAGATATCTGTCTTCATGTCAGTACCACACTGTTTTGATTGCTGTAGCTTTATTATAAGTTTCAAAATCAGGAAATATGAGTACTCCAGCTCTGTTCTTCTTATATTTTGTTTTGGCTATTCAATGTCCCTTGAGAATCCACATGAAGTTTAGAATGGGTTTTTCTATTTCTGCAAAAAATTTCATTGGGATACTGACATGGATTGCATTAAATCTGTAATTGCTTTGAGCAATACTGACAACTTAACAAGTTTTTCAACACATAAACATGGGATGTGTTCCCATTTATGTCTCCTTTCTTTCAGCAATGTTTTATAGTTTTCATACAAGTCTTTCACCTTAATTCCCAAGCATTTTATTATTTTTGAGACTATTATAAAAGAAATGATTTTGTAATTTCCATTCCAGGTGTTCAGTATTAGTATACAGAGTGCAACTGGTTTTTGTGTGTTGACTTTATATAGTGCTACTTTACCGGATTCATGAAAACATGAGTTTTAATAGTTTTGTGTATGAGGGTGATGGAATTGTCAGGGTTTTCTATAGAACACACCATCTGTGAAAAAGATTTTACCTCTTCCTCTAATTTGGATGCCTTTTCTTTTTCTTGCTTAATTAATTTGGTTAGAACTTCTAGTACAATAATGAATACAAGCAATGAAAGTGGGCATCCTTTCCTTGTTCCCAATTTTAGAGGAGAAGCTTTCAGTCTTTCATCACGGAATATGTTTGCTGTTGATTTTTCATTTGTTGCTTTTTCATGGCTTTTACTGTGTTGAGGTAGTTTCACTTTATTACTAGTTTGTTGTTTTTATCATGAAGAGATACAGAATTTTGTCAAATGCTTTTTTCTGCATCAATTGAATTGGTCATGCGTTTCTTTCCCTTCATCATATTAATGTGTTATATTACGCTGAAATTATCATCAATTTCAGTATGTTGAACCATCCCTGCATTTCAGGAATAAATTCAACTTGGTCATGGTATATAATTCTTTTAGCATGCTGTTGAATTCATATTCATAAGGGACATTGGTCTTTAGTTTTCTTGCAGTGTCTCTGTCTGGCTTCTGTACCAAGGTAATGATGGCTTCATAAAACAAGTGTTCCCTTCCTTTCAATTTTTTCTGGAAAAATTTGAGAAGGACTGGTATTAGTTCCCCTTGAAATGTTCAGCAGAATTCACCAGTGAAGGCATCAGGTTTAGGGTTTTTCTTTGTGAGATTGCTGATTCAATTGCTTTGCTAGTTGATTTTTTTGTAATTTAGTTATGACAGGTTTTCAGTTTCTAGGAATTTGTCCACTTCATCTACATTATCCAAAATGATGGTGTACAACTGTTCACAGTACTCTCTTGCAATCCTTTTTATTTCTGTAGACTCAGTAGTAATGTCCCCACTTTTATTTCTGGTAATTTTAGTCTTCTTTCATCCTTAGTCCACCTAGCTAGAAGTTGGTCAAATTGTCAATCTTTAAAAAAATCAATTTTTGTTTTAAAATTTTTCTCTATTATTTTTCTATCATCTAGTTTGTGTTATCTCTGCTCTATTTTTTATTATCTTCCTTTTGCTAGCTTTGGGTTTACTTTGTCTATGTCTTTTTCTAGTTTCTTAAACTTTCTTATTTTTTAATGTAACCATGTGTAGCTATAAATTTCCCACAGCATTACTTCTGCTGTCTCATAAGTTCTGTTGTCTTCTCACTTGCCTCTACTTTCTTTCTTTTTCTTTTTTTACATTTTTGATAGAGATGGGGTTTCACCAAGTTGCCCAGGCTGGTTTTGAACTCCTGACCTCAATCGGTCCTCCTACTTTGGCCTCCCCAGCTGCTGGGATTACAGGTATAAGCCACTGCACCCAGTTGACCTCTAAGTATTTTCTAATTTCCCTTGTCATTTCTTCTTTTATCTGCTGGTTAAGAGTATATTCTTTAATTTCCACAAATCTGTGAATATTCCAGTTTTAGTTCTATTTCTGATATCTAACATCATCCAGTTGTGGTCAGAAAAGATACTTTGTATGATACCTTTTAAAATCTGTGGAGACTTATTTGTTACCTAATACATGCTCTAACCTGGAAAATGTCCTCGAGCACTTGAGCACTTGAGAACAACGTATACACTGTTGCTGTCAGGTAGATCGTTCTGTGTATGTCCGTTAGACCCAGTTTGTTTATTGTTAAGTCCTCTGTTTCCTTACTCACCTTCTGTCTGGTTCTTCTATCCATTATTAAGAGTAGGGTAATGAAGTCTCCCAACTATTATCGTAGAACTGCCTACTTCTTCCTTCAGCTTTCGCTTCATATATTTTGGCCTGTTATTGGTCTGTGCAAATGTTTATATTTGTTATATCTTTTTACTGTATTGAACCTGTAATATATTACATTCTTCTCTGTCTCTTGCAACCTTTGATTTAAACTCTGTTCTGTCTGATATTAGTCACGTCTGCTCTTTCTTACTATTTCCTTATACTGTCTTTTCCTATCTTACTTTCAACCCATTTGTGTCTTTGGATCTGAACTGAATCATTTGTAGACAGCACAGTTAGATGATGTGTTTTTATCTGTTCTGTTAGTCTCGGTCCTTTGATTGTAGTTCAATCCATTTACATTTACATATTCACTGAGAAGGGCTTATTTTTGTCATTTTGCTATTGGTTCCCATATGCCTTATAGCTTATTTCTTGCATTACTGTCTTCTTTCTAGTTGATTTTTTTGTATTGAAATGTTTAAGTTCCTTTTTCATTTCCTTCTGTGTATGAAATTCTATGGCCTTTTGTGTGTGTGTGGTTACCATGGGGATTACATTTAACAAAGTTATAACACTCTAATTCTAATTTATACCAGTTTTACTTCAATAACATCCAAAGATGCTGCTCCTTTACAGCTCTGTTTACTCCTTTCAGTTAACACTAAAACAGTTATATCCTTCAACGCTGTATACCCCAAAATATAAACTAGTAATCCTTTTAAAGATTATTAGTCTCTTAAAATATTCAAAAAACAAAATGTGAAGTTACAAACTAGCTTGTATACCGCTCATGAATTTAGCTCTATTGAGATCTTTATTTCTTCATATAGTGTCAAGTTATTGTCTGTTGTCTTCTCATTTCACCCTGCAGGATTACCTTGAGATTTCTTGCAAGACAGGTCTAGTGGTAACAAACTCCATCAGCTTTTGTTCATCTGTGAATGCCTTAATTTATCCCTCATGTTTGAAGGACAATTTGGACAAAGGACTCTTAGCTGACAGATTTTTCTTTCAGCACTTTGAACATTTTGGCCCACTGCCCTCTGGCCTCCAAAGTTTCTAATGAGAAAACTGCTGATAACCCTATGGATTATCTCTTGCATGTGATGGGCTGCTTCTTCCTTGCCAGTTTTAAGATTCTCCTTATCTCTGTCTTTAAAAACTCTGACTACAATGTGTCTCTGTGTAGGTCTCCTTGAGTTCATCTTATTTGGAGTTCATTGAGCTTCCTGGACGTATACGTATATATTCATAACTTCCATCAAATGTGAAAAGTTTTCAGCCCTTATTTCTTCAGATACCCTCTCTGCCCCTCTCTTTTTCCTTATTTCCCACAATGCATATGTTGGTTGGCTTGATGGTGTTCCACATATCCCTCAGGCTCTGTTCACTTTTCTGGAATCGTTTTTCTTTCTGCTTGATGGACTTAATAATTTTTTCCATAGTCCTATCTTCCTTCTGCCTGCTCAAATCTTTCTTTGAATCCTTCTAGTAAATTTATTTCAGGTATGGTACCTTCAGCTCCAGAATTTCTCTTTTATCTTCAGGTCTTCTCTTTGTTGGCATTTCATTTTGTCCATATTGGGCTTTTTGTTTTGATTTAGAGACAAGGTCTGGCTCTGTTGCCCAGGTTAGAGCATACTGGCACAATCTCAGCTCATTGCAACCTCCACCTCCTGGGCTCAAGACATCCTCCCACCTCAGCCTCCTAAGTAGCTGAGACTACACACGTGCACACCACCACACCTGGCTAATTTTTGTATTTTTTGTAGAGATGGGGTCTTGCCACGTTACCAGGCTGGTCTCAAACTCCTGAGCTCAAGCAATCTGCCTACCTTGGCCTTCCAAGGTGCTGGGATTACAGGTGTGAGCCACTGAGCCTGGGTGTGTCCATATATTGTTTTACTGATTTTCTACATACATTCCTTTAATTCCCTGGGCATCTTTAATAAGACACGTTTTAAAGTATAGTAGATGAATCCAAGAATAGTTTCTGTTTGTTTCATTTCCCCTCCCCTTGAATGGGCGCCTACTTTTCCTATTTCTTATATATGCCTTGTGACTGTTTTTCAAATGAGACATCTGACCCTAATAATGTGGTAACTCTAGGATTCAGACTCTAAGTTGAAGTGTTTACTACTCTTGTTACTGTTCATTATTATCATTTCTGGATTGTTGTAGGCTTTCTCTATGCCAAAGATAAGCCTGAGGTGTAAATTTAAGACCTTCTCAGGTCTTCTCTGAGCCTATGCTATTCCCTGGGCATCTATGGTAACTTTCTAATTTTCTCTGTATATACAGCTGTTTTTCAATGTCCTAGTATTTAATGCCTGGTTCCCAAAAGATGCAAAGGAAAAATAAAGGGAAGGGTGTTAGCCTTTTAAATTCCCAGAAAGCCACTTCAGCCAGAGGTGGAAGGACTTGCAACAGTAATGGTCTCCGCCCCTTTACCTGTACCTCTGTGATCAAAAGTTGCAATCAGTCATCAGAGCACTGACCCGGATACTTGCAGGACAGGGTCCTTCTTGCCTGCCCTACTGGGCGCCCACAAGCTGTTTGCAAGATGCTCTAGGAACAGTATACAGATGTCTGCCGTGGCCTGGGGATGGAAGAGGAATAGCTGACCCTGTGCTAGAGCTGAAATTGACTGAAGATACTGCACTTTGCCATTTAAGTCTTCTCGTGGACACTGCAAGACTTCAATGGACTCCAGTTTACCAGTTACATCAGATTCAGTACAAATGCTGTCTAAGTAAAAAGACAGATTCCAGGAACCTCCCACTCCATGAATTTCCCTGAACCGTCTCCCACACAATCTTGTTATTGTTTTAAGGTATTTATCTTGATTTAACAAAGACAGGTTACGGATTCTGGGGATCACAGAAAAAGCTAGATCACATTACTTCTGTCCATAGATAAAAACCTCTATCAATTCAGCTATCAACACCATTTGTTTTCTGACTGCCACCATACACCCATGGATACGGGATGTGTTTAATGTATTTTGTAAGTCATTGCAGCACCTGATGCCACTTGAAGATTTCATTAAATATGACAAGATTCTTAGAATTTCCTCATTTTCCCTTTACCAATTTTCAACTGAGAAATGGAAAGTAAAGACAGTCACTATGGAAGGGGGGAGGGAGCAGAGATGGTGCCTATGTTTACTCTAAGTATCAATTCAGTGCCTCCAGGACTTAGAAGCAGAGAAATAAACACATAATTACAAAGTACTGTAAAAGCTACAATGTTACATTACAGGATATGGTGAAAGAATAAAAAGGGGCCTTAAGAGTTGGGATCCTGAAAGACTTATCTTAAATAAATAACATTTAAATTAAACTGAAAGGTGAGTAGGAGCTGGCCAAAGATAGAAAGGAGAGGACTCCGGTCAGAGGAACAGTATGTGCGGGTTTTGTGAGGTGCAGGGGCAGGGGCAGGGTGGGATAGTAGGAGAGGAAGACCAGAGTGCTGGAAGGGAAAACAGGAAAGGTTGACTGCACTCAGCAGGTAAGAGCATGGGAAACGCAAAGGAAGGTAGAAAGGTAAGTCCCTGCTCCAGAACTTACTGCATACCCACTATGCCACTATGTGCCAGGGACTGCCAAAACAGAACAAAACAAAAAAGTAAACGTGATGTGCTTTGCTCTCAAGGAGCTCACCAAAAAGTACAAGTGAGACCCAGTGAGGGCATGTCACCACATGCTGAGGCAGAGTCTCCCAGGCGACCTGAGCACCTGCCCCCGAGCCTAGTATGTGGTGTGCCCACCCACCACACTGAAACCTTCAGAGAGCAGTGTCTCTTTTTTGATCAACCATTATATTCCCTAACAGCTAGAACAGTGTGCAGCACATATCAGCTACTCGATAAATACTGCTGAATAAATGAATGAACGTAACGATAACGCAACTGACTGAATCCAGCAACATGTAAGAAGGATAATATATGAAAGGGTAACATTCAAAATCTGCCCTAGCAGATACCAAGATCATAAAGTCACAGTGAATAAAATAGTATCAGCGCAGCAATAGAAAAAAAGACCAGCATACTGAGCAGAGAACAGAGCACAAGAAAGAGATGCCTGTTGGACAATGATTTATGACAAGGTGGTCCTGCAGAGCCATGGGTGAAAGGAAGGTTTTTAAATACGGAAACACCTGCATAACCACAAGGAGAAATTAAAAAAAAAAAAAAAAGAATCTCTATTGTACATCATAAATAAGAATTATAATTCTGATAGATTACAAATCTAGGTAGAAGACAAAATTATAACACCTTTAGAATACTTTTATGACCTCAGAGTCTTCCATAAGACACAAAATTCACTAACCATAGAGGGACTGATGAATTTGACATTAAAATTGGAAATTTTTATTCCTCAAAGCACCACAGAAGTCAGAACAGAAGTTAGGTCTGGGGATTAACAGTGAGGGAGATGGGACACTCGAGAAGCCTTCTAGGGAGAAGGGCATGTTCTGTATCTTCATCTGGGTGATGCTTACATCGGTGTATCCTTATGTCAAGATGTATACTTAAAACTTTTGCAGTTTACTACATGTAAGTTACACCTCAGTGAAATAATAAGACACCATGAGGAAATTAAGAACAAAGGTGATGGGAGACACTATTGCAACACATACAACTGAGCAAATAATTTTAATCCTGGATATAGAAAAAAGTTAAGAATCCGTTTTTAAAACATCTAACATATTTATGGGCAAAAAATCTGAACAAACTCTTCATAACACAGGAAATCCAAATAGCCAAAAATCACAAAAATGTTTATTAATATTACAGAAATTCAGCCAGGCACTGTGGCTCACGCCTGTAATCCCAGCACTTTTTGGAGGCCAAGGCAGGCGGATCACCTGAGGTCAAGAGTTCAAGACCAGCTTGGCCAACGTTGTGAAACTCCATCTCTATAAAAATACAAAAATAAGCTAGGTGTGGTGGTGGGCACCTATAATCCCAGCCACTCAGGAGGCTGAGGGAGAAGAATCGCTTGAACCTGGGAGGCGGAGGTTGCAGTGAGCCTGGGCAACAGACAGCAAGACTCCATCTCAAAAAAAAAAAAAGAAAAGAAATTCAAATAAAATCACAACTTAGTATACTCATCAGAACTGCAAATACTAAAAAGCCTGACTGCATCAAGTGTTGGCAAGAAGACAGAGTGAAGGTAACTTTCACATACTGCTGATGAAAAACCGGCACCAGTACTCTGAAGAGTCTGGCATCACCTGGAATACAGACAGACAGGCCCCAAAACCAGAAATCCTACGCCTAGAAAAACACCCACAGTATGTGTAGCAGGACACACACACTGTACCAAGACGTCCACAGCAGTAACTGCAACAATCCCGGAGTGAAAATATGACAGATGTCCACCAACAGAAGGCAAAAATGTGAACCTTTCTTGCAATGAAGTGCTATACAACAGAACACACACAACAATTTTCACATCTCCCCATCACGATTTTGAAACAAAAGAATGCAAGCTATGATTCCGTTTATACGAATTTCACAGATGGCCAACCTACCGGACATCGTTTAGACACACTCTGGAGCTGGCGCTAAGGATGATGAGCAGGGAAGGCCTGGCGCCGGTCAGGCCACTGGAAGACTGGATGGATTCCTCAGGGAAGGCTGGCAGTGTTTTTGCTTCTTGACCTGTTGGTGGAGTGCTGGTAGGGGAGGTCTGCTTTATAATTATTTGCCAAGTGTATACATATATATTAGTTTCACTTTTCAGTATGCATGTTACATTTCAAAAGAAACACAAGAAGTTTTTTAAAAACTAGGATGACTGAACTGAGACCTGGAGTGTGAGGGGAAGTTGCCAAATGCAGTTCACAGGTTCCATCAGGTACACAGCACCCCAACACCAAACCCCCAAAACTATCCCTAACTGCGGGCTGCACTGTTGTGGTGACTCAAAAGCGTCACCCACAGTGTGCAGCACATTCCCAGCTCCGGTGCCTGACTTGCTGTGAGGTCCCTTTCCCGCATCAGAAACCCAGCAGGGGGAGTAGGCTGGGGTCTTTCACAATCATCATTTTCTTCTTAAAAACCCATTAGGACTTCCTGGTGCTTCCTAATTATGCCTGGAGGAACATCTGTGCTAGATTCGTTTGTTTTTTAAAGAGATGGATCTCACTATATTGCCCAGGCTGCTCTCAAACTCCCAGGCTCAAGTGATCCTCCTGCCTCAGCCTCTGAGTAGCTGGGATAACAGGTGTGAGCCACTGTGCCTGGCAACTGTTCTCATTGCCACAAGTGCTTTCGGAGAGAAACACGATGGAAGTAGTTTTGATTCTGATATATTTTGGCTTCTCTCATAAAACTGAGAAAATGTTTTGACTTTTCTTCAGGCTCTTCCTATCTTCAGAAAGTGCACATCACTATCTGAATCTGACAAAGTCAACATTCTCTTAGCTTCTAGGAGAACGTTAAGGTTAGACCGTTTCCAAAGACGAAGGCGAGAGTCTCTTGTAAAAGGCGGCTGGTCATACTCATGTGAAAAATCTCAACGGCAAGGATGGGTCCTTGGGGTCAAAACTCAATCCATTTCTATTCGTGCTTTTCCCTGGCTTCTGCTGACCAGTGAGGCTCTTTCACAGCATAGGGCCTGTTTTCAGCTGTGCTCAGTTAACCCTGAAGTAAAGGTCTGTCCATTCCCCAAGAAGCCTTTCCCGACAGCTCCCAAAAAATCACCACCATTGTTGGGATGGCTGGGGTACACAAACCAACCTGGCGATGCCCATGGCCACGGGGCCCAACATCTTTTGTCTTGACCTCAATGAAGATTTTAAAACTAAAGAATGGTAAGAGTTGAAAAGGTGAGCGTATCTAAAAGTTAGCTGTATTTGTATACTTTCTCCCAATGAAGGGATAATGTGGATCCATAAAACCACAAGGATTAGAAAGCCCAGAGCAGCTAGAGGCTTCCCTTTCCCTGCAGCCACCCATTGCACTCCACAGGAAGCAGTCAACTCCAGGCAGAAAAGCAGACCTCTGAATTCCCTCCAAGTTTCTCAGAGTCCAAGTCGCTTATCGGAAGAAACACAAATGCGACCTGCAGGTTGGGTCAGTGCCTCTGAGCAGGCCAGGCTTTCTTCCACCACCTCCCAGCGTTCTGTCCTGTGTTACTATGGCCTGTTTCTCCAACCAGACGGTGATCAGAGCTTGTATCTTCCTTAGCTGGGTGATCCCACTGTAACACGGCCTTTCCATTTCCTGGATAAGGAAATAAGAAGTGCCTGCTTATAAATCCCAGTGGAGATATTCCTTCAAACAATCCTTCACAGGATCCAACAGGTCCGAGAAGTTTTTGTTTTTAATGTGATGGTCCTGGAATAAGTGGTACAGAGAATCAACACTTCCGGATAGGAATGATAATCTCAAAACAGCCCAGGAGCTACAGTGCCACAGTGAGGCCAGGCCGTCTGCTGATCCGCACGCTGCAAAACTCCTAGTTCGCTGGCGTGGCTTTAGCTTCTAGCCCGTGATTCTGGAGATGTTAAGAAAAGGAGGGGCACAAAACAAAAAGCTCCGCAGACAAAATCTGAAGGAGCACAACTTGGGATACTTACTTGTACAGTCTCATTTTAAACCAGCTGGGACTACCTGCCAAACACCTCAGTGAGGAAAGGAAGCCCCTTTTCTGAACGCGTATGCATTCCAGCATGTCCTCCTCCAACTCCCAGCTTCTTGCCCTGGGAGCCTGCTGCGGGCATACTAGGAGAGCTGGCTGAAACAGGTCCTCCTCACTCTTTCCCTGGGGATGGGCCTGTGTGACGGGCACTCCTGCATCTGGGTAGTGGAGGCAGTTGGAGGCGGTGGGCTACTCTTACTGGTCTGGGCTGGGTACAGCATCAACCCATCTCACAGTCCTGCTCCCTGCAATCAACTCCCTTCACTCACACAGGGCCCTGGGAGGCCGCCGCTCACCTGTGAAATCACCTGAGCACCTGTTTGTCTTTGTTGATCTGGTTTATGCAAATAAATCACACTAGCTGAGGGTGGGAGAATTACTATACAACTTAAAAAAAAAAAAATTAAGGCCGGGCATGGTGGTTCATGCCTGTAATCCCAGCGCTTTGGGAGCCAAGGCGGGAGGATCACTTGAGGTCAGGAGGAGTTAGAAACCAGCCTGGCCAACATGGTGAAACCCCATCTCTACTAAAAATACAAAAATTAGTCAGGCATTTTGATATTTGCCCATAAACCCCGCTACTCGGGAGGCTGAGGCACCAGAATCACTTGAAACTGGGAGGCGCAGGTTGGCCTGGGTGACTGAACAAGACTCAGTCTCACAAAAGATACCAAAAAACAAAACAAAAAACAAATCAACGGGACGCCATACCAAAAGATTATTTCTCAAAAACAAAACAACACTAATGGATTTTCAATAACTGAACAATGAACACATAGTGCTTATCAGCTGCTTAATCCTGACAATGTAGAAACAAGCAGAAGAGAGGCCTCCCCTCCAGAGGAAGGCTGGCTGGCTTTGGCAAGAAGATGTCCTAGTCATTCACGGCATCAAAAAAACATCCGATGGGCAAAGTGAGATATTAAAGAAGATACACACTGCTCTGTGAACACAGAGCAGGTGCTCCCTGGCATGGAAATTTGTTGCCGTCTTTTACAAACCACACTGAGCCTAGCCAGCTGTGCCATCTCAAGGTGTTTAAGACACTTCCCTGAGCAGCCTCCTTCTGGCTGCCTATTTGGCAGGCCCGATACTAGGCTACACTCTCCACCAAAAAGAGTACAGAACAGAACACGTTTCTACGTTTATTCTAAGATTCCTGCATTCCCAAAGATATGGCACTACAGTCCAGAATTTCCCAAATGGAAGCTCCAAAAACCACATGTGACTAATAAAGACTCCATGAGGTTCTGCCAGCCAGAACACCTGCTTTACACAGGCTTTCCCACATTTTATTAAAAGGCTTCTCCCATATTCCTGTTACCTGTTAGATACTACAGGCAGAATATGCTTTGGAGCACATTTTGGAAACAGTCCCCTGGGTCCACAGAGTCCAGTGTCGGGAATGCTCTCAGGGTTGGGGAGCAAGACGACGCAGTTCCTGCCTGGGATAAGCTTTCCTGGGGAGAAAGGTTACATATCTGGGTATTCGGGGAAAGGCAGAGAAACCCAACCCAATCACAACACACCAAATGGAGGCACTCAGTTCACTGAAGGGGTCTAGGAAGAACTCTGAGAGGAAGACATACATAATCCAAGTCTACAAGGAGGGAGGAGTGGGAAATGAGAGAGGTATCTGCTTCCCAAGAAGCTACTATCTCAGTGCTCAGCACTCTCCTCTGACTATGATCTAAGATCAAAACAAGGCAGTGATTTTTTTGAGACACAGTCTTGCTGCAATGCCCAGGCTGGAGTGCAAGGGCACAACAGCTCACCAAAACCTGCACCTCCCGGTTCAAGCAATTCTCCTGCCTCAGCCTCCCAAGCAGTTGGGACTACAAGTGCATGCCACCAAGCCTGGCTATTTTTTTTTTTTTAGTAGAGACAGCGTTTCACCTTATTGGCTAGGCTGGTCTCAAACTCCCGACCTCAAGTGACCCATCCATCTCAGCCTCCCAAAGAGCTGGGATTACAGGCATGAGCCACCATGTCCAGCCAGGCAGTGAATTTTATTGAGTGGTTACTATGTGCTAGATGCTCAGTAGGATTAATGAAAGATTTTTGTATCCAACACAGATATGTAGTCACCTGTCCCTCAAGGAATTACAATGGAAAAAAACAGTGACATTCATCCTTCACTTGAATGAAGGACCTGTGTGGAGTTTAGATGGCTGAACTGGGACCAAAGCCTTGGAGTTAGAGAAAGCTGGGCTTACACCCTAGCCATCAAACACAAGCTGGGAGACCTTAGACCAGCTACTGTAACTTTTTGAGCTTTCATTTTCTCCCTTGTAAAATGGAAACAAGTTTTCCCAACAAAGAGGACTGTTTCAGTGACATCATGAAAGGGGGAGGGGAGAAGGAAGAAAAGGAAGGAGGGAGGGATGATGTGAAAACGAACAAACAAAAATCCCAAAGAGAACTATTCTGAAAATGTAGCACAGGATTTGGCATACAGAAAGCATTCAATAAATGATTTAAACAAAAATTAGCTGGGCATGGTGGTGCGTGCCTGTAATCCCAGCTACTCAGGGGGCTGAGGCAGGAGAATTGCCTGAACCCAGGAGGCGGAGGTTGCGGTGAGCCGAGATAGCGCCACTGCACTCCAGCCTGGGTAACAAGAGCGAAACTCCGTCTGAAAAAAAAAATTTTTAATATGAGTGCAGCAGAACGTCCTACCTGCACTGCTCACCTCAGGTAAGTTCTTTCATATGCGTACTTCCATGTGACTCCCAGAGGAAGACTTCAGACATGTCCAGCACCCTCCTCCCCTGCCAATCCCTACACTTCTACCCCACATAACTATTATTCTGACTTCCATTACCATAGATGAATCCTGTTCCTGAACTTCACGTAGGCAAATTGTACAGTACATGGTCTTTTTGAATCTGGGTTCTTTCACTCAGTATAAGGCTAGTATCACTCCTCTTTACTGCTGTATAGTATTCCATGACATGAACACACCACAATTAAACTCCCCATCCCACCACTGCACATCTGGGTTACTTCCACTTTGGGGCTCTGAAGAATAAGGCTGCTGTGAGCACTCCTGTGCGTCTCCTAACGCAGCAGTCCCCAGTCTTTTTGGCACCAGGGACTGGTTTCATGGAAGACCATTTTTCCTTGACGGGTTGCGGGGGGGTGCTTTCAGATGAAAGTGTTCCACCTCAAATCATCAGGCATTAGAAGGAGCATGCAACCTAGACCCGTCACATGTGCAAGTTCACAATAGGGTTGTGACAAAACTAAAACATCCAGAGATTGGATGCAATGCTCAGAAATTAAGGAGTGGCAGAACTTGAGTGTGGGTCTGCCTGGCCAAAGGGCTGATGCCCTTGCCACTCTGCCATTCTTCCTCAGCATAGAATTACTGGGAAAACTACTGTTCAGGGATTATTCCTATAAACTTACATTTCTGTATGGAAGTAAATTCTATTTTTTTACAAATTAGGTGTTTCAATTTAAAAAAGAAAAGAAAAAGAAAACAAACCAACCAACCCAGGGTGACCCAGTCTGGATTCTCATTCTATCCCTGTCCCCACCCCCTCCCCCCAATAAAAACAACATGAAAAAAAAAAACCCACATCAAGGACAACAGACCAAAACACAGATCAAAAAGGAATGAAAGAAAAACACTTCAAATAAAGTTCAGCTGTTTCTATTTGGAAACAACAACAACAAAAAAATCCCACAATAAACTGACAAATAAGAAATTGCCTCTGTGGTAGCAGAGCTGGAATTTTCCAGTGGCATTGGCTACTGTGTCATTACTGAGGGTGACCCAAAAGTGAGCTGGGTGAGTGAACAGCTGGGCACTAGCTGGGCTCATGTCCCTGAGGCAGCAGCAGCCAGGGCGGTCCTTCAGAGTTAAGCTTCCCCTCGGAGCTGGTGCCTTTTCCCTGGATTTGGAAATCCCCAGTAGTCTCTAAAAGCTACCTCCAAGAAAAGGAAAAGGAACCCTTCTAGCCCCATCCCCTACCTTGGGGCAATTTTTGCTCTGATAGGCCAGCCTGGATTTCCTAATCCCTAGGATGGCGAGAAAGAGGAATCTTCTACACAGTCCTGACTGCAGATGTTCCGTGGGGCACGTGTGGCCTTCTAACCACAGGCATCCCAGGCCTCACCCTTATTCCAAGGAGGATGTTATCCAGAGTGCTCAGAGAAGAGTGATACTGTTATTAGTGGATATTCGACATCAACACTGATTCCTAATCTTAGCATGCCCAAAATATCTTATCGCTTTTTAACACAAAATACTAAAATTAAAGTACAATGAAAGCTTGGTGTTAATTACTAGAAAAATGGGTTAAATCAAATTTTAAATAATATGACTGACAAACCAAGAATACTTAATTTACCAGAGTCAAAGAACCCATAGGAGAAATTTCTCCTGGGGTTAGAACCACCTTCTCCCCGCCAAATAAATAAATACACGCGCGCGCGCGCGCGCACACACACACACACACACACACACACACACACACGCACATGCACATATTTCACCACGCTGATGTTTAATCATTTACTTGTTCTTTCCTTTTCTCATTCAGGTATCTATCTAAGAAACGTTTTTGTTACCTACTACATGCGAGACAATGATTTATTTATACTGAGGAGAAAGAGAACAATTGATCCCTGCCCTTAAAGACCTAATCCGGCAGGTACTCCAGACACAAATGCACACCTATTTAACAATAACCTGTGGCGAGCTGAAGGAACAGAACAAGTTTTGGCAGGGATTGGCGGGAGCCCCTGTGTGGGCTGGGACTCGAGAGAAGAGACACAGGACGCCGGGTGTGAAGCACGATGACCGAGCCTGGGAGGAGCACAGGTGGAGATGCACTCGGACGGCTGCCTTCATGCAGGAACTCAGACCTTTGTCAGAAACAAAACCGTCGGTGTGCCGGGGGAATGCTGAGGAAGGGGAGAATGACAGTGGATACAGATGAAGAGGACCTTTTAGAACGTGACAGACTAGGCCTTGTTTGGGGATGAAGGGCAGTCCAGGAGGCTCTGTGAACAGGGGCGAGCTTATGCAAGGCGGGGTGGGAAATGGGAGAGTCAGAGAGGATCATTCCTCTGATTTTGGTTTTAAAAGATCATTTAAACAGCATGTAACTGTACTTAATACACTGTAGGCAACTGTAATGCAACGATAAGTATTTGTGGATCTAAACATAGAAAAGGTACAGTAAAAATACACTATTACAGCCTTATGAGACCAAGGTTGAATGTGGGTCTGTGTTGACCAAAACATTACTATGTGGCACCTGACTGTATGTACTTTATACAAGAAACACATCTCAAACAGAAAGGTTGGGAGTAAAAGGACTGATAAAATTATACCACGTAAATACCAATCCAAAGCAAGCCAGGACAGCTATATTAATATGAGGCAGAAAACCATTTTTAGAGATAAGGAGAGTCACTTCGTAATGATAACAGGACTATTTCTCAGGACCTAGTATACACCTTTACCTAAAAACCTTTCCTCAAAACATATAAAGAGAAAATTTATATAATGAAAAGAAAATTAGATGAATCCACAATCATAGGCTATTTTAAAACATCTCTCTCTCTAACTGATAAATCAAAGTAGACAAAAATATAAGTAAAAATATAAAAGTTTTAAACACCACCATTTACAAACTTGACCTAACGTATGTATATGAATTCCTATTCCCCAGTACTGGAAAAGTCGTGCTTTTCACGCTCACATGGAGCATCTGCAAAACCGACCCTATTACTAGGTCATAAATCAAGTCTCAATCCATTTCATAAAACAGAGCCTATCAAGTAGGTGCTATTTGATCACAATGCATTTATACTAGAAATCAAGCTCCAAAAGATAACTAAACAACTCTGAATTGTTTAGAAATGGATTTCTAATAATCCATGGGTCAAAAAAGAAGTTATAATAAAAACTGAAAAACATATTTAAATGAATGGCAACAAAATAATACATGCCAAAATCCATGCAATGGGGTTCATTAAGTAGGCTGGGCGCGGTGGCTCACGCCTGTAATCCCAGCACTTTGGGAGGCCGAGGAGGGTGGATCACAAGGTCAGGAGATCAAGACCATCCTGGTCAACAGGGTGAAACCCCGTCTCTACTAAAAATACAAAAAATTAGCTGGGTGTGGTGGCGCGTGCCTGTAGTCCCAGCTACTCAGGAGGCTGAGGGAGGAGAATTGCCTGAACCCAGGAGGCGGAGGTTGCGGTGAGCAGAGATTGCGCCATTGCACTCCAGCCTGGGTAACGAAAGCGAAACTTCGTCTCAAAAAAAAAAAAGGAAAATTGCAAATTAATAATCCTAAATAAATGGACAGATACAACAGGTTCATGGGTGGGAAACTCATGAACGTGAGTTTCCCACCCATGTATTGTATGTCAACTCTCATCAAGCTCATTTTATTCAATGCAATTTGAGTGAGTAACTCAGCATGTGAGGGTTTTAAACTGTTTTTGTTACTGGTGTGCAAGATATCTGTATGTGTACAGGTATATATATATATATGTATGTGCGTGTGCACATGACCAAATGTGAATTTAATAAGCTGATTCTAAAACTTTTACGGAAAAATAAAAATAGCCAAAAATAGTCCTAACCTGTTAAAAAAGAAGAGACAAAACGGAAGAGCTGCCTTACCCTTTACCAAGGCATGTAGGGCAGCTGCAGTAACTAAGACCATCGTATTGGTGCAGAGACAGACAAAAAGATGAATGGAAAATAAAGCAGAGGCCACACCAAACTTGCACGGGTACTTCCGATAAAGGTGGCGCTACAGGGAACAAAAGCTTGTTCTTTTCAGTAACTAGGGTTGGGACAGTTACCCTGAGATGTGCAGAGAACAGAAACAGACATACACATTCCATACACATAGGTGACTCTAAATGAATTACAGACTTCTATATAAACGGTAAAACTATAAAGCATTCAACAGATAATATATTATCTGCAAATGTCCCGTGGGGACACCATAACCTCAGGGTAAAGAAGTACTTCTTAAAACAAGATACATGTGCAAAAACCCCTAACCATAAAGGAAAAGTGATAAATTTGAATAAAAGTTGAGAACTTCAGTTATTCAAAAGAAACTATAAAGAAAACGAGAAGATAATCCCAGAACAGGAAAGAGAAAATATTAGCAACACATATAGCTGACAAAGAACTTTAATCTAGAATATATAAAGATGTGTTAACAAACAAATAATAAAGAAAAATATCCCAATGGGCAAAAGGTTTGACCACGCACACTGTAATGTGTACACACACACACACACACACACACACATACACCCTCAAATAGCAAACACTTTAGAAGATGCTAAGCCTCATCCCCAGTGTGGGCAACAGGGAACGGGATGTGCAGTCCTAACTCCAGTGGAAGCATGAGGTAGGGAGGGAGGAGGTGGTGTATAGAAGCTCAATGCTCATATCAAATATAAACAGGTCACACCGAAACTTGACATATCAAGAAAAAGCAGTAAAGCATATTATTTAGATACACAAAAGTAGCTACCAGAAGAAGAGAGTGAATCAAAAAGTGTAGAAAGTGGAGCTAGAGACACTGTTCCCTTACGGAATACCTTTTGATATTTAAAAACCCCATATAGATGTATTATTTTCATGAATTAAAAAAAAGAAGAAGAAGAAAAGCACAAGACAGGGGAGGAAAGAGTGAATGGGAAGTGAGGGGTAAAGTCAGAATCATTGGATAATTCTCTGAGAATAGTCTGGAAGGAGTGTCAGTGTGGATTTACCTACAGAATAAGGTAAACTTTGTAATCTCTCTCATGTCCTCATTTGCTTTAGAACTATGAAGGCCAGGTTTTAATTTAGAGCTCACATCTAAAAACGGAATCTCTAGGCTGTAATGCTTTTTCATTTCTGACTATTCAACTATCATTCTCCCTTTGTGCTAATATTTCACTACGTGTCTCATATCTTACTACATTTTATATGCCTTCCAAATCTGGTAGGATTAACAAATACAACTCCAAAGAATTACTGAATACACATTAACACTAAAGATGTTTGTGGTATTTTATCTTTTCTTAATGATTCAGAGGACATTCCGTGGTCTTGCAATGTTTCACTGATTATCATTCTAAAAGCCAGTTATCTAGCTAACGATACAGATATCCATACACATTTTAAAATGTGTAAGTCTGAATCAGTTCTCCACTACATGAATACGTTTATGTGGTTCTCTGCATGTGCTCTGTCTCCTCCCAGTGACTTGTAAGAAGCCAGTGTGGGGAAATGGCTAAGGGTCAGGCACTTACATGTTTAAGATCTGGTTCTGACCTCTGGGCAGGCTAGAGACTCAGTTTTATTTCGTCACCTACAACACAGGGATGACGATAATAGTATCTGCTTCATGGTGTCGTCAGGGTTCGATACGGCAATGGGTATAAACACGCAAGAGGGACTGAGTCAAAGTTTCCTGGAGGAAGAAGTGAATGAACGAATGGCCATCTGTCAAGGAGGACCCCAATGTGGAAGGTGCTGTGAGCACCTGTGGGCCTACGACGCGCTCATGGACAACAGTCTTTTTATTTTTTGGTCTTAAGGTCAATTCAGGGAATTCACTCAAACTGTGAGTGAATGTCTTTTTTCATAATAAACCATCCTTTTCATTGGGAAATGCAACATCTGCAGTTGTACCTGAACATTCCTGTACTGCTTTCCTGTGACTAGAAGCTTTCTTCTTTTTTCTTTCCTTTTTTTTGGGGGCTAAAAAAATGTCAACACTCTGTAATGAACAGAGCCTACAAGGACTCACCACAACGCCAGGCACTGAACCAACTCGCTTTACCCTGAAGAGGAGTCTTCTGAGGCTATTCGTCTTCTGACCGACTTACAAGCGACTATGCTCTTTAAAATAACATTGTTTTCTACTGCTAATCAGACAAATGACAGTATCACAGCACAAACAATAAGTACTGCTCAGTCTACTTACTTTGAAACACATGATTTTCATCAGCTCCTTTTCTCTTTCTTGGCAGAAGCCATAGCGCAGAGAGTCTGATTTTTAAAATGACCCCCTCCTCAGTCAGTGCCCCACTCCTAAAGTCCCTGCAGTAGCCTTACTCCCCACTGCCCGGCCCCACCCTCAGGTAATGAGCACAGGACCATGCAGTGACCAGGATGAGGGACACAGCTAAGTTTGGCTCTCACCAGGGAAGTTCATGAAATTAAACGTAGGTTTCATCTCAAATCTAAACAAGCCGTATCTGGTCCCTGGTTACTCACCACTGTACTAGGTTAGCTTTGTATAGTACAATTACTTGAAGTGGCAGGAAAAAAGCAGGGTCCCTGCAGAACACCCTTCAGCAAGGGTGGCCACCTCAAGCTAGGGCAAGAGCCAAAGCTCCCAGCCTCTGCAGCAGTGGGCTGCAGGACGACCCCTCTGAAGACGAGAACTCAGCACCACTGAAGTACTCCTTCCTCTTGCTAGGGAGCCAGAGTGCTCCTCACGTTTCTATGTTGCCAAACCCTTGTTAAAACAGTTCTTCCAAACGACTGAATACTCAGAATTTCTACAGCAAAACAATACACAATTGTTCACGTTTGCTCTGAAGACCACACACACGGGAAAGGTGACACTGGTGATGTGCCACACAGGCCTTGCACAGGCTGCCTCCGCCCCAGGTTTTTAAGTGCTTTTCAGCCACATGCCCATTTGAAATGTCTTACTCACCTTGAAGAAATTAGCTTACCACAGTACAAAGGTTATAGAAGTGATACTCTAGCTCCGTAACTCTGAGAAAATGATCTGGTTCTCAGGACAAGTGAACAAGCAAGGCAGCCAGCTACATACTGAGAGAACACGAGGAAAGGGACCTGTTTTGCTAAGGCCCTGGCTGTAGACTAGTGCATGGCCATTCACATGCAAGGATACAGGGGTTACTGTCACTGACGCTGCAGTTGTCCAGGATCAACGGGATGCCATCCAGCTCATTGACCTAGAGAGAAAGAAGACGAGTTATGCACTGAAAACAGCACGGCTATAGTCAGAGATCATAGATGACTGGTTGCTCCTTTTGTGTTTTCTCACTCAGTGTTATAATATTGTTTGCACAATTATCTGAAATACCTATAGTAACCCAGAACTATATAAAACAGACATGTAAACAAAAAGCGATACTTCATTTTCTTTTCACTGGAATTAAAAAAAAAGTGAGGCAATTGGGTAGCCGTATAAAAAGAATGCAAGCAGATCACCTCTGAACATTGTTCACCAGGATGGACTCCAGGTGGGTCTGAGACCCAAACTTAAAGAATGAAAAAAATCGGTACCAGAAAAAAACATGGGGGTATTCCTTTTCTAAGCTGGTACCAGGAAAAGCTTTCCTAACGATGATTCAATCTGGAAGCAACAGGGAAAATGTTTTAAAATTTGACTTTTTTTTTGTTTTTGAGACAGAGTCTCACTCTTATTGCCCAGGCTGGAGTGCAATGGCACAATCTCAGCTCTTTGCAACCTCTGACTCCCAGGTTCAGGTGATTCCCCTGCCTCAGCCTCCTGAGTAGCTGGGATTACAGGTACCTGCTACCATGCCCGGCTGCTTTTTGTATTTTTATTAGAGACGGGGTTTCACTATGTTGGTCAGGCTAGTCTTGAACTCCTGACCTCAGGCGATCCACCCGCCTCTGCTTCCCAAAGTGCTAGGATTACAGGCGTGAGCCACTGTGCCTGGCCCTTTTTTTTTTTTTAAGGCAAATGAAAACTGGGAAAACTATTTGTAAGGTATCACAGATTTAGAAGATATTTGCAAAGGATTGATACTTTAATATACAAAGAACTTGTAAAAATTTAAACGACATCAACAATACAATAGAAAAACAGATGAGACACATGAAATAGAAATGGCAGCAAAAAGAATACAAATAAACTACAAAGACATCAGAAAACATTCAAACCTGCTCGAACGAGGGAGACAAATTATAATCACACACATTTCTTACCTGCCAGACTAACAAATAACCAAGTCTGACAAGAAATGCTATTGGTGCGGCCACAGGGAAATAGGCACTCTCCTACGCTGCTGGAGGGAATGACCAACGGAACAACTCCCGTGAAAGGGGACTGGGTGTAAGCAGCAAAATGACATGTGACCCAGTAACCACACTGCTAAAATTACACATCAAAAACACACTACCACATAAAATAGTGTGTGACACAAGGTCATTCATTACAGCACAGTGTGTCATTTTATTTTTTGCAAAGATGAGTTCTCACTATGTTGCCCAGGCTGGTCTCAAACTCCCAGCCTCAAGTGATCCTCCTGTCTTGGTCTCCCAAAGCACTGGGATTATAGGCATGAGTCACTGCACCTGGTCCAGTTCATTTTTTAATAAGAGTTTTACTAAGACATAATCACAAACCATAAAATTCACACCTTTAAAGTGTGCAATTTGGTGGTTTTCAGTCTATTCACAGAGTTATAAAATCATTAGCAAAACCAAATTTTCAAACATTTTCTCACCCCTAAAAGAAACTCCATACCCACTGGCAGTCACTCCTTATTTCTCCCTACTCCCAGTCCTTGGCACCTCTCCATCTACTTCCTGTCACTCTGGATTTGCCTATTCTGGCCATAGAGTCCTAGAATCTGAACACTATGTAGCCTTTTGAACCTGGCTTCTTTCATTCAAGGTTCCTCCCTGTTGCAGCATGTCAGTGCTTCATTCCTTTCCATGGCTGAGTAATGTGAACAGTGCATTGTAGGAATATGCCACACTGTATTTTTCCGTTCACCCGCTAATGGACATTTGTGTTGTTTCCACCTTTAGGTTATCATGGTAATGCTGCTATGAATGTGCATGTACATGTTTTCGAGTGGATGTAAGTATTCATTGTTCTTGAGTATATACCTAGGGGTCAAACTGCTAGATCATATGACAATTATAAACATTTGAGGAAGAGCCAGACTGTTTTCACAGTCTTGCAGAAGTTTACATTTTCGCCCAGCCACGTACGAGGGTTCCAGCATCTCCACAATCTCATAAACACTTGCTATTGTCTCTTTTTTATTAGGCAGTCCAGTGTAAGTGAAGTGGTGTATCACTGTGGTTTTGATGCACATTTCTGATGACTAATGATACTGGGTGCAGCCCAACTTATTCCGAAACAACTCAAGTCTCCACCGACAGGGGCTGCTGAAATGAACTATGGTGCGAAGCCAGCAGACTGCTACAGGGCTGTGAACATGAGTGGAGAAGGCTGCTGATGGGCTGCTGTGGGAGGATCGCCAGGATGTAACCACAATACAACATGTTAACAGACTTATATGAGAATCTTATGTGTAATAAAGGATATTTTTAAATAATCTGAACAAGAAAACAATGAAGGGTTAAACTAAAAACAAATAATGGTCACCCACAGGGTAAAGAGAAGAATGGGGTGGAGGAACAGAAACAGACTCTATGAATGTGCCCTGTATAAATTTTGACTGGAATCTGCTGTGTTTTATGTAATTTTTTAAAATTAAAGTTATACAAACTGAAAACATACAAAATAATGAAATATAAAACAATGTTATTTTTCAGAATTCAACAGTATTTTGACGTTACATCCCTGTGAGATATACATAACCTAAGATGGTTCAGAAGCACACAGAAGCCTGAAACTGCATTCGGTCCTCTGAACATTTAACTATTCCAAACTCCAGGTCCCACTGAAAGAAACCAGATCTCTAGTTGATTCTAATGCACAGACTTGCTAGGAATCTATTTACGATCCTTACTTTTACAAAGGCCAGGAAGAAGAGAATAAATTAGTTCATAATCCTCGAATTTCTATCATCTTTTTCCAGGCACTGAAGGTGTGATGGGAAATGAAGTACTATTTAGTAGATATCTGGTATATACTTACATATACTGATATACCTGCCATATGCCTGGCAATCAGATGCTTTAATGACTTGCTTTAATTCTGAAAGGCTAGAGTAAATATTATTGGCTGGCTCCCTTTTACAGATAAATAAGTGAGGCTCAGAAGTCCCGCTCCCTGCGGTCACTTACCTAATAAGTGCTACTCAAGGCGAGGTCTGGAGACCATCGTCAGTTTGTATGAACAAACACTGAGGGGAGGAGCTGAGAAACTGACAATACGACAGCCATGTGATGTTGGCTGAATCTTAAGATAAAATTTGGGCTTGAATTCTTATGTCTTTTTTTAGATTTATTTTTTAAGTAGTTCATTTTATACTATATTCTACACAAATATTCTACACAAATATAGGTCTGGGATGGTTTGAGGGAGAGAGAACTGGATCTGCACCACAGATAGTTTAAGAAGCACTGGGATGGAGGGTTAAGCCACTATAGAGAGTGGGTCTTGGAGGGGGATCATGTGTTTGAGAAGCACAGAGCAGAGTTTTATGGCCAAGCCAGTCATGATCCCACCTGAGTCTGTATTGAAAGCTTCCCACGGAAGCCCTCACACCCCCACTTCTCCTCTGATAACCTGCCCCACATCTACCAGCAGGATGGGGTATGCACAGTGAAGTCTGCAAATGGGAAAGGAGAGATGCCAAATGCCTTTGCTGTGTGCTAACTGATACTGAGGTGAAGATAAGCAGAGATCCAGAAAAAAAGTAAGAGCTCTGTCAGTGGGACTGAGAGGAAAGAATCCAGCTGATCCTCACCAACTCTCCGCAAATGTGTAATCCAAACCCTTCTGCAACGTGGGTGCACCTCCAGCCAAACTGAGGTTGGTTTTCACGCTCATGGTTTGTTCTACTAGAAGAACATATAGCATGGGGCTCACAGAGACGGCCTCCCTAAAGAAGTGACATTTAGCTTAAGTTGAGAAGAATGAACAGGAATTAAATAAGACAAAGAGGACTGTGGGAGTGTTCTGGGCAGGGGGAGGAGCATGTGCAAAAGCTGGAAGATAAGATGAAAGATGAAGTTCATGGAACCGGGAGGCGGTGCAGCACAGGGATTAAGAGTAACCACTGTGGAGCCAGGATGCTGGGGTCAAAGCCTGGCTTTGAGCCCTGCTGGTCCTGGCCAAGTCATGGAACCCTAAGACTCGGTTCCCTCCTCTGTAAAATGAGGATGACAGCGCCTACTTCAAATAGTGATTGTGAATGTGTTTAGCACTTAGTACATGGCTCAGTAAAGAGCACTGGGAGTGATGGCAGTAGCTGGCGACATTCACAGTATTGAATGCAAATAGTTCATTTAGGAGTTGGGCAGTAGCTCCTAAACGCATGACATAATTGAGTAATAACTTCAACAGAGCTGAATTTATACTTCCTCTCTGCATTAGGCAAAATTTCAAATTTATTTTCAAAACCAGTTTTTTTGATAAGTGAGAAATAAAAGTATTCAGAACTTATTATTCAATGCATAGATAACATCTCACTTTCTACAAAAAAAAAAAGGAGAACTCTGAGATATGCTAAATGGGTAAGATGTTCTTTGAAGAAAATGAAATCACACTAAAAACTAATATTTAAGCAGGTAATGAGGGTCAACTAAAGAGCTCTTTAAAACCATGGCTACACTGGAGTTGTGGGTGAATGGAGGGTATGCGTTCCTGGATAAATATTTCTTATTCCTTCAGCTGCATTAGGAAAGGATACAAGGGAACTTCCCATTTACAGAAATTCATTAAATGTTTACAACATAAATGACCTGTTCTAGACAAGGATGACAGTGGCATTATGACAAATACACAATTATATTAAGAATGAACAGAGGTTAAGTCACTGGGAACAGCAGACACCAATACAACACCTTCAGGAAGGGTGACTGACAACACAACTCTGTTACTACAAAGCCCAGGTTTACTGCTGTAACTGCAAGTGTCAAGGTCATGTTGGGGGCAGGAGAGAAACAATTAAGTTTTCTTCTGTCAGCACTTCATTAAACAAGAAAGTTGTTTGTTTCTTTACTAACATGTTGGGAGTTGATTGCAGACCTGTGATTAATGAGTCACAAGTTACCGTTCACATTGAGGAGCCAAGCTCAGTCAACACTTTCACGTGGTAGTGCATCTCCAGGAGACGGTAAGCCTGGCTTAAACAAATTCACATTTAGCCTCTGGAAATGAAGTCTAAACAGACAACAACAAATAGATGTGCTAACTGTTCCTTCCCACAGTAGCCAGTAATGCCAGAGCAGGCACTCTGCAAAGGGTACAGACCCAACTCTAACAACTAGACTCCTTTGGGAAAACATTAGGTTGACAGAAAATGGAGCTTCCATTATTCCGGTCGCCCTCACGCTGAGTGGCAAATACAAAAAGAAGGCAAGAGTACAATACGAAGGTGGACCCAAATCTCCTACACTGACTCCAGCCTAAATGACATTTGGTAAAAACGTATTTATGACATAGCTCCATAAAACAGACTCAAACACCACAACCAGAGTCCTCATGCTGAAGGGAACAAATGACCAGGCAGGGTGTGACAATGCTTCAGCAAGGTTTCCACTGAGGCATTGATGCCATCCTGGGCAAGCCCAGGGCCAATCTGAAAGCTGGAAGCCCAGAAGCAGCTGCTAGGGGAAAACTGTCTTGCAGAAGACACCAAAGCAGTGGCCTCCGAGATGACTCACTCACCATCCTCCGATGCGAAGGGAATGCCATGCTCTAGGAGGCAGACACATATACAGGAGAATTCCTGCTCAGCCTTTTAACTGTGTGACCTTGGGGAGGTCTCTGAACTTCAGTAAGTCTAAATTTTCTTACATGAAACAAGAGGGAAAGCATTCAGCATGGTGCCCAGCACATCATGGGACCACAGGACATGGCAATGATTTGTAGTATATTTTCACTTGACTGGGAGATTCTAAAGGTTTCCTTTACCATCCACATTTGAAAAGAGCTGGATATGGTAATCCTTCGCCAACTACTAGCTGTCCTTCAGCAAAGTTCGAATATGCAAAGACAAACTTCTACAATCATAAGCAATTCAGTAGGTATGGGTTACACTAAGTTAGTGTCATGTTGTCCTTGACTGCCTCATGAGCTGGGTGTGTGTCTGGATTCGTAATTTCCATCCATACTCTTCTGCTGGCTTTAGCCTTACACAGCAATTCTAAGTCTCGCAAACACACAGTGCCACTGATCGTTGTGTTGCATTTGTTTCCAGGGTGTTTTGTGCCGCTGAGCGGTGGGCGTTTCAAGCCTGAGCTGCTGCTTTGGTCCACAATGCCAGGGCAGCAACAAATGGGGTAACTCGAGCAGCAGTAAGAAAGCAAGCAGCCTGGGCCCTGCAGATGCTCTCTAGAGGGAAAACTCAGAGCCAAGTCTAGGCCAGTGCTTCTCAGCCTTGGCTAAAACTTAGAATCACTTGGGGAGGTTTTAACAAGTGCCAGTGCTGTGATCCCAACCCCAGAACAAATGAATCTGAATCTCAGGGCATCAGTGTTTTAGACAAACTCTCCAGGTGGCTGTATTATGCAGCCAAGGTGAAAACACCTAATCTCCCCAAGGCCAAACAGCACCCATCGAACCAAGCTGTGAGACCTGCTCCAGTCTCAGAAGGAACTCCGGAAACCTAACGTTCTGGCCTCCTCACTATCCCCTGTGGTGCTGTGTTTTCTTTTCTTCTAAAAGGCACTTTATTGAGGTCTAATTTACATACAGTAAACTGTAAGTACATCTGCACAGTCACAGACAAATCAAGACACCAGCCCAAAAAGCTCCTTGCCCAGCTCTGCAACCACAGCAGCTCACGTGGCTCCTACCCGCCTCCTCTTAGGCCTCTGTTTCTGTCACTACAGGTGTATTTTGTCTGTTCTGTAACACAAATGGGATTATGAAATAAGAGTTCTCCCATGTTTCTGAGATTCATCCACATTGTTACATGTATCAGTAGCTGTTCCTTCTTATTTCTGATTATGAATATACTACCATTTATTTATCCACTCATGTGTTGACGGCCGGGTTGAAACCAGTTTTATCTGCAACAAATAGAGGTGCTATAAACACAGGCATGTGTATCTTTTCATGGGTGCATGTTTTCCTTTTCTTGGGTCAATACCTACGAGTGGATTGTAATATTTCATGCTTTATGATGCTGTGGTATGTGACATTTAAATTTTTTCTTATTATTCTCTGCTAGTTTTATATAATTAATTTTCATTTACATATTCTGTAACCATTCAAAATTCACTTCTCCTAACTGTTTTATCAATTCCTTAGCACATACGATTCTCTCTTTTATGAATAAAGCCAGTTTTACTTCCTTCCAATCTGTATGCATCTGAATTTATGTGGCTTAGTGGGTTGCTTCGGACCTTCAGCATGTTGTTAACTGCTGTGGTGAGAGCAAAAATTATTGCCTTGTCCCTGATGTCATCTTAAGTGTGAAATTAGCTGTTGAATTGTTTTTCATAGATGCCTTTTTCAGGATGAGAAAGTTCATTTATGCTGTTAGTTTGTGGCAAATTTTAGCATGAATGAGTATAAATTTTGTGCCAATCGCTTTTCCTCTATTGAGATAATCATATTGTTTCCTCCCTCTTATTCTGTTAATAAGGGAAATGAAAGGGTCTGCTTTTTTAACATTAAACCAACAGTGCATGGCTGAGATAAACTATCACAGCTCATGATAATTATCACTTTCTGTACTACAGGATCCACTCTGCTGATATTCTGAGAAGTATTTTGATGTTTCTGATCCTGAGAGACACTGCTCTGTAGTTATTTTGTGGGTTGTTTTTTCCTTTTAAGGTTTTTGCCCGGATTTGGGAACAGAGTAATGGTGGCTTCATCAAATAAGCTGAGAAGTGTTCTCTCCTGTGTTTTCTGTAAGAGAAAGACTGGGTAGATGCGTTTTTTTCTTAAATGCTTGAAGAATTCACTGCTAAAATTATGTGTGCCTGAAGATTTTGTTGTAGAAATATTTTAAACCACAAATTTAATTTTTAAAAATATGGGCTATATGCCTATTCTATCCTTGATTTAGTTTTGATTTTGTTTCTTGCAAGAAAACTGTTCATATCAACTGATTTATCAAAAATTTTTGGCATCAAGTCATTTATACTAATCTCTTATTATCTTTTTAATATCTGTCTGTAATATCTATAATGATGCCTCCTTTTCACTGCTGATAGAGGTCATTTATATTTTCTCTCATTCTCTTATCTTTGTTCTTTTAAACAGACAGGCAAGAAAGTCAGTGAATTAAAGTAACAACACTAGAGAGATTAACCAAAACCAAAAGCTGGTTATTTGTAAACATTAAAAGAATGGAAAAATTCCAGGAAGACTGAGGAAGGGAAAAAAGAGACCTTTTTTTTTTCCCGGAAAGAACAGAATAAAAAGGGAGAAACAGGTTTAGACAACCTAAATAAAATATTAAAATATGAACAATTTTATGAAAAAATGTGAAAATCGAGATGAAACAGTTATTTCTGAGAAAAGTGCAAAACGTTAAAATTGACAGAAAAAATTAAAGGCTTGAATAGAGCTGTCCTTTTTAAGGTGGGCAGCCAGGCTGCTCCCCACTGTCCTGGTGAGGTAGGAGGTGGGGCTCAGACACCTGACCAATTGAGGAGTAACTAAAACAGGTAGATCGGGGTGGAAGCCATTTTTCATAAGACGTACCCATTAATATGTCATGTCAGTTTGCCACTGCCATGTCAACACCCAGAAGTTCCCACCCCCTTTCCAAAGCAACAACCTGATGCCCTGAAATTTCTAGAAAAGTTACCACCCTTCTCCTAGAAATGTCTGCATAAACTGCCCTTTAATTCGCACATAGTTAAAAGCGGGTATAAATATGAGTGCAGACCTGCATCTGAGCTGCTATTATGGGCACAGTGCGTACAGGGCAACCCTGCTCTGTAAGGGGCAGCACCTCTGCTGCTGCTATACACTGCTGCTTCAAAAAAAGTTGCTGTTTAACATCACCAACTCACCTAGGCAATTTATTTCCCGGGCAAAGCCAAGAAACTTCCCAGGCTAAGCACCAATTTTGGGACTTGCCTGTCCTGTATCATTGGAGAAAGACAGGAGTTGGGAGTGACCAGACCTCCTCAGTAGCAGGCAAGAGGGCGTCAGTATGGAGCTGCATGTTTGCTGACTTCTCTTGAGACGCTGTGGCACTTGCATCCTTGGCAAAGGCTGGTGGAATAGACTGTAACTTTTAAAGCAATAGCTGCCTACAATGAAAGTGCAGGCTCCAGAATTCTAGTCTTTTGTCACAGAATGATTGAAGAGCCTGAGAGAATTCCTCATTAAAGAGAATCGCGAATTCAGAATAGCAGAAGGAGCAGTGAGGGATTATTAAATGGCATAAGACCTCAAGATGTGGATTCTGCTACCGCTGTTACCCCTACCCAAATGCAGGAGCTGTTTCAGTTGGCTGGTATTTGAATGAGGGACAGAAGAAAAGCACAGAACAATTACTGCCAGGCTTTGTGAAGACAATTTTGAAATTACTACACTCTGGGTTGATGCTGTCACTGATAGAAGACACACTGAGGACAAATTCACAACTGACTAAGAGATGCTGAACACAGAGCTCTCTAACTATACATTCTACGTCTTAAGGTTTTGATGGTACTTTATCTAATTTAATGGTTATGAAGATTTTTAAAAACAAGAAAAGTTTGTTGGACATCAACAGAGTACAAGAAAATCATTTTTGAACTGTAAGATATATCAGGTTTTGTGGGAGAAGTGTAGACAAGCCTGGTGACCAAGGTCCTGAGAAGCAACTGCAGAGCATGCATAAGGCCTGGCTGGGGTACTAGGAGAGAGCACTGGGGGGACTAGAAAAGCTCTCTCCAGTAAACAGGCACATCATTTGATTCACCTTATCTATGATCTTGACGTGGCTTCTTCTGCAGGTCTAACAGCCAGTGCAAGTTCAGAAGAATTGAACAAAGTCAGTAAAAATGTCAAAGGTTTTTCACCAAAGCTAGTGACTTCTGTGGCTTAATTATTCCAAGTACAGAATGTCACAAAATTGGAATGGAGGTTGTCGATTTCAAAAAAAGAGAAAAACCTTGTCTTATTTGTAGTTAAAAATAAAAAAGACTGAATGAAAGCAATAGATACTTCAGAGCCACTGAAACCCTACAAGGCTTTCGTAGGGACTGGAGGGAACCTGCCTCCAGGGACTTCTCACATATGTGAATTACTAAAGAACCGAGGAGAGCATCCTTCCCAAAAGGAAAGGCAGCTGTGCTCCCTTCGTCCTTTTCCTGTTCGGTGGGCATTTCCTGGGGAACAGAAACCGGGGCTCTATTACAACTACTACAGGAACAGTGGAGAAGAAGTGGTTACCAAGGAGAAGAGCATAAACTTCTAAGTTACCCAAAGCTAGAGGGCTCACTACTAAAAAGTGGAAACTTTTTGGTAAGACTGGTTTATTTATTACCCTCCCTCTCAGTGAAATGAAACTACAGCAGAATAAAATCCAGCTTTACTCTTCAGAAGAATAAAGGTCTTTCTTTGTGAAATAGAATTATATTTTAGGCACTAAACTTAAGTCTACCTCTTCTTAATCTGATTTATATCACTGAATCTTTTAATTTTTTTATTATTATTATTTTTTGAGATGGGGTCTCACTCTATCACCCAGGCTGGAGTGTAGCTGGCGTGATCTCGGATTACTGCAACTTCCGCCTCCTGGGTTCAAGCCATGCTCCTGCCTCAGCCTCCCAAGTAGCTGGGATTACAGACGTCCGGCACCATGCCCAGCTAATTTTTGTATTTTTAGTAGGGACGGGGTTTCACCATGTTGGTCGGGATGATCTCGATCTCCTGACCTCACGATCCGCCTGCCTCAGCCACCCAAAGTGCTGGGATTACAGGCATGAGCCACCATGCCCAGCCTGTATCACTGAATCTTCTAATTTTTTCAGAATAATTCCCATGAGAAAGGTAAAGTTGACTTCTCCTATTTTAATGTATTTAGACTTTTTTAAAAATTTTGTTTTTGCATAAGATAGTACTCAAATTGATCTTAAGAAAAAGTAACTGCCTTGAAGAAAACGTGTTTATTAACATTTGTAATGTTTATAAGTGTCAGTTCTTATTTGAATTCCAAAATAAAATGCACCTGAGATTTTTAAAAATTAAAATAATAATAATTTTTAAAGATACTAAAATGACCAAGACTCAATGACAAATCCAAAGACGCAAACAGCTCTCAAGTGAGTTCCACCCAGTTTTCCAGAAGCAGAACATCTATTTTGCATACAAGTTGTTCCAGAACAACAGAAAAATAAGAAGAGATTTCCAGCTCAGTTTACAAGGCTAGTATGACTTTGTTCCAAAACCAGGGAAGACAGACCACTGTCAAGAAACTAAAGGCCTTTTGAACTTATGAACACAGATCCCCTCCCCTGAAAAATTCTAGAAACAATATTAGCAGAAGTAAATCAAACACGCTACAGTATACATCACAGTCAGGCGACTTTTCTCAAAAATGCAAGGACAGATTCAAGTGGATCGGAAAATCCACAATGAACCTCATTAATGTACTCACAACAGTATCAACCGTCACGGGAAAAGTACACTTTTTTTAACCTGAAAAAGGCTACGTGTCAGGAGCCTACAGTGAAGTCATAGGCAAAGGAAAGCTTACACACGTGCTAAGACCAGAAAGAAACACAAGGATGCTGTCTCCCGGCACTGACATAGAAAAATTAATTCAGTATCATAATTTAAAAAGGTCTTTGGAACGTTCTCTCTCTAGAAATCAAGAATGCTCAGAAAATCAAAGAGAAACTGGAGTGATATGAAAAGTCTTTCAGCCTTACTATCAGAAGAGAAACAATGGCAGAATAAAAACAAACTAAAGCAATAAGGCTGATTTTAACTGGAAAATAACATTTTTTTGTGGGGCGGGGGGAGCAAAAGCACTTCAGGAGACCAAAGAGGGAGGCTTACTCGAGACCAGGAGGTTTGAGATCAGCCTGGGCAACACAGAGCGACCCCCATCTCAACAAAGAATTTTTTTTTTAAAAATTAGCTGGGTGTGATAGTGCATGGCTGTAGTCCCAGCTCCTGGGGAGGCTGAGGCATGGAGATGGATTGAGCCCAAGAGTTCAAGAGTGCAAGAAGCTATGTTAGTGCCACTGCACTGCAGACTGGGGACAGAGAGAGACCCTGTCTTGAAAAATAAACCATAAAACTAAATGAAATGGAAAATAACATCTAGAAGGTCAGGATAAAAAGAGGAATCAAGGTCAGGATCAAGAGGAATGAAAAGGCACCGTGTTCTAATAGACTGAAAGTGAATTTTAGAAAAGAGTAGATGTGGCTCACGCCTATAATCCCAGCACTTTGGGAGGCCAAGGCAGGCAGATCACAAGGTCAGGAGTTCAAGACCAGCCTGGCCAACATGGTGAAAACCCGTCTCTACTAAAAATACAAAAATTACACAGGCATGGTGGTGTATGCCTGTAGTCCCAGCTACTCTGGAGGCTGAGGCAGAACTGCTTGAACTTAAGAGATGGAGGTGGCAGTGAGCCAAGATCATGCCACTGCACTCCAGCTTAGGGTAACAGCGTGAGACTCCATCTCAAAAAAATAAAATTAAATTTAAAAAGAAAAAAGAAAAGAGTAGATGTTTCAGTGGCTATTAGAACAGAAACTGCGACTGGGCCCTACAAAACCAATGAGAGAAGAAAGGCATGGTCTTGCATCACGGGAATTACTGACAGCAAGATCCAAGAAATCAGTGAGGAGATTGCTCCCAAATGTCTAGCCACCGACTGTCAGAGACGGAGTGAAATCTGGTGAAGCAGAAATGAAGACTTTCTCTATCTTTCCCTCATATCACAGACCTTCTGCTATGGTCTGCTAGTTGGCAACAAGAAAGAAGTGCTGGTTTCTGGGACATGCTTTCGCTTGGGGTAACAATGAGAAGACCAGGAATTGGCTGGTTTTCTAACTCTGGTGTGTGTAGGGGGCAGGAGGCAGTGTTTTGATAATCCTGTGTCCTGTTAACTTTTTAATTTTAAGAAGTGAGGCATATCAGAGGTTTGGTATTGGGTGTTCCTGAAAGAACCACACACATTCCAGCAAGAGACAGTCCAGGCTACAGCTGTTAAAAAAAATCCTGACCCTATACAGGCATTAAGAGCCCCTCTAAATGGGATTGTGCAGAATAAGAAATCAAGGAGAATATATTTTGAATTTCAATTTATTTGAACATACATGGGCAAGAGAATTGGACTTTAATGCCTTTGGACTTTAATTTAAAATGAATTGTAATCTTTGGATTTTAATATCTCTCTGGGAATTTGATAATGAGATAGAATTAATATTCAAATATAAAGTGTCTCTTATGGGCATTTTATTATTACAATGAATTTAGGCCTTTCACTGGAGTATCTTATTACGGAATGAATTTTCCACCTTGAGGTCAAAGTGATTTTCCAGTTAATTAGATTCATGTGTTGTTCTGACCCACTTAAGTGTCTTCTGGGGGTAAAATCTCCACTCCTCACTAGTGGTCCAAGAGTAAAAAAAAAGTAGAGTGGTTGGCAAAGCAGCCTCATAAAGGTGGGAGCAGGATGGTCCTGACAAACTGAGCTTCTCTCCCAAGAAAGGACACGCTCCTATACCCCTAATGGCCAGAGCTAAAGCCCAACACATCAGTGCACCATCACCACCACAAAGTGGCTGGATGGGTCAGCCGGCTCTCCCTCTCTTCTTCATGTTGCGGAGAGAGCTGTATTAACAAACTATGCTCCAAATTTCCAGGCCCTTCACTGGCCCCTTCCCAGGGCAGTGACAACTGAATCCCTCTTTGAGTCGAGCTGTATGGCATCCACGGTATACAGAGCAGCTATTTACCTGTCTCACTCTGTCATTAGACTCTGGGGATTTCAGTGACAAGAACCTTGCATCCCTTGTCTGGCCCCAAGATACTTAATGATTTCTGAGAAAATATATATGTATGTGAGAGGCAAAAGCTCACCTTCCACCCTTGCAGGGGCCAAATACAACCAACAGATACATACTGAATGAAACTTAGCCAGGGGGAGGCAGATGAGTAAATTAATACCTAAAAATGCATTTACAGATTATGGTAATTCCTATAAAAGAAATAATGAAGATGATCTACTGGAGAGTGAGAGAGGGGCCAGGGAGACTACTTTGAGGGGTGGCCAGGTGAGCCTTTCAGATCATGACGATGTACTGATCCAGTTTTAAGAAGCACTGATACAGAGCAGTGACTCTCCATCCTTACTGTGAATCTACATCTCCTGTGGGGCTTTTAAAACTACCCATGTCTTGGCCCCACATCAAGCAACTTAATCTGTATCTTGGGGGTGATGGTCCTGGCACAAACATATAGTTTACAAGTTCCTGGCTGTGCATGGTGGCTCATGTCTGTAATCCTAGCACTTTGGGAGGACAAGGTGGGAGGATCAGTGAGGTCACAAATTAGAGACCAGTCTGAACAACACAGCAAGACCTCATCTCCACAAAAAAGAATAAAAAATTAGCTGGGTGTGGTGCATGCGCCAATGGTTCCAGCTACCCAGCAGGCTGAGGTAAGAGAATTGCCCAGAAGTTCAAGGTTCCAGGGAGCTTTGACTGTGCCACTGCACTGGGCAGCAGAAGGAGACCCTGTCTTTAACTAATGAACTAAAAGCTCCCTAGGTGATTCAGATATACAGAACGGTAGAATATAAAGTCTTGGAGATCAGGAAAAAAATTCAGATTTGCATGGAAAGGAGCAAGAGCAGCACCAAGAAGGCCAGTGAGGAAGCTGCTGCGGACGCTGAATGAAAGGTGATGCGGGCCTGACGGCTGTGTCAACAATGGGGACAGAAAGATGCAGGTGGATGTAAGACACATGGTAAAGGTAGATCGGACGCTAACTGCTCTCGGGACAGTGGTGGTAAGAGCAAGAAACAGCTGGGAGATTCTAAGAGTCTGCTTGAGCTGTGCGTGTGGTGGGACCATTTGCTGAAAGGGCAAAGAAAAGACGTGGGGATGCGGGACTCCAGGGTACAGTTTGGGCATATTTGGCAGGAGGCACTTAAAGAGACACCTAAGTAAACGTCAGCCGTTATATGCTTTCCGTATCTCCTACGTTGAGAATGTTCCCTAGTGTGGAGCCCCAGGGACATGTCTGGGCTCAACAGGCATTCTGCTGTCATCTGCGCACAAATGGCCCTTAAATCCTGGGCACTGTAAATCTCCTGAAGGAGGGAGATGAAGAGAGCAAAGGGCTCAGGGCATTTAAAGGTCTCAGGAGAGAAATCCTGATGCTCCTTGTATAACCTTGGCCTTAGCACCAAGCATTACTCAACCAAAAGATTTGAGTAATCCAACACTAAATACTGCAGGCAAATGTAAACACTCGTTCCTGATAGATTAATTCTATGAATATTTCTGTTCCTGGAAAAAGATCATCAGTAACTGAAATTGCACAAGATTTTCTTTAAAAGTTACAGAGATCACCAGATTATTTACCCAGATTGTTTTTCAGGGTAACTTCTTCTAGAAACTATTTCCAAACGGTGTGCTTTGAAATATGCAAATTTCCTACTGTGTTCTGTTAAGATTATATAGGAGTAACAGACAGACAGACACATATACCTCACTAAACTGAATTAAATTATTTTAATTCCAACTGACTATTCTGTCCAAAGTTGGGATATGGGAAGAACCACAAAAGTACTGATGAGAGAGTTCAAGTCAAGGCGAACAGACAGCATTCCCATACAGTAAGTCTACTGAGCGCCCAAGGTCAAAGGAAGCAAATGCCAAGCTTGGGAACTGGAGGCTGGAAGGTAGAAAGGAAACTTGCCAGGACACTCAGCATCTCCTGGGCCCTCCTATCTCCCTAATGCCCTGAGGGTAAAGGGGCCAGGAGGCAGATCCAGATGCAGGGGTAGACAGGAAAAGGTCTGAATTCCAGTTTTTGAATCAATGAGAATTAGAGTCCATTTCAGCTAGAGGACTGTCCCCCTCAAATCTAACTGCAGCCTAGCGGATGCTCTAGGGTCTGACCCTGTCCTTCAGTGAGGGGCCAAGCTCAACCCTGAGATGGGGACAGATCCTACCCATAAACATTCTCTGCATTTTTCAATGCACATATATTAAATACTTATTCTTAATTTTTTTAGAAACGAAGATCATCTTCATACTTGAGTATTTTAGTTCTTTCCATACACTAAAAATTCTTTGAAAATGTGATTTTTTTATGCTATATTCTATTCAGTCACTACAATCTACCACAATTTACTGAACATTTCATGACATTTGCATCATGACTAAATTTTCACCAACAATGTAATGAACATTTATATATACAATTTTTTAAACCTCATCACTGATTATTTCCTTTGGAGAAATTTCCAAGAAAATTACTGGACAAAAACAAAACCAGACTGTCTTTGAATCTCTTTGAGACATACTGTTAAAACGCGTCCCAAGAGGGTCCCCCAGTTCATACCACCCCCAGAACTGTCCGTGCTTCCCTTTTTCTGACTGATGCTGCAGGCTTTCTTAGTTGCTTTTCTGATAGGTAAAAAATGTTCTTCAGGGCTTTCCTTTGCCCTACAGCAAAGGAAGGCTGAGCATTCCTCCAGCTGCCTACATCTTATAAATTAAGATTTTATGCGATAAAGGCGGTTAACAGTACAAGTTTTGCTGACCAGCTGAGATATGCCCACAGCAGTGCACTCGGATGGGTACGAGACCTGAGTAAGGAAGAACCAACAACCCCTCTGACCAGGTAGCAACGCACAGGCAGGGTGGGTGATAAAATGTGGGCTGCACTGGCACCCAGCTTCTCACACGAGGACTGCACCACTGCCTGAAGCCTCAGCGGCCACACAGGAACACAGCAAGGCCAACAATGTCAGAGAGGCACCCCGTAAACTAACCCTGCTCCCCATGACACCTCCAGAAAAAAGGGCATCCAGAGAAGAGAATGATACTGCAGTTCCACAGCAAAACTCAACAGGGTGAAGTAGTAAGCAGCATTCCCCAAGCTCCTGTGACAAAATAAAGATGCAGAGCAGAGGCCCTTAGGGTACCCAGAAGTACAAAACACAACCCGAGTAATACATCTATTCTCCGAGTTCAAGTACCAAATTCCAGGAAATTAACAACTAGCGTTTCTTTAGCAAACATTTACATCTGAATTTAGCGCGATTTTCTCACACACTCTTCACCCAGCAGATAAAATCTTTGTTTAGATAATGAACGAAATTCGCTGATTTTTAAGAAGCTAAGTATATTTCTGATTACAAGTCTAAAAAAATATTTGGTGAATGAATGTTGAATCACTGCATAGCTACAAAACTTGTCTGCTCTGTCCAAAACAACCAGAAACCTTAGGGCTAGATGTCAGAAAGGTATTTTCAACTGATTTGGAATGCAAAGTATCTTCCCACATTTGCTCCGGGAGCATGTGGTTCAGAGGCTGCCAGGTGTACAGCCCTCCTGCAGGACGGTGCAGACCTTTTGCACAGCACCGTCTCTGACTCTCAGCCTTGCAGCTTCCTCAGACTTCCAAAGAACAAGGCGTAATGGCCAGAAAGCAGGGACAGGCACAGGAGCATTGAGTTAAGCCTGGCACTGCCAACTGCTCAGCCATGTGAACTTAGGTGAGTCATTTTGGCCTCATGAAAAACAGGCCAGAAAGCTCTACCGCAAACAGAAGGTGTCATTTTAGTAAATGGTAAGAAAACAGAAAGTCTTGCACAATACCTGGCTTCTAGAAAGTGCTCAATAAAATGGAAGAATTTAATATCATCTTTTATTTGCCCTTCTACTTAGGGCATTTTTGTTGCCTTCTTTCTAAAGAACTTTAAACTAGCTGAATCGTAAGAAAAAAAGTATAAGCACAGTGTTAGTTTTCCATTACTGTCATTTCTTCAAGATGGTTTAATTAGGCAAAATGTCAAAAGCTGGCCAGCGAAGTATTTAAAGAGCTAGATGAAAGATCCCCATTTTTAAGCAGAAGCAGGAGAAAATACAAATCAAGAAGTGAATGTATCTCTAATGTACTTGAGTGCACACTACTTAAAACTCCGCTCCATTTAGTAGCCTCCCGAAAGTTCCACAAGATACGACTTGAGAAAGCAACAATACCAGAAAGGGATGGGTACACCATGGCGGCAGAGAAAACAAAGCAGCTCTGCAAAGTGGTTTTGGCACATCTGTGCTAACACGCACAGCTACATTTAGAACAAAAATAACCCATACAGCAAGTTTTTAAAAATACGCATTTCGCCTCTGCTACTTGGGGTACAATCCCCACCCATAATGCATCATCTACAGTGTCACACTTCAGTGCCTGAACAAACAGAATTCTGTCCCGGGCACATTCAGTCTTTAATTTTTAACCCATGGACAGAATCTCAATTGCCTGTTGTATTATGATGAGCTCCTTGCCATCAATAAGCAATGCCTTGGAAACTGTTGATCAGCTTGCCCGTGGTGTTTAAAAAATAAAAAAATAAGAGGCTTGCTGGGAGCTCCAGTGTGTCCTGGAGGGAGCTGACAGGGGAGCCCATGGGAAGCCAACATCCTGCCCCTTCTCCCCTGCATACCATCCACACCTCCTGACAGCCTGGCCAGACCTCCAAGGCGAGACATGTGAAAGCCCCACTGTTACCTGAGGCAGGCTGTGCAATGTGATACTCGGGGTGCAGATTACAATTAGGGGACTATGTCTTTTAAACCAAGATAATGTGTCTTAGAAACTGTTAGCTCTGCTTGAAATGGGAAATAGGCGAGGGAAAGGAAACATACACCAAGTACCCTATTACATCACAAATCTCTTACATGCAAATATTTGCATCCCTAATGGTTTTTGCAAGGTAGAAAATAATGTTCCAATGTGATAAAGAAAGAAAATGAGATTTGTAAGGGTTAACTTGTTCAGTCACAGAGCTTAGTGAACGGCAAAGCCCAGACCTGCTTAATTTAAAAATGTATGTGTTTTTTAAAAAACTGTACCACACAAATTGTAGGTAAACATTTCTGGTTTCCAGAAAAGAAAGAATGGCTGAAATAATATTAAATGTGCTGGAAAACCTCAAAGTGTGCAACTGAGGGTGTTCCGGATGAAGAAGGGGAGAGGGAGGGCCAATGAGACAGACCTGGCCTGCTATGGACAAGGGCCAGCCCGCAAAGCTGTCAGGGACAAATGGCAGCCTTAGCAGACTTAGGAAGAGACCTCTAGTGCCAAATCCTCACCAGCCTTGACCTATAGGGAAGAAGTCTGCCCATTTCCTCAGTGCCCTTGGGAAGTGTGCCATCAGCACAACACAAACACAACCACGGCATTTTCAGGTCCTTTCTCCAAGACCCATTTCTCTGTGTGCTAACACCTGGCACATGGCACCTCTTTTAATCTTCTATTTATTCATCTGATAAACAAAAGAAAGCTACTTCATGACAGACCTTGTCTTGGGGACTAAATCAGACACAGGTACTGCTCTTACCAACATCAGGATGTGGGTGGGGAAAGTGGGGAGAGAAGGCCCCACGGACAAGCCAAAAGCACCACTCCCATCCAGCACTGGAGGAAAACACGAATACACAGTACACGGGAATACAGAAGAGGACACCACCCCGCCAGGCAGGTCCAATCAGGAGCGGCCCTAAAGGCCAAGCTTGCCAGTTTCAACCTTGTCCTGAAAGCAACAGAAAGATTTTTACAGAGAAGAACACAGAGTTGTACCCCATTCAAGGATTCACCTTTTGCAATTTTCATTTTAGACAATAGTCTAAAACTATTACATGGAAAATTCCTAAAATAAACAATTCCTGTTTTCTAAGTTGTGCACCACGCTGAGGAGCATGACACAGTCTCTCTTCATCCCTCCCAGGGCTTGAATCCTCCATCATCCAGCACATCCACACTATCTACGCTCCCAGCCATTCTGCCATGGTATCACAGTGCTTGTGTTCAGGGAACCCTTCTTTTACTTAACAATGACCTCAAAGTACAAGACTAGTGAGGCTGCCAATTTGAATATGCCAAAGACAAGCCCTAACGTGCTTCCTTTAAGTGAAAAGGTCAAAGATCTAGACTTAAGAAAAAAAAAACTGTATGTGGGGTTGCTAAGATCAATAGTATGAACAAATCTATCTATGAAACTGTAAGCAATCTATTGTTACAATTGTTGTAGTTTACATTAGTTATTGCGGTTAATCTCGTACTGTGCCTAATTGATAAATTAAGCTTTATCACAGGTACGTATGCACAGGACAAAACCTCACATATGCAGGGTTTGGTACCATCCTTGGTGTCAACATTTACTGGGCGTCTTGGAGCACATCCCCCATGGATAAAAAGAAATGACTGTATGCATTTACTTTAACATTTAATTTATTACGGTAAAGTGCACGAATCTTAAGTGTATCGCTTATACAAGTTTTATATATGTAGGCACATGTGAAACCATCACTCATGTAATGATAGAGAAACTTCCAGCACCCAGAGCCTCCCTTGTGTCTGTCCTCCCCCAGCTGAGAAGCCCTCACAACTGGTATTCTAAGCTCTGTCACCCTAGATTACTCTGGCCACTTCTGGGATTTTGGATAAATGCAGCCACACAGTAGGCACTCTCTTGTGCCCAGCTACTGCACATCCTGAAGCTCCCTCTGTCACCACTGTGAAGTAGTCCACTGTATGAATACCGTATGTATTAACTACTCTATGAGTGGTAGAGTAAATAAGGCTGCTATGAATGTTTGTGTACGTGGCTTTTGGTGGACACGAGCACGCATTTCTACAGGATATATACCCATGCAACTGCTGGTTCAGCAGAACAAAATATTCAGCAAAAACACTATCACTTTTGTTGAAAATGCTGGTTGGTGTGTCCTGAACAAAGAAAAACAGGCCTGAGTCGTTAAGAATAAAAGACTGACAAGAGGATCATGGAAATTTCCAGAGCCGAGTCGTTTGCTATTCAAAACTACACCAAGAAAACTCATCCAGTCTTGACCCTCTTGAATTTCTAGGTTTACTGTTTCTGCAAAATAGAGGACATTATTATTTTGAACATTTTTTCGGCCTTTTATTAAAGTCCCACATATCCCCAAAGCTTGGTTAACTCTTTTTTACGGTCTATTTTCTTTCTGTTGTTCAGACTGGGTAATTTTTATTCCCTCCTCCAGTTCACTGATTTTTTCTTCCGGCATCTCCATTCTGCCACTGAACCCAGTCACTGATTCTGGCTTTGTATTTCAGGTTGTCGTCTTTTGCAGCCCTACAACTTCCACATGGCTTTCCTTTGTATCTTCTATTTCTTTGCTGAGATGTTTTCATTTGTTTCCAGTGTGGCTGTAATTGCTTGCAGAAGCATTTCTGTAATGTATGCTTTGAAACCCTCTTCAGATCATTCCAACATCCGTGTCATCATCTCAGTATTGGCATCTGTTGACTGCCTTTGCTCACTCAAGCTAAGATTTTCCTGGTTCTTAGTGTAACTCATGATTTTTAATTGTACTCTAAACATCTGGGTATAGTGGTATGAGAAGACTGAATGAGCTTGTTCAACACTAGGACAGTGGAAGGCGGAGCAGCTCACCACTGCCAGGTTGTGGTGAAGATCAGGTCCCTCACTCAACCTCCTCTGACACCTGGGGAGAGGGAGGTGCCTCACTACTGCTGGGCAGAGCTGGCTGTTTATGCTCCCTACTCTGTCTCTGGTGACAGCACAGCTGGGCGGGGACTGGGGGATGCCTCATAGCCAAGCAGGGATAAAAACCTGGCTCCTAACTTGTCTTCTCTGACACCACCTAGCAGGGGTTAGGAGTGTCTCATTATAACCAGGGGAAGGTTTCTGGTTAGGCTCTCCGTTCAGCGTTCAGCCTTTGTTGATGGGCTGGGGCCACATTTTTTTGCATGGTGTTTGGCTGAAATAGGGCACTTATTGTTTAAAAGTTTTCTATCTTAAGTTGCCCTTTGTAGGGAAAGAGTGAGCTTTCCTCAGGGCTTTCTGGTCTCCACCCATTGATGTTTCTGGGTTGACAACTTCTCTAACAACCAGCCTGAGAAAACCCAGGGAACTCACCACCTTGTCATTTCTGAGTCGCAAGGCCCCTTGCCAGTATGCCGCCTTCTCCCTACCTGTCAGTGTTTCCACAGTTGTTTCATATATGATGGCAAGGTTCTGGATGTATTTAGCTGGAGAGATGCAGGAAGTGTGTCTGTAACCCCTTCATCCAGAACCCCATATCCAATTCACCATTTGATTTTAAGGTGCCAAAGGATCACAGAAGTCTGTGATCCAGGTTTAAATTTCAGAAGATGAGGATATATTTGTGCAAACAAAAATAAAAGCAGTTGATATGTACTAAGCATTTGCCAGCACTGTTCACATTACATGCTGTATCCGACTTAATCCTCACTATAAGCCTGTGAGGCAGGACTTCCTGTTATCCCATTCTACAGAGGGGGAAACAGGCTGGCACAGGGTCACGTCCACTCCACAGCAGGGCCAGGGCTTGAACCTAGGTCTGCCTGACTCTAGAGCCAGATCTCCTACCACCACAGTGCATAAATTCTGAAATGGGCAACAAAGGGGCTTTCACTCACACCCTGCTCTCATGACAGCAAACAGTATGTCAGGTAAATTGGCTCACGCCTGTAATCCCAGCAATTTGGGAGGCTGAGGCAGGCAGATCACTTGAGGTCAGGAGATCAAGACGGGCTTGACCATCTTGGTGAAACCCCATCTGTACTAAAAATACAAAAATTAGCTGGGGGTGGTAGCATATACCTGTAATCCCAGCTACTCTGGAGCTGAGGCAGGAGAATTGCTTGAACCTGAAAGGCAGATGTTGCAGTGAGCCAATATTGCACCACAGCACTCCAGCCTGGGTGACAGAGCAAGACTCTGTCTCAAAAAAAAAAAGAGAGAGAGAGAGAGACAGAGAGCAGTCATAGCTTAAGATGACCCAGTCTGCCTTTTTATTTGTATAAGCCTTTTTATTTGTAATTTCGTGAATGTAGATACTTAGATATTAAAAATCATAAATAATATTAACTTTAAATGTTTAAGAGCAAAGACTCCTGATTGGTAAAATATACTTTTCCACTTTTCTTCTTTATCAACCAGTGTTTTTTGTTTTTTTTTTTTTTCAAAAAACATGTTAATTCCTAAATATTTTTAAAATGAAAGCTCCAGAAGAATGACGTTTCCAAATAAAGTACGAATGACTCTTTTTATTTGTACTCTCAATAAGTATGTATGAATTCTATTTCATCTCTGTTAGATCACAAACCACAAACTACAGATTTCAAGTCTTAGTTTTCTTGTCTGTAAACATGCAAGGCAATATAGAATTGGTCATTTCACAGCATCTGCGCTTGAAGATCTAAACTTTTCCTACAGGGTTATGTGCCTTCCAAAGGAAGAGCTTTAGAGGGAAAAGAATACTACATAAACAGCACATAAAAACGACGAAGCTGCCTACTGAGGCCTGAAATCGCTACCTGTGGTTGGGTACTGCAAGACAGCCACTCACCCCAACAGCAAGTCTAGTCTTGCTCCCAGCTGTGGAGGTTTCCCTCCTTAAAACAACAACAACAACAACAAAAACCCAGCATAACCCTCTTCCTTCCAGTCTGTCTTGAGTCTTTTGAATTATATTCTGGAGTCTCAGAATGCCAGAACTGGAAAGTGCCTTCAGTGACTATGTGGTCCAACAAAAATCATACTTCCACTTACAGAGCAGGCCCATGAAAGAAAATTATCCTTGTTAAGAATTTGAAGAAACTGGTAATTTCTCAAGACGAGCAAGGCCCTGTTACACCCATATTACGCATTCTGTGCTTAGAAACATGAAGGAATAGAAGTGTTGCTTCATGATGGAAAGGAAGAAGTGGTAGCTTCTTGCAGAAGAGAAGAAGAACGCAAAGCTTTACTTTGGGGAATCCGGTCACAGAGAGAGAAAATTCACAAATCTCACACTCAGAGCTGAAAAGAACCTTGAAAAACTCAGCCGATCTCCTTACTTTACAAATGGGGAACACAGCAAAATTATTTTCCCCAACTCATACAATCAGGAGCTTCTGGATCCTCTGATACTACCTATCCATTCCACTCACCAGAGACACCTGAGTACTAGGCTGGAGAGTCCTCACATCCTAGGACCTCTCTGTGCAAAGAGCAAATTAATTAGATTATCCAATTTTAATGTGTACAAAGACACTAGCATTAATTACATATATTAATCAAATGCTGTCTTTTCCTGTTCTCATCTTTTCCATCTGAGCCATCCTGTGCTCCAAGAACAATCTTGTTAATCTCAGACTGCTCTTAGCTGGGAACTCAGTGATGCTATTTTATTCACTTAACGGAGAATCCTAATTTCATACAAGTTCTTCTCTCTCTTTTTTAGGCTAATTGTACCTATGCCCTATTACTTCTAATCATTCATTCTGTCAATAAAAACCTCAAGAATAGTCAACATGGAATTACAAGGGATCCAGCTCTGAACTGAGGCTCTACTTTGTTTTACACATTAACAACCCTACCTTTAGCCTAACAAAAATAACGAACATCACTGAGCATGTATTCTACTTACGCTTTACAGGTGTCACATATTAATTCATCTAATCCTCCCTACGAGGTATGTACAATTATCCTCATAAAGGTTAAGTTTCACTGGGACGCAAGCTCCATGACAGCCAGTATTTGTTTCTGCTTTGTTCACTGTTGTTATTTCCTGAGCGTGGAGCAGTGCCTGGCACATAGTAAGTTCATAATATATACGCATTGAGTAAATGGATAAGTGACATTAATAGGGGAAAAATTAAGGCACAAAGAGGTTACAGAACATGATCAATGTCATTCGGCTACTGCATAACACAGCAAGGATTCAAACTACTGGTTTTTTTAACTGCATTAAGTCAGGGGCCAGCAAACTTTTTCGGTAAAGGGCTAGAAAATAAATAGTTAAGGCTCTACAAACCGTACGGTCTCCACTGCAACTATTCAACTGTGCTGCTGTAATATGACAACAGCCATAAGCAATATTAAAGAAAGGCACATGGCTATGTTCCAATAAAACTTTATTTACAAATAGAGGCCCACAACATAGTCTGCCAACTCCTACATTAAATCCTCCTAAGAATCAAGCTCTTTCCACTACACCTCATGGCCACTGTGAAAGGGAGACCTGCAGACCAACCATGCAGTAAGAATTTGCTTTTGCATTTTTAGGCTATAAAGCAGAATCTCCATCCTCATTTGCATCTTGAAATCAGAACCATGACTCCAGCAGGCAGCTAGAGCTTAAGTGCACAGGCAGGTGTGAAGGGCTGCGTGCAAGTGCACAGGCATAGTTAATCCAAAATCTGTTTTCACAAGAAAATCTGACCTTACATTAAGCACTGTGATCTGGAAACAATGCAAAGACTGCATCTGGAAGGCAGGCAGGGCACAGGATTGGCCATTTCTGTTCTCTTAAGGAAAACAGCCTAACCAAACTAAACACGAACCTGGTTAAACGTCAGGCTGAACATAGCTGAATGCATTAATCATCAGACAGAAAAAGAAAGGAAAATATGCAAGCTCTCTCCCAACTGTTTACCACTTGTATTTTTCTTGGAACAGAAATGCATTTTATATATTATATGAACCCGTAAAAAACACATACCTGGTAAAACATTTGAACACATACTGTGGATCAAGAGAATATTAAAACATGAAATATTCCATCATCATTAAAGAATTTTGGGTTCAGAAAGGTTTAAACACCCACCCGACTCCAGCTATGGTAACAGTGACATAACAGAAACTAAACAGCACTTTATGCTAACTGGATATAATCTTGATAATTACAGGCTATTCAGTGTATAACAAAGTATGACAAACCTCTCCCTAAGGCTGATCCATCTCAGTAAGTAAGGTATCACTTAGGAGTAACATGGCAAAGTTTGAACAGGAAAACCCAAATGAATTCTTTTTTGAAATGTAATAGTAGCTTTCTGGTATTTAAAATTACTGCTCACATATGCATAAAATCATTCGAGTTCAATGTTGTCCATTATTCAAATGACATAAATATTATTTGGCTCGAAAAGTTCAACTCGATACATTTACTGAGAAATTAACGTGTAAAAATGATGCAGAGGAATAAAAAGCTGAAAACCGTATAGTTCCTTCCACGAAGAAACTGTAAAAACTCTTGTCTCAGAATCTCTGGCCAAAACCCATAATTTAATTGGAGTACCAATGCTTAACGGAACAGTGGCGGCAGCAGTTAGCATTTCGGGTGATCTTCGTATACCAAGCATCACACGATGTACTTTCCATATACTATCTTTTGTGTTTACAGCAATGCCGCAAGACACAATGCATGCATCATTTTTATTTTCTCTAATGAGAAAGCTAGGGCTCAATTACTCTTGCCCCAGATCACACAACTAGTGGGCACGTGAACCATGCAGACTTCAGAACTGACTGCCTGGCCTTCAAGTCCAACCTTCTCTTCCATATCACAGTTCAATTCCCTTAAAGCAGGGTTCAACTCTGACATTTCAAAAAAATAAGGTACCACGGAGTGCAAAGTGTATGAAAAACTTTGTATGGCTGTGGGTGTACGAACTTGCCTGAGAGGGGAAAATTTTAAGTGGGGAGAAAATGAAGGTTGGTCAGACAAAATACCCATGGCAGGCATCATAGCTGCAGATACGATCACCTTGGCTTAAAACACCTTCTTCAGTGATGTGCACAGGAAAGTGCTATCAAAAGATGAGTTCTTATTAACAAACCAACCAATGGGTGCTTTATGCTTAAGGTAAACCACGGTCCACGTTGTTTCAGACAGAAAGAAATGGAAACAATCACTGAAGCCTTTACATAACGGGTGTTTTTTTAATTCTGCAAAATATTACCTCTGGTTAACCGTAGGCTTACAGAGTGTATCACCATCTTCACTTTGAGGACATGAAAACTAAAAGGTAACAGGACATGCTCAAGACTGCTGATGCACAGCCCTGGGCTCTCTGAATTGGGCCGCCCTCCAGCAGACAGGTCCTGTGTGGGCCAAGGACGGGACCAATGGGCAGTGGAGTGGCCACGGATGCCGGTGCCCACGGTGGCTCCACTTAATTTGTGTGTGTGTGTGTGTGTGTGTATACACATATATGTGTGTATATATACATGCGCATATATATGCATACATATATACACACACACATATATATACACACACACTTAAATATAATTCTTCATTCAGTAAAAAGTGGGTTATGTTCCCATTTAGCCCCCACAGAGAAGGCAGCAGGCAGGGACATCACAGCATGATCAATTAAGGCTTGTGGCTCAATGAGAAACGAATTGGCAATAAATGGCATACAAATTGGAAAGGAAAACATAAAACTTCTTCCTTATTCACAGGATATGACTGTTTATGTAAAGGATCCCAGAGAATCCATTCTTCAGATCTCCTAGAATGAATGAGTTGAACAAGGCCATAGGATACAAGGTCAATGCAAACGTTAACCCTATTTCCATATGCGAGATGAACAGGAACCGAATGTTTTTAAGAAGTTACATATACAGAAGCTCCCCCACCACATGTTACACACAGCCAGCCCTTATATGCCTGGGTTCCACAGCCGCAGACTCATTCAACTGCAGATTAAAGTATCTGGGGGGGGGGGATTTTACAAATACAGTATAACAACTATGTACATAGCATTTACATGTATTAAGTATTATAAGAAGTCTACAGATGGTCTATGGCATACGGGAGAATGTACAGAGGTGATATGCAAATGCTATACCATTGTGTATCAGGGATTTGGACATCCATGGATTTTGGTAGCCAAAGGGGCCCTGGAACCAATACCCCATGGGCACCAAGCAACCACTGTGCTAAAAATAAATCTAACAAAGCATATACAGGATCTACATGCTGAAAATGAGAAAACCCTGATGAAAGGCATCAAAGAAGATCTAAATGAAAAGACACTCCTTGTTCATGCATTGGAAGACTCAACACAGTAAAGACAGGGATTCCCCCGACAGTGGGCTGCATATTTAATGCAATTCCAATCACCATCACAGCAGAGTTTTGTAGAGTTACGGAAAAGCTATTCTGATATTTACAAGGAAGGGCAAAGAAGACTGAATCGCTAACATAAAGGTGGAGGATTCACCCTACTCAATTGAAGATTTACTGTGAATCGACAGTCGTAAAGACAATGCTGTACTGGTGAGACAGGCCCGAAGATCAATGGAACAGAATGGCGCATCCAGAGATGGACAAACACAAATGGGGCCATTTGATTTTTGACAAAGGTGCAAAAGTAATTCAATGAACAAAAAGGATAGTCTTTTTAACAAACAGTGCTGGAATAATTCACATCCATATGCAAAACAATGAACCTTGACCTGACCCTCACACCTTATAGAGAGACTAACTCAAATGGATCCTAGATCTAAACATAAAATATAAAACTACAAAATTCTAGGAAGAAAACATGAGAAAATTCTTGTGACCTTGAATCAGGGACAGAGTTCTTAGAATGACATGAAAAGTATGACCCATGAAAGAAAAAAAAGATAATGTGAACTTCAAAAATTTTAACCCTTGCTCTGCCAAACACACTGCCAAGAGCATGAAAATGTGGGTTAGCAACTGAAGACAATACTGTGGATCTCATCTCTGACAACGAACCTATAACCAGAATAAACAAAGGATGCTCAAAGTTCTACAATAATAAAACAATCCAGGCCGGGCGCGGTGGCTCACGCCTGTAATCCCAGCACTTTGGGAGGCCGAGGTGGGTGGATCACGAGGTCGAGATCGAGACCATCCTGGCCAACAAGGTGAAATTCCATCTCTACTAAAAATACAAAAAATTAGCCGGGCACGGTGGCACATGCCTGTAATCCCAACTACTTGGGTGGCTGAGGCAGGAGAATCACTTGAACCCAGGAGGCGGAGGTTGCAGTGAGCCAAGATTGCGCCATTGCACTCCAGCCTGGGTAACAAGAACAAAACTCCGTCTCAAAAAAAAAATAAAAACAATCCAGCCAGGCGCAGTGGCAAGCACCTGTAGGCTCAGCTCCTCAGGAGGTCAAAGCCGGAGGATGGCTTGAGCCCAAGGAATAGGAGGTCAGCCTGGGCAGCATAGCAAGACCACTTCTCTTTAAAAAAAAAAAAATTAAGACAGAAAGAAAACAACCCAATTTCAAAATAAGGAAAAGACTGGAACAGATATGTCATCAAAAAAGATTCAGGTGGGGCACAGTGGTTCACACCTATAATTCCAACACTTTGGGAGGCCGGGACAGGTAGATCATTTGAGATCAGGAGTTAGAGATCAGCCTGGCGGACATGGTGAAACCTCATCCCTACTAAAAACTGAAAATGTCACTGGGCGTGGTGGTGTGTGCCTGTAATCCCAGCTACTTGGGAGGCTGAGGCAGGAGAATTGCTTGAACCTGGGAGGTAGAGGTTGCAGTGAGCCAAGATCACATCACTACACTCCAGCCTGGGCAACAGAGCAAGACTCCATCTCAAAAAAAAAGAAGAAAACTCAAAGATGGCAAATTAGGCATATGAGAAAACATCCAACATCATTAGCCATTAGGGCAATAAAAACTAAAACAAAATAAGATACCACTAAACATTTACTAGAATGATTAGATTAAAAATACCGACAATACCAAGTGCTGACAAGGGGTTGTATTCCACTGGATGGATGTACCACTGTTTACGCACTCAATCATTAAAGAATACTTGGGTTGTTTTCAGCTTTTGGCTACCATAAATAAAGTTCTGTGAACAATGTGTGTAGAGGTTTTAGTATGAACATGTTTTCAGTTCTCCAGGGTGAATCCTTAGGACTGCGACTGCAGGATGTGTGACAGTATACATTTAATTTTAAAGGAAGCTACGAAGGTGTTTTCCAGAATGGCACTGGAGGGAAGAAGGCAGCCTCAGAGAGTCAAAAGGGCTGGCTTCGAGTGCTCCCAGGATGGATCTAAGGTCTTCTCTCTGAGAAGGCTCTGTGATCCTGTCCTCTCTCTCCGAGTGAACACGTCCTGAAAGGCTACAACAGGGATCAGGGAGGGAATCTGGGGGTACTCCCAAGCCATGGGACCAAATGAAACCATTCACTGGCTAAAGGGTCCCAGCAAGGCATGGAGAGTTCGAGGTGCTGGATCCTTCCCTTTCCTTGAGAAGTCCTCTTGAGATCCTGGGCTGAGCCCAGCTGCAATGAGCTCTCATACTCACAAGTTTGTTGCCTCAGAATGGCTGACCTCCATCGGCGGCTCCTCCTGCACATGTGGACACGGCTCTGTGGGAAGTCCTCAGGTCTGGTCCATTCTGGAAGGCCTCAGAACCCAGGTCTGCCTATCATCCAGCTCATCCAGAGCCCCCTCCAGCAATGTTATTTAAACTTTCTGACTTTATCTCATTATAAGAAACATATCTGCATTGCAACCTAATACGTACACATTCACAGACACATACAGAAACACGCATGTGTGTCCCATCCACGTATATATTCATCATATACACCCCCTCTTTTTCACATCACCTGTCCCAACCAGCAGCAGTACTTCTTACAATGTGCCCTTATCCCGTCTCATTTTTTATTTTTATATTTTTTTGAGACAAGAATCTGGCACTGTCGCCCTGGCTGGAGTGCAGTGGCGCGATCTCAGCTCACTGTAACCTCCCCCTCCCGGGTTCAAGCAATTCTCCCGCCTCAGCCTCCTGAGTAGCTGGGTTTACGGGCACGCGCCACTATGCCCACATAATTTTTGTATTTTTAGTAAGGACAGGGTTTCACTATGTTAGCCAGGCTCCTGACCTCGTGATCCTCTAGAACTCCTGACCTCGTGATCCACCCACGTCGGCCTCCCAGAGTGCTGGGATTATAGGCATGAGCCACTGCACCTTGCCTCCTGTCTCATTTTTTTTAATTCTGGCTATGACCATAGAATAGGTTTCATATCTTGTTAATAGGATGCAACCCACATTTTTAAAAACTCTGCTTAAGATGAAATTTAAACAGATACGGGCTTCAATCATATTTGCTGTAAATGGCCTGAGCAAATTGCTTTTATGACTTTGGTTCCTTGTGTGTAAGACAGGAGTAAGGCCTCTCCTAGGTAAATGGCATACAGAAAGCACAGAGCTTGACAATAGTCACTTCTCAAGAAACAGTAGCCATTACTGGTCTAGAAACTCTAAGCCCCCTTCTTCAGCTCTTAGTCTTGCCATCTGGGCCACAGCCTGCTCTGTGAAACTGCATCTGGGAACCTTTATTTAGAACTGTATTTATAGAGTGACAAAATACTTGTGGCAACATTTAATTTTTATTCAACCAACATGTTTATAACTTACGTTCCATCAGAAATTTTTTTGATATTTTTTAACTTCCTGACACTCTTAAGAGTTTTGTTCATATCACAATCTACTGCAGAGTAAATTCATTCATCAGACATTTTCTGAGCACCTGGCAGACATCTTACCAGGCTACTCAAGAAGGCAAGAGAAAAGAGGCATGGCTCCTGGCCAGGAAGACGCTCAAGGCTGGCTTCAAGGTCCTGGGGAATCAGCCTTAGTCTGCTTTCCTTGACCACGTGTATCCAAGATTCTCTCTAGCTTCTGCCAAATCTATCCTGACCCTTTCCCTTTCTTCCTCTGTACCTCTGCTGGTGTAATTCATTCCTTTTGAATATTCTCTTCAGTGCCACATAACTGCTAACCATCCTTCCTCAAGTACCAACTCCATGGTGACCTCTTTTCCAAGCCATCTCCACTCCCCCAGTACTGTGGCACTGGGGACCTTCGGTGCCCTCACAGGGTAGGATTCTGCCCATTTCATGCTTGATTCTCCCATATACCTAGCACAGGGCTCTGCACCAAGCAGATTCTGTAGAAATGTCTGTTGGGTCTATGAATATAACAACAAAATGCATGTATATGGGGAAGGGGGAGTAAAATGGCGCCCCTCTGCACATATTACTCTGTTGATAAAGCTGCCTTTCAGATTCCATGGTGATTCCCCTACCTACCAATAGCTATCGACCTAGGGTCAACAATGATAACAACTCTTTAAAAATTTGTATCATTTTTTAAAATGAAAATTTCTAAACATACCACAAAGTACAGAGAGAAAGAAGTATAATACTCATACATCCAACATTCTGCTTCAAAAACCACCATGATTTTTGAACACAGTGGTTTTTGTTTCATCTGTCTTTTTCCCATATTTTCCCACCAAGAGTATTTAAAATAAATCTCAGCGAATCATTTCACCAGCTAATACCTCGGTATTTCTAACAGATAGCACCTCAACAAAAATAACCAGATTGCCGTTGTTTTGCCTAGAAAGATTAACTACAATTTCTTAATATTACCTAAGAGCCAGTCCATGTTCAAATATCCACGAACATCTCAAAAATGTCCTTCACAACTGGTTTGTTCAAATCAGCACTCCAACAATGACAACACAGAGCATGTGCTTGCTGTGCCTCCTAAATCGTTTAATCTGTAAAGATATGTTCCTCCCCACTCTTTTCAGGCCATACATCGCTAAGCAAGCTGGCTGTTTGTCTTGTAAATTCTTTTGCCCTCTGGATTTGGTGACCACGTTTTCTTTAACATGCCCTTCTCTCGCCTATATTTTCTCTAAACTGGCAGTTAGATCTAGGTTTGACTTGGTTGCAAGGAATTTGTTTTAGCAAGAAAAATTCATAGGTGGTATTATATTTACTGCATAGTATCATGAGGCGGCACACAGTATCTGTTTCTCACTTTCAGTGATTTATCAGTGGGTTCCAGCATGGAGGGGCCCAATACAGTCGTTATATAGTTCCCTACCAACCTACCACCCTGGTGAGCTGTAGCAGTCTTTGATGATAGCTACCTAATGTAAAATTCCTTTATGGGATGCAATTGTGAAATGATGACTTTCTAGTACTACCATCCATTTCTCATTTATTAGCTGGAGTTTTTCTGTAAAGAAGTTTCTTTCATCAACTCTTCGATTACGTGAAATGCAGTTCACACTTGAAAGGCAGGGTAAAATTGATTCTCTCCCTTTACCAATTTTCAGAAGAATGAGTTGGTGCTCTAGTAATCTTCCATGGTGAGTAAAGTGAATTCTTACATTCTTAGCATCATTATGAACGTACGGACGTTTTTGGTTTATGTTTCAATCCACTGCAGACATTTATTATTTTTCATCCTCAAACCACCCCAGCTTTGGACAATGGACAGCCCTTCAAGGGTCTTGCGTCCTTGTGACACCTGCAGGTGGACTTCGGCAACTTTCTTGTCCACCTTGCTTATTCCTGCCCCACCTAGAACCAGTCAAATCTCCAAGGAGCCCTGGTTCCCTATAGAGAAAAATGGTATTAAGAAAACACAATTTGGATGTTACCAGGACTCAAGTATTTTAGTTCTTTTCAATGAATGAGGCTAGGAAATAGGCACTTTCTGGGAAGAAAAAAACGAATCATGAACTCAGATTGTTATTTCCAACTCAAACTTTAAACTAAGGGTTTAAACTTCACCTCTTTGCTTTTATCTTCGTGTCTACATTATGCTGAAATTCTTGCTTCCCAACAGTTTTAAATAGTCAGTTTTCTCTATAATAAATGCAAAGTATGTAGCACACACATGTACAACAGTATGTAAAAATGGCGTAAGTATCTCAGAGTAACAATACCAACGCTGCTACTAACAGAACGTAGTTTATAGCGTCTCTGCAGCTCTTCTGTTCCTAGGCTATGTCCCACTAGAATTACACTATCAAAATATGATGTTTTAGAATCAGTAGATCCCTCGCGTGCGCAGTTCAGGACAGGGTTCACGCTCCTTGTGAGATTCTGATGCCACTGCTGACCTGACTAGAGGCAGAGCTCAGCTGTGTGGTGTGGTTCGTAACAGACCACAGACCAGAACCAGTCCACCAGTCCATGGCCAGGGGTTGGTGGACTCCTGATCTACAGGTAGCAATATCCTTGTCCCTGTATCTCTTATTAAATAATCTTTCTTTTCCTCCCAGTGATCTGAGATGCCAACTTTATCATACACTACATTTCCAAAATCACTCAAAGCTATTTCTGGATTTTTCTACTCTGTCCCATTAGCCTGTCAGCCTCTTCAAGTGTCAACGCCAGGCTGTTTTGAATGGTGGAAGCTGTATAACATTTTTCATATCTGGTAGAACTAGCTGTTATTTTTCTTTTTAAGGGAATTTCCTGGCTATTACTGCTCATTTATTTATCTAAATAAATAAATGAACTTATCTAGCTAATAAAAAAAAAAACCTGAGGACGTTACTGAGATCATATTAAATGTATAAATTAATGTAAGAAGAAATGCCATCTGAATGAAATTAAGTCTTTTTATCTAAGCATATGGTAAGAATAGGGACAATTTTCATGTAGGCTGCTTCCATCTTAGTAGGGTCTTCACGAAAACAACCAATATTTTGAACAGCAAGAGTAAGATTTCCGATTTTTAGGAAGTAATTTATATTTGAGGAGTTATTTATGACATGGAGGGGCTTTCAAAATATTTGAACTAAAGATGGGAGCACCCAGTAAGGGAGAACTTAGGGAATGCCCAGGTGCAGGTGGAGAAGGGGAGCAAATCCACCACATTCAACCCCTCAGTCCCTGGTGATTCTAGAGCAACTTCTTACAATTAGGAATTAGGGAGAGAGACAGAGAGGAATAATTCACCAGCGCACAAGTTTATCTTCCAAGATTTGGGCACCATTTTAATGCCTCTCAGCTAATTCCTAACCACTGGCACAGTTTAGCTTTACTACAAAGCCTGCCAAGCCTCCCTAGCACTCTGCCTCCCTCCTACTGGCCTTCAGACTTGTCTCACTCCTCGCAACTCTGTATCTTCCTATGGTGATGTGCTGCAACCTCCTGCTCCCTGTCATCCCCACACGGAGTCAAATCTTTCCTCCTGCCACTGCCCTGGGGAAGAAGTGCCTTCTAGGACTGGCCCCGAGATGACATGGCAACGCCTTGGCTCCCGGCAGTGTCTCCACGGGGGCATACCCTACGCTGCGTTCCGACCAGCATGTTTCTTCAAACAGGTTTCATCAGAAACCTGAAAGGGAGTTTTATCATTTATAAAATAAAAAGGTTGTCAGACGATCCTTTATTACTGATAACAATGATTGTTGGGAATTAGCTGACTGAAAAATGAAGATGTGAAGAGGCTCAGAAGAAAAACCTCATACAACTTAAAATAGACAATGTCCCCACGGTTGCTAGGACACTAGCAGACAGCACTGACATCCTAGCTGTCTGATGCTGAGAATTCAACAGCATGTGTGTGGGGCAGAAGCGCCTGTGAATTTCCAATAACTCCGCAGCTTACTAAATACGTGTGTGGTTTAGGAATGTTGTTATTTGTTCCATCCAGAGAGTCTCATTTTACACCATTCTGAATAAATTCTTTGGGTGCTCAAAGTTTGCTTTGCTCCACTTCAGCAAAGCATGGAAGGATTTGATAACAAAAAAGAGAAAACCCTATCTTAGCTCCAGTCTACCCACAAAGGATGGCTGGGGTAAAAAAGTCAACGTAACCACCACTGGGAAAAGACAAACGCTCGTGAGGGAGGAGGTGGATTTTGCCGTCTGAAAGGACAAGGCCAAACAAACCGGGATTAGCCAGACACAAGGGAGATGTCTTTGAGAGATGAGACTCAAACTCATGGGGAGGGGAGGGGAGTTGTAGACACTTTATAGAACAGAAGCCTTGCTAAGGAAACCCTTCCACAGAACCTGACCAGGTGCCCTGATCACGTGCTGAGCAGGAAGGCAGTGTGACAGGAGGGAGTCTGAGGCGTCTGGGCCTCAGGCAAGAAGGCTTGTCTGAGTGGGGTGGGGTGTGGGTCTAGCCCTGCAGAGAGGGAACTCCCCTGCGACAGGGGAAGAAGATGATTCCTGCAGAGAATCTGGACTTAGCAAGTGTCTAAAGTCAGTGTCTGATGCTGCAGCACTGAAGGTGAGTGTGCACCGTGGGAAGGATTTCAAGCATGCACTGCAGGATCCCGGAGAAGTAGAGAGGCTGCCAGAGAGGCTGCCAGAGAGGCTGCCAGAGAGGCTGGGGAGAAACTGGCTAGCTGAATTCTGGAATGGAACTCATGAGTCAGGTATTACGATTTTCTCCAGTAACACGTAGCAGCCTAAGAAAAGAAGCAAGGCCTCTGATGAGATGAGCAGACACCTGAGGGCACAGCAGCCATACTCTGGGGACCTGGGGCTGCGGGGCGGTGGGGGGCAGTACAGGCATAGAGGCACAGGCATAGAGGCTCAGGCAAAGGAGCTGTCTGCCTCCCGGCAAAGTGGGCGAGGGGGCAAGTCCAAAGGCCTCAGCTTGAACTCAAAGGCCTTCCATAACCTTGATAAAACCTCATTTCCCAGTGGGAATTACATTGACTTTTTTACCCCAGTCATCCTTTGCGGGTAAATTGAAGCTAAGATAGGGTTTTCTCTTTTTTTGGTAGCAAACCCTTGCATGCTTTGGTGCAGTGAAGCAAAGCAAACTGAGCACCCAAAGAATTTACTCTTTGGTGGAGGGAGGTGGGGGTAAGACCCTAACACAGCCAGCACCTCAAAACAGCCCACGCTCACCCGCCCTCGGTGAGCCTTCTCCACCACCATGCTATGCTCCCGGCACCAGTGTGGTGAAGAGACAAATGGTCCTTGACTGCCCTCCCTGAACTTACATTCTAGGGTTGCAAAGAGCAGAGCAGACAAAACAACCACAAATGTGCCTGTAAGTGAGTGCACATGAAGACAGTGTGGGCGGTGGCAGCGAAGGGACAGAGAAAAGGCAAAAGCCTAAGCTGGGGCAAAGGAAGGGCCCAAGGAGCAGGGAGAGAGAGGTGGGGGATGTGGCAGGGCCGACTTTAATGGGTAGGGGGCAAATCCAAAGGCCTCAGCTAGAACTCAAAGGCCTTCCGTAACCTTGATGGAACCTTCACTCCCACTCAGCCTCATTTCTGAGGAGCCCTGCAAGTCTCTCCAGCCAGTTCCCATGTTCCCTCCTTCTTTGCCCTGAATGCGCCAGGTCCACCTCACCACCACACTCTCTCTAGCTCTCCAGATTCTTGCACCACCTTCCTGCCCCCAGAACACCGTCCAGAAACCCTCCCCAGCTAAGAGTCACCAGGTTACGGGAGGGGGGCAGGATAGCCAAAGAAACGTTATTTCCTAGGCCCACTTCCAGATGAAAATGCTGTAGCCACAGCCTCCTACTCCAGGAAAAGGGACTACACAGTTCTTTGTGCAGGAGAGGCCACAGCTTTACAAAGCACTTCTTAAACACTTCTGTACATTCCAGTCCCTTGAGGACGCTCTGATTCCGGGTGTCTCGGGTGGAGCCTGAGATCCGCATGTCAGACAAGCCCCTGGGTGATGCCTCTGCAGTCCACAGTCTGGGTCGTGAGGGACTACAACAGGGATGGAGGGAGGCCACGCAATTAGTCTCACTTGGAATTTGGAGCCAGAACACAGGGGGAAGGCATGTGTCAGTGGGGGCTCCAGAGCAGAGAGGGGAGGATGTGGAGAGACGGCTGGGGCCATGAGAGGCCATCAGCAAAACAAGACTAACTGGAGAGACAGGAGTAAGAGCAAGGTGGCCTCTGAGGAACCATGGGACAGTCCCTGAGGCCTGGAAGCCCCTTGGTTCTCACTCCAGGAGTCTGTGCTCTCCCTGTGGCCTTAACACATACACTCTCACCCAGGTTCTCTTCAGCAAGCTGGAGAGTGAGAAGGAAGCGCCTTGGCCAGACAGGAGGTGTCAGGGAGCCTCCCAGGAAGGCGCAACAGGTGTTCGGAAGCAGGTTCCGCTGGGGTGGAGCACATCAACATTGAGCCAGAACATACACCGTGGAACGATCCTGCTGCTGCGGTCTGCTTCTGCTGAAACAACCTGCTTTATCTGCTACCTGTCAGCACAAAGATGAAGAAGAAATGGGATGCAGTCATGAAGCGGGAGTGCCTACCCTGGGTGGGGCCCTCTGTCAGGCAATGCAGAGACAGAGAAAATAAGCTGGGTACCTGCGCCTCCAGAAAGAAACACAGGCTGGTCAGGGGAAATGGACAAGGGCGAATGAATACACGGTCTCAGAAACGCATGGGGGCAGACGAGACTGACTTCCTTTTCACCTGTAACATCGAGCTTTTCACTTTTCCTGTAATTGTTACAAGTAAAATACTGTCTTTTATGATTAACTTTTGTTGTTCGGCTCACTTAAGACCATAAAGTGAAGTAAAAACATAGGACGAAATAGGAAGTTTTTAAAAATCGTAAAACCTGGGAGTCAGAAGGCTCTTAAAGGCGGATCTGGTGGAATTCGCCTGCGTCAGGTGAGACCACGCCCACTTCACCCCAGACAGATGCCGTTTCTTTAAAAGCCAGATTCTACTTTAATCTGCTTAAGCATGGTTTCAGCCCAACTGCACTTAAATCAACCTCTTCCGTTTTAGCCAACATTTGTGAAAATCTAACACAATGGTCTAATTTTTTAAAAGTTTAATTAAAGGCCATTTAGACAAGCAACCAACTTTTGATATTCCCTGAGGTGGAACTTAAAACAGATCTTAATGTAACTACTAACGAGGACAAGGCAAAAAGTGGGAAGAGGTGTATGATTAAAAATAAATAAAGAGCAAAGGCTTGCATACAATGTTCTAGTCACTGGCTTATAATGCTTCATTACATTTAATTTTTACCTTTTCAAGATTATATCTATGATTCTGTATTACAATTTAACCAGTTATGACCTAGTCTCCCATAAAGGTTGGTGAGAAATGAAAATTAAGTAAGCATAGTATTATTTAAGCATTCAGAAAAGTTTAACTGTGCAAACAATGAACAGATTTAAGAATATCCATTTATTCATCCCTAAAAGTTTCCAAAGCACTCACTGTGGGCCCAGAACTACGCCAGGGACCTTGGAGAGAATAAGGAGCAAGCAGACATGGAGCTTACGTGCTTACCAGCTTAGGCTTGTAGTGGTTTATGGTAATATGGTCTGTGCTCAAAATCACCAACATAAAAACATTAAAATACGGAAGTCACCCTTGAAAACGTAAGGCAACAATGAAAATCCAACATCTTTACCAGAATGATAACATAATGAAACAGAACAGGCTACCAGAAAGACCCTTCCTGTTTCATTACTCTTTATCAAATGGTTATTTCCTGGCTCATCACCACGCTCCAACCAGGCCTCCACTGCTGTAGCAACCTTTTAACCGGCTCAGAGATCCACACTGCATGCTGGTGCTCTTATCAGTTAGGATGGACTAGTTCATGCTACGGTAACAAACAATCCACAAAAATCTAAGTGGTTTAAAATCAAAGTTTCTTTCTTTCTCACACCACTTAACAGCTGTGTGGTTTCAGGTACATACTTAACCATTCTGGCCCTCAGTCTCCTCATCTGCAACATGGGAAAGGTGTCATCATTAAATGAGGTAAGAGATGAATACTCAGAACTGTGCCTAGGACACAGGACGTACTCAATAAATAACTATTTATTGTCGTTGTTATTCTCGATACAGCAAATCTTGATCAGAAGCCTTCTTAGCTTCTGTCAAGGCTTCTGATCAAGATTTGGGGTGTCAGAAATAATGGGATATGACTACACCACATCATCTAGCCATCTGTCTCCCACAGCAGATCATGAGCTACTTAAGAATAAGAACTGCGTCTGATTCAGGTGTTGCAGAGGTTCACAAAAAAGTGGTGCATGGTAAGCACTCAGTAAGTGCTTGTTGCACTAAAGGAAACAATGTTGAACAATAATTACTGGTGCGTGAATAAACCCCACATGTGCTGAACAAACACAGAGTCCCATATTAACGAGGACACACCCACAGATGCATCTGGCCCACAGAAAACCTGACTAAAAGCACACAGTGAAGACAGGGAATGGTATCTGTAGGTGGGAAAGACTTACGGCTTTACCGGCCCAGAACCACGCCACAATGTGGGCTAGGCCACCAGTACATGGGCTACTGCTCCCAGGGAAGTCTAAGCAAAGAAAGGAGGTGCTCCACAGTGTTGAACTAGCACACATCTTTCTCCACGTGGGGAAAGAATGTAACTCAACATTCCCCCCGTTCCTCCTTCCTTTCTTAGGGCCATCATTCCGCTGCCCCATGCTGTCCTGGCAAACTGGCACACAACAGCCAGCATAGCAAAAACTTTGAGGGGACAGAGGTGCTCTCTGTACCTTGACTGGGGTGATAGTTACACAGGTGCAGATATCTGTCAAAACTTATCAGCCATGCATTAAAAATCTGTGTTTAACTGTATGTAAATTAGAGAGAGAGAAGCAAGCGGTGGACAGTACTGACTGTTAAATCATTCCTTAGCTCATGCCAGCAGCTGAGGTGTGACCCCTCCCCACCCCGCCCGCCATCACCTGCAAAACTAGAGCCTTATGAAGGGCAAGGTGGACCGGAGGGAGGAGCTGATGCAGCTCTGCACACCAGCTTCTCAAGGACATTACGAAACCCTGTTTATGCTTGTGCAGCCTCAGCTCACTCAGGAGGCCTTTCTTCCTGATTCACGGCACGAGAAGAGTATGGAACCCTCAGCCTGGTCAGACCACTCTAGAATCTTTTGTGTTTTTTGAGAACAGGGTCCTCCTCTGTCACCCAGGCTGCAGTGGTGCAATCTTGGCTCACCATAACCTCCACCTCCTGAGTTCAAGCGATTCTCCTACCTCAGCATCCCGAGTAGCTGGGATTACAGGCATGCATGCACTATCACACCTGGCTGATTTTGTATTATTATTATTATTTTTTTTAGTAGAGACAGGGTTTCTCCATGTTGGTCAGGCTGGTCTCAAACTCCCAACCTCAGGTGATTCACCCGCCTCAGCCTCCCAAAGTGCTGGTGGCATGAGCCACCATGCCCAGCCAATTTTTGTATTTTTAGTAGAGGCAGAGTTTTGCCATGTTGGCCAGGCTGGTCTCGAACTCCTGACCTCAGGTGATCCACCGGCCTTGGCCTCTTAAACTGTTGGGATTACAGGCGTGAGCCACCATGCCCGACCTCTAGAATCTTTTGCTATTTAGCATCATCCTCTAAGTTTCAAGTTGCTTGAGGGTGAGGAGCTTTTCTTTCCCTCTCTCCTCGCCAGCACCTCGCATAATACTTGGCACACAGTGTGCTCTTAATCAATATTTGTTTCTCTGGCAGTATGTCTCTAAAGTTATCTTTAAAGATATGAGATATACTACCTGTAAGTAAGAATGATGTCTACGTTACCTTAGATGTTGTTGACTCTAAAGATTTAAATCTCCTCTTTTTTAGATTGGTATGACTCCTACTGTCATGATTTATGACTCCATAAAAGCCATATATTTACTGGGCAGAATAAACGGCAAGCTTGGTATGCAGAACAGAGCACTAGAATTCTTGCCATAAAGATTACTGATGCTTCAGGCTGTTATCAAGGAGACATCACACGAAGCTATGCATCAAGAGCTTGCCCTGAAGACAAAATCGGCGATACTGCTCTGTCAAGTCCGCGTTCAGTCACAGCTCCTGGCACTCCGCAGTCACTGTATGCACACGTGCGTGTGCAAACACGTGGCCAGTGTGTTTCAGTGAACACCTGGCAACCCAAAAACAACATCTTAAAGATAGCTGTCAGAGCATGAAACACTGCACTAACCAGGAACTGCCAAGGTTGTGGATTAGCCCAGGAACACATCAAAGCCACCTTTAATTCCCTGTGATATGCCTTAGGAAACTTTAGTCTCTGATGATCAATAATTTGAATCTAATCTTTGAACCAAAAATAATTATGTATCTTGTTCCAAGCACAAACCCAGTGCGTATAGCTCAAGCCATGAATATGTAATTTCCTAAAAGTCAAAGGGTTTTTCTGAGTCTTCACACAGCTTCTAAATGGCTAGAAACACTGCAGTAACAACGGTGGGTGCTCCACGGAGGCCCTGGTGGTCTGTCGAGTGCCTGTGCTTTCCACACGGTGGCTCAGCTAACTCCCAACAACCCCACAGGAAGCCTGTGGCCCTGCTCCACAGCCAAGGGAGGCGAACAGTGTGGACATCTCCGAGCCGAAGGTCAGGTGGGAGTCCCGGAAGCTCAGGACAACGGGGGCTGACTGGGGCAGGCTGTGGAGGCAGCACCAGGTGTCCCTGGCCCACTGTTCTGGGAACAAATAGCTGCGTCTGTCTCTGCCATACATTTTGGAAGCAGCAAATTTAGTCTGAATTTGTGTGTCTTATCACAAAGGCTGCACTTTGTTTTCTTCTTTTAAAAATTTCAAAAAAAGTAAATAGTATCCATAGCACAGGTCCAATAAAATGCCAATTTTATAAATATAGGCTAAACAAATATGACTGTTTAGAGAAAGTGTACCAGAGTTTATTTCTCTAACAAGTCCAAGTTGAATCATGTACGAAAAGTACTAACAGAGAAAAACTCTTAAAAGAGAATCAAATATCAATTAATATAATTCTAATCACATTTTTAAATAAATGTAATTTCAAAACAATTTGACGTATACGGTCAGCATATGAAAAATTTATTGAATCCTACGTGTATGTAAAAAGCTTTTCTCCTATCCATATTTACTAGTACTGTACTAATTTTTTTTTTTCTAAAATGGCTAGAATGATTTTTCAAGATTAAGAACATATCTATCTTAAAGAGAACACAGGAAAAACCCATTTCTTTCTCCCTCCAAAGTACTGAATGAAACCTCCACGCCTCCCTTTGGAACATTCTCCAGGGGCCTGAAAGGGGGAGCAGCGGAATCCTAAATTCCAGCCTGGGCTCCCACCTCAGAGCCTCAGGCATTTTCTGCCCCTGCCCCCAGCCAGCAGGCACTGCTGGGCCACACTGTTAGAATCAGCTGGGATTGCTTTAGGGAATTTTTGTTTTGTGTGGGGTTGGGGGAGGGAGGAGGGTGTAGCTGAAAGTCGCCAGGGTTGGAATTCCAGCAGGCAAAGGACACGCCCTCTCCTCTCTCAGCTCCCTGAGGCTGCCAGTTGGATTTTTCCTGTCAACACCCCTGCCACCCGCCTCCCATCAGACTCTCCGGCCCTCCCCCTCCACAGCCCCAGCCCCAGGCAGTCCGTCCCGAGCTGCAGGTGCAGACCAAAGCCATTCCTCCACAAAAAGGAGGGCACAGTCACTTCGGAAAGCATCTGGAGCCGCATCTGGCTCCTCTCCGCTCCTTCTCTCTTCCTCAGTTTCCACCTGACGATCGAGTGAGGTTCACACAATGAGAACTCAACTCCAACTCCCTCTCTTGCCCCCAACTCTGTCATGGAAATGATTTCATTTAAAGTTTCCTCTTGAATTTTTCCAGCGGATATATTCAACACTGTCTCTAAAACATGTCAAGTAAATACCAATGAATCATTCCCAGAAAGTAGTCTCACATTAAACCAGTTATTCAAATGTCTGAGAGTAATATGAGCTAAGTGAAGGATTTGTAACGTAAGATGTACAATTAATACAAATAATACACAAAGTTCAACCTGAAAAGGACAATCACAACCCTCCACCCACAGCCCACAGTAAACTCTGAGGGATAGCTTCAGGTGGACTGGGAAAAGTTCAACATAGTTAATTTAGCTATTTTCTTTTCAAGCAATAGTTCATTTTCCTCAAACAATTAAAGCATACATATTCTCTTGCTTAAATTTCGTATAAAAATTTCCTATAATAAATTTATCTTTTTGGAAATGTCAGTCTTTCAAGGCTGTACACAGAATATCAATTACTTAAAAACAGTCTGGGGCTGGGTGCGGTGGCTCATGCCTGTAATTCCAGTACTTTGGGAGGTGAGGCAGGAAGATCACTTGAGCCCAGGAGCCCAGGGATTAGCCTGGGCAACACAGCAAGACCTCATCTCTACAAAAAATTTAAACATTAACCAGGCATGATGGTGGACACCTACTGTTCTAGCTACTCAGGAGACTGAGGTAGGAGGATCCCTTGAGCCCAGGGGTTTAAGGCTGCAGAGAGCCTGTTCCACCACTGCCCTCCAGCCTGGGTGGCAAAGCACAACCTTATCTCTTTAAAAAATAAAAAAGAAAGTCTAGTTAAACAAAGAGAATTCTATTTCAAACTTAATTTACTCTAACATGGAAAACTCTGGCTAATGACATCCCCCAGAGGTCACCTCTCTGAGAGACTTAGCCAAAGCGGAGGGCATGTCAAACATGGAGGAAGGAGAAGGCAGGTGGGAAGCTGTGTAGCGGTGCAGGGCACGGGTCTAGGCCAGGCCGCCTGGGTTCTTCTGTGGTTGCACCCCTTGATTAGCTGTGTGCGACCTCGGAAAAGCTACTGAACCCTGATGTGCCTCGGTTCACAAATGTCTAGAATGGGGATAATACCTTCCCATCTACAAAGCAGCATGAGGATGAATGTAACGATACATTCAAGGGCTGAGAAGAGTGCCTGACACACAGTGAGCTCGCCTGCATTACTGCGGCTGTGGTCATTATTACTCATTTTGGAAGCAGTTTACCTTTCAGGGTCTTGAATAAGGTTTCAAATTTTATTTTTCCTATCTACAAAAGCAACCAAGTTCGTATTACCTTTCCCCCAAGACACATGGGTACTTCCAAATGTACACACGCTATGAATATTAGTAGCATGAAGAACACAAAGAAGATACTGATGACAGTAACCGACCCCAGAACAGAGCAAGGAGAGGGGAGCGGAGCCTGGGAGGCAGTGAGAAGGCAGGGTGGCCAGAGAACCTTCGCACCTCTGTTTGTTGCTCCTCCTTGGTCTCTTCAGGCCCTCTACTCAGAGTTTGCTCTCAGGAAAAATGAGAACTACATCCACACAATATGTAAAGGAAGGATGAGGGCTTCGTACATTTCTCCTCCAAGGTGTGTTTGCATTTTGACACAGATCTGAACTAAAGGAAATGAAAAGTTAAGAGTGGAATTCCTAGCTCAGTGAAAACATCAGGAGGCTAGAGTACAGAGAAATCAGGCCACACCTCTGCCTCTGTGAATGGCCACTTGCTGCAGGATTTACAAGCACTGTGCAGGCACCAGAAGGTTTGGAGGGTGGGAGGAGATCTGCTTTCAGGCCTACACATGACCACAGGTGGTACTCCTTCCCCAGGCCCTGCCACCTGGCTTTCCTGAGCACCAGAATGCTGACCTGTGAGAGAGCCAGTCAGTCCTGTGTGTTGAGGAGTGGTCTCACAGCTCAAAGGCAGAGAAGGAACTGGCATGGACCCTATGCTTCTTACACTCTTAGCACCCCTTCATGATGGGGGCTGCCTGCACAACAGCCTGTTGTAAGGAGGGCCCAGAACTCTTTTTTTTTTTTTTGAGACACGGTCTCACTCTGTTGCCCAGGCTGGAGTGCAGGGGCGTGATCTCGGCTCACTGCAACCTTCGCCTCCGGAGTTTAAATGATTCTCCTGCCTCAGCCTCCCAAGTAGCAGCTGAGACGACAGGCATGCACTACCATACCTGGCTAATTTTTTTGTATTTTTAGTAGAGACGGGGTTTTATCATGTTGGCCAGACTGGTCTCGAACTCCTGACCTCAGATGATCCGCTGACCTCAGCCTCCCAAAGTGCTGGGATTACAGGCTTGCAGGACTATTATTGAGAGAGCACCCCCACCACTGAGTGGCTTGGAGGGGGCCTTTCCTGCACATTTAACTTAGAGAGGAGGGTGACACAGCAAGCACAGGCTCTGGAGAGGGTGAGATAAAACACCTCTGAAACATCCACTCAAGCCCATGCAGGAGGCATTCATGGAAGGTCACTGTGCCTGCTGTCATCAACAGCAATTTAATCCTCACAACAAATGCACAAGGCAAGTAAAATCATCTCCACTTTACAGATGAAGGAAAGGAGACTCACAACTTAAGTCACCATGTGAGGGGTTGCCTGGTTAGAAAGCAAGAAGATACTAGAATTTAAACTCTTTTCTTCCCCTAAATCAAAATTTCCCATGCACCATGAAAGTAAGCACGCCAAGTGGCTGGAGCCCACCTGTGTGAGTTGTCTCTCAGCAATTCTTGCTGAGCTGACAGGACTCACTTTCACACTTAACCCCATAAGGCTCAGGAACCCAGGGCGGGTCCTGCCACTGGGCAGTGTGAATCATTCTCGGAGGCCAGAAATAAAAGCCAGAGAGGCAGGCAAGAGTGGAGGCATCCAGTATCCAACCAGGACAAGGTTCCTAGAGGTAGTTTTAGGGACTGCAAACAAGTACATGGCTTTTGGCTGACAAAGAGCAGAGACGAGGAATGAAAACCTCCAGGCTAGGTTGGGACCCCATCACAGGCTGCCACTTTTTAAAAATCTCTGTGTACCAGTTAATAAGGTTTTGGGTTGCTCAGACATCTCAGTGGGGGACCAGGCAAGACCATTGCCACAGGCAGGTACTGCATCCAAATTCACATTGTCAGTGTGGTACTAGAATCCCAAGTAAAGAGATTATATTAATATAAAAACTAAGCTGGGAGCTGGGTGTGGTGGCTCACACCTGTAATCCCAGCATTCTGGATCGCCTGAGGCGGGTGGATCACCTGAGGTCAGGAGTTTAAGAGCAGCCTGGCCAACTTAGTGAAACCCCATCGCTACTAAAAATAAAAAAATTAGACAGGTGTGGTGGCAGGTACCTGTAATCCCAGCTACTTGGGAGGCTGAGGCAGGAAAATCACTTGAACCCAGGAGATGGAGGTTGCAGTGAGCCGAGATGGCACCACTGCACTCCAGCCTGGGCAACAGAGCAAGACTCCGTGTCAAAAAAGAAAAAAACTGGTAAGAGGTGGGTGGACCCTCTAGGACCCCAGGAGATGAAAACGAAAGCAGATCACTGTGTGAGGACAAGTCCACAGCCAGGGCCTATGGAACTTCCACAGAAAAAAGTTCTCCTGAGATGAGGTTAAGTTAAAAGACATAAAAATCACGGAGAGAAGAAACTGTGGGTGAGTAGGAAGGGAGGGGTTAAGGGAAGAGGGAAATGAGAAAGAACAAATGACAAAAACTATACCCTAAAAACCAGAAATACAAACAATCTCCAAGAGAAAATAAGTGTCTTAAATGACTCAAGACAAAGACAGACAACACAATAAAAGAATAAGTGGATCTGAAAAAAAGAAAATAATTCTCAGAAATGGAATCTACTAAGGCTGAAACTGGCCAAACCCTTAGCTCCCGCAATGAGTGCAGAGCCTGTCGCACAGCCAAGGGGTCAGCTCTCTGGCGCAGCCCCAGCCCCAAGCCCAAGGCCAAGGCCAAGCTCAACCCCTCAGGTGCCACTGGGTCCTGCAACTGTCCCACACATCTGCGCACCCACCGCCTGCAAGGCTGACCCTCTCCTCTACCTGCCTCTTTCTCATTCATCCGTCAAGGCCTGGATCCAGGAGGTTCTTCCTGAAGTTGCAAGTCGAGCCATTTACACCAAGCACTTGGGCACTTCTCCATGGGTTCTCAATCCTGTCGCATACCACTTACTCTACGACATTGAAATGATAGTTTCTACATCTGTCTCTTCTTTACACTGTGAATTCCTCGAGAGAACTGGGCCAAATCCATTTCTGCATTCCCAGTGTCTAGAATACTGGCTGGGACACAGCATATGGCAAACATATACTTGTTGAATTGAACTATAAGCTCTTACCACTATGCCAAAATAGCACGTTCATTTCTATTTGGAGTAAAAAATATTCCCAACTTTAACTGCAATATAGAGCAGTAGGTTTGAATTCGAACTAAAACCCACGGCCTGAAACTAAGTATCATTTTTGTTCCATTAGAATATGATGGGTATGAAATTAAATTCCAGATGAATAAGATAAGCAATCAGTTTTTAAAAGGTGGGGGTGAGGGGAGTCAGACAATGCCTTCAAGCGCTGATTGAAAAAAAGTCTTTTATAGGAACGTAGCTTTGATCCTCTTAATTTTCAACTGCTGCCAGGTAAAAAAAAAAAAAACTAAATATGCTAAAGATCAAAACTGTTTTAGATGTGGGACAGACATTTCCATCTTATTATTTTTAGAAAAGGATAGAGCTACTCTTCAACATTTGAAATAATAACACTTTTCTCATGTGACCAAGGAAATAAAGCCTGAGGAGATACTAACATTTCACAGTCGGATTTTCATTAGATTGAGATATGTAATAGAAACACTGAATATTCAAGCACTCATTAAGAGCTGATGTACCCAAGTCAGAACATCTGATAACAGAGAGGAAATTCAAATTCTATTCCTTTAAAGGAGGGAAAAAACACATAACAAAGTGGAAGAATGATCTTTGTATTTCCATCTCTCTCTCTGTCCCTTCCTCTCACTCTCTCTCAAAAACACACACACCCTACCACTGCCAGCCCAGCTATTAATTATCTCAGTTAGCAAAATTCTCCAGATCCAGTGCTAATGTTTTACTTTTAAAAATCTTTCAACTGAAGGCATAACTGAAAATGTCATTGTTAAAGTCCCCAGATCTTGGCCAAAGAAGGATTAAGAGGTGTACACACTATGAAAGCAGAACAAAGAGGCTGGCCATGGTGGCTCACACCTGTAATCCCAGCACTTTGGGAGGCCAAGGTGGGCTGATCACTTGAGGTCAGGAGTTCGAGACCAGCCTGGGTAACAAGGTGAAACTAAAAATACAAAAATTAGCCAGGCGTGGTGGCATAGGCCTGTAATCCCAGCTACTGAGGAGGCTGAGACAAGAGAATCCCTTGAGCTCAGGGGCAGAGGTTGCAGTGAGCTGGGATTGCGCCATGGCACTCCAGCCTGCAACAAAGTAAGATTCGCCTCAAAAAAGAGGGGGAAGTAAAACAAAGAACCAATTACTACAATCACTAATGAACAGCATGTTCTCTTCTTATCACAGAGAAAAACAGGCGTTCTAGACAGGTACCCCTTTCCTTTCCTAACAGTACCTTGTCGTTATTAAATATTTCACGTTCACTGTAGAGACCACAAAAAGTATACAAGAAAAAAAGAACCAACCTTTAATCCTCTCAGCCAGAGATATTTACTCTTAATACCGTACTGTATTTCTTTTGGGTCATCTTGTCATGCACATAAGTCTTTGTGTACCTCACATACACATATGACATAGATATAAAATATACACAAGTAGGGACTTAATAGACATAGGCTGTTTCCCGCTTTGAACTCCCACTTACTATGACATCATGAGCACCACAGCAATACACTAACTACTCTTTTATTGTATAACATTTAACCATAATTTATTAAAAACACATTTTCCATTAACGGGAAAAGCAGACTGTTCTTAGTATCAACAATGCTGAAAGAAGCATAATTATAAATGTATCTGATCCTAGGTGCTTATTATGTCTTCTACTAATTACCTAACTTATTCTTCACAACCCTATTTCATAACTACTAACATTATTCCATATTTGGTTGAGTAAACTGAGTCACAGGGAGGCTAAATAACTTACTGAAGGTTACAAGCTATTATTTAGCAGAACCCAGGTTTCAATGTAGGTAGGCTAGCTCCAGAGCCAGAGTTGCTGATTTGTTTGTAGTCAGTCGACGATAATCTTCATTGTTTCTAATCCACAAAATACTCTGGCTTATTCTGCAAAATCAATTCAATATTATTCTGATATTTGCTACAGGTGAGCCTCGCTTCCACCCCGGAGTTAGCCAGGTACTCGCGGTCCGTTCATCTTTCACATAAGCTCTCCTTTCCTCCCTGGGTTACTGGATCATCCTCATCACATGGTAACTTTCTATGACTTCCCCTGGTTCTATTTCGAAACCGTGTTCACCTCCACTAACCTATAAACTTTTGTACAATGTTTTGACTATTTTAGACTTACAGTATATTTTAATGTGGATATGACAATTCCTCAATTATTTTCATTTTATAGTCAAAATTATGGCTTATTTTTCACAGTGGGATGTTAATTGGCCTAGTAATAAGAATTAGTTTAAAAATAACTAATATCTTTACCATATTCCATACAGGAACAAGGTACATCTTTCAGTTTATATGGCTGGTTTTCCCTACACCTAAGTCTCAGATATTCTTCTTTTGGATACTGTGAAATAATTGTTTTTACTGTTAAATACAAATCCATTTAAAATCACTGCTGCCAGCTGGGCGTGACTCACACCTGTAATCCCAGCACTTTGGGAGGCCAAGGTGGGCAGACTGCTTGAGCTCAGCAGTTCAAGACCAGCCTGGGCAATATGGCAAAATCCCACCTCTATAAAAAAAAAAAAAAAAAAAAAAAATACAGGCCGGGCACGGTGGCTCAAGCCTGTAATCCTAGCACTTTGGGAGGCCAAGGTGGGCAGACTGCTTGAGCTCAGCAGTTCAAGACCAGCCTGAGCAACATGGCAAAATCCCACCTCTACAAAAAAAAAAAAAAAATACAAAGATTAGCCAGGCGTGGTGGCACACACCTGTAGTACCAGCTACTTGGGTGGCTGAGGCATGAAGATCACTTGAGCACAGGAGGTCAAGACTGCAGTGAACTGTGATCATGCCACTGCACTCCAGCCTGGGTGACAAAAGCAAGACCCTGACTCAAAAATCAAATTAAATTAAATTAAATTAAAGATGTCTGTTGTCTAAAAATTGATCACATGGCCGAAGTAAAGAAAACCGAGTAGCAGTTAAGCAAACTGGATTCGTGACTTTGACAAACTGTGGAGTCATCCCAGGCAGCACATTACTTCCCCAGTGTCTCCCTTTCTGTGTCTACAGTATGGGGTAAACTAGGCTTCTCAGAAACACGCATGTCCCTGAAACGTAGCCCTTGACATGAACCTTAAAGAAACCATATTCAGGCCAGGCAAGTTGACTCAAACCTATAATCCCAGTACTTTGGAAGGCCAAGGTAGAAGGATTGCCTGAGGCTAGGAGTTTGAGACCAGCCTGGGCAACGTAGTGAGACCCGGTTTTTCTACCAAAATAAAAAAAATTTTTTAGTAGTTGGACATGGTGGCACATGCCTGCAGTCCCAGTTATGTGGGAGGCGGAGGTCTGAGAATCGCTTGAGCCCAGGGGGTCAAGGCTAGAGTGAGCTATATATAATCACACCACTGCAATCCAGCCTGCACTTCTTAGAAAAGAAAGGAAAAGAAAAAAGAAACCACATTTACTTAGACACTTCAGACAGTAATGAAAAAAGTTCAGTAAGAATTGTGGACGACGCTATAATACAATGCCCTCCCCCAAGGATTCACATAAATCTGGTCATAGATTTCAGAGGACAAGTCTCAAACATCTCTTTAGCGGTGACAATGGAAGCGGTGGATGGTAACAGGAAATGCATGGGCTCTGGAGTCGGCCTTTGGCCTGCCCAAGCAAGTGACCGAACTAAGCTTGACTCATCAGTAAAGCAGGGAAAATCATCCAGTGCCCCTTAATTTCAATACACTATGTACCAGGTGTTCGGGCAGGTGGTAAGCCAAATGCAATGTGTCTGCCTTCAGGGCGCTTGAAGTCTAGGCAGGAATGCATGGTTGTAGGAATTCCGTGAGGAAGCAGGTCAAGGGCCTGGAGCCCAGTTACTCTGCAACAGTAATGCTAATCCACAACAGCGCCTTGTAATGTTGTAACTATATAATTAGTATCATTCTTCTTTTTAAGTAAGTTATGCATTTCCTGTAAAAGACTAAGTCATTTATTGTATAACAAGACACAGAAAAGGAGCTTTTGGAGTCAAACGGTAGACCATCCTTTAAGTCTCAAAAAAAAATTTATAGCTGCAACAAACTAAACCATGACAGGTTTCCTCTGATAGGAATTTTAATTTCATTTACTGTTACAGGAGCCGTAAGTTCAGGAAACTAATGGTGACAGTTTGATTTATGAATTTTGACATATTTCTTGAACTGGGATTACATTACAAAGAAATGGAATTCTAAGCAAGCCAGATCTTGCCTATACATTCAATCTTCAAATCAATAAGCTGAGATTTGGTGCAACTTGCTTCTGACAAGAGGAAATACACACAGTCCAATTGAAGTAAGGCATATGCCTGTAATTTAAAAGTTCTTTAACATACTTTCAGAATTGAGCTAGAACAGATTTTGGAATTCACACAGAAAACACTTCAGCTCTTTACTAGATAATAACATTAAGAGAAATTCAAGTCAGAAAGCATTTATGACAAGAAAAAAAATGACTCATCCTAAAGAAAGTTCTCGTATTTGTTTTCATTTTACTTCCTCCATAAAGCCCATCTATTAGAAAAATACACACACAATACAGAATATGAGGATTACTTTGAACTGCAAATCCCTAAGAAATGTTGTCTACAAATTTCTATGTAAATACATACAATGGGGAGACACTGGCATGAACTGTATCTTTTCAATTACATAGGGACTGGTGGGAAGGGGAAGGAGGCGGGACAGGGAAGTATTACAGTTAGAGACATAAGGCAATCCATTACGTACTTTTTTTTTTGAGACAGAGACTCACTGTGTTGTCCAGGCTAGCGTGCAGTGACATAACTGCTCACTGTAGTTTTGACCTACTGGGCTCAAGCAACCCTCCCACCTCAGCCCCCAAGCAACTGGGAGTACTGGCTAATTTTTTAGGGACAGGGTCTTAATTACGTTGCCCGGTCTGGTCTCAAACCTCCTGGGCTTAAATGATCCTCCTGCCTTGGCCCCCTCCAAGTAGCTGTGAATCCCAGCCATTTATTTTTATTTTTTTAGGGATGGGAGGTCTTACTGTGTTGCCCAGGCTGGTCTCAAACTCCTGGGCTCAAGTGATCCTCCTGCTTCCGAAAGTACGAGAAATACAGACATGAGATATTTCCTATATATGATGACATTTAATCCTCACAACCCCACAAGGAGGTACAAATGCCCCTCTTTTATACATGAAGAAGCTGAAATTCAGAGAGGTTAAGACACTTGCCCAAATTTAAACAGTTAGTAGATGCTCAACTAAGAGGCAACTCAGAGTTTATTGAACTCTGAAGTCTCATAAGCTCTCTTGCCTGTTGTAAGGTTTCTCTATGAACAGTACAAATGTGGATCCAATGTTACAAGCCAAGCAATGACAGAAGAGTCAGTGACAGGAGAATCCACTGCTCAGACATTTTGTTTCTTTAAAAAACAAACAAACAAACAAAAACAGGGTCTGGCACCCTCACCAAGGCTAGAACACAGTGGCACAATCACGGTGCACTGCAGCCTGGACCTCCTGGGCCCAAGCGATCCTCCCACCTCAGTCTCCCAAAAAGCTGGGACTACAGGCATGCACCAACATACTCAGCTAATATTTAAATGTTTTGTAGAGACGGGGGTCTAACCATGTTGCCTGGCTGGTCTCCAACTTCTGAGCTCAAACAATCGCCCACACAGTCCCCCAGACATTTTTAATAGCCTACCTAAAATTCCCCAATTAGGCAGACAGTGAGGGTATTGAAGCTTCCTATAAAGAAGGAAAACATCTATCTGGGAAGGAGAGTGAATTAGGCCATTATCATCCAGAAAGGTTTCATGGGTTTCACGAAAGACGAAACATCAAGGGAAGAGCAAGGACGAAAGTGGTGGTAATGGTGGCATGACAAAGAAGGGGTGGGGGTTGCTAAAGTAAAACTGGGGGACACCCACATCAAATACTTCATATGTCACAGTTTTGCTGGCGATCAGCTTATCTATGTGTATTCACACTAAAGACTTAGTAAGTAAAACCAAAAACAACAGCACCTGTATACTAAAATAAGCATCAGAATTAACAGCCCAAGACCTATCTATACACAGAAACTAATTATAAGTAGAATATAAGGCAGGGGGCAAAGAGCGAGCAGGAGAGTACAGTGAGGAGTGGAAGAGAAAGTGTTTCTGTACAGCTCAACAGGGTACCTGTCACCTTGAGATCTGAAGGCCACGTTAAGGTCATTCAGGGTAAGTATGAAGGTTGGAAAGTCCACACAGTTCTAGTATAGGCCAAGAATATAGAAGCTGGCCCTGCATGAACACCAAGGGCCATGCCACCCTGGCGTAATCTACAGATGCAAAAAGGAAAACACTAACACCTATTAGTTCAGCATTTAATTATTTCTCTGCAGAACAATCACTCAATCAATTACCTGAGTAACTGACAAGTCAGCCAGTACTGATATTCAAAATAGGCACTCATCCTCATTAAGAGCAACAATCTAAAAAAATTAATAGGAAATAGCCATAGGTCTTTTCTAATTTCATGATTTAACAGGCAAATATGCTGCTTGAAAACATTACAGACAGGAGGAAATAATAAAGGAATTAATAATTTGCCAGCTCTTGGCTCCCCATGACTAGATACAAAAGGCTGAAAAGTAGCACACCCCACCCCACCCCAAAAAAAGCCACTAAAAATTGATCGTGTTATGAATGTTCAACAACTGTAAATTCAGTCTTAAAATTTTATTTAAAATTGATGAAAAAACTGCAATCAGATCTACAAAGCCTAAACCTGAGATTTAAAAAATATTTTAAAATTACCTATAAATATTATACATTACAGATGTTGTTACAATCTATAAATGTGTATGATTTGGATAAGTCAAATAAAAATATGGCAAATTATAGTAAATCAGAATGTATTCAAACATAAAGACTTTCAAAAATAATTACAGAACTCAGAAATTTAGAGGAACATTAATTCTCATTTGAAAAGTTATTTATTTTTACTATTCTTTGTAAATATAGTCAGAAAATGGTAGAATTTACATTCCTCGAACAGGAGAACTGGGTCTTATTTGTTACATATCCTCAGAACCTTAAAGTGTACTTGGTATGTAGTAGACATTCAACAAATACTTTAAATAAGTTATCATTCAAGAAAAATTAGAAAAATTTACTGAATGCCTACTATGTGCCAGGTACAATTTAGATGTTGGAAGTAACATGATGAGCAAGACAAAGTTAATGAAAAATGTATTACAAGATTATTTTATGTATATAAATGAACCTGCCTTCAAAACTGAGAACTGAAGGGGCCAAATAAAGTTTGTCTTTTCATGTTGAACTTTTCCATACAGTACAGACTTACTTTAAAATTAAGTTTTGCTTGCAATAAAAGCTTTATAGGCACACATATCTGACATGGGATCATCGAGTATGTGACTGCTGGGAATGGGGGGTGGGGAGGAGGGGGAGAGGGAGGAGGAGGAGGAGTACCATTTCCTTTGAGGGGAAAAGGTAGATAAACTAGATCATCTGTCTGTCCGATTTGAAAAGTGCATTTAGCTTTCTGAAATAAACATGTTTGTTTTTTCTCCTAATGAAGACTCACTGAAAGAGGTTATGACAATAGTGAAGAAAAGGAGAATGGGGAAGAAAAAGGTGAACCACACATTCCTTATTCTAACCAAGAAGTCGAAGAACGCTTTCTTCATGTTTACAGCATTAGCATCTCTGTGCTTCTTACAACAGAAACCAAAACAGAATCTCCATTTAGGTCCGCAGAAGTTTAGAAATAAATTAATCACTGCAGTTGTAGCACGGAAATACTATGCAGGTTGAGAACAAAAAAACAAGGTAAGAACAGAAGTCAGTAAGGATCTGACACCTCCCTACCATGACACGGGCAAGCGAAGTCTAGCAATTCCTTTACCATTCAGGAAACACGACATCTACCACATGAACAGACTTAAGCATTAAAGACTCAGGAGAATTTGGGGTAAAGTACACTTCTGTGAAGATTTTCAATCTGAGGCCAGGTACCTTGATTTTCTCTTAAATCTTGCCCAAAGACAGACATCTCAAAGAAGGATGATCACCCTTCCTATTAATATCATGCTCCTGGCAGTCCAGCCTGTTCTTAGAGAGAAATGCTCCTGGCACAGCCAGCCCAAAGGACACATCACCCACCTGTTCTTCTCTGACAGGCCTCACCACATGGGCTTTTGCTACAGTTCCAAGTGCACGTGTGTCATTCCCCTCACTAAAGTGACTGTCTTCTCCAGAGCATGCAGCACACAGCATTTTCCACTCAGCAAGTGCTAGCTGAATTAAATCACACTTGGTCTCTGGGCCTTGGTTTCTTCATTGAGAAAATGATGCTGGAAATACCTTTTCAGCCCTTTCCACAGAGGTCTCATAAGGCTCCAACAAACCGAGCAGATGAAAACAATTCTGGAAGATGGAAAGGGCCGCACCAGTTTAAGGGGCCATCTTGCAGGTGGGCACCATACTCACTGCAATGGATGAAGTTATACAAACAACACAGGCACAGTTGGGCTTAAAAGACTCTTGCTCAAAATTCAGAGGAATCAGGCAGTGCACAAAGATTCTGGAAAATGTGTGTCATGAGTAGTCTGGGATTCTGATTCAAAGAGGCAAGCATGGTCCCCAGATGCTCCCAAAATGGAAGTTTCACAGAAGATATACCTGCCTGACTTACCCATCAAAGGATCCCCAAGGCTGGGAACATTCATATTTGATGAATGGGTAAATCAGAGACAGAGATGAAAGAACCCCCAGAGTTCCAGACTTCAACCAGGAGGGAGTCTAGGGGCCAGACTGGCCTAGGAGACCCAAATTGACCAGCCTCCAGCCTGAAGTACTTCAGAAAGTCTACTTTAAACCCTTTCCTTCAACCCTTCGAAAAGCTCTCACCATGGTGCAGGGAAGTAAGCACAGCCCTGGGAACTCAATAGGCAAACAAATCCCAATTCCACCCTGGGCTCTGCACCTCACTCACTGGATGGCCTCTCCTTAAAATGTGGTTAGCAGAACCTGCTTTGCAAGGCTGATGCAAAGATTAAAGTTGATAATGTAGGCAATTCACTAAGCACAATGCTGGGACACAGTAAACACCGAACAATAAATCATCAGTCCCTTTTGTCTTCTGAGCAAAGGAGGAACCCACATTAGGCTCGATGATACGAAAACCCCCCAACTCAGATCTTTAGTCCTGGAGCAGAGACAGAGCCAAATTTTCCTTGAGCTGGGTTAGAAGTGGGACAACCTATCAAGACAAACACTGAGAATTATTGGCCCCCTGATAAAGACCTGCTACATAACCATCCATCCCATTTTCCCAAAACTACAACCATCCCTTAAGGCAACATCCCTTAAGGCAACAATGAGCAAGGCAAATATTCCTAACACCCAGCTGGACACACGATTTGACTACAAGAATGAAGAAGACTCCAGCACATCCAAAATGAGATTTTGGTGTTGTGTCAGAGTCTTTGGGAGGAGAAAAAAAATCCGAGAGGTAATGCTTTCAGGTTCAGGCCTTTTGTTGACACAGGTAAGAAACTGGAAGAAACAGAGGCATTTGAGTTGATACTCAAAGAATGAACTCCTTCATACCCTCTCAACTGTTTGCTGAGAAATCAGCAGTGCTATTAGCAGCCGCACAAATGACAGGACACATCACTGACTTCCTGTGCGCCCCGGTGACCTCTACACAGCAGCACTTGGGCACACTCCATATTTACTCCACGGGCAGTCTGGTCCTGACTACAGGGAGTTATTTCACAAGCCTTTTAAGGGTTACTACATTTTGTTCCTATAAGAGGCTAGTCCAAATTAGCAACAAAAGAAGAGTTAAACACAAGAAAAACCACCTCTTTGGGCTCAAGAAAGGCAGTCCTGGGCATTAAAAAGGTAAAGTGTTTATTCTTTATCACCTTTCTTTTGCAAAAATCAGTCCAGTAAGTAGTCTCAAACTCTTGAAGATGAGGAGTGACAAAATGATGTGCCCATATACCAAAAGCGCAAGTTGTCTAGACTTTGGTTCTGTGCCATGTCTCACAGGAATTATTCTAGATATCAACTGCTACATAACAAATTACCCCAAAATTTAGCAACTTAAAATGGACATTTTATTTCCATTTTTCTCCCGACTTCGTTTTTCAGACTAGATGATTTCTACTGATACATCTTAAAGTGTACTGGCTCTTTCTTCTGTCATCTTTCTTGAGGTTAAGCACATTTGGTAATTTTTTAAATTTTTAGATACTCTATTTTTCAGTTCTAGAATTCCCATTTGGTTCTCTGAAGTTTCTCTTTCTCTGCTGAGATACCCTATCTTTTCATTCCTATGAAGCATATTTCCTTTACATCTTTGGGCATGGTTACATTTGCTGCTTTAAAATCCTTGTCTGCTAAACCCAGTATCCGTGTCTTCTCACTCACAGTTGGTCTCCACTGATTATCTTTTCAACTGAGACAGATCACATTTTCCTGTACATCAAGTAATTTTAAACTATATCCTGGACATTGCACAATACATTATGTTGTAGCAATTCTGGATTCTATTATGTCCTCTAAAGAGTGTTCATATTTAGGCCAAGCGTAGTGGCTCACTCCTATAATCCCAGTACTTTGGGAGGCCAAGGAAGGTAGATCACCTGAGGTCAAGAATTTGAGACCATCCTGGCTAACATGGTGAAACCCCATCTCTACTAAAAATACAAAAAATTAGCCGGGCATGGTGGCGCACACCAATGGTCCCATCTACTCCAAAGGCTGAGGCAGGAGAATTGCTTGACCTCGAGAGGCGGAGGTTACAGTGAGTCAAGATCATGCCACTGCACTCCAGCATGGACAATAGAGCAAGACTCCACCTCAAAAAAAAAGGGTGTTGATATTTTTCTTTTAGAAGGCAGTTATCAATGATCTACAGTATAAGCTGGACCCGTACTATAAACTCTAGGGTAGGTGCTCTAAATCTTAATATGATTATTTCATCCTTAGTTTAGCTGCTTGCAGCCTGCCCTAAACGTGTGATTCAGACATGAGCAGAAATTCGGGTAGCTGATACAGTTTGGGTTTGTTTTCTACTTTCCATAATTCCCCCCTCACTTTCCGATGCTATGGTTGCCCTCAAACTGTTCTCTGATTCTTCAAGCCAGAAAGAAAGACTGAAGATTTCGTAACTGACTTTTCACTGCCCTGATGCCATTCACTGTGTCATTCCCTTCTTCTGGTGTCAACTGCACTCCAGAATCTGCCCATTTGCGTCAAATTTGAGTGTCTTCACATGGCTGTTTTCCGTCCAAAGTTTGTAATTGCTACTTGCAGAAGAAACAGACCAACAGTAACTGACTGGGCTACTAACATAAACAAGACCTACATCACCTTTCTTTTTTTCCTATTTTTCACTTTTTCTCACAATACTGTGAGTCCTGAATTCAGAAAGGGTTTTGCCCTGTAGGGGGGGCCCTGATCTATGTGGCATCAGCTGGGCAAGTAAGAAACTGAGGCTGGATCTACTCCCAAGATGGCTTCTCATGCACATCTTGCGCCTTGGTGTTCCCTGACTAGGCTTTTCCTCTCTCCTTGTTGCATCTTATCTTCCAGCCTTTCCCATGTGTATTCAGCAACTTACAGCAAGGTCATCTCAGGGAATCTATACTCCTCACGTGGTGACCGACTTCTAAGAAGCCAGAAATAGAATCAGCTAGACCAGTTAAGGGCTATGCTAGAAACTGTATAGGATCACGTATTTGATTGCTCACAGCAGCCACAGATTCAAGGGGATGGACAAATAGATGCCAACCCTTGAAAGGGCGGGGGCAAAGTCATACTGCAGAAACACACGTAAAATGCAAGACGTTCTGCCATCATTGTAAAAAAGTATAATCTGGTACAAATGTAATTAATATTTAACTAAGCAAATCAAATGTCACCCAAAGTAAAAACTGCAGAAAAATACAGGAAGATGAGATCGATCTGAAGCATGTGGTCAAACTGCCCTGAGATCTTTCTTACCATTCTCTCACATTCTCGATATAATTACCTTTAAGTTCATCCACACATAAGAGATTTCTAAAAGCAGCCTACTGAGTCCTCAAAGACTTCATACTTAAATATTATATTCCTTTTATATCCATTTTAAAACACCTAGAAGAAAAGGCTTATGATGCTACCATCCATAAACATAGGCTATAGATAAAAGTTTTATTTTTTCTTAAGATAACGGGTAATAATAACTAGTGTTTATTAAATACCTACTATGTGTTAGAAATCTGTCTAGGCTACAAAGAGCCTATATATTAATATATATGTATATATACATACGTGTGTGTGTGTGTGTGTGTGTGTGTGTATACATACAAAATATATATCTCTCTCCAAGCTACTTTCTAAGCACCTCAGGCTTTCACTCCAAAAGAGTGAATGTCTTCCAAAGACTATATTCTAAATGAAGCCACGTATGTGAAATACATACTAAGCAATCCTCTTACCTTGTCTTGGTTATCTTTATTCTTGTAACACAGATTTCCAATCAGACGAATGAGATGAGACTTAAAACCCTCAGCCACATTGGAGATGTCACCTTCTGCTCTCACGCAACCACAAGTACTGAAAATGCTTGTGGTTTCTTTCGCAGCTACATGAATCATCCGTAAAAGATCTATAACCAAAAGAGTAAATAAACTTCATTTTCCATAGAAAAGTAACTTTTAGTATTTTGTACTACTAGTTTTCTATAAACAAATCTAATTTATTTTACTAGAATAAAGATAGAGCACAGAAAGCTATCTTTAAACAATGATTCAAAGGCTCTTCTGCCTTTGCTTTAATTTTTTGTGTGGGGGGGGGAGGAAGGGAGGAAGGCATGAAGGGAGGGAAGGAGGAAGGGAAGGAGGAAGGAAGGGATGAAGGAAGGAAGGAAAGGAAGAAGGGAGGGAGGGAGGGAGGGAGGGAAGGGAAGGAAGGAAATCAAGCAGTGAGAGAGACATTGCCAACTGGATCTAGAGGTTTACTCTAGTTTTTGAGACATAAGCCACAATGACTGTCCCAACTCAGAATTTCTTTTTATCTACAAAGAAAAGTTAGCCAAAAATTTGCTAGCATCCTTCTTACAAAAAGGTTTCCAATCTCAACTTCTTTATGGAAGAACTCTGCTACTAACTCTAGTGAGTGAAGTCTAAAACACAGTAGCTGTCCATAATGACGCATATGACAGAAACCAAGAGTGCTTGTTCTTCTCCCTCGTCCGATCAGCCAAATCATCAGGAGGCAGCATGTGTTCAACATACTTCACTTCAGCTACATTCAGGAGAAAGAACTTGCCACTGCTGTCCTCTTGAGCACCTCCCGGCAGCCAATGAAAATAGATGATCTTTCGCGAAGTGTATTTCAGTGTTTCCACATTATCATATTTAACCCTCTCAACAAACCTGTACAGGAAGGTATCGCTTTCCCAATTTTAAAATGAAGACAAGAGGCTCAGAAAAGTTGGTACTTGGCAGACTTGGGATGGTAACACACGTTGACCCTGGCTCCACACTCAGGCTCTTTCCGTAATCACTCAGTGTCCCAGGTTCCTGGTGTTGTAACTGAATCATCACTAAAAGCACTGTACTCAAAATACAACACTGATGAGGAACTCTAAGGATCTTCCTCTACAGCTCACTGCTAGCTCATCTATACTGCTAGACACAAAGCCATCTTTCTCAGTACACTGGTCTCCAGAGTAAGTATCATTTCTTTAAAGGAAAAAATAGTGAATAATGAATAGCAAACCTAAGCATGGCTAGCCACAAGGAACAGGTTCTACTTGAATTATTTTGCAAACAGCTTTTTAGCAAAGGTGGTAATACTTTTAACAATGGCTTCTTGTTTAAACCATTTTCTCATAAGATTTTTATATATAATATGTATACAACATCATTCTACGTGTTCACTAAATGTAAATGGGAAAAATTTACTGCCACATTTTGCAAAGCTATGGTAATAGAAACCCACTATCATCATCGCAAACCTCCCCGCCCCTCCATCTTCATCACATCCCATACTGATGAAACGTCTACTATGTGCGTAACAGGCACTGTTAACCTCATGTTACTGAGAAGGAATCTTCAGTTAAACAGAAGAGAAAGGGCTGAACAACAATGTGGGCTCAGGTTTATCTGGCCCCATCCGAACTGTTACATCACTGTGATTCCTCTCAAAATACTATATTCACAAAATTCCCAAAAGTACACTGAAAATTCAGGATTTGTGTTTGGATTTACATTACAGTATGACAAGCCAAAGATTTCTTAGCTAAAAATACAATGTGTGATATTTCACTCACCAGTCACTCTTTCCAGCAAGCCAGGGAAAACCTGCAGATAGCCAAGCAGCTCGGTGTTCGCAGTCATTTCGCACAGGACGTCGAGAAGCCTAATCGTAGCCAGTGCCTCCTAGAAAGAAAAGAAAACATAACTTTTAAGCATATTTGAAGTGAAATGATTTGTTATAAATAACACTAAGAGAATATTTCAATACATTTAAAGTGTCAGTGCTTGTAATAAGTCTAGAGAAAGAAACAAAACTATGAAGAACAAAACTGAAGTATGAAATATGTACACGACTCATCATTTTCACTAACTGCAGACATCTGCCATCAAGAATGCAAGATGATGTGTCATTATGTGTCTTCTTGGAGCAAAGAGTCAGAAAAGTTCTTATTCAAGCAAAAAGACATTCCAACAGTGGAATAAATGTTCAAAATTACTAGCTACATACATAACATTTATGCAAATACTTTCTTTTTAAAGCATTCCCAGCATGCAAGTTCCACTTTAAAGATACAAATATCCCATGAAATACATTAATTTCTTGTCCACAGAAATCCTGTAAAATGCTGTGGTTGAAAAGACTCCGGCTTTAAGAACTTACATAATTTCTGGGTAAATATGAACTTCTATGCAGTATCTTGGAAGATGAGAAAGACAGGGATATTTGAAAACATTACTTCACACAGCTACTAAATAATTTATCAAATACACTGCATGACCAAGAAACTGCCTAGTACCAACTGCATAGCATTAGTCTATATAAAAATTATAAATGTAACTTTTGTATGGATTGTGAAACCCATTTTTATTTTATTTTTTTGAGATGAAGTTTCCCTCTGTCGCTCAGGCTGGAGTGCAGTGGCACAATTTCAGCTCACTGCAACCTCCGCCTCCCGGGTTTAAACAATCCTCTGCCTCAGACTTCCGAGTAGCTGGGATTACAGGTGCCCGCCACCACACCCGGCAAATTTTTGTATATTTAATAGAGACAGGGTTTCACCATGTTGGCCAGGCTGGTCTTGAACTCCTGACCTCAGGTGATCCACCTGCCTGAGCCTCCCAAAGTGCTGGGATTACCCATGGGCCACCGCACCCAGCCTGAACCCCATTTATAAAGTACCTATTCATTGACAAAATGTGGCAGAGATTATAAAGTTAGTCCATAAAGATAACGTTCTTCACTTTGGGAGGCCAAGGCCAGGGGATCACTTGAGGTCAAGAGTTCGGGATCAGCCTGGCCAACATCGTGAAATCCTGTCTCTACTAAAAAAAAAACATAAAAATTAGCCAGGCGTGGTAGCAGGACACCTGTAATCCCAGCTACTAGGGAGGCTGAGGCAGGAGAATCGTTTCAACCCAGGAGGTAAAGGTTGCAGTGAGCCAAGATTACACCACTGTACTCTCTAGCCTGGGCAACAGAGCAAGACTGTCTCAAAAAAAAAAGATAACATTCTTCAAAAGAAAGATAAATTACTTCCTTGTTAATTGTAAATGTGTATTTACTGTTTTCTAATTAGGAGACTTAAAGGTAATTGTTAATATAGTATTCTGAAATCTCAACATAAATAGCAAGAAACCACACATTTTTGATGTCTTAGATCTTTAATTTTATATCATAGCCTTCTTTGCTAGAGTTAAGGGGGGAAAATCTAGATTAGAAGTCTAAAGTTAGTACCATGTTAAAACCAGTCTTGAGTAAATCCATCAATTTCACAAGGTTTCAACATCCTCTTTTGTAAAAGGTGTGGCTGCCCAGATTGTTATCTTGAGATACCACTGTTCCTTCAAGAATAGACCTGAAGCAAAGCACCCACAAGGTAACCCCGGATATCTTGTCATAGCGGGTAACAAAGAAGCCATTACAGGCTACTAGGGTCATGTCGGAAGGAAGCAGGAACAACTCGATGAGGCTCACACTGGACAGCAATGGCACATTAAACATCAGACACAATCCCAACAGCAACGACGGAAAGCAAAGCAAGTTGTTTTGAAGCTATGGCTTCATAATGAAAATAAAAGAAAACAAACCAACTTGCTGGTCGTCTTCAGATGATGCCTCAAAACCAACTCATTACTCTGAAGACTGGTAATCAAGGGGAGAAACAAGCACTTCTGCCTTTCTTCATCCAGTGTACCTCACAGAACCCAAGAATTTACTAGGGAAAGTTTCTCTTTAAAAAATATTCCTGCTAAAAAAGGAAGAATGAACAATTACATTAAAATACCACCATTTTCCAACACCTAAAGAATTCACGGATCTAGGTAATTAACAACTACTAACATCACAAAGAGATAACCAAGCCTCGGGTGTTTCTTGATGAAAGTAGGTATCACCAACAATGAAACATTACTGCAAAAACGAACAAACAAAAACTAACCCAAATCTGAATATGCCTCTGGAACTCACTTTCATTCACAGGAAATGCAAGGTAAAGGAGAATACATTAAGTGCCACTCATCAAAATCTGAAATCTAGAAAAGTCTACAGGAAAAGCCACCTAGTTTCTCCAACAAATAAGTAGCAAAAAGGAAAAAAGGAGGAAAGGGAAACCTATACACTAGAGTGAAGTTAGGTCAATCAACGGCAACACATGGCCCCTTATCCATATGCTGTTTCAACAAAATAAACTTGAAAATGATCATTAGATGATGGGGAAAATCTGAATACTACTTAATAATTCATGTTGTTATGAGTTATTTTAGATGTGCTCATAGAATTACACTTGTGTCTGAAGACTCCTTATCATGTAGAGTAACCGATGAAATACGCTGGAGCTTTGGTTCAGTCCACAGCAACTGGCTTAAGAACGAGTGGAACTGTGGTGGAAAAAAGAATGGTGATGAACGGGAAGCTGCTGATGGCATATGGAGTTTAAGTACACTTTCTTCTTAGTCTGTGTTTGAAATTTCCACGTTAAAATGACAGAAATAAAATTAGAGGTTGGAAGAGATTAACTGGAAGTTTCCTTCCAGCTCTTAAATTCTATGATATTAACTAAAATAAACCTAAAAGAAAATTAATCTATCCCCACCTAACACATCCCCAACTTTAATCATTAAAATCCTTTTATTAATAAAGTGTTTTTAGTGAGCATCTGGAAATTAGTAATGAAAGAACAGCCAGGAAAAATTACTCTCTTAAAAAATAAGATTAGGGCCAGGCGAAGTGGCTCAAGCCTGTAATCCCAGCACTTTGGGAGGCCAAGGCGGGTAGATCACGAGGTCAAGAGATCGAGACCATCCTGGTCAAAATGGTGAAACCCCGTCTCTACCAAAGATACAAAAACTTAGCTGGGCATGGTGGCACGTGCCTGTAATCCCAGCTACTCAGGAGGCTGAGGCAGAATTGCCTAAACCCAGGAGGCAGAGGTTGCAGTGAGCTGAGATCGTGCCATTGCACTCCAGCCTGGGTAACAAGAGCGAAACTCTGTCTCAAAAATAAAATAAAATAAGATTAATCAGTAAACTCCCCTTCCAGACATTTAAAAGCCTTATAAAACTATATTAATTAAATGAGGCACTAGAGGAAAAAAAAAAAAACCAAGCAAATGAAGGGAACATTGTGAAAGATTCTGAAGTGAGCAAAAGAAAAAAAAAAGATTAGTCTCCTGTCTAGCTCACCTGTCTCAGTTAACACTGCCGTAGTATCTTTGAACAATTTTACAGCTTTGTAAGTTACAGAAAACTTATAATAATACAGAATTATTCCTGCCCATTAAAATGCAAATTAGTTATATCTGCCTGGACTGCAACTGTTTTCTGCATAGATCACTTTTTGCATTTACTTCTGTGTTCATTTCAGTGTTCCTTTATTGCACATAAACACATACCTCTCTGAATTCTCCCTTCACCAGCTGTTAACATCTTACTGGTTCCTTCCAACTTATTTGGAGGGAAACAGTCACTGATCCAAATAAATAGAAGAATTTAGGACATGATGTAGGTGGATGAGAGATCCTCAAGCCCAGGAGCTGGAGAACACAGTGAGCTATGATTGCACCACTACACTCCAGCCTGGGTAACAGCACAAGACCCTGTCTCAATTCAAAAAAAAAAAATCCATGGAAAGGGTACATTTATTCACTAAATGGTACTGAAACAATCACAAACAGATAACATTTAGGAAACATTAACTAGGTACCGATCAGCATATTAAACACTTATATTAAAATACAACCCAGCTCGTCACAGTGGCTCATGCGTATAATCCTAGCACTCTGGAAGGCTGAGGAAGGTGAATGACCCAAGGTCAGGAGTTTGAGACCAGCCTGGCCAACACGGCGAAACCCCATCTCTACTAAAAATACAAAAATTAGCCAGGCACGGTAGTGGGCTGTAATCCCAGCTACTTGGGAGGCTGAGGCAGGATGATCACTTGAACCCAGGAGATGGAGGTTGCAGTGAGCTGAGACAGTGCCACTGCATTCCAGCCTGGGCAACACAGCAAGACTCTATCTCAAAAGAAAAAAAATAATAATACAACCCATTTTAAGAAAAAGGAGGGCAGAGAGAGAATGAGTAACTTTTCCAAGATCATACACCTGTTACAGAAGAAATCAAGACTCAAACTCGGTCTCACACCAAAGATTTTATAATTTGGATAGTCAAAAGACATAAATAATTCATTTAGATCCATAACTCACTCCTTACTCAAAAATAAATTCTAGATAAATAAAAAACTGTGGACTAAGTACTGAAAGAACTAGACTACGGAGGTGTATATTTCTACAGTCAAAGTAGAGAATTTACAAACAAGAAAAATCTTCTTGGCTGTCAGGTGTCAAAAAAAAAAGAAAAGAAAAAAATCCAGAGGCCAGAAGGATAAAATTGATAAGCTTAACTAGATTAAACACTAACAAAAAACAACTAAAAGACTAAGAGAACATCAGAAATAAATTCAAACAAAAATTAACTACATTAAAAAAGTTTACTATACATATGACAGAAAGATTAATTTCCAGAAAATGCTTTTTAATAAATGCATTTTAAAAGGTAACCTAATATGCAAAAGAAACACAATAGTCACTGAAAAACATTAACGAGAAATAGTAATTAAATCAGATGTGCAAAGGGTAGCTCATGCAATCCTGGGTTGCATGGTGTGCAACTTAGAAATCTCTCTGAAATGTTTAAATATGCATCATTCTTTGACACAGCAATTCAACTCCAGGAATTTATAATCTCAGATTTACTAGTCCAAAATTTGTACAAGGATGTTCACTATAACATTATTTGTAAAGGTTAAAAGAAAAAAATAAAGCAACGTGGAAGCAACTGAAATGTCTATAGGGAACAAATGAAAAAGATTATGATGCATCTATAAAGTTAAATATTATTCAACTATTAAAAACATACAATGAATACATGTGAAAGTGCGAAGATGCACAAGTTATATCGTAAGTGAAAACAGGAAGTTGAAGAATAGTGTAAAAAATGAAAACAGAAAACATACAGGTGTGTATATATAAAAAAGACCTTTGAGAAGAAAACAAAAAAAGGATATGCAGATAGATTTGTAGAAAAGAAATGGAGGCTGGGGAAAAAGCAGGAAACTGTAACTTTTTTTTTCCCCTTTAAGACAGAGTCCCACTCTGTCGCCCAGGCTGAATGAAGTGCAATGGCATGATCTCGGCTCACTGCAACATCCACCTCCCAGGTTCAAACGAGTCTCCTGCCTCAGCCTCCCGAGTAGCTAGGATTACAGATGCCTGTCACCACTCCTGGCTAATTTTTGTATTTTTAGTAGAGATGGAGTTTTACCATGCTGGTCAGGCTGGTCTCGAACTCCTGACCTCAGGTAATCTGCCACCTCGGCCTCCCAAAGTGCTGGGATTACAGGCATGAACCACCACACCCAGCTGAAACTTTGTAACTTTATGTTTCACTGACTTCAGCTTCAATAATTTTTAAGAACAAAGCAAATATTATTTGCATAATACCAAAATTCAAGCCCTTCACATGTGGGAAAAATCACAGTATTACAGAATTTGTATTAAATATGTATTGAACACCTACTGCATAACAGATACTACAGTATGGCCTAAATTGGAGTTGCAAAAATTAAAACAGAATGCAAATCCCACAATCTGAGGACAATTCTTGTAATATACGGGTATTAGAAAATACAAAGCTAAAAAGAATATATTTTAAGCTTTCAGAGAAAAGGCAAGGCTTGCTACAAGTGAACAAGATTCAGAACCGACAAAAATATATCAAAAACTGGAAACAAGTACACAAAATGTATCAAAGGACAGGCATAAGTCCATTAACAGGAGCACCCAAAACCACTTTTTTTTTTTTTTGAGACGAAGTTTCGCTTGTTACCCAGGCTGGAGTGCAATGGCGCGATCTCGGCTCACGGCAACCTCCGCCTCCTGGGTTCAGGCAATTCTCCTGCCTCACTCTCCTGAGTAGCTGGGATTACAGGCACGCGCCACCATGCCCAGCTAATTTTTTGTATTTTTAGTAGAGACGGGGTTTCACGATGTTGACCAGGATGGTCTCGATCTCTTGACCTCGTGATCCACCCACCTCAGCCTCCCAAAGTGCTGGGATTACAGGCTTGAGCCACCGCGCCCGGTCCAAAACTATTTTTATAAAGAAACACACGAAGAAGACCTTGGGATTTTAAAACAAAACAATTACATAAATTAAACAAAACACAAAACATCCTATAAATACAACCATTTCCATTCTCACTTTTCAGTGATAGCACTGAGAACTTTACTGAGTATCTATCTTGTTCTAAAAAGATCACAAATAGGTAAATGCAGTGGTTTGGCAGAAGACGGCTGGGGAGGACAAGGCAGGTAGAAAGCCCTGATCTGTAGCATTTCTGGTTTCCATGGCAGAACTACTTCCACCATGGATGATTTCAAGGTAGCAACAATTTAATGATCAGCTCACAAATTTCTAAGCACTTAATAATCAACTCTTAGAAGACACCACAGGCCAGCTCCAGTATAACACTTGGTCTTTGGCACATTTAAATACTGGCAGAGGGGTCCTCTTTAAAATATATATAAATGTATATATATGACATATCTACAGTAATATGCGCAAGTCATAAATGTACAGCGCAATAAACTTCCAAAAGCAAATTAATTTGGCTTTAAAAAAGAAAACTGCCTACTTTTTTTTTTTTTTTTTTTTAGACAGAGTCTCATTCTTCCCCAGGCTGGAGTGCAGTACTGTGAGACCTTGTACTCACTCCAGGGTGGAGTGAGTACTGCTTACTGCAGCCTCAACTTTCTGGGCTCAGGCAAGCCTCCTACCTCAGCCTCCCCAGTAGCTAGGCGCACACCACCACACCCATCTAATTCTTTGTTTTTTGTACAGATGGAGTCTCCTTATGTTACCCAGGCTGGTCTCCAACTCCTGGGCTTAAGCAATCCTCACAGGCCTTGGCGTCCCAAAGTACTGGGATTACGGGTGTGAGCCAGTGTTCCCAGTCTACAATTTTTCATTCCATTAATATATAAAAATACTTCCCAGCTTAGAGAAAAAAATGTCTGAAGAAAATATATAAATTTCCTAAATATGAAAGGTTAATCCAGGAACTTCTCACTACAATACTGAAAATCACCTGGACTTTAAATAGAGGTGCCTTGAAAAGTTTAAAGATGTGATCTGCCTTTTCTCTGTTTCGTAGAGAATTGTTAAAACTTTTCTTAAGCACGACTCACTGCTCCTCCTGCTGGATACAAAGGCAAGTCTATCTCCAGAAAGTAAATGCAAGCCCCTGAATAAAGACCTTTCTTTCCTATCACAGAAAATGAGAACTAAAGCAACAGCATGATTAGTAAGACCTAACATGGTCAACATGACAAAGCACAGAAAATCAACAGCAAAATCATCTTGAACAAAAGTATATTCACAAAAAAGGAAATAAATTCTTGTGGCCAAGCAGTCATAACCATGAGCTGCACTTACAATAGTTGTTAACAGTTTCACAGTATTACACATCACTCTCCAGGAAACACTATGGATCATATTCTCTACCTTCCCGCCTGTGGACAGTGAATGAGTATCCACTCTGTATTCCAATCCCTTTCCACCAGTCTCTTCCATTTGCCAACAGTGATTCCAGCATCAATCACTCCCTTTCCACCTGACCGTTCACTCAGCACACAAAGGAACTCTCTATCATCTTTCATTAAAATGTGTTTAAATCAGCTTTATTGAGGTATAATATATATATAATGAAATACATCCAACTTAAGTATATGGTACAGAGTTGTGTCAAGGTATACAGCTATGTGTCACATTCTACTATCCAGAAAGTTCCCTCATGTCCCTCTGCAATCAATTCCACTCCTTCATTTCCAGACCCAGGTGACATCTCATCTGTTTCCTATCATGACCAACAGGCCTGCCACCGAACCCAGAGAAATAGAAACAGCATGTTCTCAAGTCTGTCTGGCTTCTCTCCCTGAGCACTTCTGAGATTCTTCCCTGTTGTTGTATCACAAGTGCATCCCTTTTTATGGCTGAGTGGTCCAGAGAAAGAACAATTCTAACTTTATGACAGAACAAAGGGAGAACAGATAAAAATGGAAAGAGAATTAACATAAGCTCACTTCCACGTCCTAAGTAAAACAAGACCCGAATGATCTAAGGCAGGCTTAAGGAGAAAAAAACAATAGTTTAAATAATTAACCAGGACAGTACACAACTAGGAATCTCCTATAAAGGAGAGAAGAAGCAAACTGTCTAGAAAGCGGTTTGGAAGTATGTATCAAGAGCTTTAAACATGTGATATCCTTATACATAGCAATTTCACTTCTAAGATTATGTCCTAGGATAACAGCTGTGGAAATGTGCAAAGATGTAACTATAAAAACATATACTACAGTACTATCTAAAATAAGTAGAAATAAGAACAACCTAGGCCAGACGTGGTAGCTCATGCCAGTAATCTCAGCACTCTGGGAGGCCAAGGCAGGCAGATCACATGAAGTCATAAGTTCAAGACCAGCCTGGCCAATATGGCGAAACCTCATCTCTACTAAAAATACAAAAATTAGCTGGGCATGGTAGTACACAACTGTAATCCCAGCTATTTGGGTGGTCAAGACAGGAGAAATGATTGAACCCAGGAGGCGAAGGCTACAGTGAGTTGAAATTGTGCCACTGTACTCCAGCCTGGGTGACAGAGCGAGACTCTGTCTCAAAAAAAACAAAAACAACCGAAATGTCCAGCTACAGGGATATGGACAAATAAACAGGAAATTCTTTATTTGAAATGTTACGTTGGCTTTTTTTTTTTTTTTTTTTTTAGAGAAGGGTCTCACTCCGTCACCAGGGCTGGAGTGCAGTGGGGTAATCATGGCTCACTATGGCCTCAACCTCCTGGGCTCAAGTGACCCCCCAACCTCAGCCTCCCAAGTAGCTGGGTCTTTAGCCATTTGCCACTATGCCCAGTTAATTTTTGTGTTTTTTGCAGAAATGGGTTTTACCATGTTGCCCAGGATGATCTAGAATTCCTAGACTCAAGCGATCTTCCCGCCTTGGCCTCCCAAAGAAGTGGAGTTAAAGGTGTGAGCCACCATGCCCGAACTGTGTTGGCATTTTTAAAAGACATTTACAATGTATTATTTATTCATTCAGCAAATATTAAGTGCCTACCATATACACAGTACTATGAACAAAAGAGTCAAACTTTCTGCCCTCCTAGAGCTTACATTCAGAAGAGAAAATGGGGACTTGCAAATAGAAGGCAGAGAAAGGCCCCACTTTTAATAGATACATATGTGTACCTATCTATGCATGTGTGTATATATTTGATGTCATCTGTTTAGAAAAATACATTAACCAGAATTTTTTTAAGTCACTGACTCTGGATGGTAAGAATAAGGACACTGTTCTCCTTTATCTAAATTTTCTAACTATTCTCATATATGGATACATTACTTATATAATATTTTAAAAAGCTTTTAAAAAAGAATTCTCATCGATAACTTGGCTAAGTTAGAAAATCTATCGATTCTCTTTTACCCAAGATTGGGAAATGTGCCTCTCTTACCTCATCATCTGGAGGCTCCTCAGAGGTCAACCTGAGCACAGTCTTGCACTGATCCACAAAGGTGCTTGCGACCACCTCAGCATGGTGTAAAAACACAGGGATGTCATCCTTGGTGAGTGGATCCTCACTTGTTAGCTTGGCTATCATAAGGTCTAACAGTGTAACTCTGCAAAACATAAAGGATTTCTGCATGAAACTGTGATACTTAAATTATACAATGCTAAAGATACTAGGGAAGCAACTTTCAGGGAATATTATTCTTTTAAATTCCTTACCTTGCTTATAATGTCTAGCTAGAAAAAACATTTTATGAATAAAGGTAATCTTCATCAATCAGCTATTTTTTAAATTCTTAGTTTCTTTGATCTGACTTGGCCACAGAAACTAGAATTGTTTAATGCACCTTTTATATCCATTACTTTCAACATTAAGTCAACATTTTAGAAATGCTCAGTTTTTTGTATAACCACATCTACAATAATAGCAACAGCAAAGTGAGATGGGTTAACATTTATTCACTATTTTCTACTGAGCTAAGCACTGTATCATTTAACCCTTACATAAACTCCATGAGGCAGGTCCTGTCATTAGTTTCACATTAAAGATGGGTAAATCAGGCTTGGTGAGGTTAATTAACTTGTCCAGTGCCACAGAACCACCGAGTCTAAGCCAGGATTCAATCTGTGCCTTGAGTCAGGCGCTTCAAGCATTCCTTTGATAGTCTTCACTGTGAAACTTTACATTCGTTTTACTTTACGAAAACACAAATCTGACGACCAAGACTGTGCCATTGTTATGTCAATATACAAACTACCAAATAAATTTCTTTTCAACCATCTCTTTCCTTCTACTAGGAAAAATTAAAAATACGTAGGTCAATCTATCTAGCATAAATCAATCAGCACATCTGCTCAAAATTATATTTTGATTTGGGACTTTATGTATAATTCTCATTTATTTCTATGGAAGAAAGGGTGCGAATATCTAAACTGCTTATTAGCAAATAAAGGTAAATACACTCAAATTAGACATGGAACATTTCTTACCAAGACAAAAATTTGAATTATTTACTGCTTCAAGTCAGAAATAAAACTATATCAAATGCTTCCTGTATCATGGCCAAATGATGGGAAATATCATCAGTCTGGAAAAATCAACTACAGACCTTATCAATTTTCAGAACTCCTAAAACCACAGATTTCTTGTGGCAATAATTAATCCAAAATAAAACAAATATACAGTTCACTCAGTTGTGCACAATATTAGAGAACTTCTGTTTTCCTTTATTTCCATATAATCTTTAAAAACAAACTGAGGCTGGCCAAGCGCGGTGGCTCAAGCCTGTAATCCCAGCACTTTCGGAGGCCGAGGCGGGTGGATCACGAGGTCAACAGATCGAGACCATCCTGGTCAACATGGTGAAACCCCGTCTCTACTAAAAATACAAAAAATTAGCTGGGCATGGTGGCGCATGCCTGTAATCCCAGCTACTCAGGAGGCTCAGGCAGGAGAACTGCCTGAACCCAGGAGGCGGAGGTTGTGGTGAGCCGAGATCGCGCCATTGCACTCCAGCCTGGGTAACAAGAGCGAAACTCCGTCTCAAAAAAATAAATAAATAAATAAATAAACTGAGGCTACAAGTTCTAAAGCTTGAAATAAAAGGTCAACAGGTGCCAGAATGAAATCCCCTGAAAGCATAAAATGCACAGCTCAATAACACAGGGGAGCACACAGAACATCCCGGGAACGATCAACATGATGGCTGGAACAATACCTCACATCTCGGTATTAATGGTGAACATAAATCATCTAACTGCTCCACTTAAAAGATACAGATTGGCAGAATGGATTAAAAAAACTCACAAACCAAGTATTTGCTGTCTTTAGGAGACTCACCTAAAACATAAGGAGTCTTACAGAACAAAAGTAAAGGGGATGGAAAAAGATATTTCATGTAAATGGAAACCAAAAGCAAGCAGAACAGCTCCTCTTACATGAAATAAAACAGACTTTAAAGCAATAATAGTTAAAAAAAAAAAAAGACAAAGAAGGTCTTTATATAATACAAAAGGATCAACCCAACAAGAAGACAACCCTAAATATATATGCCCCTAACTCCAGAGCTCCCAGATTCACAAAACAATTAATAGACCTAAGAAAAGACAGACCACATGACAGGCCACAAAGCAAGTCTCAATAAATTTTTTAAAAAGTGAAATACGGCCGGGCGTGGTGGCTCAAGCCTGTAATCCCAGCACTTTGGGAGGCCGAGGCGGGTGGATCACGAGGTCAAGAGATCGAGACCATCCTGGTCAACATGGTGAAACCCCGTCTTTACTAAAAATACAAAAAATTAGCTGGGCATGGTGGCACGTGCCTGTAATCCCAGCTACTCGGGAGGCTGAGGCAGGAGAATTGCCTGAACCCAGGAGGCGGAGGTTGTGGTGATCTGAGATCACGCCATTGCACTCCAGCCTGGGTAGCAAGAGTGAAACTCCGTCTCAAAATAAATAAATAAAAATAAAAAGCGAAATATATTGGCCAGGCATGGTGGCTCACACCTGTAATCCCAACACTTTGGGAGGCTGAGGCAGGTAGATCACCTGAGATCAAGAGTTCAAGACCAGCCTGCTGAACATGTGAAACCCCATCTCCACTAAAAATACTAAAAAAAAAAAAAAAAACCACAGCTATGAGTGGTGGTAGGAATCTGTAATCCCGTTACTTGGGAGGTTGAGGAAGGAGAATCACTTGAACCTGGGAGGCAGAGGGAGGTTGCAGTGAGCGGAGATCACATCATTGCGCTCCAGCCTGGGCAAGAGAGCAACTCTCAGTCAAAAAGAAAGCAGAGGATGAGGGAGGGCAAGGGAGGGCAGGGGAGGGCAGGGGAGGGAAACTATATCAAGTATTTTCTCAAACCACAACAGAATAGAAATCAATTCCAAAAGGAACCCTCAAAACTACATCAATACATGGAAATTAAATAAGCTGTTCTTGCATGATTTTGGGATAAACAATGAAATCAAGATGGACATTTTAAAGTTATTCTAAATAAATGGTAACAGTGATGGAAGTTATCAAAACTTCTGGGATACAGCAAAAGCAGTGCTAAAAGGAAAGTTTATAGTGCTAAATGCCTACATCAAAAAATCTGAAAGATCACAAGTTAACAATCTAACATCATACCTCAAAGAACTAGAGAAACAAGAACACACTAGGCCAGGTGTGGTGGCTCAGTAATCCCAGCACTTTGTGAGGCAGAAGCAGGAGGATTGCTTAGCCCAAAAGTTTGAGACCAGCCTGAGCAATATGACAAAATACTGTCTCTACAAAATATTAAAAAAATCAGTCAGGCATGGTGGTGCATGCCTGTAGTCCAAGCTACTTGGGAGGCTGAGATGAGAGAATCACTTCAGCCAGGGAAGGTCAAGGCTACAGTGATCGGGCCACCGCATACCACTCTGGGTGACAGAGCTGGGCCCTGTCACAAGAAGAACAAGCCAAACCCCAAGCTAGCAAAAGAAAAGAAGTAACAAAGATCAGAGCAGAACTAAACGGAATTGAAACAAAAGATCAAAATACAAAATATAAAAGTTGATTCTTTGAAAAGATAAATAAAATCAATAGACCATTAGCTAGATTAACCAAGAAGAGAGAAAATTCAAATTAGGTCAATTAGAAACAGAAATGGAAACATTAAGGCTAACACCACAGAATTACAAAAGATCATTTTAAAACACCATAAACATCTCTGAGCAAACAAACTAGAAAATTTAGAGGAAATGAACAAATCTCTAGAAACATACAACCCTCCTGGCTTGAATCAGAAAGAATTAGGAGGCCTGAACAGACCAGTAACAACCAGTGAGATTGAATCAGTAATAACAAAAATTGCCAAAAAACAAGAAGCCCAGGGCCAGACAGATAGATGGCCAACTTCCACCAGACATTCAAAGAATTGGCACCAAGCATACTGAAACTATTCCAAAAGGTTGAGAAAGAGAGAATCCTATCTAACTCATTCTATGAGTTACTCATTCCAGTATCTCTGATACCAAAACCAGGAACGGACCTAACAAAAAAAGAAAACCATAGACCAGTATCCCTGGTGAACATAGATTTAAAAACCCTCAACAAGATAACAGCAAACTGAATCCCACAGTGCATCAAAAAGGTAATTCACCATGACCAAGTGGGCTTCATCCTAGGATGCAGGGATGGCTCAACAAACACAACTAAATGTGACTCATCACATAAACAGAATTAAAAACAACAACCATACGATCATCTCAACAGATGCAGAAAAACATTCAACAAAATCCAGCATCCCTTTACGATAAAAATCTAGGCACAGAAGGAACATACTTAAAGATAATAAAAGCCGATCTCATACTTAATGGGGAAAAGATGAAAGTATCGCCCCTAAGAACTGGAACAAGACAAGGATGCCCACTTTCACCACTTCTATTCAGTATAAGACTGCAAGTTCTATCCAGAACAATCAAGCAAAGGGCATCCAAATTGGAAAAGAGGAAGTCAAACTATCTCTGTTTGCCAATGATATGATCATATACCTAGAAAACCCTAAAGACTTCACCAAAAGACTCCTAGACTTGATCAATGAATTCAGTAAAGTCAAAGGTTACAAAATCAATGTACACAAATCAGTAGCAGTGCTATATATCAACAATAACCACGTTGAGAAATGGAAAACAAAATCCCTTTTAAAATCGCTGCAAAAAAAAAAATCATCAAATGCCTGGGAATATACTTAACCAAGAAGATGTAAGACCTCTACAAGGAAAACTATAAAACACGGCTGAAAGAAATCACAGATGACACAAAGAAATGGAAATACATCCCATGCTCGTCGACTGGAAGAATCAGTATTATTAAAATGACCATATTGCCCAAAGCAATATACAGATACAATACAATTCCTATCAAAATACCAACATCATTTTTCACACAATTTAAAAAAAATCCTAAAATTCACCTGGAACCAAAAGAGAGCCCAAATAGACAAAGCAATGATAAGCAAAAAGAACGACTCTAGAGGCATCCCATTACTCCAACTTCAAACTATACTACAAGGCTACAGAAACAAAAACAGCACTGTACTGATACAAAGGTAGATATACAGACCGATGGAACAGAATAAAGAACCCAGAAATAAGGCCAAATACTTACAATCAACTGATCTTCCATAAAAGCATACAAAAACATAAATTGGGGAAAGAACCTCCTATTCAATAATGGTTCTGGGAAAACTGAAGTGTCACAGGTAGAAAATGAAACTGGATCTCTAACCATACACAAAAATCAACTCGAGATGGATAGAAGATTTAAATCGAAGACCAGAAACCATAAAAATTTTAGGAGAAAACCTAGGAAAAACACTTTATGACATTGTCCAAGGCAAAGCGTTTATGAGTAAGATCACAAAAGCAAATGGAACAAAAACTAAATAAATGGGACTTACTTAAACGAAAATGCTTCTGCACAGCAGAAGACATAATCATCAGAGTACCAGACAATCAACAGAATGGGAGAAAATACTGCAACTATGCATCTGACAAAGAACTAATAGCCAGAATCTACAAGGAACTTGAACAAATCAGCAAGAAAAAAACAAATAATTCCATCAAAAAGTGGGCACCTGACAAGAATAGTCATTTCTCAAGATAGGCAAATGGCCAACAAACACGAAAAATGCTCAACGTCACTAACCATCAGGGAAATGCAAATTAAAACCACGAGATGCCACCTTACCCTGCCAGAATGGCCATTATTAAAAAGTTAAAAAAACAGTAGATGTTGCCATGGATGTGGTGAAGAAGGAACGCATATGCAATGCTGGGGGAAATGTAAAATAGTATAACCTTTATGGAAAAACAGTATGGGGACTTCTCAAAGAACTAAAAGTAGATCTACCATTCAATCCAGCAATCCCACTACTGGGTATCTACCAAAAGAAAAGACACCTGCACACGTATGTTTATCACAGCATAATCCACAATTGCAAAGATACGGAACCAACCTAAGTATCTATCAACTGATGAATGAATAAAGAAAATGCAATATATATATACAGAATGGAATACTACTCAGCCATAAAAAAGAATGAAATAATGTCTTATGCAGCAACTTGGATGGAGCTGGAGACCATTCTTCTTCCTTTTTTATAGAGACAGAGTCTCGCTCTGTTTCCTAGGCTGGAGTGCAGTAGCGTGATCTTAGCTTACCGCAACCTGTACCTCCCGGGTTCAAGCAATTCTTATGCCTCAGCCTCCCCGAGCAGCTGGGATTACAGGCATGTGCCAACACGCATGGCTAATTTTTGTATTTTTAGTAGAGACAGGGTTTTTCCATGTTGGCCAGGCTGGTCTCAAACTCCTGGTCTCAAGTGATCTGTCCTCCTCAGCCTCCCAAAGTGCTGGGATTACACGTGTGAGCCACTGCACCCAGCTGGGGGCCATTATTCTAAATGAAGAACTCAGAAGTGGAAAATCCAAACACTGTACATTCTCATGAACAAGTGGGGGTGGCCGGGCGTGGTGGCTCACGCCTGTAATCCCAGTACTTTGGGAGGCCGAGGTGGGTGGATCACGAGGTCAAGAGATCGAGACCATCCTGGTGAAACCCCGTCTCTACTAAAATTACAAAAAATTAGCTAGGCATGGTGGCGCGTGCCTGTAATCCCAGCTACTCGGGAGGCTGAGGCAGGAGAATTGCCTGAATCCAGGAGGCGGAGGTTGCGGTGAGCTGAGATCACGCCATTGCACTCCAGCCTGGGTAACAAGAGTGAAACTCCGTCTCAAAAACAAAAAAAAACCAAAAAAACAAAAAAAACAAGTGGGGGCTAAGCTATAGGTACACAAAGATATACAGAGTAGTATAATGGACATTGGAGAGTCAGAAGAGGGGAGGTAAGAAGGAGGGTAAGGAATAAACACTACTTATCAGGTATAATATATACTAGTCAGGCCGGGCACCGTGGCTCACACCTGTAATCCCAGCACTTTGGGAGGCTGTGGCAGGCGGATCACGAGGTCACGAGATTGAGACCATCCTGGCCAACATGGTGAAACCCCGCCTCTACTAAAATATACAAAATTAGCTGGGCATGGTGGTGCGCGCCTGAAGTCCCAGCTACTTAGGAGGCTGAGGCAGGAGCATTGCTTGAACCCGGGAGGCAGAGGTTGCGGTGAGCCAAGCTTGCGCCACTGTACTCCAGCCTGGTGTCTGGCAACAGAGCAAGACTCTGTCTCAAAAAGAAAAAAAAAAAAAAAAAAATATATATATATATATACACACACACACACACACACACACACACACACAGGTCAGGTGACAGGTGCACTAAAATCACCAGCTTCACCACTATACAACTCATCTATGTAACCAAAAACCACTTGTACCCCAAAAACTATTGAAATTTTACATCTATATAAAATATAGATATACCTATCTATACATATCTCTATCACAAGTAAATCTATCTACCTACATATATATACACATTAACTTTCAAGGAATGCTAAGAAAGAGGCCACCATGTGACCCAAATGCCTGCTCTAAATATATTCCTTTTAAATTGGATTATATAATGCAGCAGTTACTGCTAGGTATAAGAAGTCAGGGTCCCTGGCTTCAGGGAATTTGGCACCTAGTTCACGATTACTTGAATAGGTAATGAAACAGAAAACAACTTTCAGATTTGTGAGTGTGAAGGTATCCACAGACAGGAATATAGGGAAATGAGAAAAACAACAGATGGATTACAGCTGGAGAAAAGAACCCAACACCAGGGCAGATCTTGAATCAGGGGCAGATCCCGAAAGGGCAGTCCCGAGGTGAAGATAAGAAGGGCGGGCCCCAAGCGGGTGGAGAACAAAGTTGTTCAGCAGCAACAGGACATTCCAGGAGTCCAAGCAGAGGAAGCGCAGGGAGAGGTACAAGTGCTGAGAGGAGAGGTGGAAGCACATGCTGCCTTCCTTACACAGTGACACCCAGGCCAGCCTCCTCTGGCTCAACTTCTCCCTGGCCAAGCAGATGCCGCCTGTATGATGCAGCTTTATATGGTTACAAGATGAGAGATCTAACGATGTCGGTACTGAGTGATTTCGAAGGACAGAAGGGGGCAAAGTCAAAAACGAGTCTTTAAAATATAAAAGTACACACTAAGTTTGAGTATCACCTCAGAATAGACTGGCCTTCGTTAAATGATCCTATTTAGATTAAGTCGGCTGCCGATTAAACCTTCTAATGGTTCCCATCAACTCCCTCTACCTCTTCCTTGAAAGTGTAACAGAATGCAAGCGGTCTAAGTTTAACGCTAGCTACTCACTGACTCACTCACTCTGGTGTGAAGGATGCAAAAGTCGGAAAGACCCAGCTAAAGAATTATTACACATCAGTGTGAAAGTCTTGCTCCTTTAACCCAGAAATCATCGCTCAGGCTACTTTGAGTTCACCAGACACACCCCTCCATGCAGAGCCATGCAGCCATAATTTTATCTCTCAACCATTGGCTGTCATTAGCATGCTATTTCAAATTCTCTCCTGATTAAACACAGTACTTAAATAGTCTGCCTTAAAATTATGATTCCTCTTTTCTTTTTCCCATGTGATGGAGTCTCGCTCTGCTGCCTAGGCTGAAATACAGTGGCGTGATCTCGGCACACTGCAACCTCCACCTCCCAGGTTAAAGTGATTCTCCTGGCTCAGCCTCCTGGGTAGCTGGAACTATGGGCCTCAGAACTCTAGTATGGAAAACAGCAAGAATAATACCTATTTCACAGTGTTTGTGAGGATTAAATGACAAGGGCTACATGGTGCCTTCTAGACATAACAGTGATCCTGCCTGGAGAAAAAGGCAAGGTCCTCAGCATAGCAGTGGTAGATGTTACACTTGCAGCTGCGGTAAAAGCACTAACAGCACGGAAGCAGAAATAGCAACTGCTCACGTTACAGGTCAAGATATTTGTCCTGTGTTACGGAGGTACTGAGGTGGCATCTGAACTCTTACTGATGCCAAAGTCAAGTTTTACACACATTTCAATCAGTTATCACAATAATTTCATGGGGTAGCTACTATTAACCTCATTAACTCCACCAAAGTAGTGGCAGCACTAGCATCTGTCCTTGACTACTGTGCTGTACATACAGATCATGAACTGTATGTGTGTGTGTGTGTGTGTGTATATACGTATATATATGTATATATACATATGTATATATATACACACACACACACACACACACATACAGAGAGAGAGAGAGAGAGAGAGAGAGAGAGAGAGAGAGAGGTGGAAAGGAGCACTGGAATTGGACTTATGAACTTGGTATTTCATAGTACGTTAAAAGCATAAGCTTTTCCTTTTTGTTAAAGGCATTAAAGAAGAAAAATGACCTAATTAGCAAAAAGACTACAAAAAGTACATAAAGCTTAACTACTGCAACCTAAATACGAAATAAAAAGTCCAAAACCACTCAAACTCGTGACTATAATCAAAAGATTAACACCTTTAAAAGATTCTGATCATTAGATCTGCGGTTTCTGAATAAATGTTATTTTCCTAAGGCATTATTTCTAATAAGGTAAGGAAAAATGTGTGCTATTGAAATGAAAAGTGTACTACAAATTATTTTATCCAATCCCCTTCATTTACAGGTCAAGAAACTGAATCCCTTGTGCCTTACCATGGAGGTTTAGAAAAACACACACACACACACACACACACACACACACACACACACACACACGAAACTGAATCCCAACAAGGTCACATAAAGAACTATAATCACAGCAAGGCACAGGGCCAAAGTCTCAGAACTCCTAGGTCACTGCTTTTCCTACTACAGTAACTGTGACACCGTGGATGGGTATCAATTTTATTTTAGTCCGAATTATCCATCAAAAACCTACACACCTAGCAGAGTGCATCACAAATAATCATACCCATGACATAAACAAACGAGCACACCTCAAGTATGCAACTTAATACACAACTACTTAAATTACTATTCCAAAATCCAGGCACATGCATAAGATCTCGTTCTTAACATTTTTCTTAACATGCATTTACTGAATAATGGCACCAACCTGGATTCTGCACCCCTCCATAAATCACTGCCTATTGTGGCTAAGCTATAATGTTAACCAACCAATTTAAAACCATTACCAACACAGAAACATGTATTTAGAGATTCTGTGCCAACTCAGAAACCGCACAGCTTTTCAGTCCTGTGCACAGAATACCCTATATGGAATGCTAAATACTCAAAACCACGCTGGCTGGGGGATTACCTTTCTTGATTGTTCAGTTTGGGAAACATGGCTTGTACCAATTCCGAGCTTCTCAGAAAGAGGTCTGTAATAATCAAGAACCTAGGGAAAAAGAGGAGGAGAGTCTGGTTACTAGGAACGCAGTGAGACCGACGGGCCCTTATCCACTCTATAAGCACAGCTTACACACAAAAGCATCTCTTTTCTGTGAATTTTTGATATGCTGTAATCGTAAATATTTTAAAAGGTTCACATATTATTAATCTATTAGCAACTATATTATTAATCTATTAGCAGCTAAAAGGAAAATAAATCTTAAAAATATTTTTCTCCAATTTTACTTCTGAAAGCTTTATTGAAATAATTTAAATGGACTCAACTAGAAGACGGGGCTACTATAGCTTTTATCTAAGTTGAGAAACAAAAATTCTTCACTTAGCAACAAGATCAGGTATAAACAAAAAGCATACTAAATTGTTTTAGTCAGAAGCTAACTGCTATAATGAACTAGAGAAAGACTTGTCAGACTTCCCTCTAAACATATGCCAACAACACAGTGATGAATACTGGCTTGATTATTCACCTTTAAGAATTCTCAAGTTACCAAGAAAACACTCTCATTGTCAAGCTATGCACTCATCTAAACTTAGAGATCAACTTATGGAAACCCCAAGGTAAAGATTATAGGCATAGTTCTTCAAAGTACCTGTGACAACTAAAAAGACTGAACAGTATTATTAATTAATTCTGAATTACATTTACCAGAGGACATCTGAGGGAAAGACTGAAGAATTAAGGAATATACCGCTTATAACCAGGTTATAGTAATAAAAATTGTAAGCATTAAATACATCGACACATAGTTGAACCACTTAACAAATAAAATATAATAAAACTGTATTCAGCCTGATGACCAAATGAAGCACCTTAACTACTACAATACACTGTCACTTAACATAAAAGTGACATCCAAATACATATTCTATTTCCTCTACAGCATTTAAAATAGCTGATCAACACTCCCATGTAAACACTCTTAGCAATACTGGATAATATGTGAAATTCTCAAACAGTATTCCTATCAATCTGTGCAGGTCAACAGAAATCCATGCATTCCAAGCTGGATACACAAACTAAATTGAGATCTTAAAGCTCATTCATAATTCAGGTACTTAAAATTCAAAGCATTTTCCCATAGGAACATCAAAAACACAGTATTCCAAGTCACAAGTCATACTTCCAAATAATAAATACCCATTTTTAGACATAATTTACAGAAGAACATGTTAAATGCTGGCAGACACACACTAAGAATTATATAATAGAAAAATATATCTAACCAACAGTCTGGGGGCAAGAGGGGGTGATGGACAGGGGGCAAGAAGATCAAAGAGGCTGCAGGAGCTGTTTTGTCAATCCCTAGAAGAAGGAAAAGAGAACAGCACTCCTAGAAAAGGAAAGAAAGGACTTAGAAAAACAGCAAGAAGGAAAGAGCAGCTGTGTGTCTGGGGAACTACAAGCAACAAAATACTATTAGGGCTTCAAAAGGAAGCCAGGACTCCAAAGCATGGGTCTTCACAGTGTCTCCGGTGAAGAAAGTTGCCTCAACCAAGGTTTGAGTTTATTGAAGACTGAGGTGGTAACTACATATTCTTTCATAATGCTGGTAATTAGTGCTCTCTTTCTTCTTGATCAATTTTATTGACCAAAGGACCACTTTTGCCTTTGTGAATTTCTTCCACTGTTTTTGTCTTGTTTCATTGATTTTTGCCCTCATCTTTTATTTCCTTCTTTCTTACTTACTCAGGACTTACTATCCTCTTGTTTTTCTATCTTCTTACAGTAGAACTGTGGGTCACTGATTTCCACCTTTTTTTTTTTTAATTGTACTTTAAGTTCTGGGGTACATGTGCAGATCTTGCAGGACTGCTGCATAGGTACACACATGCCATGGTGGTTTGCTGTCTCCATCCCCAGACCTTTCTTTATTAATAGAAACATTCAAGGACAGTGGCTCACACCTGTAATCCCAGCACTTGGAAGACTGAGGTGGGTGGATTACCTGAGGCCAGGAGTTTGAGACCAGCCTGGCCACATAGCATAGTGAAACCCCATCTCTACCAAAATCGTAAAAAAATAGCTGGACGTGGTGGTGCGTGCCTGTAGTCCCAGCTACTCAGGAGGCTGAGGTATGAGAATTGCTTGAACACAGGAGGCAGAGGTTGCAGTGAGCCAAGATCGTGCCACTGCACTCCAGCGCAGATAACAGATTAAGACTTTGTCTCTAAAAAAAAAGAAAAAAAAAAGCATTCCAAGCAACAAACTCTCCTCTAAGCGCTGCTTTAGTTTTTTGTTGTTGTTTAAGAGACCGGGTCTCGCTCTGCCACCCTAGCTGGAGTGCAGATGTACGATCATAGCTCACTGTACCCTCAAACTTCTAGGTTCAAACAATTCTCCCACCTCAGTCTCCTAAGTAGACAGGACCACACACATGTGCCACCACACCCAGCTTTTTTTTTTTTTATTTTTATTTTTTTGGTAGAGACAGTGTCTTACCATGCTGCCCTGGCTGGTCTTGAACTTCTGGCCTCAAGCCATCCTCCCTTCTCGGACTCCCAAAGTGCTGGGATTACAGGCATAGTCACCACACTGGGCTGCTTTTCCTTTATTCCACAAAACTTGATACTTCAAAGTATTTTCTAATTTGCCTGTGATTTCTTCTTTGACAAATCACCTACATGTGCTAATTTCCAAAAGTTTGGAATTTTTCTAGAAATCATCTTATGGGTAAAAGAAAGTACTCTATGATTTCAGTCGCTAGCACATCTACTGAGCCTCTTCTACAGCCCAGCCTACGGTCTGCCTTGGTGAACATGACATATGTAGGTGAAAAGAAAGCAGAGTTTGGAAGTGCTCAGGGAAGGCCTGCAAATATCACTCAGGTGAAGGCGGCGACCTACCGCACTACTACCGAGATCATCTAGATCAGGGGTGGCCAACCTTCTGGCTTCCCGGGGCCACAATGGAAAAAGAATAATTGTCTTGGGGCACCCATAAAATACACTAACACTACCAATGGCTGATGAGCTTAATTAACGACAACAAAAATCACAGAGAAAAAACTCATGTTATAATAAAGTTCACAAATTTGTGTGGCAGCACAGAGAGACTCCATCTCAAAAAAAAAAAAAAGTATCATATGGCTGGACACAGTGGCTCACGCCTGTATTCCCAGCACTCTGGGAGGCCAAGGACTGCTTAAGGCCAGGAATTTAAGACCAGCCTGGGCAACACAGTGAGACCCCCATCTCTACAAACTAAAAAATAAATCATCTGGGTGTGGTGGTATGTACCTGTGATTTCAGCTTCTGTGGGCTGAGGTGGGCGGATCACTTGAGCCTGGAAGATTGAGCCTGCAGTGAGCCATGACTGCACCACTGCACTCTCGCCTAAGTGAGAGAGACTCCGTCTCAAATAAATAAAAAATAAAGTACCACAAGCAAAGTCCAAGTACAAAACCAGAAAAGTATGTGTATTTTATTTTATATGAAGGATAATATCTCTAATCTAGAAAATACTCCTACACAGATACAGATCAACATCCCAATAGAAAACAGGTAAAGAAAATTAGAAGACACATAAAAGAAAAAAAAAGGTTGGTTCTCCAACTCATAAGAAAAATACAGAATTAAACTGTGCAAGGCAGCTAGCTGACACCTTGGCAGAACTGGCAAATGCAAACCTTGCTCCCACTGTTAGCAATGGTGTGGCTCAGCCAGTGGACACCGGCACAACAGCCGAAGGACAACCTGGAAGTGTTATCAAAATTATAAAAGTACATTCTTTTTGACCCAGTAATTGCACTGGTGGATTTATTCTACAGTCATACTTGCCCACAAGCAATATGACACGTGCAGCCAAGGCTATTCACAGCAGGATTTTCTAGTCGTGAAAAATGGAAACATTCTGGATGCCCATCGAGAAGAGACTGACTTTTAAAACCCTGGTATATTCATACAATGAAAATCTTCAAATGAGGAAGGTCTTTACATAAGAATATGGAAAGATCTCAAAAATCTACTGTTTCGTGAGAAAAGCAAAAACCCAACAGTGTGCAGAGAAGTAGATCTGGTCGGAGGAACCAGGTAGATGGCTGGGGGGCAACTATGCACTTTGGTATTTGAACCATATATTGTCTACCAAAAAAATCAGTATGTAACTTAAGCAATATATACAGGCAAAGTAGTTTCACACTCAGTTCTATTTAATGACCATCCTGCCGAAGTGACATTATTTCTGCAACTTGGTGGAAGCATCATTCAGACGAGCCTGGCTCCTCGGCCTTCCAGGATGAGGGACGGTCACGTCAGAGAACTCAGTTTAGTCTTAACAGGGCCTACTTCTGGGCAGGAAAAGTTCAGCAATTTCTCCAAAATAACTTAAAAATCTATATATCTTCCCAAACAAGATAAAGTGAAACAGAAGGAAAAACGAATCCACTTCACTTCTCTATCACAGGCAACTCAGTGACACAATTATTCAGGTAATCCAAAATCTAGGTCCAAGTCTGGTCCCTAAAATGTAGCCTTCACCACTTCTTTGCAAAGAGTGCCGTAAACACAAATCACACCACAGCCTAAACACTGCCAAAATATGTATCTTTTCTCACAATCCTAATGCCACTCCCTCTCCCCGACCCCCAGCCCCTCTTCCCACCTTTTGTTCAGGACCCATGGTCTCAGAAGGCATCCCTCCCCACAGACCAGGTGAACTCTTGCACAAACATTCCCCTGGCACTCTGTGCTTCCTGTTCTAGAACTTTCATGACAGGTACCTCTTAAATCTACTATGGCCAAAACAGAGCTCTTGATTCCCCCAGCCCCACCGCCCACTGTTCCACCCACCCCACTCAAACAAGCCAAAGTCTGGCTCCTGCCTTTGCCTTTCTTTTTCCCACCTCATTCCACAAACAGAAACTGCCCTAAAGTCTCATCCACTATCCCTACATAGCAAATTTAGTGAATCCATTTCTCTTTATCCCACTGCCACCACTGTCACCTCTTACCTGGACAACTACACCTGCCTCCGAAAGGGTGTCCTATCTTCCATTCCCCCATCCCTCGCCCACCCCCACCCTCTCCCACATTCAACCTCTCTCCTACAGCCAGAGAGATCTTTTAAAACATAAACCAGATAATTGTGAGGCAGGAGAATAGGGTCTGGAGGCGGGGAACCTAAGGCTATTTCACTCCAACTTCCTAGAACTAAATTAGAAGGAAAACCCTAACTTTCCATGTCTAAGCAACAAAAGGACCAGAGGCTACTCCCTTCGACTTTTTTTTTTTTTTTTTAACTTCTGGGTACATGTGCAGAACATGTAGGTTTGTTACACAGGTATACATGTGCCATGGTGGTTTGCTGCACCCATCAACCCATCATCTACATTAGATATTTCTCCTAATGCTATCCCTCCCCACCAGCCCCTGGACAGGTGTATGATGTTCCCCTCCCTGTGTCCATGTGTTCTCATTGTTCAACTCCTACTTATGAGTGAGAACATGTGGTGTTTGGTTTTCTGTTCTTGGGTTAGTCTGCTGAGAATGATGGTTTCCAGCTTCATCCATGCCCCCGCCAAGAAAACTAACTCATCCTTTTTTTATGGCTGCGTAGTATTCCATGGTGTATATGTGCCACATACCCTTTATCCAGTCTTATTTTGATGGGCATCTGGGTTCCTAGTCTTTGTACTGTGAATAGTGCCACAATAAACATGTGTGTGCATGTATCTTTATAGTAATTTATAGGTATATACCCAGTCATAGGATTGCTGAGTCAAATGCTATTTCTTGTTCTAGATCACTGAGGAAATCGCCACACTATCTTCCACAATGGTTGAAATTTACAATCCCACCAACAGTGTAAAAGCGTTCCTATTTCTCCACATCCTCTCCAGCATCTGTTGTTTACTTTTTAATGAACACCATTCTAACTGGTATGAGATGGTATCTCATTGTGGTTTTGATTTGCATTTCTCTAATGAACAGTGATGATGAGCATTTTTTCATATGTCTGTTGGCTGCATAAATGTCTTCTGCTCACATCTTTTGCCCACTTTTTAATGGGTTGGGTTTTTTTTCTTGTACATTTGTTTAGTTCTTTGTAGATTCTGGATATTAGCTCTTTGTCAGATGGATAGATTGCAAAAACTTTCTCCCATTCTGCAGGTTGCCTGTTGACTCTGATGATAGTTTCTTTTGCTGTGCAGAAGATCTTTAGTTTAATTAGATCCCATTTGTCGGTTTTGGGTTTTGTTGCCATCGCTTTTGGTGTTTTAGTCATGAAGTCTTTGTCCGCGACTGTGTCCTGAATGCTATTGCCTAGGTTTTCTTCTAGGGTTTGTATGGTTTTAGGGCTTATGTTTAAGTCTTAAATCCATCTTGAGTTAATTTTTGTATAAGGTATAAGGAAGGGATCCAGTTTCACCTTTTAGCATATGGCTAGCCAGTTTTCCCAACACCATTTTTTAAATAGGGAATCCTTTCCCCACTGCTTGTTTGCATCAGGTCTGTCAAAGATCAGATTGCTATGGATGTGTGCAATTACTTCTGAGGCCTCTGTTCTGTTCCATTGGCCTATATATCTCTCTTGGTACCAGCACTACGCTACTTCAGTCACTACAGCCTTGTAGTGTAGTTTGAAGTCAGGAAGCACGATGACACCAGCTTTGTGCTTTTTGCCTACGACTGTCTTAGCTACATGGGCTCTTTTATGGTTCCCTAAAATTTAAAGTTTTTTCCAATTCTGGGAAGAAAGTCAATGGTAGTTTGATGAGACAGCAATGAATCTATAAATTACTTTGGGTGGTATGGCCATTTTCATGATATTAATTCTTCCTATCCATGAGCATGGAATGTTTTCAAGGCAAACTCCAAACAAAAGCTCAAGGAAATGAGAGAGGACACAAACAAATGGAAAAACATTCCCTTTGACCTTTCTCTGCAGGCGGATGGGAAATTGGCTGTCCCGCAGCAAAACAGACTGACTGACAGACAGAGGCTTCCTTTGCAACTTTGTAACTTCATTAAATGGTTTCTGTCTACAACCAATCAGACTGACTGTGGGTAGTGTCTTTGCTTGTACATAACTTTGGAACTCCACCCTAGCCTCCAACTGGTTGCTTTTTGCAACCAATCATGTTTGCACAGGAGTCTGACCTTTGTAACTTCACTTCAGCCTCTGGCTGGCTGCTCTCCGCAATCAGAGTGATTGCAGGCTGACATTTCATTTACATGAAGCGAGCATGAAGTGGCCACTGGGGGTTCTGCAACAGAATATGCAGTAAACATGTGTGTAGAAAACATACAGAAAGCCTGTAGAAGAGTAACAGGCTTTCCACAGGAGATCTGGTTACTCTGTTGCTACTGTCTGCCTCCGGTGTCAGAGTTGACCCATCCCAGTAATGTCAGGGGTAGAACTCCTCAGTTTAATATTGAAATTCATCATTTAAATGTCATTACAGAAAAGCTAACATTCACAAATCACACTGCTGATGCCAAAGCACTAACTATACTTTACGTCATTCTCCACATTTACTAAAAAACAAAACGCATGAAGGTCTCTCCTCCCAACTCTTTCTCTCAATGTCTCTCATTTATTATTGATTTTAAAGTAAGTGAACAGTAGCAGACAGATGAATCAACATCTGCATTTCAATGCTGATATACAAAATAGAAGATAGTAAAGGTCACCTGTGTGGGCACTGAGGAGCACATGCCAACAGATAATGAAAGGCCAACTCATTACTGGTAAACAGAGACAGTACTAAAGGCAGGGGGTTTCCAGGAAATTTCTTTTTAATGAAGGCCATCTATCATCCATATCCATACATGCATACAATGGTGACACTATACTCACAACATGAGTAAAGCAGATTTCGTTCGGTTCAAAAGCCTGGAAAATGTTTTTATACCTCATAAAAAGTTTTTATTTAAGTGTACTATGTAAAATAAATGCCACTCTCCTTTGTTACGAGATCTGGGAAATCTAGCCCACAGTTGCTTAACATAGCAATTTGGACAAAGCTTACAAAGCTGCTCTAGAAAATAACCTCCTTTCTCCTGCTAAACAGTTAAGTAACATTTCCAATGGGTTAAATGTGAGTAGCATTAAATTAGAGAAATATCAGTCCACCGATTCAATGATGATGCTTCCTCTACTAGAAAATAAATGAGTTATAATCTGAAAAATACATAAATAGATTTCTGAATCTACATGTGCTAGGCACTGGCAGAAATGCCATTACACACATGCACATCCCAGCCACCCTTTAATGCCGTCCTCTAAGGGAGGCAGTGGGTGTAAAGTAACAGCACAAATTCTGGTCTCAGAAAGAGCTGGGCTTGAGTCTCAGTCCAACACTCACTGGCAACGCTGTCTACCCTTCAGTATAGACATATTCCGTTTCTCCTGCTTCCAGTAATAACGCATCAGGATTCAACTCCAACAAAAATCGAGATATTAAACAATATTTGCCTCCTGAAGCAGCCGCAGATGATGAAAAGGACATGCATTCACCAAATACTGACAGTTCTTGCGGATATCTGCCACAATTTCCCCTGTTCAGCATCCCCTTTTTTTCCTTCTTTGGATAACAAGAATTCTTCTTCCTTCAAGAATGAGCCCAAACCTGACAGCCTAAGCCGCCAGAGAACATGTGACTGCACACCCCAACAAACAGCAATGCCCCGGGGATGACAATTCGACCCAAAAGGGGCCCCTTGCACACCTCATATAAGTCCATCCGGTTATTACATCTTTGTTTCTAATTCCCAAACTTCTCAATACACTTACCAGTCAATGTTTACAGAAGAAACTTTTCTTAATATTCTAAAGTACTCTACACACAACATTTGACAAAAAGGTGTGCACATATACACAAAATCACAAGTTGCATTCTACACACAGTTGGTAAAAAGTCAGAACTGTGTACAGACATTTAAGAAGCACTTCCTTCATGATGGTGGCATGAAGAGACTCCATGTGGCCGGGCGCTACATCACTGGTCATTAGAGAAATGCAAATCAAAACCACAATGATACCATCTCCACGACAGTTAGAATGGTGATCATTAAAAAGTCAGGAAACCAGCCAGGCGCGGTGGCTCACGCCTATAATCCCAGCACTTTGGGAGGCAGGAGAATTGCTTGAACCCAGGAGGCGGAGGTTGCGGTGAGCCGAGATCGTGCCATTGCACTCCAGCCTGGGTAACAAGAGCGAAACTCCGTCTCAAAAAAACAAAAAAGAGAGAGACTCCATGTTCCCGCATACAAAGCCAACTGTTTGTTGACAATTATACTAATTGTATGGCAATCAGAAAGAAATATTTTAAGCAGTGTACATCCTAACATGACAGTCTGTTACATATACAGGTGCTTTACCAAGTTTGGGTTTTTCTTTTTTAATTAAACCTTTTTATTTTGAGATAATTGTAGATGGACATGCAGTTTTATAAAACACAAGAGAGATTCTGTGTACCCTTTACCCAGTTTTCCCCAATGGACATCTCATAAAACTATAGCATTTGACAACCCAGATGCTGACAGTGACACAATGTGCAGCTCTTACTCAGGCTTCCCAGGTTACCTTGTGCCTTTACTCATGAGTAGCTGTGTGCGTGTCTTTACCTCTATGTGATTTCATCATGGTGGGTTCACAGTTCCCCTCTCACGGGTAGGATCCAGAACAGTTCAGCACCTCCAGATCCCACATAGCACTTTATAGGTACACCCACCTATCAGTGAAGCATCCTTCCTCAATCCCTGACCACCACCAATCTGTTCTCCATTTCTGTAATTTTGTCATTTCAGAAATGTCATGTAAATGGAATGATACATTATTTAACCTTTGGGGACTGACTGGCTTTTTTTTTTCACTCTGCTGTAATTACCATGAGATTTTCCCAAGTTACAGTTTGTACCAAGAGTTCTTCCTTTTTATTGCTGAATAGCATTCTAGTTTGATTCTATTTTAAGACATTGCCGGGCACAGTGGCTCACACCTGTAATCTCAGCACTTTGGGAGGCCGAGGCGGGTGGATCACGAGGTCAAGAGATCGAGACCATCCTGGTCAACATGGTGAAACCCCGTCTCTACTAAAAATACAAAAAAATTAGCTGGGCGTGGTGGCGCGTGCCTGTAATCCCAGCTACTCAGGAGGCTGAGGTAGGAGAATTGCCTGAACCCAGGAGGCGGAGGTTGCGGTGAGCTGAGATAGCGCCATTGCACTCCAGCCTGGGTAACAAGCGAAATTCCGTCTCAAAAAAAAAAAAAAGACATTGACTGGGGTTTGGGGTAGACATGTAACATTTTATAATGTCCCCATTTTTAAGAAGGAAATCGTCTCTCAGTCACTTTTTTGCACCGAATGTCGATGATTTTCAGAAATAGATTACTGATGTTAAATGAAGAAGCCTGTATAGAATTCTAGAAAACAATGATATGAACCCTGTGTGTGGGGAGGGGTCTCTCACCAAAGTCACAGTGAACCAGATAAGCCTGAAGTGACTGCAAGACAACAATGCCACCAATCACTAGACTTATTCAACAACTGCTACCACCAAAAACCCTTCTATGGAAGAGGCTGGCAAACTTTTCCATAAAGGGCCAGTTAGTAAAACAGGCTTTGCAGGCCAAACAGTCTCCATCACAACTACTCAGCTCTGCCACTGTGGCATAAAAGCAGCCATAGACAGTATCCAAACGAGCTTGGCTGTGTTCCAATAAAACTTTATTTACAAAAAGAAGCAGTGGGCTGGATTTAGACCATGAGCCATAGTTTGTTAGCACATGTTCTAGGTGATTTGCATCGAGTGATGACCAGGACAAACTCCAGGGCCTTACGGGGCTAGTTCTACATTCTAGCAACAAACAATAAACAAGAAAGCAATTAAGGTTTGTATAATGTTCAGTAGTAGTAAGTCTAATTAAACAAATGAATAAAAGTAAAAAGATACAGGCTTAGAGGAAACACTACTGAAGATAAAGTGCTGGGAAGGTCTCTCAGCAGAAATGATAGATATTTCAACAGAGACCTAAAAGAGCCAGCCACACAAAGATCTAAGAAGGTTCCATGCAGAAAGATAACGGGTGTAAAGATTCAGGACAGAACAAACTTGGGGTGTTCAAAGTATAACAGTAAGACCAAGTGGATCTAATGAGCAGGAGTAAAAGTAGTAAGGAATAAGATGAGGTCGTCAGTCAGAAGCCAAGACACGACAAGTGCTGGATTTGCTTTTAGGTTGCAATAAGAAGGCACTGGACAGTTTATTTAAGCAAGGAGTAACAAGAGTTACAGTAATTTTTAAAAGGTCACTCTGTCTACTGTGTGATGATTCAGAGGGCAAGAGGAGAGACAGAAAGATGAGTGAGAAAGTTCTGGCAGTAGTAATGAAAGATGTCTATGGCAGAAGAGGTGTGCAGCAGGTGCATGTGGAACACATTCTGAAGATAAGGCTCATGACTCTAAGTGGGTGAGCAATGAAGAAAATCAGGACTCAGGTTCCAGGCCTCAGCAAACGGGTAAATGGTGATGCCAGTTACTAAACGATAAAACTGGCAGAGCAATGGCAGGTTTTACACGCGGGGGAAATCAAAAGTTTGGATGCAGCCTTGATGCATTTCAGATGCCAATTAGGAGCACATAATAGAAGGCTGTAATGTAAATCCGGAGCCTCAGCAAGAGGTCAAGGCCAGAGACATAAATGTGGAAATCATCAATTCAGAAGAGGTATTTAAAGCTGTGGTATAAGGTGAGATCACCCAGAGAGCCAGCAATAATGGAGAAGAGTGGTCTGAGGACCAGCCGCAGGCCATGCCAACACTGAGCAGGCAAGAACAGGAGCCAACACAGGAAGCAGGAAACGTGCCTTACAACAAAGCCAGCACGGGAGAAAGACGAGACAAAGATGAGACAGGTATGACATCTTTCAGCCCCCGGGATTCACTGTGCCTTCACCCAGTGACCCTAGGACTGTTCGGCTGCATAAGCAGATAAATTCATTTCTGTGCATAAACCATCTGAAGTGGACGTCAGTCACTTAGATTCAGAAGAATCATGACTAAAATATGCTTATCACATACCAGATTTCTCTCGCTAGGGATCTAATAGCAAACAACACTAAATCCTCCGCCACAGGGAGCTCACAGTCTAATGCACAATTACATGTGCTAAGTGCCATGAAAGTGGAATGCACAGCTGCTGTGAGCGAACAAAAGAGGCAACAGATTGACTGCAAGAGGGTGGACAATTATGTTACCTTCCTAATTTCTTTATACTTAAGCTGATAATAAAATGCGTATGCATAAGGCAAGACACATACCCAAATATTAACAAAAAAGAAGGCTTTGCTCCCAGTTAAAACTTCATTTTTGTAGTGAAACTGAGTAAAAGTTCAATGGATTAATAAAAGTTTAGGCTGGGGTCAGTGGCTTACGCCTATAATTCCAGCACTTTGGGAGGCCAATGTGGGCAGATCACCTGAGGTCAGGAGTTCAAGATCAGCCTGGCCAACATGATGAAAACTCATCTCTACTAAAAATATAAAAAAATAGCCAGGCATGGTGGTGTGCCTGTAGTCCCAGCTACTGGGAGCACTGAGACCGGAGAAGCACTTGAACCCGGGAGGTGGATGTTGCAGTGAGCTGAGATCATACCACCGCAATCCAGCCTAGGCAACAAAGCGAGACTCTATCTCAAAAAAAAAAAAAAAGTTTATGCAAAAAGAGGCTAAAACTGAAAGAGTTCAGGCCTCACCTTTGAAATGCAGACTCCTCTCTGAAAATTGGTAATTTTCATAATACATGACATGGTATTAATAAAAAAGGAACAGGCCCATGAGTTCGGCATCGCTTCAATCCCATCTCTGCTATATGCTAGTCATGTGACCTTGGTCAAGCTGGGTTACTCTGTTTAACTTTCATATGTACACAGTGGTAAAATACAATTCACAGGATGGCAGCAATGTGAAAATGAGATGACACAAAGCAACCAACATATCACAGGATCAGCATGAGGCAGTCCTACCTCTTCCTCTACTGTGTAATTCTGCACTGACTGACCTAACCTACCCGTGCAAATTTACTGGGCTTTCAGATTTAGATGAACTCAAAATAGAACCCTTGGATTCATCCAGGGTTATCTAAGAACATGAAAACATCTTTCACACCTACAAACAAAAGAACAGACATTTTTAGAAAGACATTAACCCAATAATACAAACCAAGTAGTGCCAGACTTTCTCGCCTACACTTTCCTGTGTCTCTAGTATACTCAAATTAAAAAACCCAAAGTTAGTGGAATCACATTTGCCCTTTTCTAAGAAACAAGCAAAGGAAGGAAAGAAAACATAACGGAACCATGAAATCTAAGACCATGTAGTTTTGTACTATTTGCCACCTAGCGCATAAAATGCAGGGGAGAGAAAAGGCAGAAAGTGCGTTTTCTCCAATTTCCAGGGATGAGGTTACATTTAACAGCAAAAACAACAATTTTGTCAGAAGCCTCTGGATATTCTGTGATCTCACTGTTTGCTACAAAATGCAGAGTTCCTCTCACTACAAAATCAAGGTATTCTGCACCTGCAGAAGTGATCATTTAGCTACTACATCCATCCTTTGTTCCTTTCTTAATTCCTTCTAGCGGACTCTGATAACTTTAACTTAAGCTATTAATAGATTTTATATTTTGCCCTTTATGACCTTTTGCCCTTTATTCCAAGCTGCTAAATAAATAACTGCAGATGATTAAAATACAGACGCAAGGTACTTAACAAATAAAACAGAACTCAGCTACAGAAAATCTCTATAAGTAAGCAAACTCTAATGGTTGATCCTGTCATGTTATATTTACACACAAAGGGAGAAGTTTTCTAAGTCAAACACAGCATATTAATGTATGTACCAACTTCTGTTTGTTTGCAAATTGTAACTGAAATACAAGTGAATAATCAGAAAAATAAATAATCTTAAAATTAGGTATAATTTCAACAGAATGCTAAAAGATTACCCTGAAATAAGCCAAAACTGAAAAAGCTCATACCTCACCTATGAATGCAAGTGGGATTAAATGCAGCTCCGGGATTACTCCCTGGAGAAAATCTGTGCCCTAATCACACCCTAACCACTATGTGCAAAACATATGTAAAAATAGATTTAAAAAAACAACCACAAAATTTGTGATAAATTTTATACTGAATGCATCATGAAAGCATGACAATCAACAAACAGAAAAACCTGACAGACTGAAGGAAAAAAATAGACAATAATTCACTTTCAACAACGAAGAGAACAGCTAGAACAGAAGATCAGCAAGGAAACAGAAGATTTAAACAACACAACCAACCAACTAGCCAACCAGACCTAATAGGTATCTACAGAGCATGCCACCAAAACCAGCAGCATACGAGTTCTTCTCAAGTGTACATGAAACATTCTCTATGATAGACCATCTGTCAGGCCATAAAACAAGCCTCAGTAATTTCAAAAAGAATGAAATCATATAAACTGTGTTCTCTGGCCACATGGAATAAAATCAGAAATCCGTAACAAAAGGAAATTTAAGAAATATACAAACACGTGGAAATTAAACAAACTCCCAAATAACCAATGGGTCATAAGGGAAATTGGACTATAATTTGAAATATAAAAATAAAAGCACAAACATCAAAATTTATGGAATACTAAATTATGGGATGCTACAGCAGTTCCTACCAGGAAATCTGCACATGTCTATGTAAAAAAGACAGAAGATCTCATATGAATAACCTAACCTCCCACCTTAAGAAACGAGAAAAAGAGCAAACCAAGCCCAAAGCAAGTAGAAAAATATAATAAAGATTAGAGACAAAATAAATGAAATAGAGAATAGAAAACTAGTAAAGAAAATCAACAAAACCAAAAGTTCATTCTCTGCAAAGAGCAAAAACCCTAATGAACCTTTAGCTATTTCGAAGAAGAAAACAGAAAAGATTGAGATTACTAAAACCAGGAATGAAGAGGGGACATTCCTATCAACCTAAATAAAAAAGAGTCTGAGGGTTTTCTACTATGAACAATTTGTGCCAACAAATTAGATACCCCAGACCAGTGGTCCCCAACCTTTTTGGCACCAGGGACTGGTTTCATGAAAGACAATTTTTCTACAGACGGGGGTGGGGGATGGTTTCAGGATGAAACTGTTCCACCTCAGATCATCAGGCATTGGCTATAATCAATTCTCATAAGGAATGTGTGACCTAGATTCCTCGAATGCACAGTTCACAAGAGGGTTCGTGCTCCTATGAGAATCAAACGTGGCTGATGATCTGACAAGAGGTGGAGCCCTGTGGAAATGTTCGTTTGACTGCTGCTCACCTTGTGCTGTGTGGGCCTGTTCGGGCCTGTTCCTAATAGGCCACGGACAGGTGCCAGTCCACAGTTCGGGGGCTGGAGGACCCCTGGCCTACACCAAATGGACAAATTTCTAGAAACAAACAAACTACCAAAACTGACCCAAGAAAACAACAATCTGAACAGACCTGTAACAAGCAGAGATGGAATTAGTAACCAAAACTCTTTCCATGTAGAAAGCCCAATACCATATGGTGTTTAATGAACTCTCCCACACACTTAAAGATGAATACCAATCCTTTACAATCTTGCATAAGCAAAACAAAACAAAACCTCATTATGTAGTCAGTATTTACCTGATACCAAAATCAGAAAATCACAAAAAGAAAAAACTACAAACCAATATGCCTTATGAATATAGATGCAAAAATCCCCAACAAAATATTAACCGAATCCAGCAACATATAAAAAGGATTAGACATTATGAACAAGCAGGATTTATTTCAGGAATGCAAAGTTGATTTAAAGTATAAAAATAACTGTTGGACAAAATATTAAGAGACTAAAAGACAAAGTCATATGAGCATCTCAACAGACACAAAATACATTTGATAAAATAGACTTTCATAATAAAAACGAATATTCAACAAGTAAAAGAAAATCAGTACAAGTAGAAAAAAAGTTTCTCATCCTGAACAAGGGTTTCTATGAAAACCCCACAGGCAGTAACACACTGAGAGACTGAACACTTCCCCACTAAATTCTTTTTTTTTTTTTTTTTTTTTCTGAGACAAGAGTTTCACTCTTGTTACCCAGGCTGGAGTGCAATGGCATGATCTTGGCTCATTGCAACATCCACCTCCTGGGTTCAGGCAATTCTCCTGCCTCAGCCTCCTGAGTAGCTGGGATTACAGGCACGCGCCACCATGCCCAGCTAATTTTTTGTATTTTTAGTAGAGACGGGGTTTCACCATGTTAACCAGGATGGTCTCAATCTCTTGACCTTGTGATCCACCCGCCTTGGCCTCCCAGAGTGCTGGGATTACGGGCATGAGCCACCGCGCCTGGCCCCACTAAACTCTTAAATAAAACACATACATGTCTGCTCTCAGCAATTCTATTCAACACTGTATTGGAATTTCCAGTCAGGGCAACTAGGCAAGGAAAAGAAAGAAAAAGTAACCCAACCGGAAAGAAAAAAGTATTATCTCCTTGCAGATGGCATGGTCCTGTACAGAGAAAATCCTAAGAATCACACATACACACACACACAAATACTAAACTATAAATAAGTTGAGCGAGAAAGACTGCAGGATACAAGATTAATAGACAAAAATCAGTGGCATTTCTACACATTAGCAATGAATAATCCAAAAATGAAAGAAAACAATTCCATTTGCAATAGCATCAAAAAGAATAAAATACTTAGAATAAATTGAACTAAAGACATGCAATACTTACAGATCAAAAACTACAAAACATAACTGAAGAAAATTTACAAGGCCTAAACAAACAGATGACTAGCCTCTATTCAAGGATTGGAACACATAATTGAGGTAAGACGGCAATATCCCCCCAAACTGGTCTACAGATTCCCGCAATTCTTATCAAAATTCTAGCTGTTTTGTTTTTTTTTAACGAATTGAAAAGTTGATCCTAAAATTAATATGGAAACACAAGGGATCCAGGACAAAAAAAAAAAAAAACTGAAAAAGAACAAAGTTGAAAGACTCACACTTTCTGATTTCAAATTTTACTATAAAATTACAGTACTCAAGACACTGTGGTATTGGTGAAGAGAGAAAACAGACCAGAAAAAAAAACAACACTGAACAGAGCCACAGGGACTTGCAACACAACAACAGATGTCTAACACTTGTATGTTCAGAGTACAGGGGAACAGCTCCACATAGTGCCCTGGTGACTCTGGCCATATCCATATATACCACGCATGCCAGAGCCTGAACAGTGGCTAATCTGAGTCTTGCATGAATACCTTGTAATCCTCCTGGAACACCAGATTGGAGGCCTGAGGCTTCTGGAGCTGTCTCCTTTTTGCTCTTCTGTCTCCTAAGGAGGGCTGTCGTGAGACAGGTTCTGATGAGTTTGCACTAATGAGGTACAGAGCTTTCTGCCCTGCCCCTTTCAGCATATAAAGCATCTTTAAGTCAAGAAGGGCTCCTCAAGAATGGGGTATCTCACAATTCACATCCTAATCATCCATGTCCTTGTGGTGTCTGGGACAAGAATCAGGAAGAGCTAGCCCCTTTGGCTTCTTCTTTTCTGTCTATATAAGTAACAAACTGTCTAAACCTAAAAGTGGATTGTTGTATCTTACATAATTTTTACTGTCCCAACAGTTGAGCCACAGCCCTGGCCCTGCCGTGGACTGTGTGTGGACCTAAAACATGGAGTCCCAGAAGAAGTGTAGAGAGAACAAAGGGCCTGAAAAAAATATTCAAACAAGTAACAACTAAAACTTCCCCAATTTGGCAAAAGACATAAACCTACTGATTGAAGAAGTTGAGGAAACCGCAAAGAGTAAACCCAAAAAAATCTATGCCATACCATAATTAACCTCTGAAAAGACAACAAAACATCTTAAAAGCACAGAGAGAAATAATACATTATGTATGAGGGGTGGCAGTGTATTATGTATGGGGGGGAGCAATTTAAATGGCAGTGACTATCGCATCCGCACAGATGCTCACACCGACCTGTGGTCTAATGAACTACCTACTGCAGCCACAACAGTCTGATCTGTACACTCCAGAAGCGTCTGGGCATTTCATACTGCCTAGTCGTACACCAAGAATGTTGTTCCCGCTCCTCACCCCCTTAAAGAATTCTCCTTGACCTTGAAGGCTCCACTCAAGCCTCACTTCATTCACCTCTTTCACAAGTTCTCTAAATTCTGCTCAAAACTGTTTCTAATTTTGTCAACACATGTTAAGTTTTAACATTTGTTAAAACTTAACAATTATCACAATGCAAACTTTTACTTAAAACCTCTACAAGGAAAGTAATCTGTCAGGATGTCCTAAAGCAATCAAACTTCTAACAAGATACTTACGGCCATTCTGATTCAGGATGCCTTTGGTAAGCACCTATGACATCAATTGCAATATTGAGGTTTTCTTCCAGTTCTTTCATTCTTTCATGATTAAGGGATGTAAACAAAATCATTGAAGAGTAGGCAACAATTTTTTTGTCTGGATGATTTAAGCAAGACCTTCCAAACAAGGAAATGAGATTGTTAGCCCAATTTAGTAACATGACAAAATAAAACACAAAAATAACAGTGATTCCATTAGCAAATTCACTACATACTAATACTTTTAAGGATTTATGGAAGAATTATACCACTTTAAAATAAGTAGGTTATTTAATGTAAAAATAGTAAATATAAACTTAGTCACAATAAAAAGTATCCAAAATCCATGTTGAAGTTGACTTAGAACTCAGAAGGCAAAAAGCAAATAACTTACCATTAGAGAAAAAGATTAAAATGGTTACATTTATAAAACACTAAAATGTTCATTCTTCTTAGGAAGAAAAAAATCAACAGGTAAAAAATAATCCCTCAATGACTGCTGGCACTGATTTAACAGTCCTTAGGAGCAAGATGTCTACAGGAGAGATGGTACAGTGGGGCAAGAAACAGAATTTGGAGTCTGGAGCCTCGCTGTATCTCCTAGCTCCTCTGGCTATCAGCCAGGTGACCTGGGGAAGGTCACTGACACAGTGATTGTCAATTATATCAGGGGTTATGCAAGATGGCAGAATTTTGTTTTCATTTAAACTTCATAATCCTCTTCTGAAGGGGGTATTATTCATATATTTCAGATAAAAAATCTGTTAGCTTCACTTGCCCAATAGCACAAAGCCAGCAGCTGACAAAACTGGAATTCAAATTTGGTTACATCTGTCCCATAAATGCATAAAGAGTGAAGGCAAAGAACCTCTCTTAATATGTCTTCTGATATAAAAAATGAAATACAATAACAAAATCTTCTCTGTTTCATAGGGTTTTTGTGATATCAAATGAGATCTAAAAGCAACATGTAAGACTCCTCTGACTGTCCTACCCTTAAGCCTCTCCCTTGTTTTTCTATTACACCCTGGATTGACCCTAACTACCTTAGTTCTTACATCACAACCCACGTGCCTGTTCCCCAACCAAAGAATGAAATCTTCAGGAATAATGAATATATACGTTACCATCATATTACAATCATCTATCCTAAAACCTGGCAGATATTAGCTGTCCAAAATGGTTTTTTTTGTTTTTTTGAGAGTCTCGCTCTGTAGCCCAGGTTGGAGTGCAGTGGCATGATCTCAGCTCACTGCAACCTCCACCTCCTGGGTTCAATGGATTCTCCTGCCTCATTCTCCCAACTAGCTGGGATTACAGGCACATGCCATCGTACCTGGCTAATTTTTTGTATTTTTAGTAAAGACAGGGTTTCACCATGTTAGCCAGGATGGTCTCGATTCCATCCAGATAAATAGACTGGTTATCCACATCTGCCACTGATAAACGAACTGGTTACGCACTTCTTACATTGATAAACTGATTGTTTATCCACATCTTACAATTCTCCCTATCTTCCAAATATACAGCATTGTGCTGAGCACACAGGTATTCAATATATAAAGAATTTTCATTCACTACCCACACTTTGATGTTTTATGTTTAATGTTTCTCATAAATTTTAGTGGCCTTAACAATATTACTTACTTTATCCATGACTTTTATTTTCTTAAAATGAAACTGACATACAATCAAGGGCTCAAAGGCTCAAATCTTAAGTGTACATACAGCCCAATGAACAAACTTCAGATACGTACACATCCACATAACCACCACCAAGGTCAAGATGTAGACTAACACTTCCAGGACCCAGGTATTTCCCTAATGCCGTCTCTTAGCTCATACCCACCCACCAGGAAAAACTACTGTCCTGAACTCCATTACAGTGGGTTAGTTTTTCCTATTTTTGAACTTTATATACAATGGAAAAATATAACCACAATCTTCCCACAAGTCAGAAAAATTCTTATCAATATACTCACAAAAACAGTTCTGGGAAAGCATGCACCCAAACAACAGACTGGGAATCTTCATTCCGTGAAGCAATGTTGCCTAAAAACTGCAGGCCACAGCGAAAAGCTAAGAATATATAAAAGTTAAAAAAAAAAAGATAAAAGATTAAACACAATGAATAAATAAATACATCTTAAGAAATAGTCTCTATGTTATTAAACAGAAAGCTTCTGCTTGCTTCTTTTTTGTTTCTTTTAAAAATTGAGGTCTCTCTCCACAACGTCACTTTGGAAGTAACATGAATATGCCATGGCCGGGCGCCGTGGTTCAGACCTGTAATCCCAGCACTTTGGGAGGCCGAGGCAGGTGGATCATTTGAGGACAGGAGTTCGAGACCAGCCTGGCCAATATGGCGAAACCCCATCTCTACTAAGAGTACAAAAAATTACTCAGCCATGAAATTGCTTGAACCCAGGAGGCAGAGGTTGCTGTGGGCCAAAATCATGGCACTGCACTCCAGTCTGGGTGACAGAGTAAGACTCCATCTCAAAAAATAAAAAATTAATATGCCTTACCAAATCAATATACTCTGCAAACAAAATTAATTAACTTATTGGCTGGTGCGATGGCTCATACCTGTAATCCCAGCACTTTGGGAAGACAAGGGTAGGGGGCAGATCGCAAGTTCAGGAGTTCGAGACCATCCTGGCCAACATGGTAAAACCCCGTTGCTACTAAAAAATACAAAAATCAGTCAGGCATGGTAGCGGGCACCTGAAATCCTAGCTATTCAGGAGGCTGAGGCAGGGAGAATTGCTTGAACCTGGGAAGCGGAGGTTGCAGTGAGCTAAGACTGAGCTGCCGCGCACTCCAGCCTGGGAGACAGACTGAGACTCTGTCTCAAAAAAAAAAAAAATTCTACTGAATATTTTAGAATATTAACACTCAAATCTGTGTAAAACTTAACATGCAGAAAAAGCCAATAGCATAGGTTGATCTGAAAACCAAGTGACCCAAGAAATCATCAGGCACCTAAGATTAATGCTCAGGGTCAGAACCCAATTCTGAAAAGGAAAAGACTTAAAGATGTCCTAGACACAAGAAAAGAAATCTCCAGGCAGGTACAAGCGACAGTTTACCTCACCAAACAGCTGACCAACGGATCTTTATGTAAATACTGCAAATGTTATAAAGTCCCTCAAAAATCCCAACATTATTTTTACAGATTAAGAAAGAATAAAGGCCAAAAACAACACCAATAATTCTATTAAAATAACTCATGCTTGTGTTTACAAAAAATTTGATGAGCATAATATATTTGTCACACTACTGCAATTATTCCCTGAAAATAATACTCTAAATATTATTTTGACAATGTAATTACAGTTCTTACCTCAAGTGTGGTCACAAAAAACTGGCACGCATACCCTGCTAAAAATCTACCTAGAATAAAGTTCTTACAGAGAGTCAAAAAAGTATATGCGCTTTGTTAGGAACCAGAATACTTTTTAAAAGACTATTTGTATTAAGTTTGAACTAACACCTCATAAAATGTTTTCTAAGTTTTCACTGTTGAATCCAAATTTCATTGTTGAATTCCAACTAAAATTCAGACATTTCACTAGCTGACTTTTTCAAGAAGGTGATGAGAAATATTACTTCCTTTCCATTTTCCTTCTTGCCTCAGTAACATCCTTCCGATACTACCTGTCACTAAACACAAGCCATCTACTAAACCGTAACACAACTGAAAAATTTAAAAAGGCCTGAATAAATGTAGAGATGCTCCATATTCATGAACTTGAAAACTCTATAGTGTTAAGACAGCAATTCTCCCCAAACTGATCCATAGATTCAGTATCATCCCTAGTTATCTCCAAGTATAAAAAACGTTTACAGCTCCACGAGAAACAGAGACAAACAGCCCAATTAAAAACTGGACAAAGGACTCATGTAGGCATTTCTCCAAAGAATATTTACAAATGGCCAACAACTACCTGAGCATTTGGAAAATGCAAATCAAAACCACAGTGAAGTGCCCCCACTTCACACCCACCAGAAGGGCTACAATCCTCAAAGAGTAGCAAGGATGCAAGAAATGGGAACAATGGCACAGTGCGGGGTTGGGGGGGGGGGAGTCACAGGGTCCCGCTGCTACGGAGAAGTCTGACGGCTCCGCAGACATTAAGCACAGAGTTACCATCTGAGCCAGCAGTTTTATTCCGAGGCATACACCCAGAAGAATTAAAACCAGGTAAACAAATACATGTACCAGCATGTTCACAGGGGCACTGATACTCATGAGAGCCAGAAGTGGAAACAACCTAAATGTCCAACACACGATGAATGGAGTATTATTCTCTCATAAACAGGGACGAAGTCATGATACATTAAAAACATTATGCTAAGTGAAAGGAGTCAGACACCAAATGTCACATAATTAATTCCATCATTCTGTTTATACCACATATCCAGAGACAGAATGCAAAATGGTGGTTGCCAGGGGCTACAGGGAGGCAGAAAGAAAGCAACTGCTCAATGAAAACAGGGTATCCTTTTAGGATGATAAAAATATTTTTAATTAGGTCGAGATGGGTAGCTGTACAACACTGTGAGTGTACTAAATGCCACTTGATTGTTTAAAATGGTTAATGTTACGTGAATCTCACATCAATAAGAAATAATTAAACTCATACAAAAGCAACTACCTAAATTAAGAACAACTCTTAATACACCTAACACGTAACGGATCTGTAAGAGTCTACCCTGACTAGTGAATATGAGTGAATAAATAGCCAAGCCAACAACCAAACAACCCATTTATTCCTCAATGACAAACTGGTTCATAAAAGCAGTTTCAGATACCTGCTCCTTTAAATTTTTTCTTAGGTCATCTACCTGCTTCAGTGAACATTAACCCCGTGAAGAAAGGATGAAGACATCTTCTACCACGTATCGTAAAAACTAAATCTTCTGAAGCACACTGGGGATAGGGCAGAAAAATGAGACAATGGACTGAGGGGCTCGTGGAGTCAAAAGAAAGTATTTTTAAATGAAAAACAGGAGAGCATATTACGTGCTAATGAAAACGATGGAGTAAAGAGGAAAAAAAGAGGCTGCCTGAGAGCAAGGGCATAATTTCAGGAGAAAAGCTTCTGCGTAGGCAGGTGGCACTGAAATCCAGCACATGTTGGAGGGGCTGGCTCCCCTCTAATAGTTATTTAATCACAGCATTTGGACAGCACTTCCCCTTTGCTTCTTTATTTAGCATGTATCATTCAAAGAGAAGCCTCCCTCTGCCCACCACAGAGCTTCAGCTCTGGAGTGCCACACTGCCTGCCCATCAGGACTGCCAGTTGTAAGACACAGCACACCCTGAACTTACTGAATTACCATACCACACAGAGATCTCAAAATAGCTGCCCTCCCAAGACTTTACTGCTAATTTACAGTTCCCCAATTCTGAGAACTCATGCTTCCATTTCATTATAAAATGGAACTACGGAAGTTATCTTTAAATATATAGTATCACAAAAACATTTCACAGCTAAATCCTACATCCTTTCAATTTCTTGAGAATATTTTTTAAATTACTGATGCTCAGAAAAACTTGGAGATGTATTTTGTGTGTAAATTCCTAAACGATGCAATTAATTTTCATTACCGTTTCCCAAAGGAAGGCTTCAAAATCAAATAGCAAGATCCAAAACTTTTTAGCAAATTGAGTTTAAAATGAAAACACTAAGAAATCACAGAAATTAAACCAAGCCAGGCAGAGCCTCTAACATGCTAATTTAGCCTATTTCACCTGTGAAAAAAGACCATCACCTCTAGTTCTTATCTATCTACCAAGAGAAACACACATAGTAACATCAACAGGAATATGCCTCATGTCATATGCAAAGTACAGGCACTGAAACTGTATATAAAACAAGTTGTAAGTCAAATCATATTTTAAATGCAACTGGCGATTTCTCATTTAAAGGATATATTCATTGAATTATAAGGTAAAATTATTACAGCAACAACAGAATTTAACCTATAATCTAGTACATCTAACTTATCCACCTGGAAATTTACATTAAAATTTTATTTATTTATTTATTTATTTGAGACAGGGCCTTGTTCTTGTCACCCAGGCTGGAGTGCAATGGCATGATCTCGGGTTACTGCAACCTCTGCCTCCTGGGTTCAAGCAATTCTTCTGCCTCAGCGTCCCAAGTAGCTGGGATTCCAAGCATGCAACACCATCCCCAGCTAATTTTTGAATTTGTAGTAGAGAAGGGGTTTCACCATGTGGACCAGGCTGGTCTAGAACTCCTGACCTCAAGTGATCCGCCCACCTTGGCCTCCCAAAGTGCTGGGATTACAGGCATGAGCCACCATGCCTGGCCTTTGTATTTTTTTAGAGACAGGGTTTCACCAGGCTGCCCAGGCTGGTCCTGAAACCCTGAGCTTAAGCAATCTCCCCGCTTTGGCCTCTCAAAGTGCTAGGATTACAGGTGTGAGCCACAACACCCAGCCTACATTAAGATTTTATTATCAAATAATTTAGGTTTACCCACAGAGTATTTCAATTCCTGGGACAAAGAGATCATATATTAAAAATCCATGTTTTTTCAAAACGTTATGTTAAGATAATAACCCCTGCTCAAAGGAAAGGTGTCGACGCTGGAAGAGCAAAGACCAAAAGCATTCTACCAATGAGTCACAAGAAACTTGGTGTTTTTCTTAATCCCAAGTCAACAACCATTAATAACCAGAGCCTAGTTCCCTGTCCATCACACTGGACACCTGACTTAGACACTTAACATGTGGCTCCCCTCAACGCGACGTGAGCTCTCTAAGGGCAGAGATTTTTTTTGTCAGTTTTGGTCACTGTTCAGATCACACCCAAAATCTAGACGAGGGTCTGGGCCTGCCACATTCATAAATATTAAAAGATGGCCTATTAGTCCTACCACAGACCAGGCGGCTTAAACAACAGACATTTATTTGTATACAGTTGTGGCAGCGGGAGGTCCGACATCGAGGAATCAACAGGGCTGATTTCTTCTGAGGTGTCTCTCCTTGGCCCGTAGACGGCCGTCTTCTCCCTGTGTCTTCACATGACCTTTACTCTGTGCATGGCCATGTCCTAATTTCCTCTTCCTATAAGGACACTAGTCATATACCCTCCTTTTACCTTAATTACCTCTTTAAAGATTCTACCTCCAAAAACAGTCACATTCTGGGTACTGGGGGTTAGGACCACACTATGATCTGATATCTGCGCCCCTCCCAAATTCATATGCTGAAATCTAATCCCCAACATGCTAGTGTAAGATGGGGCCTTTGGGAAGTGACTAGGTCATAATGGTGGAGCCCTTGTGAACGGGATTAGTGCCATAATAAAAGGGGCCCAAAGAGCTTGTTTGTGCCTTCTGCCTTCCACCTTCCACCTTCCACCACAGGAGAACAAAACAAGAAGCACCAATCTATGAAGAAGAGAGCAGCCCCCACAAGACACCCAATCTGCTGGTACCTTAATCTTGGACTTTCCAGCCTCCAGAACTGTGAGCAATAAATTTCTGTTGTGTATAAACTCCCCAGCCTAAGGCATTTTGTTACGACAACCAGAACAGACAGATTTCAACATAAAATGTGGAAGGAACAAAATTCAGCCCTTCAGGAAGGGAAGTTGCTACAACTTTCTAATTCTTTAATATTAAAGTTTCCTGATCTCATGAAATAGAGAACATGTGCTTTAATGAATGCTGTTAATACTCAAAGTGCCGGTTTTGAACCCTTTATAAAGATATAAATAATCCATGAATTATATTGCATGCTACCTGTCAACAGAGATTCCTGTTCCACTCGCAGCTCACGAAACAGAAGAATCAAATCAACAGCAACACCAATCGTATCCAAGTTCCTAAATCAGGTTTTTAAAAAAAGACAAAATTAGACATGTTCATTCATTCATATATTGTCTATGGCTGTTTTTGCACTATCATGGTAGAGCTGCCTAAATTATTTATTACCTGGCTCTTTACAGGAAAATATAGCAATCCTATCAGTAGGGTTATATTTACGTGCAGAGCCTACTGTTTTCAACAGTTTTCTTTAAGCACTTCCTGGAGTTTCCTATGACTCATATTCTTTGCTTTATTGTATTATTCCCCATTCCATGCATTCTTGGCAAAAACAATCCCAGTCCACACAATGTGCAAAAGACGCAGAAAGATCTAGGCCCTAACAGCATCACACCTTTTGATTAACTCCTTAACAACTTAAAACATCAGAAAAATATGTACTTGTTACAGTCTGACTGGCTCAGAAATACTGGCCTTAGCTAAGCTTGGCCACAAAGTCTTTACTAGAATCTTTGTTGTATTTCTTTCTTTTTTTTTTTGAGATGGAGTCTCACTCTGTTGCCCAGGCTAGAGTGCAGTGGCACGATCTTGGTTCACTGCAACCTCCACCTCCCAAGTTCAAGTGATTCTTGTGCCTCAGCCTCCTGAGTAGCTTGGATAACAGGTGCACACCCCCATGCCCAGTTAATTTTTGTGTTTCTAGAGATGGGGTTCACCATGTTCGTCAGGCTGCTCTCGAACTCCTGACCTTGTGATCCACCCACTTCGGCCTCCCAAAGTGCTGGGATTATAGGTGTGAGCCACCACACCCGGCCTCTTCGTTGCATTTCTAACTAGAAAATTACATTCTGAAAACTGCTGCCCTAAATGGTTGAAATTTTCTTTTAAAAATCAATAGTGAATAATAACACAATCCTAGAAGGGAAGAGGCAGAAAAACTAACACCCTTAAATGTTCATTTTCATTTCTGCACAACTATAAGCTGCATGCAATAAAAAGATATTATCACAAACAACACAGTCCTTGCTTTGCTGGCCCTACCAAAAGATCACTGATAACTTATTTGCCATAGTATTTATTTTTGTAATGTTTGAATTTTTATAGTTTGTACATATTACTCAAAACCGAATATAAAAATTGACTGCTTTGAAAGAAAGTAGTATTAACATAAACTTGTATTACATATTCATTCCTAAGGCAGAGGCAGAAGCATTTAATCTTTACTGAGCACACTATGTGCACTTACCATTTACTGAGCACACTATGTAAGTAATCCCATTTGCGTCCCATAACCAGCCTGTTTGGAAGACATTGCTTACCCAGTTTTACAGAGGAGAAAACTGATATTCAGGAATCAGGAAAACACCTGTTCAGGGTCACGTGGCCATGTAAGGATGGAGCAGTCATCCACAACAGGACCAGTGTGTAAGGCTCAGGACAGCAAGTGCAGACTGCTTTTGAGCTTAAGCTCGGGACAGTGAGGGCAGATTGCTTTTGAGCTTAAGCTTTAGAGTGAGATGCTGGATATGGAGAGAATGTTCCCAGTCTCTCTCACTTAACAAGTGACTCTCAGACAAGTTATTTAGCCTCTCCAAGTTGCAGTTTTTTCTTTTGTAAAAATGGAAAAATGTCTTGAGTTTTTTCTAAGAATTAAAGAAGATACTACAAGTAAAGCACTTGAGACAAAGCCCGATGCCGAAGGCAGCAGGTTCACCAAACGCTTGCTCCCTTCCCCAAGGTTAGCCAGGCACAAAGGTATACCTGACAGCCACAGTCAAAAGTTAGTTCTAAGGCTCCCCTTTCCCTCCCCATCACACTACGGCATCTCCTGACTGGAAAAGGTCAGAAGAAACTAGCCTTCTGGCCAAATGCTTCTAGCTTATAACTAGTTATGTTTTAGAAGGTTGACTAAGATTATTCTTGTTCCTATCCATGTATCTGCAAATGGATGGCAGGTCTGGTGCAGTACTGAAGTTACATGACTCACTTTTTACCCCCTCTCCTTTCATCTTAAAAATCTCATTAATCATACCAAAGCCTCGGGTATATGTGTGTAAGCAAAGAGAGTCCCTCAAATGGCTTCTGGACCAGCCCAATCTCACCCGTCACAGCGGTGACAGGGAAGCCTGGAGGCTCTGTCCACATTTAATTCCAGGAAAGAAAGTGAGCATCCTGTTTGTGACTTCTGACTTCAAGTAAAAATTTTTAATAAAAAGCAGATTCCATAAAATCAAACAAGAAAGATTCTGGGTTCTGGGAGGAGACAGCAACATGTAAAAGCAAAGAACAGCACTGGACAGCTCGCCTACTCCTGTTTTAACTACTTTTAAAAATGTGCACATCATAAAGTAAGAGGAATAGCTTGAAACTTTACACAATCTTTAGGAAAGACAGGTCATCCTGTACATTTACAAAATATGCTTCTTGTTCAAAGATGACGAACAAATTAAAACACTGAAAGTAATTAAAGTATTTACAACCTGAGGTCAAGGACTGCATGTAAACTTAAACAAGTAAAATCTAGGAACAGACTGAAAATCAGCTTCAAAACACTATAAAGAACCAAAGGTATCTAGCCCCTACTGTTAAACAGACTCTATTACATGCTGTTCCATTATATACTAGATGAAGAGACTCCAATGGCAGGACCGGTAGCAGACTTCTTGTTAGACATAGTGGACTTTAAGTTTCTTTTTTAAAAAATCAGTATGTTAGGATGTTCACTTCTTTGTTCTGTTTTAAAGTTTAACTTCCTTGTAGTTTTAATAAACAACTTTTTCTACTAGTTTTCATCAGTAGTTTACAACTGGTCCCACTTCCTGCAGATATAAAGGACAAACCTGCAATAACAGTGTTTGATACTCAAATGTCAAAACATCAACTTCTTTTCCTGTTGTTGTTGTTTTTTCCCTGAGACACAGTCTCACCATGTGGTCCAGGTTGCAGCAATGGCATAATCTCAGCTTACTGCAACCTCTGCCTCTCTCGGGCTCAAGCAATTCTCCTATCTCGGCCTCCCAAGTAGCTGGAGCTACAGGTGCACGCCACCATGTCCGGCTAATTTTTTGCGGTTTTGTTTTTGTAGAGACAGGGTGTTGCCATGCTGCCCACGCTGATCTTGAACTCCTAGACTCAAGCAACCCTCCTGCCTCAGCCTCCCAAAATGCTGGGATTATAGGCATGAGCCACCTCGCCCAGCCCAAAACAACTTCTAACAGATAAGCCAAATGAGAGAACCAGCATGCACATATACAAAGAAACAGAATCAAAGGTACAAAACTACAAGGAATACTACCTGATTGAATTTTGGTTCACAGAACACTCTATGCAAGCATTTCGAAGACACCTGAAGCACTCTGTTATTAACTGCAGGCTGGAAGCCAGATTTTCTGCTTGGGATGGATCTCTGCAGGCAAGCTCAACAGCATGAGAGGATTTCTTTAGGATATCCAGAACTCTTTGGAAGATAGTCCTGGGTGCTGTTTCTCTGAAAAAGGATAAAATTGTTACAAACCAGGAAAAAGACTATAATTTCCAAGCGTCCTGTTCAGAAAACTGCTTTCATCTACTACTGCAGGGAGAAGGACTAGGCTTATCTGATCTAGCTCCTTAACTTACAACCCCAAATAAAACACCTGCATATACTGAGCACTACTATGCATCCAGGCACTGTTCTTGTCCCTTTTCATGTATTTTCTCATTCAGTCTTTGCAACAGCCTATGAAGCCAACACCGTCCTCTCCATGTTACAGAAAAGGTGAGTGAAGTAGAGACAGTAAGTAACGTGCCCAAATCACTCAGCCGATAACTGGCAGAGCCACAAAGCCAACTGAGGCACTCTGGCCTGCAGTGTCATGTCACTACCCATGACAACCCAAGTCCCAGTTCCGGTGACTGCTCGTGCTTATGGATCTGCCCTTAATCAGAACAGAGTATCTATATTTAATGTTCTAGACAGAGAACATAGTCCGGTCCTCTGTCACCCAATATGTACCTACGTTCAGTTGTAAGACAATATTCCTATAGGACAAGGATACTAACTACTCTGTAGACACTGTGAGGCTGACAACACACACCCGACTTCTATACAGTCAGCGACACCGATGGGAGAGAAAGGAGGGAGGGAAGGAGGGAGGGAGAATGTAAAGTGTGCCCATTCTTCCAGCAAGAATGTATGCCCAGGGAGAAAGAGGAGCCCGTGGCTGTTCCCTGTGGGCATCTTAGTCTCTGCATGCCTCTCATGCCAGGAGTACTGCCTGCACTGGCTATCATTCCAGAGCTCTGAAGATAAGAATTTTTTGTGCAACATGGCACCTAAATGCAAGCCAACTTCCTCATTCCATAAATCTCCTAAAGAAACAGCAATCTGTTTTAATGTTAGAAGGAAAATTGTTACATTGGACAATTTAAGTGATTCTCGAAAATGATGCCGACCATATGAATTTTCTGCTTTTGCTCTCACTGTAGAATCACCGTGCTGTTTCTCTGAAAAAGGTATTTCGCCCTTGGACTGCGCCAGACCAGCAGGGAGCCACATGTTCATTTAGAACTCAGACACTGAGCTGCCCAGATTACAGAGCTGCTCAGTTGCTGCAGGAGACACCTATGGCGGCCCCTTTTCTGGGGCCAGAGGAAACACTTCTCTCCCTGAACTTCAGTACCACGACTTCTTATACACCAAGTGATGTGGGTTTTTATCTTACGAACAGGCAACAGAACTCACATTATTAATTAGGTTTTCTCTCTGTCCGGGCCTTTCTTAAGTCTGAAGTCAAATTTATGACCATGTTTAACAACAATATGAATCCCTACTTTTTCTATCTGGTTTTTCCACTCTCCCTAATTTCCTCCCTTATCTTTTTCTCATTGTACTTATTTCTTAAGGCATCTTAAATTCAGTTTTGGAAAGAGGCAGAGTATAAATTAATTAAAAACTGGGAAACCACACATACAATAATTTGTCTATGTCTCCCCCAGTCAGCCCTCTGAGTGTAGACGATGAAAGTGACTCAGCGTCTCGACAACTGAGTGACGTGACCAAATTGAAAAATAAAAATTCAGGCCGGGCGCGGTGGCTCAAGCCTGTAATCCCAGCACTTTGGGAGGCCGAGGCGGGTGGATCACGAGGTCAAGAGATCGAGACCATCCTGGTCAACATGGTGAAACCTCCGTCTCTACTAAAAATACAAAAAATTAGCTGGGCATGGTGGCGCATGCCTGTAATCCCAGCTACTCAGGAAGCTCAGGCAGGAGAACTGCCTGAACCCAGGAGGCGGAGGTTGTGGTGAGCCGAGATCGCGCCATTGCACTCCAGCCTGGGTAACGAGAGCGAAACTCTGTCTCAAAAAAAAAAAGTTCAAGGGCACAGCACTGATCTTGCCTAAATAAACTGTATGAAACAAGTATATAAGCCATTTTTAGTGACAATATTGCCATAAGAAGAATATTCACTAACCTTCTTTTTTTTTTTTTTTTTTTTTTCTTGAGATGGAGTCTTGCTGTGTTGCCAGGCTGGAGTGCAATCGCGCAATCTCAGCTCACTGCAATCTCTGCCTCCCAAGTTCAAGCAATTCTCCTGCCTCAGCCTCCCAAGTAGGTGGGACTACCAAGTGCATGCCACCACCCCCAGCTAATTTTTTTTGTTGTTTGTATTTTTAGTAGAGACAGGGTTTCGTCCTGTTGGCCAGGATGGTCTTGATCTCTTGACCTCATGATTTGCCCGCCTCAGCCTCCCAAAGTGCTGGGATTACAGGCGTGAGCCACCACGCCCAGTCAAGTCACTAACACTCTTAAGGTAGGTTTAAAAAGCACTAAATATATTGTAGACAGCAATAAGGTAAGAAAATACCCAGGAGTTTAAAACATTGTGAAGAATGCTAAGGCTGATCACAATTTCTAGGACAAAGAACAAATCTAATCACCTCTATCTGCCCCATCTGCATGCAGTTTTGAACCCATGTATTAGTTATAGTCAAAGAAAAGTAGATCTCTGCGATTGAACAAACTTCAACAACGCCTCTCTTTTCCTACTAAGATGACTAAGAAATGTGTATTTACAGCTGTAGCAAAGCAGTGAGAATTCTTTCTTTCACCTGATCCTTTGCCATCTGCCTCTCAAGTGGGCACCACCCTTCCCCTGTGAGTGGTCTTCCCTGAAGTCATTCCTTGCGATCTTAACGTCTGCTTTACTCAAAATTGGTATCTCGCACAGCAAAAGCTTTGGAATCAAACTATGGTGCAGACTAAACAAGATAGAAGAAACGCAAATATTCTTAAAGAAAACTGGAAAAATGATACCCCGACCACAGAATAAATACTAAGTTCATGAAGTACGTTGTGAATAATTTCCAACGCTACATGTGAATTTGCTATATATGCACCATGCCTTTACAATAATTTTAACCAAATGAAAAGCATTTAACTGAGCTAAGGCCAACTAAAAGATTCCTGAAATCCAAATAACTATTAATAGCGACTAAAGAGTAATCATGACAGCATTCATTTGGCACACAGTAATTCATGTCTGCGGTATAAAGGAAAACTACTGTGGGGCTGTGATCACTGTCATATGCTCTCCCCAGGTTGTACACCATGGATTCCTGAAAACTCTAGTACCACCAATCTTTGGTCTTTGCTCAAACATATCCCACCAGCAGAAGAAAGTCTTCTTTAAATCTCCCAATCCTCTGCCTGGGAGAAACTTACATCTACTTTTAAACCTTTAGAAAACTCACAGCCCTGGTGAAACTCCTCCTCTTTTCCAGACAAAGAGACTCCCTCTATGCCTCCCTGGAGCTCTGTTCGTAAGACTGGAATAACTTGTCCACATCAGATAATATTTACTTATCCTATCTCCCCAGCTAGATTGTAAGTCCTTGAAAAATTGAGACTATCTTTTATTCTTTTCTCTATCTCTAGGGCCCAGAACTGGCACCCGCTAATTGACTTTGTTCAAGTTTTAAACAGTGAGGAGACTGTTCGCACACTCAGTGGCCCCGACTGCATCACCACCGTGCTACGTAATCCAAGCACTCAGTGAGCCTGTGCTCAGACCCAGGCATCAGGCCTGACATGAGCAGTGAGATCAGTGCTCTTTGAGTCAGCAACTGAAAGAAGGGGAGACTGAGGTAGCCGCTCAACTCTCCCTTTCCCATTAAGAAATCCATATAACCTCAACTCGGAAAGTAGATGTGAATATTATGTAGATATTTTATGATTGCTATTAAGCAAATATTGAATTTCTCCTTCCCCTTTAAATGATACAGTGGATAAGTATGCAGGTCTGGGAGGAGTTGTAACCCAATTAACTGTATTTTAATAATGTCTTAAGAACAAAGAACATGTTTTAGATGTCTGTCTCCTTTTATAACAGGTGGCAGTAAAAAACTGTTCCTCTAGAGTCATACAATAAATAGCTATAGCTTCTATTCACCATAGTTTTACACAATATAATATATTAACAACTTTCAGCAGATGAGGACAAAAAAGCTTTTATTCAATAACAGCAAATACTCTAAAAGCATTTAACTCTCGTATACATTTTTGCCTTCTCTACAGCCTTGAAAGAAAACTATGTGGCATTACAGATCCAGAGCAGTCCTAGCGTCCTGTCTGCCAAGGTCCGTGTCCACCGTGAGACAATGCAGTTAAATGTGTGTGATGATGAACGACGACGAAATAGTAAAGACCAGTCCTCCAGTATCACAAATGTTATTAATATAACTGCCGTCATTTCTGCTTTAACCAAACCAACACAAAATACTCGCCGAGACGTTAAAGAGCTTAGCTACTTCACTCACAGAAGACAGAAAGTACTTACTAGGACAATTAAAATCCAACCGTTAGACATTCCTATCAGAAAGGAATGCATACCCTGAAGACAATGTATAGATGAAATGTTACATTACAGAACCGAAAAAATCCTCTGAATTATACAGAAGATAGAATTTCATTTCCGTCAAGTCTGAACAGATCTGTAGGGTTTAATCCTGGCAAGTCCTATTTGAGAAAAATTAAAACAAAACTACCCGTGATTATATGTAACAGGTTAGATAGGTCTAATATACTGTATGTATACACGTTTTACTGTTAAATTATCAGGTGGGACCTCCTACTGAAAAAGAAAGCTACATGCTACTTATTGTAATGCCACAACTAAGACCTTCCTACTTGTTAAAAGATTTATTCTAATACCTTAGATTTACTTAAAAACCGGCATATGTGGTTTAGAGTAGTTTAACAACTGCCAGTGAGGAAAACCATTAAAATATACACAGGTTCGAGATTAAAATAACAATCACTGGTTCTTGCTTAAAACCATAAATCTTGCTGATTTGACTGGACAGGACTGAACAAAAACAGAAAATAACACATTTGTATCTCCTGCCACAAACAGCCTAGGGCAAAATTTTGGAATCTGCCCTGGAGGCAAACTTTGTTTTATGCTCTCCTCTCCTCTTCGGTCACATCCAGGGTTCTGAAGCGGCTCCTGACAACCCCGATCAATCCATCTTGCAGGGCCGCAAGCTTATTCTGTAAAGGACCAGAGAGTGAACATTTCAAGCTTTGATGGCCAAACAGCCTCTGCCACACTCTCAATCCCCTGGTGCACAAAAGCAGCCATAGGCAGCACCTAAACAAGTGAACATGGCTGGGTTCTAGTGAAACTCTGTTTGTGGAAACCAAAATTTAAAATTCATATAACTGTCATGTGTCATGAAATTTTATTATCTCCTCAACCATTTAAAAACGTAAAAAACCATTCTTAACTCCCCACGGGTCATAAAAAAAACAGATAGTGGGCCAGATCTGGCCATGGTTTGGCAACCCCTGCTTTAAAGGGTTCCAAACATACCAGTCCTCTCCCCACTCCCCAAAAACCACATGCTTCCTCTTTCCCACTGTCCTCATCACATTCAAAATCCATCTCTCATCAGAACAAACGCACTGTGTTAAATGAAAGGAACTAAAGGCCAGGCACAGTGGTTCATGCCTATAATCCCAGTGCTTTGGGAGGCAGAAGCCAGGAGTTCGAGACCTGCCTAACACAGCAAGACCCCCACCTCTACAAAAAAAAGAAAACTGTCTTAATTAGCTGAGCTTAGTGGTCTGTGCCTCATAGTCCCAGCTACTCGAGAGCCTGACACAGGAGGATCGCTTGAATCAAGGCTACAGTGAGCTACAACCACAACACTGCACTCTGGCATGGGTGACAGAGCGAGACACTGTCTCTAAAAATACATGAAAAGAAAGAAAGAGAAGCTAGGAAAAGGTGAAATTAGCTCAGAGACAGAAAATCAACCACTGGAACGGAACGGAGCGTCCAGGGACAGAACTGTGCATACGTGGTAACTTGATACATGGCATTTATCAACAGCATTCAAGACCTCCTGGGGAAGATGGACTGTGTTCTAAGAGGTGCTGTAACAACTGTTCATCTATAAGGAAAAACACTGAATTGGATCTTTACTTACAACTACCCAGAAAGTAACACCAGATGGATTTAGGAATATATGAAAGACAAAATTGCAAGGCTTTGGAAGAAAATACATGGAGAATGTCTTCATATTCTTAGAGAAAGATGCTGTATATGAGACATTTTTAACCCTGGTTTTTTCCTTTTTTCCTAACCACTAGACCACCAGGGATAAACTGTATTTTAAAAGTATTACTTATGCACAGATCCAAAGGTGAGGGAGCCAACTATCCACCTTCCTGGGAGAAGAGCTTCGACTAGAGGCAAAAGCATACACAGCATGCCACAGGGAGGTCAGGGCTGGCCTGGATGAACCCCAGTGAGAGAACAGAAGAGGACTGCCACTCAGAGAGAGAAGACGGAGCCCCCAGCACAGGCCAAGGAGGCCGTGGAAGGACGCTGGCTTTTAGCCCAGTGTGAAACCATGGAAGGTTATTTTTCTCACTTTTTGAGACAGTCTTGCTCTGTAGCCCAGGATGGGGTATACTGGTAGGATCTCGGCTCACTGCAACCTCTGCCTCCCAGGTTCAAGCAATTCTCCTGCCTCAGCCTCCCAAGTAGCTGAGATTACAGGCGTGTGCCACCATGCCCAGCAAATTTTTGTATTTTTAGCAGAGATGGGTTTTCACCATGTTGGTCAGGCTGCTCTCAAACTCCTGGCCTCAAGGGATCAGCCTGCCTCGGCCTCCCAAAGTGCTGGGATTACAGGTGTGAGTCACCATGCCAGGCCCATAAAAGGTTCTGAGCAGAGGGGTGACAGCATCTGACTTACATGTTAAAAGGATCCCTTTGGCTGCTCTGCAAAGAATCAATCTTAAAGAGAAAAGAGAAAACAGCAGGAGACCAGTTAGGAGGCTGTTTTTAGAGCAGAGGGAAAGCAGCAGGTATGGTAAATAGAAATCAGATTCTGGATATTCTAAAGATAGAGCCAATAGGACTTCATGCTGAATTCTTATGAGGGGTGTCTAAAAAAAGGGAGTGAAGGATGACCCCAAAACTTCAGCCTGAGACATAAGTTGAAAGATGTATTGACTGTTTACAGAAACAAAGCCTAAACAGGCTATCTGGTGGATGAGGGGATGGGAAATACCAGAAGAACGTGAGGCAGTCAGGTGAATAAACAAGCCCAGCATCCAGGAGAAAAGTCTCGCTAAACCAGGGGTGGTGGCTCATGCCTATAATCCCAGCACTTTGGGAGGCCAAGGCAGGAGGATCACTTGAGCCCAGAAGTTCAAGACCAGCCTGGGCAACGTGGTAAAACCCCGTCTCTACAAAAAAATGTTTTAAATTAGTCAAGTGTGGTGGTGCGTGCCTGTAGTTCCAGCTGCAAGGGTGGCTGGGGCAGGAGAACTGCTTGAGCCTAGGAGGTCAAGGCTGTAGTGGGTGATGATCGTGCCACTGCACTCCAGCCTGGGTGACAGAGCAAGACCTTGTCTCAAAAAAAAAAGTCCAGCTAGAGAAAAATGTTAGTCACCAGCAAACTAAGTTATTAAAGCTACAAGACTGAGTGAGAATACCGTGAGAGTAAATACAGGCAGAAAAGAGAAGATGCCTGAGGACGGAGTTCTGAGATCTGGGAAGGATTATCACTAAGGGAAATGGAGGAAGAGATTTTTCTTAGGATGGGAAAAATTAACAGTAGATCTATAAATTGATGAGCGCAATCCCACAGAAAGGGTAAAACTGATGATTTTTTTAAAGGAGGAGAAAAGAAGACTGCTGGAGCTGTGTGCAAAAGCGAGTGGAACTTAGTGCAAACCTATGGGGAATGTACGTTCAGAGCAAGACCGCTCATCCACAGGAACAGAAGCAACGGCAGATGGTGGCACAGATACAAGTAGGTAGGCAGAGAGGGTGACAAGAGTTCCTGGAAATTATATTCCAGTTGCTCCTATTTTCTCAGTAAACAGAACGCTGAGAGTGAGGGTGAGAGGGGATGGGAGGTTTGAAGAGAACGGGGCATGAAATACCTGACTAGGTGGGCAGGAGAGCCAAGGGACTAGGGAAAACAGCAGGACAGACAGGTCGCAGTAAGGGCCACCTTAGTTAGTGATCAGCAATTTAAAGTGAGACAGTCTGCGTGGCTGTATGCTTTTCTCTCACCTTCTTCAGCTATTTGAGTACTGGCACGAGGGAAACAGCAAGTTGGATTTAAGCAGAGCCGGAGTTCTACCAGGCAAGCATAACAAAGTTTAGAGAAGAGGCAGGGGAGTTGAGGATGTACACAAGAAAATGCTCTCATCACTCATTCATGGATCTAAGCCAGATCAAGACGGCAATGTGAACATGAAGAAGGGGACAAAGAACAAAAGAGGCAGTGAACAGGAACAGGGTCAGAAGACTGCAGGTCCTGGTGAGGCTAAAGACGAGGGAGCCAGCCAGGCGCGGAGGCTCACACCTGCAATCCCAGCACTCCGGGAGGCTGGGCAGGTGGATCACCAGAGGTCAGGAGTTTGAGACCAGCCTGGCCAACATGGTGAAACCCTGTCTCAATGAAAAACAAAAAATTAGCTGGGTGTGGTGGCGCACACCCGTAATCCCAGGAACGTGGGAAGCTGAGGCAGGAGACTTGCCTGAACCTGGGAGGCAGGGGTTGCAGTGAGCCAAGATCGTACCACTGCACTCCAGCCCAGGCTACAGAGCAAAACTCTGTCTCAAAAAAAAAAAAAAATTGAAGAAGCAGAGGCCCTAAAGAGAAGACAAAACGGAATGGAACTCTTGAAACTGTGGGGAAAGGCGGCTATGGTTATGGATAAGGCCTAAGCGAGGTATGGCGATACGTGGCTGAGATGGGATGAAGGTCCAGCTCACTGAGGGAGAGAAAGTCAAAGCAATTCGAGGCCAGGATAATCTACATAAATAATGAAGTAACCAAGATTTAAGACAGGAGACGTAACAGAGTGAAAAGAAGTGAACCAGAGCTAAACTCTTCAAGGAATGAGGTAGACTGACCCACAGGTCTCCTTTAACTACAAAAGTGATTAAACCAGTGATACTCTGATGTCAGGAGATGAAGTGTTCGAGGGGTCCGTGGAGGAAAAAGGTTTGAAAGCAGCAACGACAAGGAGAACTACCACACCTCCGAGCCAAGCAGAATACTGAGTGCAGGAGCAAAAACAGTCTCCCACTTTCAAGAACTCTGGGAAAGGCATGTTCCTCAGAAGTGAGCCATATGTCGTTTAGGTCAAGAAGATGAAAATGGGTGTTTACAGAAGAGTTCAGGATATAGGGAATTTTGCTGAGGGCACAAAGAAGAATCTGAAGAACTGGGGAGTCAGAAAAGGGCTCACGTAAAAAACCTTAAAAGGTGCCAGGCACAGTGGCTCCCACCTGTAATCCCAAAACTATGGGAGGCTGAGACAAGAGAATCACTTGGGCCCAGGAGTTCAAGACCAGCCTGGGAAACACAGCGAGACCTAAACTGTACAAAAAAAAAAATGTAATTAGCAGGGCATGGTGGCATTGTGATAGCACCACTGTACGCTGCCCTCCAGCCTGGGTGACACAGTGAGACTCTATCTCAAAAACAAACCAACCCTTAAAGGGATGAGAGTTCAGAGAGTAAGAGAAAATTTAGGAGTTTCTCAAATAACTTAAAAAATCAGTTTGTGAATGTCTAGCAGAAACACTGCTGCAATTTTATTTTGAACGGCATTGAATCCATAGATCAATTTGGGAAGTATTGATGTCTTTGAGGCTTCCTGTAATACAAAGTTGTTTCTTACCATTTAAGTCTTTTTAAATGTTTTTGGATAGTTTTACAATATTCTCATTGATGATGATGACAATGACACCAACAACGGTAACTTTCAACTGTGTCTACAGGTGCCAAGCACTGTTCTGAGCAGCACACACTCAACAGCTGCAACGAGAGCGCATGCCTCACTTACCGCTCATCCTGTTCATCTTACATAACGTCTCTAAGCCTGTGGCCATCAGAGGGCCCAGCTCAGCCTAGTCCCACAGTTCCTTTGCTTCGCCGCGTCCTTGCTCACAGTCCGGTGACCAGTGGCCACTACGGAAGACTGGAAGAATGAAAGGCTGAGAAACTGCTCTGAGGGTACTGGTGGTCACAATCCTCACCTGACTTGTTTTCACTGGCTGGCTCAAACTCTTTCCTGTCTGTAAGAGGTGGCTTACACTGACCACTTCTGTATTTTGAATCTGAGTCAGAACACCTTACCAAACAATTCCATGTAGTATTTCAGCTCATGGCATAGGTAAAAATAAAGGAAATTGCCATCACACTCTAAAATGTGCTTTTTATAGTGTAACTTAATTGATGTTCTCTCTCAACAAAGTTGAGCTGAATCATGGTTGAGTCAAAACGCCATATGTCATCCTTAGCCAAGCTGATGATTCGTGTGGGTTTTGTTTTTTAGGTTTTTGTGTGTTTCGGTGCAGTCAAAGAACTTGCTGGCCGGAGGCTCAGTAATGTCTGGGGGAAACCCATATGAGTGTGTATACACAGATGGATAGGTTTATTTTTTACCTGTACGGTACGCTGACCTCAAAAGTGCTTAATCTACTCACTTTCTTTATGAAGGTTAGTCAACATATTTATAGAAGCAAGTACCAACACCAAGTCATTTTTTTACCCCTCGAACTCAGTCATCTGTCATATTTAACCTTTCCTGTCCCCTCCTAATTAAAGTCTTTCTTCTATGCTCTCCTTTTATCTCTCATGGCTCAAGAAAATTAGATGTTAAAATAATAAAAATACTATTGAATGCTCATTACGTGCTAGGTCTGAAAGTGGTACTGAAAACAGAGGTAAGTAAGAATCCTGTCTTCAGGCTGCTCTCACGCTAGTGAGACTGGTAGGTAATTAAGTGACCGTAATACTCTATGTTAAGTTATTCGAAAGAGGTAAGCACAGAATGCTAAGGGAACTCAGGGCAAAGGCTCCTGAAGGTCGGAAACCACTTTCAAAAGGAAGTGAAATAATTCAACTATGAGGGAAAATCAGGAGTGTGTGTATAAGCAAAGGAATGAAGGCTTAAGACAGTTATACTTACAAATTTACAGATTTATGTTGTAAATATAAATTACAACTACATATTTTTAACAAATTACAAATTTATTAAATTTAATAGTAGCATTTGAGCTATTCCTGTTAGTAATTCAAAGTAGGCTACACGTAGTTCATGTTATCATACGGACCACAGCTGCAGCACCAAGCACAGATCTTACTTATATCATGCGGGCCACGATTCAATGAATGAATTACACAGGAAAGTAAATCAATAGCATTTCAGTAATTTGAGTAATTACTGATCAGCTCATTGGAGCTACTGCAGGAGCTCCTGACTGCTCTATTCAGTTCAGTTCAACATTTACAAAGTATCCAAAATGGACCAGGCACCCTGCTAAGAAACACCATAAAGTCTCTGCTTTCAAGAAAAGCACTATTGAGTAGGGAAAAGGATACATAAAATGCTATTTTATTACTAAACAAAAATAGCAGTGAGGGAAGAGCTCATACTTTAAACCCCTACCCACAGCTCCAAACAATGTGACTTTTTTCATTGTAAATGTATAGCTTCACCACACAGGCCCACCAAAATTCAGTGGTCAGTCATCCTCATTGTAGCCATTCTAACAGGCATATGGAGGTAGCTTATTAGGGTTTTGTTTTAACAGCACTATTGAGGTAAGAGTTCACATGGCATTACAAGTCACCCATTTAAAGTGTACAATTAAATGCATTTTGCTACACTATTAACTTTTTTAACTGTGGTAAAATACATACATAACATAAAATGTGCCATTCTGTCCATAAGTCTACAGTTCAGTGGCTTTAATGATATTCACAATGTTGTACAACTATCACCTCCGTTTCCAAAATTTTTTTTAATGCCCAAATAGAAACTGTAAACATGAAGCAGAAACTCCCGATTTCCCCCTCTCCAAATCCCAGTAACCTCTAATCCACTTTGTCTCTACAAGTTTGTTCTAGGTATTTCATAAAAACAGAATCATACATCTGTCCTTTTTCATTTTCCTCAGCTATATACCTAAGAGTAAAACTGCTTGGCCATATTCTATGTTTAGCTTTTTGAGGACCCACCAAATTATTTTCCATAGTGGCAGCCCCATTTTACATGTCCACCAGCAACACGCAAGGGGTCCCTATCTCCATATCCTCAACACTTGTTGTTCTCCGTTTTTTTGATAATAGCCATCCTAAATAGTATGCAGTAGTCTCTCACTGCGGTCTTAACTGCATTTCCCTAATGACTAATGATTTGGAGCACTTTATCATATGCGTACTGGCCTTCATTTTTCTTTCTTTGTAAAGCACAGACTTTTTTGCCCGATTTTTAAATTGAGTGATAGGAGTCTTTCTTATTAAGTTACAAGAGAACTTTATATATTCTGAAACAACTGATTTGTCATACATATTGTAAATACTTCTCTAAGTCCAGGACTTGCCTTTTCATTTTCTTTTTCTTTTTTTAAACCTTTTGGCCTGAATTTATTTTTTCAATTTTTAAATTAAACACCAAGAAAAACCTCATTTTGTCTAAACATCTTAAAAGAGAAAAAATGAGCTACACTGACAGAAGCTGAAAAAGAAATTAAGTGTCGGGCGCGGTGGCTCAAGCCTGTAATCCCAGCACTTTGGGAGGCCGAGGCGGGTAGATCATGAGGTCAAGAGATCGAGACCATCCTGGTCAACATGGTGAAACCCCGTCTCTACTAAATATACAAAAAATTAGCTGGGCATGGTGGCACGTGCCTGTAAACCCAGCTACTCAGGAGGCTGAGGCAGGAGAATTGCCTGAACCCAGGAGGCGGAGGTTGCGGTGAGCCGAGATCGCACCATTGCACTCCAGCCTGGGTAACAAGAGTGAAATTCCGTCTCAAAAAAAAAAAAAAAAAAAAA
>CM052648.1:4125746-4158940 GCA_028533165.1 Leontopithecus rosalia
GGGGGCGCGGGCGGAAGTCCCGCCTGAGGGGAGGGGGCGCGGCGGAAGTGCTGTGTGAGGGCGGGGAGGGATGCGGGGGGTGATTAACAGGGAGGGGTCGCAGATAGGGCTCCTCCGAGGGGAGGGGACGCCAGGGTGAGGGGCCCGTGTTGAGGGGGCCCGCGGACCGAGGGGACTCCCCCAGGTGAGGGGATCCCAGCAGGGAAGAGGTCTCGGTCTTGGGAGCGGGTATTCAAGACCGAAGTTCACCCTAAGAAAGGGGCGCGTCCTATGTGATGGAGCCCGAGGATAGAGGGGTATCCCCCAGCGGAGGGGATCCCGGGGGAAGGGAGGGCCCTGCCTGTGGGGTGGGGTCGTAACTGGGTCTCGATCTTGGGAGCAGGTATCAGGGACAGAGGTTCACCCTGAGAAAGAGGGGCCCTCCTATGGGAGGGGGCCCGCAGACAGAGGGATCTCCCCTAGGGAGGAGGTTCTGGGTGGAGGGGACCCTCTTGGGAGGAGACTGGCTGAAGGGCTCGGGAGTGAAGGAGGCCAGGCGCAGGCTCCCCCTACTAAGGCTGAAGACCTTGATCTCACCGCTCAGGCGGGTTGATCAGTGCCCCAGCCCCGAGCCGACCGGAAGCTGGAGCGGTCTGTCACCAGCTTGCAAGTCTCAGATCCTGAAAACTCACTTCCCAGTACTTACTGGTGACTTGCTAATCAATACCAGACCACTTACCAGGCACTCTGCCTAGGGGGAGAATACATTGCTCCAGTTCTTCAAAGACTTCAAATACCATCCCAAGTCAAGAAGCCAAGTTATACAGCAGTAGGGGAAGAATTGTTTTCTCCTAAGAGAAATGAATAATATCTTTCACAGCAATCAGACAAGGCCTCTCTAGCTGGTGGTGTTGATAACTCACGTATTTTCTTTCCACTGCCCTTTATTACAGTGTATATTCTTTATTTTAACAAAACTTGTTGCTAAGCACTGTTCTAGGTGCTGGAGACATAAATATCAATCAAAGACAGTCCCAAACCTGAAGGAACCTCACAAACTATTAAGAAGGAGACGAGCAAACATAACTGAATATAGTTGTTAACTGCTATGGCTGACAAATTGCTGTGGGACCACTTTTAATATGTAAATGCACACAGACCCTCTCCATTCCACTGGGAGGGTAGGAGTGTGTTTATAACATGGCATTTTAACGTTCTTTGCTAAATAGAATGTAAAGATACAATAAACACCACCAGAGCATGCAGAAGAAATGAATCCTGGTGGGGCATGGTGGCTCATGCCTATAATCCCAGCACTTTGGGAGGCCAAGGTAGGAGGATTGCTTGAGCCCAGGAGGTCGAGGCTGCAGTTAGCTGTGATCACGCCGTTGCACTCCAGCCTGGGTGGCAGAATGATACCCTATATCAAAAAAAAAAAAAAAATAGAAGAAGAGAAAGAAAGAAAAGAATGCTGCAAAGCAAGTTACTTGATATTGTCATTAGGTTATCCATTTAATTGACTATATATTCATTCATTCCATGAATGAATGGAATGTGTGCTACGGTAGCCATTAGATCACCTATTAATAGCAATGCTCAAGACAATGCAATGTTTAACAATCCTTAAGCTGGCAGGGCAAGAGCTCCCAATTTTCCACTGAGGAGCAGAGGATGGTAAAATGTACTTGTTGTGCATCAAAATCCTGACCTTTATAGGTCACACACGGTGGTTCACGCCTCTAATCCCAGCACTTTGGGAGGCTAAGGCGGTGGATCACTTGAGGTCCAGTCTGAGACCACTCTGACCAGCATGGCAAAACCCCATCTCTACTAAAAATACAAAAATTAGCTGGGTATGGTAGCACATGCCTGTGATCCCAGCTACTTGGGAGGCTGAGGCAGGAGAATCACTTGAACCTGGGAGGCGGAGGTTGCAGTGAGCTGAGATCACTGCAATGCACTCCAGCCTGGGCAACAGAGGGAGACTCCATCTCAAAAACCAAACCAAAACCCTCGAACTTTAGTTTTCTTACCGTCTAATGTGAAAAAAGCAAACATTCCCAGAAAAACATTCCCCATCATATTCATACTTCTTGCCTGGAATATTGCAATGTACTCCTGATTGGTCTTTTGGCCTCTCTGCTCTTACTTCCTTACGTTTTAGATCCTTTAAACAATGTGTCAACATTTAACTCTGCCCAAAACCCTCTAATGGATTTCCACTTCAGAGTAAAAGCCAAGCTTTTCCAATAGAAAAGCCCCTAAATGACCTGCCTCCTCCTTCGCTGTCACCCCCAGCCCCCACGGGCTTTGAGCACATCAAGTGGCCTCTTCCCCTTCCACTGCATTTCAGCCATGAAATTGTCCTATTGTCCTCTGTCTACTTAAAAGGAAGAAGCTGAGGTAAAATTAATATAACGAGTTTATTTGGGACATCGTGAGCACTGCTGCCCAGGACACACTTCCAAGTTGCCCTGAGGAGTGCTATGGAGAACAAAAGAGAAGCTCAACTTTTTCAAGAAGAAAGAACGAATCAGTTGAGGTGATTTACAAGGTTGTTCGTCATGAATTCTCAGTGGTTTAAGAAACAGTGTTGGTTAGTGATTGGCTGTACTATAGCTTGTGAGCCATTCTGTGGCTAGTTGACATCGGTTAGTCTAGAGCCCAAACAGAATGTGGCTTCAGGAGGTAACTGGGGCAGGCATGGTGGCTCATGCCTGTAGTCTCAGTGCTTTGGGCAGCTGAGGTGGGAGGACTGCTTGAACCCAGGAGTTTGAGACCAGCCTGGACAACATAGTGTGCTACTCCATTTCTCTGAAAAAGATTTCTTAAAAACTAGGCATGGCGGTGCATGGTAACAGTCCCAGCTACTCCAGAGGCTGAAATGGGAGGATTTGTTGAGCTCAGGAGCTCATGGCTTCAGTGAGCTATTACCACACCACTGCACTCCAGCCTAGGTGATAGAGTGAGACCCTGTCTCTAAAAAATAATTATTATTGCTTTTAAAAAGAGGGAATGGCCGGGCACGGTGGCTCACGCCTATAATCCCAGCACTTTGGGAGGCCGAGGCGGGTGGATCACGAGGTCAAGAGATCGAGACCATCCTGGTCAACATGGTGAAACCCCGTCTCTACTAAAGATACAAAAAATTAGCTGGGCATGGTAGCGCGTGCCTGTAATTCCAGCTACTCAGGAGGCTGAGGCAGGAGAATTGCCTGAACCCAGGAGGCGGAGGTTGCAGTGAGCTGAGATCGCGCCATTGCACTCCAGCCTGGGTAACAAGAGCAAAACTCCATCTCAAAAAAAAAAAAAAAAAAAAAGGGAATTATTTAGCTCAAGGAGGAGTGATTGACCGCTGTTTCATTCCACTGCTTCTCTGGGCCTGGTCATTTAAAGGAGCTCATATTCCTGAAATAAAGTTTATTTGTTACTTTTGTTTTAACCCCACAACTCCACCAGGAAAAGGTACCCTCCTGCCTTAGGACTTTTTATGTGCTAGGGGTGTTCTGTTTTCCTTTTGTTTTTGCACAGAACACCTCCTCACAAACATCTTCATGACTTGCTTCCTTATTTCCTTCAACTACCTGTTCAAATGATCTTTTAATGACCTTCCTGATCAATCTATTTAAAATTGTAGCAGGCTACCCAAATTCCTGATTCCCAGGAATTTTCCCCATAGCACGTAATACTTGCTGTATTATATAATTTACTTTTCTATTCTGTTTATTGTTACTTGTCTATTTCACTTACTACTAGAATGTAAGTTCCACAAGGGTAGAGATGTTTGTCTCTTTTTGTTATTTTTTATTTTGGTTTTTTTTTTTTTTTTTTTGAGACAGAGTTTCACTCTTGTTACCCAGACTGGAGTGCAATGGCACAATCTCGGCTCACCGCAACCTCCGCCTCCTGGGTTCAAGCAATTCTCCTGCCTCAGCCTCCCGAGTAGCTGGGACTACAGGCACGTACCACCATGCCCAGCTAATTTTTGTATTTTTAGTAGAGACGGGGTTTCACCTTGTTGACCAGGATGGTCTTGATCTCTTGACCTCCTGATCCACCCGCCTCGGCCTCCCAAAGTGCTGGGATTATAGGCGTGAGCCACCGCGCCCGGCCTTCCTTTGGTTATTTTTGTATCTCCAGCCCAGCACCTAGAAACAAGCCCTACTAAGTGACAATTGCTCAATAAAAGTTGAATTAATGAACAGAGAATCTTTTTAACTATATCTGCAGAGGCCACGCATGTCGAACACTTTAGGAGGCGGAGGCAGGTGGATCACCTGAGGTCAGCAGTTTGAGACCAGCCTGGCCAACATGGTGAAATACAAAAATACAAAAAATATATAAAATATATATATATAAATACCAAAAAAGTACAAAAAATAAAATACAAAAAAAAAAAATTGGCCAGGCATGGTGACAGGCACCTGTTATCCCAGATACTCAGGAGGCTGAGGCAGGAGAATTGCTTGAACCTGGGAGGCGGAGGTTGCAGTGAGCTGAGAGTGCACCATTACACTCCAGCCTGGGTAATAGAGCAAGACTTCATCTCAAATACGTAAATAACATTTTGTGTGTGTGTGTATAACATTTTATATATAAATATATATTAATAGATAACATGTTACATAAACATGTATATATATCACATATACATGTTATATATAACATATAACATTATAACATATATATAACATTATATACATATTGTTATATATAACAATATGTATATAATATATATAACATATATGATATATATCATATATACGATATATGATATATATGATATGAGGATATATATCATATATGATATATATAACATGTATATAATGTTATATTTATATACATATAATGTTACACACACACACACACATATATATATATATATATATATCTGCAGAGAGGAGAAAGGAAATAGCATGCCTCTAGAAGAAGTGTAATAATCCAAAAAGTACAGGAAAGGAAGAGGATAGAAAAAGAAAAAGAAAAAAATTATAAGGGAGAAGATTAAAAGAGACAGATTAACAGGACAGACAAAAAGTAGAAATATGCGTAAGATAAACAAAAGGAAATTCACCTGCTCAAACAGTGGGTGTTATTGCCTGCCCAAAATTGACTAGAGGATTTCAACCTTGACCGAATTGACAGAACCAAGTTAATGTTTCACTAGGGCTAAGTGACTTCTTTTCAATGTTATACAGCTGTTTGAGTTAGATGAACCAGATGAACATGCCACCACGTTGATGTCCATGAATTCAACTCAAATGAAATTTGTGATATAAATTTGTACCTTAAGCCCACTGCAGAGCTTGTGATAAAAATGTGTACCTTAAGCCCATCAGCAGTGACTCAGTCATCAAGAAAGTAGTAAATACTAAAACGGAAAGGTAAGGCAGAAAGGAAATTCAGAGAAGCAAGTAGGTGAGGTGCAAGGCAGAAACAGATTTGGACCAAAGTGCGCATGATTTTGGCAAGGAAAAGAGGAAGTAAGTGAATACTCGTGAAGAGAGTAGAAGACTGTATAGAGAATAGAAAAATGTATGCCTGTGCTGGCTCTTTTATTGGAGACTTCCTTCTTGGCATCTCTGCCTATGATGCTCTTGCTAGAAAGCTTTTGTCATATGCCAGCAACTCCACAAGACCCCATGTGTTCATCAAAAAAATACCTGGTCGGCCCGTACCTCTCTTTTGGCACTGACTTTCCATAGCCAGACTGTGCTATAGATGTGGGTTTATACACTCCCCTTTCACATCTGAGGTCCCTGGAGGCAGGGACTTTCTCATCTTCATCACAGCCCTGTGCTTAGAAGGGATGCTGTAAATTTGTGTTGAACAGAGAACTCTGGAGATTGAGAAGCAGGAGAAAAAAGTAACAGAGTAGTGTACTTGTTCAGGGCAGGGATTGGCAATCTATAACCTATGAGGCACACTTTTCCCGCCACCTGTTTTCATGAATAAAATTATATTGGAAACTGTCAGAGTCATTCATTTACATCGTCTATGGCTACTTTGGCACTAAAGTGGCAGAGGTGACTTGTTACAGAGACCGTATGATATCCAAAGCTGAAAATATTAACTATTTAGTTCTTTATAGAAAAAGTTTGCCAACCTCTGGTAAAGAACGTGAGCGTTGGAATCAGACAGACCTGGGTGATGTGAATCCCTCTTTCATCTCTTAGCCCTTGGACAAGTAACCATCTCTCTAAGCCTTTTTTTTTCCATCTGTAAAATGGAATAGTAATAGCATCTACTTAATTAAGTAGGTGAAGATCTGATGATAGTCAATCCAGAGTCTGTGATATATTTAGCTTAGTTCTGTACATGTTAACATTGAACTGTGTGTATAAAAGTGAGAAAGTAGGAAGAATGAGTGGCCAAGGAGCTCAAAAGCTGTTAGGTGGTTGGGCAAATGAGAAACAGTAGGAAATACTTAGGAAATTGTGGGTAGGGTCAAGATATAATTGGTGTAAGTGACTGACAATAGACTATTGGTATTTGAGGTGATCATTCTGATGTTACTAACAGTTGCATTGTAGGGATCAGTGATTTCTACATAATTTGTAAAGTTAATAACCTATTTCTTATGATTGTTACCAATCCATTTTACATTTTATTTTTCGCATTTCAATTTAACCAGAAGTTCTTGAGCATCTGTCCTGGACTGTATTAGAATCTAGTCTTATGAACACAAGTAATATAATACCTCAGACATCAATAATCTCTGAGTCTATTAAAGGAATACAGAAATACATACTGATGATACAGCATGATAAATAATGCCAGAAAAAAGGATGTGTAGAGAGCTAGGAAACTGGAGAGATGAAAACATACAGCTAGAGAAACCATGTAAGCTGAATCTTAAATAATTATATGAGCACTAGACAAACAAAGGTGGAAATACATTCCAGAAAATGAAGCACCTAAACATAGCCTCAAACCAGCTGGCTTTCTATATGATTTATGATTTTCTCCATATATATGTGGAGAAAAGATGTAATCCCTGCCTTTTACAAGAAGTTTCATAAAATAGAAAAAGCTTCACTTCTGGTAATGTCACGCCAAGTTATTTAAAGCTATCCTCTGAATGAGGAAAACTTTTTTTTTAACCCAAATGAAATATTTCAAAAATATGATGGTCACCTTGTTGATCCAAGCAACCAAAACATTAAGACAGACCAGAATGGTGGCACACTTGGTCATATGGCAGAACCAGATGAAAACTGTCTTTGGAAGAAGGTGCCATCCTAAACATCAGATTATTCCTACAAATAATTCTCAAATAGAATGAACAACCCAAAAATAACTCACTCTACAGGGAAACCAGATATTATAAGAACGAGCAGAAGCAACATACAACAGAAACTGACCCACAGAGACTTAAGATCCTGGAATGAAACACGGCAATGACACAAGTTTTTTATGTTCAAAGAAATAATTCAAAAGTCCAAGGAAGGAATTGAACTATAAAAGGTGAAATCATGTATTTATATAATAAATAAATAGAAATTCTGGAACTGAAATGAGAAATAACACAGTGACAACTCAATTGATAGGATTAAAACAGGTTAGAGAGACATAAAGAGAGAATAAATGAACTGGAAGATAAACTATCCAAAATGAAGAAATTAAAATACAAAAAAATGGAAGAGCCAAGAGACACGGAAAATAAGTTGAGAAAGTCTAACACATGTAACTGGAGTCTCAAAAGGAGAGAGGAGCAAGACAGAGGCAATACATAGGGTAATAGCTGAGAATCTGCCAAAACTGATGAAAGATTCCAAACCACAGATTCAAGAAGTTCAATGAATAGAAAGCAGAATACACGAAAAGAATACATATAGACACATCACATATTCACATCCAGTGAAACTACGGAAAAAGACAAAGACAAAATCTGCTAAGAAGCCCCAGGGGAATAAAAAGACAGTTTATTTTTAAAGGGGTGAGAATTGAGTAAGCTGCATTCTCCACAGAAACACTGGAAACCAAAATAGTGGAATGCTATCTTCAATGTGCCGAAAAATACAAATAACTGCCAACAGATCCGTGCTAAAGGAAATACAAAAGAGTGTGAATTAGAGACAAAAACAATCCCAGATGGAAGACGACAGACACAGTAAGGAAGAAAGCACTGAGAATGGTATTTACCCTCGGCTTCACCTAAATGAGCATCCAAAGTACAACACAATCATAAAGCAACAACGTCTCATGAGGTTTCAAATTAAAATGTTCATGGCACGGCTCTGCTCCAAACCATCATGACACTACCTGGGGACTTTGGCCTCTGCTGTCCCAGCTAGTGCTCTCAGGCCACTCAAAAGACCATCTCTGTGGGCACAGGCCCAGGTTTATCTCCTGCCTAAGGACTTCCTCTGCCTTACACTTCCCAGCAGTCAAGGTCACAGAAAGTCAAAGATCAGCAAAGAAAGAAAATCCATGGACAGAAAAGAAGGGAAATCCACTGAGAACAGTCTGTAAAAGCTAGAACTGTTTTTTGAAGTCAGCTTTGTCAAGTCAATCCGTATCAAGCAGTATTTGGATATTAGTACTCTTTGCGCTCTCTCTGCCTGAACTGGGAATTACGGTATTAGTTCTGACACTATCTGGTATTGAACAATGATAAACATCTGGTAGAAAACGGTGGAAGAGAAACTTGCAAATGTCGTACTGAACGGGGCCATCATTGAGACAGTGGTTTAGGCCAGTACTATTCAAGGTGCTCTGAGGACCAATTTATGACAAGCTTCCACTTCTGGGTAAGATGGACAAAGACCTTACTTGACCCCACGCATATGTGCCCGATAGTAAATAATCATAAAACCTAGACATACTATAAAAAAAGCGACCACCTGAAGGGTTTGGGAGTGAACCGAAGCAGACTCTGGTGAGGAGCACCTGCTCACTTGGAGGAAGGGAGATGGGCAGCTGTACAAGTAAGTTCACACCTGGAGCTTTTAGCCTGGGACTCATTGCAGTACATGGATGTGCACAGCCGTGGTTGGAGGCATATGGGCAAAACTCTGCATTCTTTCTGGCCTGGGGAAACATAAAAGTAAATGTATAAAAATGTGAACACCGAAGAGAATGGAAAAATCCCAAAAGACAAATATTCAGAGAGGGTGCTATGGTTTGAATGTTTCTCCTCTTCAAGACTCATGCTGAGATTTTAATCCCCAATGTGGCAGTATTGACAGGAAGGGCCTTTAAGAGGTGATTGGGTTGTGAGCACTGTCCTCACAAATGGATTAATCCATTCATGGAATAATGGGTTAACTGGTTATCTTGGGAGTGGGTCTCCTGGCTTTATAAGAAGAGGAAGAGAGACCTGAGCTAGCACCCTCAGACCCCTCACCATATGATGCCCTGAACTGCCTTGGGACTCTGGAGAGAGTCCCCATCAGCAAGAAGGCCCTTGCCAGATGCAGACCCTCAACCTTGGCCTTTTCAGCCTCCATAACTGTAATAAATAAATTTCTTTTCTTTATAAATTACCCAGTTTCAGATATTCTGTTACAAGCAGCAGAAAATGGACTAAGATAGAGGGGACCCCCAAATTAACTCTATCCATATAGCTGACTGCCCACCAAATAAACCAAATCATGTGGTATAGACCCAAAGCAGCTCAACTAAATACAAAAGATCTGAAGCAAAACTGGAACTATCCCCTGAAGAAATAGAGTTTTCAGTCTAAGCCCACGTAAGAAAATTGCCTATGAAAACAAAGGAACAACACTCAACAGAGGAAAATCACAGAATCCAGAATCCCCACAGCTTACTATTAATAATATCAAAATACAATCCAAAAGTTACCTGAAATACAAATAAGAAATTGGAACACATTCTCAAGAGAAAAGAAAAATCTATCCATGAGATGAAATAGATGTGAGAACTAACAGATTTTAAAGTAACGATTATAACTAAATTAAATGAGGTAAAACAAAACGTGACTGCAGTGAACAAAAACCTCAAGACAGAAATAAACAATCTCAGCAGAGAAATAGAAATGATTTTTAAAAAGCGGGGGCTGGGCATGATGACTCATGCCTGTAATCCCAGCACCTTGGGAGATCAAGGCAGGCAGATCACTTAAGGCCAGGAGTTCAAGACCAGCCTGGCCAAAATGTTGAAACCCTGTGTCTACTAAAAATACAAAAAAAGAAATTATAAAAAAGGACCAAATGTTAAGTTGTAAATCTGAAAAATTCCATTTCTGCATGTGAAAGTTCACTGGAGAGACTTCGCCAAAAGGATATGACAGAAGAAAAATAAGTGAAATTGAATCAGTGGATAGATAGGTTGATAAACGATAGATACATGGACACATAGACACATACACACATATATTCATACATACATACATACATACATATAAAATTTCCAAAGAAAACAATATGTTTTTAAAACAATGAAGAGAAAGAATCTCAGGGACCTGTTAGAGATACCAAATTTTCCAATATTAGTGTAATTGCAAGAAGAGAAGATCAGAAAAAAGAAAACAGGACCCTGCAAAAAAAGTACGTGAAGAAACTACAGCCAAAACTTTCCAAATTTGGTGAAAGGTGGAATCTTGCAAGCAAAACATGCTAAACTAACATCTAACAAAATAAACGTAAAGAAGCCTGTGCTAAAACACCGCACAGGGCCGGGCGCGGCGGCTCACATCTATAATCCCAGCACTTTGGGAGGCCGAGGCGGGTGGATCACGAGGTCAACGGATCGAGACCATCCTGGTCAACATGGTGAAACCCCGTCTCTACTAAAAATACAAAAATTAGCTGGGCATGGTGGCGCATGGCTGTAATCCCAGCTACTCGGGAGGCTGAAGCAGGAGAATTGCCTAAACCCAGGAGGCGGAGGTTGCGGTGAGTCAAGATCGCGCCATTGCACTCCAGCCTGGGTAACAAAAGCGAAACTCCGTCTCAAAAAAAAAACCAAAAAACAAAAAACAACTAATGTTTTATGAAGCTAGTATCATGTTAATATTAAAACTTAATAAAGATGTTAAAAATGTAAGGATAGTTTACTAATAGAAATTATAATCTGCCATGTGTGTACCTATGCAACAATCTTGTATGTTCTTCACATGTACTCCCAAACCTAAAATGCAATTAAAAAAAAAAAAAGAAGAAAAAGAAATTACAGTAACCCACTACACAATCAGGTTAAAAGAGAAGACGTCGGGCCGGGCGCGGTGGCTCACGCCTATAATCCCAGCATTTTGGAAGGCCGAGGCGGGTGGATCACGAGGTCAAGAGATCGAGACCATCCTGGTCAACATGGTGAAACCCCGTCTCTACTAAAAATACAAAAAATTAGCTGGGCATGGTGGCGCGTGCCTGTAATCCCAGCTACTCAGGAGACTGAAGCAGGAGAATTGCCTGAACCCAGGAGGCGGAGGTTGCGGTGAGCCGAGATCGCGCCATTGCACTCCAGCCTGGGTAACAAGAGCCAAACTCCGTCTCAAAAATAAATAAATAAAAAGACACCTCACACTGCTGAAAGCTGGAGAGAGAGAGCAAACATTGATAGCATCAAGATAAAAATGACATGCACAGAAAAGCAACGATGGATCCATGACTGCTTCTTATCAGAAACCATGGAGTCCAAAAGATGGTGGGACATTTGTCAACTCCTGAAGGTAAAAAAAAAACTAATCAATCAGGAATTCTATATCCAGAAAAAACATTATTCAAGAATAAAAACAATATAAAGACAGGTTCAGATAAAATAAAACTAGGAGATGTCCTCACCAACAGAACTGCACCACGAGAAATGCTAAAGAAACTTCTTCAGGCCGGGCACGCTGGCTCAAGCCTGTAATCCCAGCACTTTGGAAGGCCGAGGCGGGTGGATCACGAGGTCAAGAGATCAAGACCATCCTGGTCAACATGGTGAAACCCCGTCTCTACTAAAAACATAAAAAATTAGCTGGGCATAGTGGCACGTGCCTGTAATCCCAGCTACTCAGGAGGCTGAGGCAGGAGAATTGCCTGAACCCGGGAGGCGGAGGTTGCGGTGAGCCAAGATCGCGCCATTGTACTCCAGCCTGGGTAACAAGAGCGAAACTCTGTCTCAAAAAAAAAAAAAAAAAGAAACTTCTTCAGGCTGCGGGAAATGGTATCAGATGGAAACGCAAATCCTCAGAAAAGCTGATGAGTATTGGACATGATAAATAGCTGGGTAAATACCAATGACTTTTTCCCATTTGTATTTTTCTTCTCAGTTGTTTTGTAAACCACATAATGGCTCACAGGAAAAATTAAACATGTTCTCTGAGGTATATAATGTATGTAGATATATTACATTAAATAACGATGACAAGGGACAGAGGGGATACTGACCTATAAGTGCATTGTATATTGTATACCTTAGGGCAACCATTAAAAAATATAAAGAAAGCCAGGCACGGTGGCTCACACCTGTAATCCCAGCACTTTAGGAGGCCCGGGCGGGTGGATCACGAGGTCAGGAGATTGAGACCATCCTGGCCAACATAGTGAAACCCCATCTCTACTAAAAATACAAAATATTGGCCGGGTGTGGTGGCATGTGCCTATAGTCGCAGCTACTCAGGAGGCTGAGGCAAGAGAATCAATTGAACCCAGGAGGTGGAGGTTGCAGTGAGCCGAGTTCGTGCCACTGCACTCCAGCCTGGGCGACAGAGCAAGACTCCATCTCAAAAAAAAAAAAATAGTGTAAGGAAGTATAGCTAAGAGACTAATGAGAAAATCAATATGTAATTATGAAAAACATTCAAATGAGAAAATAAAAAGAAAAGGAGAAACTGAAAGGGGGGAAACAGAGAAGACAAACAGAAAACAAAGGTGTGGTGGCTCATACCTGTAATCTCAGCACTTTGGGAGCCCAAGGCAAGAAGAACACTTGAGCCCAGAAGCTGAAGACCAGCCTGGGCAACACAGTGAGAGCCCATCTGTAAAAAAAAATTTTTTTTAACTTAGCTGGGCATGGAGGTGCATGCAGGTCTGTAGTCCCAGCTGCTTGGGAGGCTGAAGTTAAGTGAACCGTTGCAGAGAGGGCAAGACTGTAGTAAGCTATGATTGTGCCACTGCATTCCAGCCTGGGCAACAGAGCGATCCCTGTCTCTAAATAAATACATAAATATAAATAAAATGATAGACCCAGCCCAATCATATCAATAATTACAGTAAAGTATAATGGAATAAACACTGATTAAAGATTAGATATTATTGGCTAGGTATGGTGGCTCATACCTGTGATCCCAGCACTTTGGGAAGCCCAGGCAGGTGGATCACCTGCTGTCAGGAGTTTGAGACCAGCCTGACCAACATGGTAAAATGCCGTCTCTACTAAAAATATAAAAATTAGCCAGGCATGGTGGCATGTGCCTATCATCCCAGATACTTGGGAAGCTGAGGCAGGAGGATCACTTGAACCTGGAAGGCAGTGATCCAAGATGGCACCGCTGCACTCCAGCCTGGGCAACAAGAGCGAAACTCCATCACCAAAAAAAAAAAAAGAAAAGATTAGATACTGTCAGAATGGAATTTTAAAAAAGGTAACCATATAAAGACACAGGTTGAAAGTTAACAGATGGAAAAAAGATAAACCATACAAACTATAAGCACAAGAAGGTCCAAGTGGCTACATTAATACCAGATAAAATAGATTTCAAAACAGAATTTTACTAGGGATGAAGAGGGACACTCCATAATGAAAAAAGAGCAGATTTATCAGGGAGACACAACGAGCATAAATACATATTTACCCAATAAGAAAGTTTCAAATACATGCAACGAACATGGACAGAATGGAAGGGAACAATTCCACAATTGTAATTAGAAATTTTAACATTCCTCTCTTAGCAATGGCTGAAATATTAATAGCTAGACAAAAATTAGAAAAGAGAGATCTGATCAATACTATCAACCTGCTTTAATTAGTATTATTTATATAACACAACATCCAATAATGACAGAATCACATACTTTCCAAGTACATATAGGCAAACCATGTTCTGGGCCATAAGAAATAAAATAATAAAATCATATTTTTAAATATTAAATATCATATTAGAATTTGAGATAAAGTTAATGCAATGTTTAGAGGGAAATGTATAGTTTTAAATGCCTACATTGGAAGAAAAAGAAGGTTCAAATCCATTATCTAAACTCTACCTTAGAATACTAGAAAAAGATAAACAAGTTAAACCCAAAGCAAGCAGAAAAAAGAAAATAATAAAGAGGAGGAAAAAAGCCAACATGGAATATCTATGAAACCAACAGCCACTTCTTTGAAAGAGTAATAAAATGTATAAGCCTCGGCCCGGCGCGGTGGCTCACGCCTGTAATCCCAGCACTTCTGGAGGCCGAGGCGGGCGGATCACAAGGTCAAGAGATCGAGACCAACCTGGTCAACATGGTGAAATCCCATCTCTACTAAAAATACAAAAAATTAGCTGGGCATGGTGGCGCGTGCCTGTCATCCCAGCTACTCAGGAGGCTGAGGCAGGAGAACTGCCTGAACCCAGGAGGTGGAGGTTGCAGTGAACCGAGGTCACACTACTGCGCTCCAGCCCAGCGCCTGGTGATGGAATGAGACTCTGTCTCAAAAAAAAAAAAAATGTATAAGCCTCAAAGTACAATTAAAAAAAATTAAAATAAACTGTATAAGCCTCTAGGAAGACTGGCTAAGAAGACACAAACATCCAACATTTGGAATAAAAAAGAAAGCATTACTGCAGATTCTATAGACATAAAAGAATGATAGACTGAGGGCCGGGCGCGGTGGCTCACGCCTGTAATCCCAGCACTTTGGGAGGCCGAGGCGGGCAGATCACTTCAGGTCAGGAGTTCAGGACCAGCCTGGCCCAACATGGTGAAACCATGTTTCTACTAAAAATACAAAAATTAGGTAAGCATGGTGGTGCACGTTTGTGATCCCAGCTACTTGGGAGTCTGGGGCAGGAGAACGACCCAGAAGGCGGAGGTTGCAGTGAGCTGAGATGGCCCCACCGCACTCCAGCCAGGGAAACAGAGCGAGACTCCATCTGGAAAACAAAAACAAAATGAACAAACAGAAAAGAATAAAAAGAGCATATTGTGAACAACTTTTGTTTTTTTGTTTTTTTGAGACGGAGTTTCGCTCTTGTTACCCAGGCTGGAGTGCAATGGCGTGATCTCGGCTCACTGCAACCTCTGCCTCCTGGGTTCAGGCAATTCTCCTGCCTCAGCCTCCTGAGCAGCTGGGATTACAGGTACGCGCCACCATGCCCAGCTAATTTTTTGTATTTTTAGTAGAGACGGGGTTTCACCATGTTGACCACGATGGTCTCGATCTCTTGACCTCGTGATCCACCCGCCTCGGCCTCCCACAGTGCTGGGGAATACAGGCCTGAGCCACCGCGCCCGGCCTGTGAACAGCTTTATACCAATAAACATGATAACCTATGTGAAATGGTCACATTCCTTCAAAGACACAAGTTACCAAAACTCATTCAAGAAAAAATACAAAATGTAAACAGTCTGACATCAATTAAATAAATTGAACTTACAAATAAAAACCTTCCCATAAAGCAACTCCAGGCTGACTTGGCTTCAGTGGTAAATACCACCCCGCGTTTGAGGAGGAAACAACACCAGTTCCACACAAGCTCTTTCAGAAAAGACAGAGATAACACTTCCCAACTTACTTTATATGCGGCTACTATTACTCTGATTCTAAAACCAGGCAAAAGACAGACACACACACACTCACACTCACACACATGCACACATAGACATACACACACATGCATATACACTCACACACACGCCCACAGACACACACACACACTCACACACACATGCACACATAGACACACACTCACACACACATATGCATATACACACACTCACACACACGCTCACAGACACACACACAGACACACTCACACTCATACACACACACACATGCACACATAGGCACACACTCACACACACATATGCATATACACACACACGCTCACACTCACGCACTCACACACATGCACACATATGTATACACACACTCACATACACACACTCACACACGCTCACAGACACACGCACTCACACATGCACACATATGTATACACACATACACACACTCACATACAAACACATGCACACACTCATACACACAACACTCGCACACACACTCACACTCACACACAGACACACACTCATATGCACACACATACACACAACACTCATGCACACACACATGCACACTTGCACACACAGAGACACACACACAACACTCGCACACAGACACACACATGCACACACACACACATGCACACTCGCACACACACAGACACACACACACACACTCCCTGCAGACTAATATTCCTATCATGGGCACAAAACTTCTTAACAAAATATTAGCAAATTAAACCAAACCATCTATGGAAAGGAGAACACATCAAGACCAAGTGGGGCATGTTTGGGGAATACGAGATTAGTTTAACTTCTAAAATGATTTAGAAGTTTGGTGAATCAATATGATTCGCCATATTAATAGAATAAAAAAAGTCTTATGATCATGTCAATAGAAACAGGAAAATTCAACACCCTCTCAATAAAAACTTTCAGGAAATAAGAAGCAGAAGGAACTTGCACAACCTGATTGAGAGCTTCTACAAAACAAAGACAAACCAAAATGTTACAGCTAATATCGTACTCGGTGGTGACTCAACTTTCACATAAGATTGAGAGCAAGGCAGAGATGTCCGCCCGCACTATGTTTAATATTTTACTGAAGGTCCCAGCCAAGGAAAAGAAAAAGAAATAAGACATACAATTTGGGGGGGGGGTTGTGTATATAGACAGTCCTAATGAATCCATAGAAATACTATTAAAAATATTAAGGGGCCGGGCGCGGTGGCTCACGCCTGTAATCCCAGCACTTTGGGAGGCCGAGGCGGGTGGATCACGAGGTCAAGAGATCGAGACCATCCTGGTCAACATGGTGAAACCCCGTCTCTACTAAAGATACAAAAAATTAGCTGGGCATGGTGGCGCGTACCTGTAATCCCAGCTACTAAGGAGGCTGAGGCAGGAGAATTGCCTGAACCCAGGAGGCGGAGGTTGCGGTGAGCCGAGATCGCGCCATTGCACTCCAGCCTGGGTAACAACAGCGAAACTCCGTCTCAAAAAAAATAAAAATAAAAATAAAAATATTAAGTGAATGTAGCAAGTTTACAAGATATAGGCTAATATATGAAAAATACCCAGGAACATATTTAATGAAAAATATACAAGACCTGTGCAATGAAAAACACAAAACATTACAAAATGAAATTGAAAAAGACCTATATCAATGGAAAGATACACCATGTTTGTGGCTTGGAACACTGAATATTGTTAAGATGTCAGTCCTCTTCAAATTGACCTATTGATTTGGTGTCATTCCAATTAAAATTTTAACACACTTTGTGAAAAGATTTTGAAAATCTGATCTTAAATTTATACAAAAAGGCAAAGGACCCAAAATATCCAAAACAATTTTGAAAAAGAACAGAGTTGGCTGGGCGCAGTGGCTCATGCCTGTAATCCCAGTACTTTAGAAGGCCAAGGTGGGTGGATCACAAGGTCAGGAGTTCGAGACCAGTCTGACCAACATAGTGAAACCGTGTCTCTTCTAAAAATACAAAAAATTAGCCAAGTGTGGTAGTGTGCACCTGTAATCCCAGCTACTCAGGAGGCTGAGGCAGGAGAATCACTTGAACCTGGGAGGCAGAGGTTACAGTGAGCCGAGATATGCCACTGTACTCCAACCTGGGCAAGAGAGGGGGACTCCATCTCAAAAAAATAAACAAAAACAAAACAAAACAAAAAAACTATAGTGATAACAGATAAGCAGTTGCATGGGGTAGGAGAGGGTAGAGCTTGGAGTGTGAAGGAATGGGAGGAAACTGGTTAGGGTAAGGGAATTGTTCTCTCCATAGTGATGGTGATTACCATTTGTATAGTTACCCTCTAAGGTGGCTCACGCCTGTAACCCCCGCACTTTGTGACGCCAAGGTAGAAGGACAGCTTGGGGCCAGGAGTTTTAGACCAGCCTGGGCAACACAGTGAGACCCTGTCTCCAGAAAAAACTTAAAAATTAGCTAGGCATGGTGGCACATGCCTGTAGTCTCAGCTACTTGGGAGGCTGAGGCAGGAGGATTTCTTGAGCCCAGGAGATGGAGGCTGCAATGAGCTGTGATCGCACCACTGTATGCACTACTCTAGTCTGGATGACAGAGTGAGACCCTATCTCAAAAATTAATTAATTAATTAAACAAAAAATAAAAAGAGGTGAATTTGATTGTGTATAAATAATGGATCATGAAAAAAAATTCAGGGCCAGGCACCTCTAAGCCCAGCACTCTGGGAGGCTGAGGCGGGCGAATCACAAGGTCAGGAGATCGAGACCATCCTGGCCAACATGGTGACACCCTGTCTCTACTAAAAATACAAAAATTATCTGGGCATGCTGGCGCGTGCCTTTAATCTCAGCTACTTGGAGGCTGAGGCAGGAGAATTGCTTGAACCAGGGAGTCGGAGGTTACAGTGAGCTGAGATCATGCCACAGCACTCCAGCCTGCAACAGAACAAGACTCTCTCTCTCAAAAAAAAAAAAAAACAAATCCAACAACAGTAATGTTCATGAAGGAAAACTAGTGGCAGACTTGCCTTCTTGCTATAAACAACTAAAAAACTGGACAAAATATGTGAGAAACAAAACCCTTTCTCAGACATTGATTAATAGGCACCATAGGACAGAGATCCCTGAGAGAACGGAAATATACCAGGTGATCCCTGATCGCCCCGCCTTTCTGCCTGGACTCATGTTCCACATCACAGCACAGAAAGCAGAGGCCCGGGAGAGCAAGACAATCTCGATGAATTAAGGAGGCAGAGATCACAGATTGCAAATCGAAGTGGCTGGAATTTCCGGAGGTGGGAGCCTTGCAGAGAATGAACTCCAGAAATCAGATAGGCATCTGCTTGGGTCTCGGACTAAATATTAAACTGTGCATGCACTGGGGGAGAGTCCACAGAGCAGGACAAAGAACGACTGTCAGGAAACTGATCCTCACGATGCCCAGGGCTCACAAGAGCTGGGAGACATTGGTGTTCTGACTGTTGGAGTGGACAGATGCATGCAACGTGGATATCCCTAAAAGGCATTATGATAAAAGAAAGATATGATTACAATTGTATGAAATCTCTAGAAAAGGCCAGAAACAATGCAGGCGAGCAGTAGATCTGTATTTGCCTGGAGCTGGGAGCAGGAGCAGAAATAGAGGGCAAATGACCACAGGACAGACTGCAAATAGACCACAAATAGAAACACTAGGGGTGATGGAAGCGCTCTGGAACATGCTGATTGTGCCACTGAGTACATTTACCAACAGTCAGCAAACTTCTTTTATGTTTGAGACAAGAGTCTCACTCTGTCACCCAGGCGGGAGTGCAGTGGTGCCATCTTGGCTTACAGCAGCCTCTGCCTCCCGGGTTCAAGCAATGATCCTGCCTCAGCCTCTGGGGCAGCTGGGATTACAGGTATGTGCCACCATGCTTGGCTAATTTTTGTATTTTTAGTAGAGATGGGGTTTCGCCATGTTGGCCAGGCTCATCTTGAACTCCCGACCTCAGGTGATCCGCTCGCCTCAGCCTCCTAAAGTGTTAGGATTACAGACATGAGCCACCACACCCAGCCCATCAGCAAACTTTTTTTTTTTTGTTTTTTTGAGATGAAGTCTTGCTCTGTCACCAGACTGGAGTACAGTGGCACGATCTCAGCTCACTGCAACCTCCGACTCCCTAGCTCAAGCAATTCTCCTGCCTCAGCCTCCCGAGTAGCTGGGATTACAGGTGCGTGCCACTACGCCCGGCTAGTTTTTGTATTTTTAGTAGAGACGGGGTTTCATCATGTTGGCCAGGATGGTCTCAATCTCCTGACCTTGTGATCCACCCACCTTGGCCTCCCAAAGTGCTGGGATTATAGGCATGAGCCACTGCGGCCAGGCCCAGTCAGCAAACTTTTAAAGAAAACAAGCACCCTGGCATGCTACCAAGCCCTGGCAGATATGGAGACCGACATGGTATCACTTGATGTGCTGTCAAGTGACCATGTGACAGTACTGGCCATCACAAGCTGGATTCTATCACACCCTTCGAGGCGCTGCAGCAATTCACCAGAGGATGGAAGTGGCACATCTGGGATTGAGAACTGGCAAGGCCAGAGGGCAGAAGTAAGCCACACAAGCCAGTGGCCCAAACTCACGTCATCCACCTGCGTTGTACTGGTACGTGTCCCTAAGCACGCACCTATGGCCACCAGGCAGGGACGCCTTAGGATCACAGGAAGAAGGAAAAAGAGGAGGCTTTGTTCACAGTTGGAATTGCTTGGTGTATCAGTTCCTGGCGGCTGCAGTAACAAATACCCAAAACTTTAGTGGCTTAAAACAACACACATTTAATATCTTACTGTCCTGGGTTCAGAAGACCGAAATGGGTCTCACTGGGCTAAAATCAAGGTGCCCATCGGCTTCTTTTTTTTTTTTTTTCTTGAGACAGACTCTCGCTCTGTCGCCCAGGCTGGAGAGCAATGGTGCAATCTTGGCTCACCATTGCCTCCCAAGTTCAAGCGATTCTCCTGCCTCAGCCCCCTGAGTAACTGGGACTACACGTGTGTGCCCCCATGCCTGGCTACTTTTTATATATTTAGTAGAGACGGGGTTTCACCATGTTGGCCAGGCTGGTCTGGAACTCCTGACCTCAGGTGATCCACCTGCCTCGACCTCCCAAACTGCTAGGATTACAGGTGTGAGCCACCTCACCCAGCCCATCAGCTCCTTCTGGAGACTCTAGGGGAGAATGTTTCCCTGACTTCTCTGCCTTAGAGGCGCCCGCACTCCTTGGCTCATGGCTTCTTCCTCCAGTTTCAAAGCCAGCCACACAGGGCTGAAGGGCTGTCCTTCTGACACAGCCACCCTTCTAGTTCTTTGCTTTTACACCTCTTTTTCTCTCTGACACCAACTCTCCTTCTTCTTTCTTTTTTTCATAAGGTCCCTGTAATTACATTGGTCCCACCCAGATAACATAGGATAACTTCCCACCTCCAGAGCAGCCACCTTAATCCCCCCTTACCCTGTAATATCACACATTCACAGGTGCCAGCACTCAGGATGGGGGCCTCTTAGGGAGACCGTTCTGCTGGCCACACGCAGTACACGGGCACAGGCCAAAAGTGGAATATGGCTGGACTGCAGCCTCATCCAGGCGTGGCTTTCAAAGACAGCAATAAGTGGAAATCTTAAGGGACACAGTCTCAAGGGGTGGGCCTGGTCATCTATTTCACAAGGGAAGAGAGGCGGCCCACGGATGCAGTATATATAGATTCATGAGCAGTGGCAGCTAGCATGGTTAGAAGCCTGAAAGGAGTCGTGAAAACATTGAAATAAAAAAAAGAAGAAGCCTGAAAGGAGAAACACTGAAGATTGGGAATCAGAAGATCTCGAGGAGAAAGAAAGCGTGAATGAATGAAGAGAATGGGCAGCAAGTAAAAAGATCTTCGTCTCACAGGTTCATGCGCGCCGGAGAGCGTCCAATACAGAAGAGGCATTCAACAACCCACAGTGGCTTTAGCTACCAGCCTTTGTGCTCAGCCGCAAGGAGCGGACACAGTGTTCTCATGAATTGATGGGCTACAGTGGCAGGGAATGAGCACAGACAAGCACTCACTAAAAGTGTGCCACCCACCCCTGCCCAATCCCGCCTCCTTTACTCCTCACCACGATCCTGAGAGCACTTCCCAGTAAACTTCCTGCGCCCAGATCCTCTATCCCCCCCATCCTAGGGAATCCCAGATGGAACAAGACATTGCCTGACTATCTGTTGATAGGAATCGAACTAACCTGCCTCCACTGTGGCCCAGGCCATCTTCCTTCTACGGTGGAGAGACCCAGCTGAGGCACCCATCCAAGGCTGGTGACCCAAGCCCTTGTGTTCTCTTTTATTTCTTTTTTTTAAGGTGGAGTCTCTCTCTGCTGCCCAGGCTGAAGTACAAGTGGTACCATCTCGGCTCACTGAAACCTTCTTCTCCCAGATTCAAGCGATTCTCCCACCTCAGCCTCCTGAATAGCTGGGATTATAAGCACCTGTCACCACACCCGACTAATATTTGTGTTTTTAGTAGAGATGGGGTTTCGTCATGTTGGCCAGGCTGGTCTCGAACTGCTGACCTCAGGCGATCTGCCTACCTCAGCCTCCCAAAGTGCTTGGATTACAGGCATGACCACTGCACGCGGCCCCTGGTTTTCTCTTTAAGGACCCGTTTCTTCCCTAGATAATTGACTGACCCCAGAAATACCCCTAGTACCTCTCCACCTCTAGGCCTCAGTCCCCTCAGCTCATCATCTGTACCAAGACTACTTGCCCAGAGTGAGGGTGAGATGCTTTGCTAACGCTGGCATCCCAAGCACGGGTGAGTGCACCGCCCTTGAACAGGTAGAAGTAGATAGCAAGGGACAAGAGGCTAGCAAGAGAGGACGCGACTCCCTTGCTAGGGTCTCCGCTGACCCCCCACCGAAGCCAGTGTACGTCTCCCTTTGCGGACACCTGCACAGTCTATAATTACTCAGTGGAGCCATTCATTTCCTTGTTTGTTGCCTGTCTGCCCTAAAACATATGCTTCATGAGGGTAGGAACTTCGTCTATCCAGCTTGTGGTTCTGTCCTTGGCACCAAGCCTGGTGCCCAGCTCTGTGGACTCAGGGCACACATGGGAGCTCGTTTTCCTACCTGCTGACTATGGATCGTCAGGCAGGTCATTCCATCTCAGCCCCCGGTTCCTTACCTGCAGAATGAGAATAAAGAGGGGTTGGCGCAAGGACGAATGAGGTAACATGGCCACAAAGCACTTGGCATGGTGGTTACACACAGAAAATGCATTTCTAGGTAGGGGAGCACAGCGCCCTGGGCATCCATGCCTGTGCCCTGCCCTGTTCCTTTGTGAACTAGAAGGCAGAGCCATCTGTTGGAAAAGATGTCGCCCATTTGGAATACGTGCTGGGAAGAGGAGGAGGCGGAGGGCACGGGCAAGCAGCTGCCTCTGGGTACCATGGCTTTGTGGGCACCAAACATCCTTGGTGTGGGCTCTCGCATCAGAGTGCGGAGGCTACTGGGTTCGGGGAGACAGGTGCTTTGTAAATCCCTGGCTTGAGTGTTGCCGGATGAGCAGGGCGGAAGGACAAAAGGGTCGGGCATTTGAGGGCGCTGGCAAGAGGGCAGCTGAGATGATGTCCCCTGCGGTCTGGAGGCCTGGAGATGGGGACCTGGGGTGGCTGGTGCCCACGGGGAAGTGCAGGGAGCCAAGATCAGGACGAGGTCGGGGGTGTGGTGGCACGGAGGCGTGAGAGGCCTGGCAGCGCCGGAAGCTGTGGTCAAGCAGTGGGATCTGAGTGCAGTTGGAACCTTCTAGTGATTACAGGGCCGAGGGCGTGGGTGGCCACAGTGAGCAGAGGTGAAGGTCACTGCCCAGGAGATGTGGGAAGGGCGGCCCAGCGCTGGCAGCCCCCGAGGCCTGGCGAGCATGGCTCCCGGGTTCTCTGCACCCCCCAGTGACTCACAGGTGTGCTTCCGTGGCCCTCGCCTCTCACCCTCGCTTCCGCCCTTTCTGTTCTGCCTCTGTCCACCCAGTGAACGGCGTCTCACCGCCACCAAACACGCTGAACAGGACTTACTTTCTTGACGCCAAATCCTGCCCTTTTTAAAGCACCCTATCATTGTCTTCCCAAGCCCCCAATTTTTCTGTCATTCATATCCTCCTCTTCTTCATAGTTTGGCTCCTCCCCGCCCCCAGGCTATTAAAATCCTCATGAATTATTTTGTCCTTAACATTTCCAAGCTAAATGTCCTTTTTTCCATTTTCAGAGCTAAAACCATCCCCAGGAACTGGCATCCCAAATCTAAACAATCAGGCTGGATTCCACAGCGGGCAAGCAAGCAGAGGACACAGGGCGAGAAGAGGCCCTCAGAGAGGATGGAAATAACAACGTTGCAGGCAGACACATGTGGGCTCTGCCAGCCACGCTCTCACCCAAGTCACACAGCTCTCAGCCTCAGTAATGGGGAAAATCACAGAAAACCAAGCTGGAAAGCACAGCTGAGGAGAGCAAGAGAAGCCAAGATAGATGGTGAAGAGTGGTTGAAATTAGCTACCGACAGGCGTGACCCGCAGCAGGTGCCTGACGGCTGGTTCCCAGCTCAGGCACATGAGGCGTCCAGGGGGCCTGCCAGCACTGCACAGCCCTTTCCACACCTCCTGGGCAGTGACCTTCACCTCCGCTCCACCGTGGCCACCCCTACCCTGGGCCTTGTCTACCCTGGGCTCCAGCTGCACTCTGAAGTCCCACTCCCTGACTGCAGCTTCCGAAGCTGCCAGGAAACCACCAGCTTCCAGGCCAGCCACCCAACAGCCTCTGAGACTCAGTTTCCTCATCTGTAAGATGGGGTTGCTATCATCTGCTTTGCCCAGCACACAGGGCTGCTGGGAGAATCAAATATGATGATGTACCTGAAGCTGCTTCGCCAGTGATGACATTATAGTAAGATAGCAAATCGTTGTCCCAGCTCCTTCATACGTAACTGCCAGACGGGCCACTCAGTCTGCCTCCAAGGAGATCACTCTCCCTCAAAGACTATTTTATTTATATCATTCAGTACCTTTACGGCATAGGCTTGTCAATATCGGCTTGTGGTTAAGGGGAGCTCTGGAATCAAGCCCTCTGTGTCCAGATCCCTGCCTCAAATGCTACCAGCCACGTGACCTGAGTACATTACCTAATTTCAGCATGACTCAGTGCCCTCTTCTGAAAAAGGGGTTGTATGATGGTGACAGGGCCATCCCATTGGGTCATTGTGAGTATTCAATGAGAGAGCATAGAACAGTGGCTGATAAGTGCTCAATACCTGTTAGCCAGCCGGGTGTGGTGGCTCACCCCTGTAATTCCAGCACTTTTGGAGGCTGAAGTAGGTGGATCACCTGAGGTCAGGAGTTCGAGACCAGCTTGGCCAACGTGGCAAAACTCCGTCTCTACTAGCCAAATGTGGTGGTGCGCACCTGTAGTCCCAGCTACTCAGGAGGCTGAAGCAGGAGAATCCCTTGAACCCGGGAGGCAGAGGTTGCAGTGAGCCGAGGTCACGCCATTGCACTCCAGCCTGGGCAACGCCATGACAAAAAAAAAAAGAAAGAAAGAAAAACCTGTTAGTCGTTATTATAACCACACTGTTTACACGTTCACCTCACTTCCTAAAAGCAGTCACAGTCCACCCACCCCCTCCCAACAAAAGGCACAAGCATCTCTGTCATCTGCTCTCTCCGCATGCTCAAACGTCTTGACGGCCTGGACCATGAGCCAAGCAAGGGTGCCCGCTCATCCAGAGTGGCCCCCCCTTCCAAACTTTGTCTTCTGTTGTTTTAATGCTTTATACAAACCGCACTGCTGCAGAGAGTACTGCCCAAGCAAAACGTTAAGTAATTAACTGTTTAACCTCAGCTTCTGGGAGCGGAGACGTTCCTACACGACCTGGGATGTCAGGAAACAAGGCCCAGGGTGGGAAGAGGGTTAGGGCAGGTCTCTGGCCGCCCCTCCGCAGCCAAGAGCCTCTCATTGCTCCACAGATGTCTCTGTTTCCGCCCCCAACTCAGAGCCCACGCCTTGCCCTGCACCTGGGAGGCTCTCTGACCTCTCCCCATGCGCTGCCAAGGCCTCCCTCACAATGCAATCCGAGCAGATGCTTCCCTCAAAGCGCCTCCAAATCAGGACCCCGCACCAGCCTGCACCTACCCTGTGTGTGGTCACCCACCTCTTTGCTTTCTTTACCGTGAATGCAATGATTGGTTTTGAGCATGTTTCCTTGTCAAGATTGTGTATGTTTAGAACTTTTCTTTCTTTCTTTTTTCTTTCTTTCCTTCCTTCCTTTTCTTTCCTTCCTTCCTTCCATCTCTTTCCTTCTCTTTTCTTTCTTTCCTTTCTTTCTCTTTCTTTTCTTTCCTTCTTTCTTTCTTTCCTTCTTTCTTTTTCTTTCTTTCCTTCCTTCCTTCCTTTTCTTTCCTTCTCTTTTCTTTCTTTCCTTTCTTTCTATTTCCTTCTTTCGTTCCTTCTTTCTTTCTTTTTCTTTCTTTCCTTCCTTCCTTCCTTTTCTTTCCTTCTCTTTTCTTTCTTTCCTTCCTTCCATCTCTTTCCTTCTCTTTTCTTTCTTTCTCTTTCTTTTCTTTCTTTCCTTCTTTCTTTCTTTTTCTCTTTCCTTCCTTCCTTCCTTTTCTTTCCTTCTCTTTTCTTTCCTTTCTCTTTCTTTTCTTTCCTTCCTTCTTTCTCTCTTTCTTTCCTTCCTTCCTTCCATCTCTTTCCTTCTCTTTTCTTTCTTTCTTTCCTTCTTTCTTTCCTTCCTTCCTTCTTCTTTCCTTCTCTTTTTCTTTCTTTCCTTCCTTCCATCTCTTTCCTTCTCTTTTCTTTCTTTCCTCTTTCTTTCTTCCTCTTTCTTTTCTTTCCTTCTTTCTTTCTCAGTGTCCTCAACTCCAAACCCCACATTCCACCGCGTGCCTTGTCATATAAAAGTGGGGAGATGCTCGCTCACAACCTGGAGGGTGAGAGGGCGACGGGCAGGCGTCCCGGGCCTGCGGGCATCCTGAAACGTGGATGCGGACACGACCCCGCCTGGAGCCGGGGCCGAGACTCCCACTCCGGAGGTGGGACGCGCAGGGTCGCCCGCGCCTCGGCCTCCCCTACCCCCGGGCACGCCACGGAGCCCAGCGGTCCGCAGGCTGCGTGGGGAGCACCACCCGGGGACGTTGCCAACAAAAGGGGACCCCAGAAAGAAAGCGCATTGCGGAGGCGGGGGCAGGACGGGCAGACGGGACGGCAGGACAGCGTGGAGCCGGGGAGGCGGCACCGGAGGCGGAGGAAACGCACCCGCGAGGAGCCGCCAATCGAGGCTGCGCAGTGCCACCTGCTGGGCGCTCGGGGAGGTGCGGCCCAGGCGCACGTGGGTCCCAGCGCAGGCGCCACGCAGCAGCGGAGTCCACCTGGGCAGGTGCGGCTCCCGGGGCTCGGCTCCCCAGCTCGGAGGGAAGAGCCTGGCCGAGCACTCTGGGCCCCAGTCCCCGCTCAGACACCGGCTGGGAGGCTTCCGTGACGGTGGGGTGGGGAGTGGGCTCTCCTGCCTGCTCCGCGTCCTGTGAGGCCGCTTGTTCCTCTGCCGGCCCCGGCCCCACCGCAAGCCCCCTGCCTCCGCTGCTCGGCCCACCTTCCATGGGGCACTGGAGTGGGCCCTGAGGAACGGCGGAGGCCCGTCTGTGAAGCCTTGGGTGCTGCTCCCAAGAGCAGGGGAAATGGCACTCACGGAGGCCAAGCAGCAACTCAGCGCTTGGCTGCTCCTCTAGCTGCCCAGAGGACCATCGGTCCGTCTGTCCATCCGAGGAGAGAGCCCGGGACCTTGAGGCAGGATCCTAGCCCGGTCTAAACATACACACCTCGGGAACTGGGAGCTGAGCAGTTCTTCTAGAAAGGTCTCCTTGTGCCTTAGTCAACATACAGGTTTGCCTCGTTTGTTCTTGTTCAGCCTTCTGAAACAATCAGAATAACTTTTTTCATACGATGCCTACAAACAGCTTTCAGGTTTCCTGTCAATATTCATTTCGAGCTAAGTGTGCCCAACTTCCTGAATTCTTTAGAGCAGTGGACAGTTTCAACCGAGGACGATTTTGCCCTGCAGGGGACATTTGGCAATGTCTGGAGACCTTTTGGTGGTCACACCGGGAGGAGGGAGACCGCTCCCGGCATCTGGTGGGGAGAGGCCCCCATGCTGCCCAACATCGTGCAGTACACGGCATAGCACCACCACCTGCCACATACAACAAACTGTCCCACCCAAGAGTCAGCAGTGCTGAGGTTGAGAAGTTCTGCTCGTGAGTTTTGGTTTTGATTTTTTTTTGAAATGGAGTCTCGCTCTGTCACCCAGGCTGGAGTGCAGTGGTGCAATCTCAGTTCACTGCAACCTCCACCTCCCAGGTTCAGGTGATTCTCCTGCCTCAGCCTCTGGAGCAGCTGGGATTATAGGTGCACGCCACAATGCCCAGCTAATGTTTGTATTTTTAGTTGAGATGGGGTTTCACCATGTTGATCAGGCTGGTCTCGATTCCTAGGCTCAAGCGATCTGTACGCCTGTGCCTCCCAAAGCACTGGGATTACAAGAGTGAGTCACCACGCCCAGCCTTTGCTTGAGAGCTCAGTCTTCTCAAGGTTCTGGCCCTTTCTGTGGATACCCTTCAGGCATTCATGTTTCTATTGCCATGGGGTACCAACTCCAGACCACCTCCCACCACCTGGACATCGTGAGTTCTAGACACCAGATGTCTCTCAGTGGAGCCTGACAGTTACATCAGCCTTCTTAGCAATTCTTCGTTGATACGATCAGTATGTCTTTCAACAGTGTTCTGGGCCAGGCATGGTAGCTCTTGCCTGGAATCCTAGCACTTTGGGAGGCCAAAGTGGGCAGATTGCCTGAGCCCAGGAGTTCAAGACCAGCTTGGGCAGCATGGTGAAACCCCATCTCTACAAAAAAACAGAAAAATTAGCTGGGCATGGTGATGTGCACCTGCAGTCCCCAGCTACTCCGGCGGCTAAGGCGGGAGGATTGATTGAGCCAGGAGTTCGAGGCTGCAGTGAGTCGTGATAGGACCACTGCACTCCCGCCTGAGCGACAGAGGGAGACCCTGTCTCAAAATAGAAAAAAATAACATCAGTGTTTTGAACAAAGAACTTAGAGGCTCAAATATGCATATAATTAAGTAAAAGACATATATTACCTAGAAAAACTAATATTTCACACAGAAAAATGTTGGGTAAAATAAACATTCCTATTGGATGGATTCAATTTTAACAGATTCCTCTTATATAAATTTTGTTTCAACCATTCCTCTTAACAAAGAAATGGTGCAGCCCTCCTAAAGCCCCCCAGAACAGACAGAACAAAGAAAAAAAGACACTTGTCAAGTCAAATATGAAAGGCCTGCTCCAAGCTCCCCTCATTACATCTTGGAAGGGAAGCTTTGTCCTACCGACATTCGGGATCATTTTTCACGAGCTCAGGTTACTCCCTTGAAGATTTTTAGGAAGTTTCATGATATGGAGACATTGTTGAAAAATTGGCTGCTTGACTTCTGCCAGGCAATCAGATACAGAGATCAAATCTGTTTCTGCCCACTTAGCTTAGAGCATTTCTGGTTATCTTGGGCCAAATGAGTTTGCAACTTTTAACTCAGACCTCTAAGAAGTCAGATGCTTTCAGCCACTTTCTGTGTGTGTGGTTTTTTTTTTTTTTTCTTCAAAGGTTCTCTGGGGAAGCTTGGCTGATGGTGTGGGTTAATCTCTAATATCTGACATATTCTGCATTTATAAACACCAGAGTACTTAAAGAGCAACAAAAATGGTTTTTATTTTATAAACTGGAAGAAGCGATCCGAGGAAATACATCTTTCATCAAACCCTCAGATCTTTCCTTTAAAACATAAAATTCTAAAGTAAATGGTGGTTTGCTCTCATCCTGTCTGAATTCTAAGTGTCTGGCTGCTGAAAATATCATTAAAATGCAATGAAAGGAAGCTCAGGCGGCCATGCCGCATATTGATTTATGCACATCTGTGTATATGCTAATGAACGCTTTGGAGGAGCATATGTTTATATGGGGTCAAGATACAGAGTAGACCTCCTGTTTCTGCTCTAGGTCTTCATTCCTGGGAAAAGGCATGTCTAGCAGATAGAAATATATTATAAATCACATTTTTAGCGAGAATGACAAAGCTTAGTAACCCTTGCCTTAGGGAACCTGTCCAATTTGTCAGTTAAAATTCAGCCTTCTGATATAAAACGAGCCCATTCATGTTGTGTGCGGGCTGATTCCCCGTGGAAAGAATCTGCTGAGGGCTGTCAGAAATGCAGAGAACAGGAGTAATACTGGGTGGAATGTGGGATCTCTGAGCAGGAGGCTTTGTGTCACTTCCTCATTTTACTGCCTGTCCCTAAGTCACTCACCCGTGCAGGGGCTTTCTCAGACCCTACATGGACAAGTCGGGGAGCCTCTATAGGCCCTCCCTCTGGGACCCAAGGGGGTGTGCCCAGTCCCCCAGCACTCCCTACTCTCTACCGAGGCCCACTGGCACCGTAGGACAGGCCCCAGCGTGACCTCCTGACCAGGGACCACAGGTCTGGGGTCTCTGTCATTGACTAACTGTGGGGGCTGAGACAAAGCCACCCCCAACCATCCTGAAAAGAAAAAGCCCCCAGAGCTTCCCAGGCTGGTACCTGCTCCTACGGCGTGAGGTGGGGTAAGAGGGGTCTGTCCTTAGAGACCTCAGGATCACAGAATCAAGCTTCTCCCTCCCCTCCTGGGATCTACAATGTCTGAGATCATCCACCAGGAGGAGGAGAAAGGAGTGGAGACCCCCTTTCCTGGCTGCTGTCCTGGGACAGCTGGCGCCCGGCACCCTCTGCACCCCTACACCTCCATGCGTTTGCCTTCTTGGCTTCCTGAGCCTCTGCCAAGCTTCTATGCATTCTTCAAGACCCACCTCAAAAGCCACCTCCAGGAAGCTTTCCTGGGTTCCTGTCCCTCGACCCCCAACAGAATTAACTGCCCTCATCTCTGCGCCTGCCTCCTGCCCCAGGTCCCTGGGGCTCATAGCTCTGGGGATGTGGATTTTCCCACCTTCCTGCACCACAGCACCTCCCTGTGAGAACCAACCTTATCCAATCAACAAACAGGCATGGAATTCCTCCCTGAGCAAGCTCCCATGGAGGAAAGGGGCTGCCATGTGGGGATGGGAAACAGTTTATTCCCTTGGCCTACGTGCAGGGGTGGGCTGGATGAGGCGCCCCTCTCATTGAAAGTCCTGTGGAGGCTCCGAGGGCACCCACATACCTAGAGCTAGGGCAGGAAGCTGGACCCTTTGCCAACCAAGACACTGTCTCGCTGGCCTCTGCTTCCCTCACTGTGAGAGCAGGAGCGCTGCACGCAAAAGCCATGCTCTCAGCAGCCCTTCGAGGGAGGTGCTGTGAGGGGGTTGGCGGCTAGGGCACAGAGAGGTTAAGTGACTGGCTCAGGTCACACAGCAAGGAGGGCACAACTCCAGGAGGTGTCTGCATGGGGTGTGTTCTTGGCCTGCCTTATCTGCTGCCCCAGGTGTGGCCTCGGGAGAGGATCCGTCTCCAACGGCACACTCCCCAGGTAGCAGTGATCACGGACACATTTCAGACTGGGCACCCGCAGTCCCATGGGGGGCAGGTTTCTCTGCAGTGGTCTAGATGGACCCGGAGGGCCGGAGGCAAACGAGGATCAGCCAGAGGGGATGTTTCACCTCCCCTAACCTCCACAGCGACCCCAGGGCTGTTGGGCGCCAGAGGAGGAAATGCTGACTCACTAATAGGAAGCTGGGACACACCCTTGTGTTGCAACCACGGCCTCCAGGGTTGGGGGGTGCGTCTGCCTCACCTGGCTACTGAGCTGGCATGTCCTCTGCTTTCCATCAGTGCATGCCGGCTTCCCTCAGCTCTTGCCGTCCCCACACGGTGCCACCCTGCACCTGGCCCTGCTCAGCACCTCCTCCCGGCCCTACCCCTCCGCCATGGAATCCAGCCACCGAGAAAGGCGCCACTGAAACAGACATCATCGAGGGTCAGAAGATGTGGCTCTGCCTCTACTCAAATCTGTTTGTCAAACCAAGAGGCGCTTTGTGTTTAAGTCAAACTCTCCCTAATGCATTTTCCATTCTCTTCAAAAACCACTGCTCGGTTTAGAAGAAAAGGCGGAAAAGGTGAAGCGCACTTCTCTCGCTTGGTTTGCCATTTCTTTGATCCATTAAAATCCAAGAGTGAGCCCTTCTTCGTCTCTAGAGTGAGAAGCAAAGAGGGAATAATTATTCATAAAGTGGCCGTCGAGTGTTTGCTTTACGATGAAAGAAAACTTTTGAGAACTTGGAGTAAAGAAGGGATATGTAAGTCTCTCCGGGGCCCATCAATAATAATATTAATCAATTAATGATTTACCTGCGTTTTATATGTCTATTTGCTCTGCTCTTCATGAGCACACATCGTTTCCTTAGTAACCTTGACATCAGCCCAAACTTCGTCTCTCTGGGAGTTAAAAGGCAGCTCTCAAGGAAGGGCACACAGCTCCTCTCATTTTTTCAGTGTTTGCAAATGGGAAATGATGAATTGATATATTCTGAAGGAGCCATTTTTCTTCTTTCTTTTCCTTCCCATTACCATTGAAATCTGACATTTGAAACACCTACTGTATCAACATCTAATTCCACCACCTCCCTTCCCAACAATGTCTTTAGTCTTAACCAAATAGCATAGCTTTCAGCCATGTGTGCCATTTATTTACATACGTGTATGTGCACACACATATATATACAGTACATATATATGCCATCAATTTCTTACAGACAAATAAAAATGTTGATTTATTTTCTTTTTCTTTTTTTGAGACGGAGTTTTGCTCTTGTTACCCAGGCTGGAGTGCAATGGCGCGATCTCAGCTCACCGCAACCTCCGGCCTCCCGGGTTCAGGCAATTCTCCTGCCTCAGCCTCCCGAGTAGCTGGGATTACAGGCACGCATCACCACGCCCAGCTAATTTTTGTATTTTTAGTAGAGACGGGGTTTCACCATGTTGACCAGGATGGTCTCGATCTCTTGACCTCGCGATCCACCCGCCTCGGCCTCCCAAAGTGCCGGGATTACAGGCTTGAGCCACCGCGCCCGGCCTGTGGATTTATTTTCATAGATGACTCTAAAAACCCTAGTCATCTCCCCGCTCATGTATGAGACCGTGGTAGAGCAAGGAGCTCACAAAGTGTGAGCTGATGGCAATGGAAAGGTCTGGATTTGCCAACTAAAAAGCGTATTTATCTACAATAGCTCAAATGGCAGCAAGTCGGATGTCCTGGTACAAATACTTACAAAGGAATCCAGCCAGACAGACAATACAGACAGCGAAGAGTAGACTGAACGTAGATTGGGGCACTCCCAACTCAGTACCATTTTCTTTCATCTGCCACTGCTGTGGAGAATATTCTTTTAAGAGGATTTTGTAACTTTCCTTTATGGGGACAGATTATTAAAGAAATTGGGCTGGGTGCGGTGACTCACGCCTGTAATCACAGC
>CM052648.1:4159040-4195004 GCA_028533165.1 Leontopithecus rosalia
TAGCTTCTTGGTTTGGGTCTGAGAAGCACCAGTCATGGTCGAGGTGAAACTCAGTGGCTGGGGCAGCTAGAGGAGGGAGCGGTGTGCTTATTCATTCAAGCAAATGCAGGTGTCCTGGGAGGGGAAGACAGCTCTTGGCCTCGGGAAGTCTCTGGTCTATCGGGATGGAGCTGTGCAGATAGCAATGAGTTAGGGGGCTAGAAGAGAGATGGAAGCACACAAGAGGAGGTTCATTCATTCTGAAAGTGGTTGGAAAGGCTTTCTTTGGACACAGAAGACAGAGGTTGAGCAAGGCCTTGGCAGGTGCACAGGGCAGGAGCCAAGACATGGTTCTGTGGCAAATGTCAGGCCCTAACCTTCCTTCTCCTGTCAGCCAAACTTGCCAGACTCAAAAAACTGCTCTGCCCTGGGACTTCTTCTCCTGATCATTGTAAAAGCCAATGAAGATTTTGCTTCTTAGGGACACAGCAGCCGGCTAGTCACATTTGGAATGTAACTTAGAGGCATTTAGCTCTGACCCTCACTCTTCACTCTTCATAGGTTTAACAAGATTGGACTTACACAGTGAGAAGGAGCTCGAGATCGAAAACCATCAATTTTGCCTGTTTGAGAAGCTGCTTGTTTTCTGAAAGGAACTGAGAATCTGAAGTTGTAGGCTGGAAATGTTAGAACCTCTGGAGGGGCATCAAGTTGATCTGGGGCCAAAACCAGGAGAAAACACCAACATTTCCCACTGTTTTTAACCAAACTTGGCCCTTGTTGGTCTAAAAGCTGCCCTGGGTTTTGAGGGAGTGGTGCTTTTGTGAGCCCAGCTTGCCTTGAGTGCATGGAGGGGAACCTGGGACCAGCTACTCTTGCCTCCAGCCCTCTCACGTTTTCCAGTACAAATGTGATGGGTGCTTTTTTCTGGCAGAAGTGTTCCCCCCACAGGACAGCCTCTCTGCTGCTAGGTTCCGGGCAAATGAGCAGGGAAGACTAGCGGGCTAGAGGTGGGCGGGACTGGAATACAGCTGTCCACCTCTCCCTAGAAAACAGTACCCAGTGTTGGCCGGGCACAGTGGCTCACACTTGTAATCCCAGCACTTTAGGAGGCTGAGGCAGACAGATCACGAGGTCAGAAGATCGAGACTATCCTGGCTAACATGGTGAAACCCCATCCCTACTAAAAATACAAAAAATTAGCCAAGGGTGGCGGCAGGTGCCTGCAGTCCCCGCTACTCAAAAGGCTGAGGCAGGAAAATCGCTTGAACCTAGGAGGTGGAGGTTGCAGTGAGCTGAGATCATGCCATTACACTCCAGTCTGGGTGTCAGAGCAAGACTCTGCCGCAAAAGAAAAAAGAAAACCTTGCCCAGTGTTGTCCTCATCTGATCTTCCAGTCCTCATCTGATCTTTAAACAAATAAGCAAGGACTTAGAGGCTCCTGAAGTCAACCATGGCCTCGGCTTCTGAACCGCGGCTGTGATTCTGCGAAACTCACATCACATCTGTGTCATCTTTGCAAGACTTAATGTCTGGATTTGTTCGATCCTATTCCAAAGGGCTGGTAAAGAAAAATGGAGCTGGGCATGGCGGATCACACCGGTAATCCCAGCACTTTGGGAGGCTGAGACAGGGGCATTACTTGAGCTCAGGAGTTTGAGGCCAGCCTGGGCAACATGGCTAAACACTGTTTGTACAAAATATACAAAAATTAGCCAGGCATGGTGACACACGCCTATAGTCCTGGCTACTCAGGCGGCTGAGGTGGGAGGATCACTTGAGTCTGGGAGATGGAGGTTGCAGTGAGCTGAGATTGTACCACTGCATTCCAGCCCGGGCAACAGAGCGAGATCTTGTCTCAAAGAAAAAAAGAACCTGAAACCTTAAACTCACTCAGTAAATGGAATGCTCCTGGCCTTGCTGCTGCTCATCTGACCGTGTTAAGTTCATGTAGAGAAGGGATCTGGAACATTTCTACACAGCTCTTAGGAATGCATGGCGGGGATCCCTGGGCTCTTCCCCAGCAAAGCCCGTCTACAGCTTACAATGGTTTGTGCTGCATCCAGCACCTCCTGGAGACCTGACCTCAGAGTTTTCTCGTGAGCACAATGGCAGCCTGGCTTGGAGAGCTTTGCCCGCCCCACCGCCCGTGATGGATTCCAAAGTCATCTCTCCGTGGTTTTCTCTCTTTCTTTCCTTTTCTTTTTTCTTAATGACCCAGTTACGCAGACTTTAAGTGGACATTTAAGAAAGGAAAAGCGGGCTGTGTGCGGTGGCTCACGCCTGTAGTCCCAGCACTTTGGGAGGCCGAGGCAGGTGGATCATGAGGTCAAGGGATCGAGACCATCCTGGTCAACATGGTGAAACCCCGTTTCTACTAAAAATACAAAAATTAGCTGGGCACGGTGGCGCATGCCTGTAATCCCAGCTACTCGGGAGGCTGAGGCAGGAGAATTGCCTGAACCCAGGAGGTGGAGGTTGCGGTGAGCCGAGATCGCGCCATTGCACTCCAGCCTGGGTAACAAGAGCGAAACTCTGTCTCAAAAAAAAAAAAAGAAAGAAAGAAAAAGCTCAATGTAAGCAAAGGAGATGGTTGTAGAATACAGTATCTTGGTGGAAACCCATCGGAGAAGATTCTTTTTTTTTTTTGAGGCAGAGTCTCACTCTGTAGCCCAGGGCAGAGTGCAATAGCGCAATCTTGGCTCACTTCAACCTTCCAGGTTCAAGCGATTCTCCTGCCTCAGCCTCCCGAGTAGCTGGGACTATAGGCATGCGCCACCACTCCCGCCTAACTTCTGTATTTTTAATAGAGATGCGGTTTTCCCACGTTGGCCGGGCAGCCCTTGAACTCCTGGCATCAGGTGATCTGCCTGCCTCAGCCTTCCAAAGTGCTGGGATTACAGGCATGAGTCGCCACGCCTGGCAGAAGATTCATTTTTAAAAGGATTCTTCCCAGTACTTTGGGAGGCCAAGGTGGGAATATCACTTGAGGCCAGAAGTTAGAGACCAGCCTGTGCAATCTAGCAGGACTCTGTCCCTACAAAAAATATATATATACAAAAATTAGCCAGGTATGGGGTCGTGCTTCTGTAGTCCCAGTTGCTCAGAGGCTGAGGTAGAGGATCGCTTGAGTCTAGGAGTTGTAAACTGCAATGAGCCAAGATTGCACCACTGCACTCCAGCCTAGGTGACAGAGTGAGACCCTGTCTCAAAAAAAAGTATTCTGAGGCTCTAGGGCACAGAGGTGAGGGGCAGAGAGTATGCACATGGTTCTCTGCCAGCAAATTCTGCCGCTGCTGCTGCTGACATGACCTTGGCTCCATTACACAACCTCTCTGAGCCTCAGTTTCCCCATCAGCAATAGGAGGTGATGCAAAGAAATCCTAGCTTAGGGCGCTGCATCTGTATCGACTGAGCTGCTGCCTTTAAAGCACCCAGAAGTGCCCTTGCCCAAGGTACACACCACACCAGGGTGTTAGCCATTAGGATGATTAAGTTGTGTCTGGAAGGAGGGCTTCCTTTAGGCATTAAGGGCATAGAACAGGGATCCGTCAAGAACAGAGCCTCCCCTCGAGGAGGGCAGACTTGCTTGAGCCTCACCTCAGTGTGAAAATTACTTCCTGGCCAGTCCTGGTGGCTCACGCCTGTAATCCCAGCACTTTGGGAAGCTGAGGTGGGCGGATCATCTAAGGTCAGGAGTTCGAGACCAGCCTGGCCAACATGGTAAAACCCCATCTCCACTAAACATACAAAAATTAGCTGGGCATGGTGGCATGCGACTATAGTCCCAGCTATTCGGGAGGCTTGAACCCAGGAGGTGGAGGTTGCAGTGAGCTGAGATTGCATCACTGCATTCCAGCCGGGGAGACAGTGTGAGACTGTCTTTAAAAAAAAAAAAAAAAAAAAAAAAGGTAGCCGGGCATGGCAGCTCACATCTGTAATCCCAGCACTTTAAGAGGCCGAGATGGGTGGATCACGAGGTCAGGAGTTTGAGACCAGCCTGACCAACATGCTGAAACTTGTCTCTACTAAAAATACAAAAATTAGCCAGGAGTGGTGGTGTGCACCTGTTAATCCCAGCTACTCAGGAGGCTGAAGCAGGTGAACTGCTTGACCCCGGGAGATGGAGATTGCAGCAAGCCAAGATTGCACCATTGCACTCCAGCCTGGGCGACAGAGACTCCATCTCACAAGAAAAAAAAAAAAATTAAAGGGCCAGGTGCGGTGGCTCACACCTGTAATCCCAGCACTTTGGGAGGCCGAGGCGGGTGGATCATGAAGTCAGGAGATCGAGACCCTCCTGGTCAACATGGTGAAACCCCATCTCTACTAAAAATACAAAAAATTAGCCGGGCATGGTGGCGCGTGCCTGTAATCCCAGCTACTCAGGAGGCTGAGGCAGGAGAATTGCCTGAATGCAGGAGGCGGAGGTTGCGGTGAGCTGAGATCGCGCCATTGCACTCCAGCCTGGGTAACAAGAGCGAAACTCCGTCTCAAAAAAAAAAAAAATTTAAAAAGTTACTTCTCCCATTTGCAGACACGGAAACTGCAGATCAACAAGCGTCAGGGGTTTATCCCAGATCACACAGCCAGGATGTGGCAGAAGCAGGAGTTTCACCAAAGTCTCTGTGACTTCAAAGCACACACACAATTATTCTTTCACTTTCAGCTCAGTGGATGTATGAGAAATACAAATGCAAATACACAAAATGTGACTGCTTGGGCAAACGCCTACCCTCACCAAGGATGCCCCTGACCGGGGCAGACGACACTAGTGACACTTTGAGGAGCAGCTGCCCTTTGGGGATCTAAGACAATCCTTCCGCCTTCAGGGTCTTGGGGTCACAGGAAGGCATCTTGGTCCGCGAGCGTGGCTCTGTCCGGTTTGCATCTGCAGGCGTGGGCTCTAGAGTTCTCTGCCCTGGGGTTATCTGTGTTGTAGGATTTTGCCTCTGCCCAGCCCTGCCTGTCTTCATCCCAGTGACCTGGTGTCCCCGTCTCAGGCCAGGCAGATTGTACTGTCAGCATTCCTCCAGCTTGGGCTGACAGGGGAATCAGAGCTCCCGCTTCTCTGCAGCGGTGATTAGCTGGCTCCTGCCCTGCTCAAGCTATTTATCAGCCCAGTCCCTCATCACGTCTTAGTTTCCATGACTTCTATTTTCCAGGGTTGACTCTGCGCTACCCACTAAGGTGGCTTCTGAAGACAAAACAATAGAAGCACATTCTTGCTTGGGTGGTTTGAAGCTGGGTCATAATCCCGGGCTATCTGTTAGGAAAATAAACACTAGCACCCCCGCCTTTGTCCCCCACCCCCACAGAAGGGAATGCAGGCTTCGGACCAGAGCACAATGCTTCTCTTTTTCCATTGCCCGCTCTGGGGGATAAGGAATCACTTTCAAGGTAGGGTTAGCCAGAGGAACAGTAGACAACTTGCCTCTTGACCCCTGGGGAAAGGACAGAGTGGGCAGTCCTCCGGCGGGGGTGGCATGGGGGTGGGGCAGGTGAGCGCTGCCGCAGCACTGGCCGCTCGGTCACCAGGGACCGCAGGCACTGACCGCCCAGAAGCCCTGGCTCCTGCACCTTCCTCCGCTGGGAGTTCCCTTCTCCACGAGCCTTTTCTTGCCCTCGTCTTGTGCTTCCTTCTATATCCAGCTGTGTACTTATCCCTTTCTTTCTTGCTCTGCCCGTCACTGGAGACACGATCTCTCTCCTGTTTTCAGAACGTTCCTTTCTCAGAGAAGTCTGTTCTTGGTTTACAAATTCGGCACCTTCTTCCATCTCTCTGAGGATCCTGATTAGGAGTCTCTGTGGTGGCTGTTTTTGAAGTTCTCACTCATTTCCTTAATTCTGTTACTTCAGGGATTTTTTTCTGTTTGTTTATTCCGGGTTTGTGTGTGACAGAGAGACACGGTCTCGCTCGGTTACCCAGGCTGGAGTGCAGTGGCGCAGTCACAGCTCACCACAGCTTCGACCTCACAGGCTCAAGTAATCCTCCCACCTCAGCTTCCCAAGCCTCTGAGACTACCGGCACATGCCACCACACCTCGCTAATTTTTTTTTTTTTGAGACGGAGTTTCGCTCTTGTTACCCAGGCTGGAGTGCAATGGCGCGATCTCGGCTCACCACAACCTCCGCCTCCTGGGTTCAGGCAATTCTCCTCCCTCAGCCTCCTGAGTAGCCGGGATTACAGGCACGCACCACCATGCCCAGCTAGTTTTTGTATTTTTATTAGAGACAGGGCTTCACCATGTTGACCAGGATGGTCTCGATCTCTTGACCTCGTGATCCACCCGCCTCGGCCTCCCAAAGTGCTGGGATTACAGGCGTGAGCCACCGCGCCAGGCCATTTTTTTTTGTGTGTGTATTTTTTGAAGAGACAGGGTTTCACCGTGTTGCCTAGGCTGGTCTCGAACTCCAGGGCTCAAGCAATCTACCCACCTCAGCCTCCCAGAGTGCTTGGATTATAGCCATGAGCCGCAGCGCCCAGCTGTTTACTATCACCTTGAATGTCAGAGGCTTTCCTCAAAGTCCAATGCTCCCTCACAGTTTTTTTCACTATTATTTATTTATTTTTAGAGATGGGGTCTCGCTATGCTGCCCAGTCTGCCCTCCAGCGATCCTCCCACCTCAGCCTCCCAAAGTGCTGGCTTTACAGGCATGTGTCACGGTCCCTGGCCCTCGCTCATGTTTTATAAAGTCATTAAAGATGCAGGTGGGCAGGGCTGCATTGGCGGGTTTCAGTTTGGAGCGACTAGGGTAGCAGAATACTTGTCAGAATATGGCGGGGGTGGGGGGGGTTCATCTTTAGAAAACTGCTTGTTTTTGGTATAAGGGCGGATGCCGAACCACCTGGGGATCTTAGCAAGCCAACGGCGGAGGGGACTGGAAACCGACCTTTGCACTTCTCGCCAGTGTGACTTTGGGTGAGCCACGCACTCTTCCCAAGCCTCTGCTTTCTCATCTGTAGGAAGGAGATAAGAGTAGCAGTACCCACAGCTGACCCTGCTCCCTCTGGTCTCTGCAGCGGGAATTGCAGTGATCAGGGGCAGCCACGGGGCTCCCGAAGTCCACCAGACATCTGACCACCACCGCCGTTAGGCGGGAGATCCACCAGGACCCGAGGGACCCCTGGGCACCCCACACCTGGTGTAGGCTTTTATGCAACGCAAGTTCTTTTCGAGACGTCATTCTTTGCTGCACGAATACCTCCCGGACTCCCCAGTGCGGCCCCAAGGACAGACCACGTGTTTGCTCTTCCCTACTAATTGCAATTTACCTCATTTGCATGCAGCTTTTTCATTCTAATTCCCTGAACCAAGGCTGGCTGCGTTGCCAGGGCAACTGAGAGCCAGGCTGGCTCCGTCCCTCCCTGGCTGTCTGGGAGACCAGGCATCCCTCGGGCCCCCAGAGAGCAAACAATCTGCAGTTTCCTCTGCTCGCTCTGTCTTTTGTCCTTGGGGTCTTGGTGATCTTTGCAACCCCCAGACTCACTCGGTTTCTCCTGGTTGACTCGGGGTCCTGCATCCCTCCTCTGACGCGGTGAACTCCGTTCTTATCAACACTGCCCCTCTCAGCTGGGCGGCCTGCGGTTCTTGTAACACTGGAAGAGATGATGTGTGCGCCTCTCTTAATCACAGCAGTCACCTGTCCGGCTTTCCACCTGGCCCTCATGGAGGCCTCGGGTCCTGATATGCACAGGTCTGCACGTGTGGGCTGGCCCATTCTGTGGACTGCACCTCCCTCTGGCGGTGGCGAAGCTCACCTACCCCACCGCCTCTCCACAGCATCCAGCACCAGTCCCTGGGGACCACAAGCTTGCGCTCACACTTCACCCTCTTTGCTTCTTCTCTTGAAAACATTTTTATTTAATTTAAATAATTAATTTATTTTTGAGACAGAGTCTTGCCCTGTTGCCCAGGCCGGAGAGCAATGGCATGATCTCAGCTCGCTGCAACCTCCGTCTCCCAGGTTTAAGCATTTCTCCTGCCTTAACCTCCCAAGTAGCTGGGATTACAGTTGCCTGCCACCACACCCGGCTAATTTTTTTTGTATTTTTAGTGGAGATGGGCGGGGGAGGTTCACCATGTTGGCCAGGCTGGTCTCGAACTCCTGACCTCAGGTGATCCACCCACCGTGGCCTCCCAGAGTGCTGGGATTACAGGTGTGAGGCACCGCACCTGGCCCTGGCTTGCAGTTTCAAAGGCCCTAACAGCGCGAAGCTGGGGACTGTTGCCTGATTTTTCTAATTCACAGAATAACCACGGTGCAAGGCAGGCATTGTCAGTTCTACTTTATCCACCAGGAAAAAGAGAGTCGAAGTGGCCTGTCCAAACTCACGTAGCTATCAAGCCCGTGGCTGCCGGAACTCAGGTGTATCTGTTTTCTGCTTTGATAGGTTACCAGCTTGGAGCCATTTCCAAAGGACACGTGCTGCCTCTCTCCAAACAGATGTTGTGAATTTTATTCAATGTGCCTCTAACAGCTACACTAGCATCACAAAAGAAACAGAGAGAAAAGGCGGCACAGGGCTCCCACCTGTAATCCCAGAATTTTGGGAGGCCCAAGCTGGTAGATCACGAGGTCAGGAGCTCAAGAACAGCCTGACCAACATGGTGAAACCCCATTTCTACTAAAAATACAAAAATTAGCCGGATGTGATGACGCATGCCTGTAGTCCCAGCTACTCGGGAGGCTGAGGCAGGAGAATCGCTTGAACCCAGGAGACGGAGGTTGCAGTGAGCACAGATCAAGCCATTGCACTCCAGCCTGGTGACAGAGCAATACTCTGTCTCAAACAAAAAAGAAAAAAGAGCCAGGTGCGATGGCTCACGCCTGTAATCCCAGCACTTTGGGAGGCCGAGGCGGGTGGATCACGAGGTCAAGAGATCGAGACCATCCTGGTCAACATGGTGAAACCCCGTCTCTACTAAAAATACAAAAAATTAGCTGGGCATGGTGGCACGTGCCTGTAGTCCCAGCCACTCAGGAGGCTGAGGCAGGAGAATTGCCTGAACCCGGGAGGCGGAGGTTGCCGTGAGCCAAGATCGCGCCCTGGCACTCCAACGTGGGTAACAAGAGCAAAAAAACTCCGTCTCAAAAAAAAAGAAAAAAGAGACAGAGAAAAAGAACTCTTTGAAGGATGCCAAAAAGTCCATCGTGGGGTGTGCCAAGAGCAGAGCCCAGACACCATAGCTGTAAAACAGCACCAGTGGCCGGGCGCGGTGGCTCACACCTGTAATCCCAGGACTTTGCGAAACGAAGGCAGGCAGATCACTGAAGGTCAGGAGTTCCAGACCAGCCTGGCCAGCATGGTGAAAGCCTGTCTCTACTGAAAATACAAAATTTAGCCAGGTGTGGTGGCAGGCACCCGTAATCTCAGCTATTTGGGAGGCTGAGACAGGAAAATCACTTGAACCTGGGAGGCGGAGGTTTCAGTGAGCTGAGATCGTGCCCTTGCCTGCCACCCTGGGTGACAGAGTGGGACTCTGTCTGAAAACAAAAGAAAACAAAAACCACACCGGAGTGAAGGATGCCACCGCGAGAGTCGTGTTATTTGTATTTATTTTTGCTAAGTGTATAATTCCTGCCATAAACTGTAATTACTGCCACAAAATGATTGCCACAGATCTGCTTTGCTGAAGTGAGTTGGATTACCTCCTCATCTTCCTCGAGTGGCTCCCAGGGCACTCAGAGGTCTGATCTGGCAAGGCGGCAAAGGGACAGTCACCCACCGAGGCAGTGTTCCCATCACGGGCATCAGGAACTACCAGCGTTTCTGGAAATATTTCACAGACTCGATCACCTGCCTCTCTGCAGACCTGCATTGATTTGTTATATCCCATCTCATTAGAGGTTTGGGGGTTTGTTTGCTTTACGCAGTCCCAGGGAAGGACTTCCAGGGCGACACCCACCGAGCATAAGCAAAGGCCAGTGCCACCTCCTTGCATTGAAATGCACATGGCCGATGGCTGCAGAGAGGTGAGCCGCAGCGAGGGCACTCACAGCAGTGGAAAAACACAGGCGGACGTGGCCTTGACCTCCTCCTGTCGGCAAGCCCGGGGCTACAGAGAAGGGTATGGGACTTTACAGCTTTACCTTTCAAAACCCTAAGTAGCTGTTTTCAGTGCCATTAGTGAGTGTGCACATTTTCGGCTTTGTTTTTTCCCGTTTATACCTCCACCCTAAGTCAGGAGGCCCGAACTTCACCCAGACCTGGGTCAGGGGCCAGAACCCTCTGGTGCAGCAAGGCCTGGGCCTCCATTTCTTCATTTGTCGAATAGAAATTAAAAAACAAAAAAACGGGCTGGGCACCGTGGCTCATGACTATAATCCCAGCACTTTGAGAAGCCAAGGCAGTGGATCACCTGAGGTCAAAAGTTCAAGACCAGCCTGGCCAACATGGCAAAACTCTGTCTTTACTAAAACTACAGAAATTAGCTGGGTGTGGTGGCATGTGCCTGTAATCCCAGCTACTCAGGAGGCTGAGACAGGACAATGGGTTGAACCTGGGAGGTGGAGTTTGTAGTGAGCCGAGATCGTGCCACTATACTCCAGCCTGGCAGACAGAGCAAGACTCCATCTCAAATAAATAAAATAAAATAAAAAGAATTCTTACTCTGAGAGGAGTCAAAACCAGTTGTGAAGACAGGGCTTCACCCAAACACCACAGGACAGAATTTGGCCAAAGCACTCAGACGTAACAGGGCTTTGTCCTGAGCTTCTTGAAAACCAGACACATCGATCCCTCCACGCCGCCAACCTCTAGACTTCATTACCCGCTGGCTGCACCCTCCCTCCCTCGTCTCACTTTAGAGCGAGGTGGGTGTGTCACAGAAGGGGCATTTCTCACATAAGTGTCCCATCCTGGAGCCTAGTAACCTTTGCCAAAGATGACTCAGGTAAACACGTTATGAAGCGCAGCTGCCAGCTGCCCTGCAGTGACCCAGCTGGTACAGTCATGCCAGGTCTCTAACTCTGCTCACCGCACAGCTCCCAGAAACTTCCCTGGCTCGTCTCCACTGGAACCCGGATGGAAGGGAGCAATGGCTGGCTCAGCCCCTCCCGGAGGAGAAAGAGAAAACTGAAAAGACAGTGGCTGGGGCAGCACCCCAATCCGCACCGACAAGTAAGAACTCAGTGCCAGGCGCCCACTTGGCCAGGATACAAGACAGATGTGTCTGTGCCTTCATAAAGGAGGCAACACACATTGCAAAAATTAACAAGATATGGCAGGGCGCAGCGGCTCACGCCTGTGATCCCAGCGCTGGGAGGCCAAGACGGGCAGATCACCTGAGATCAGGAGTTCAAGACCAGCCTGGCCAACATGGCGAATCCCTGTCTCTACTAAAAATACAAAAAATTAGCTGGGCGTGGTGGTGGGTGCCTGTAATCCCAGCTAGTTGGGAGGCTGAGGCAGGAGAATCACTTGAACCCATGAAGTTGTGGTGAGCCATGATTGCACCATTGCACTCCAACCTGGGCAACAAGAGCAAAACTCCATCTCAAAAATATAAAAAGGACTTTGGTCTCCTGCCTATCCAGTAGAGCTGACAGCACTTGCCTCAGAGAATGGGGCTCTGGGTGGAGTGAGAAAAGGTGTGGGATGCGCCCACTGTGATGCCGGGCACAGGGCAGGCTCTCATGAAAGGGCAGCTGCAGTCCTTGTCCCAGATGCCCACTCTTGCTCTCGACATGTGGCCCCAGCATCCACGATGAAAGGGGCGGACCTGCACCTGCCTCTCCCTGCTGTGCTTCTCAGCTTGCTCAGAACCTGGGGGAGGAAAGAGGGTATTATTACATTAGGATCCTTTTGGAAATTCACACCACACCAGGAAGACAACCAGAGGCAGTGTGGCCTCTCGCTCCTGCTCCTCACTGTGGGGAGGGACGGAGCAGAGACACTGGAAGGAAAGGTTTTTTTTTTTTTTTTTTTGAGACCGAGTTTCGCTCTTGTTACCCAGGCTGGGGTGCAATGGTGCGATCTCGGCTCACCGCAACCTCTGCCTCCTGGGTTCAGGCAATTCTCCTGCCTCAGCCTCCCGAGGAGCTGGGATTACAGGCACACGCCACCGTGCCCAGCTAATTTATTGTATCTTTAGTAGAGACGGGGTTTCACCATGTTAACCGGGATGGTCTCGACCTCCCAAAGTGCTGGGATTACAGGCTTGAGCCACCGCCCCCGGCCAGGAAAGGTATTTTTAAGGGCTTGCGAACATGCTTTACCAATGACGGCATGTGCTTGTTTGGACAGCTCGGATCCTAACACTGGAATGACACATGGAAGACGGCACAGCCCCCAAGGGTGACACCCACATTGCTGAAGCATTTCACATTTTTGGAATCCAGGAGATGATAGAATACCATCTTTAAATTGCCAAAAGAGAAAAGCCAAACAGACGGGTCAAGCTTTTGAGGAGATATTCTTCAGAAAGGAAGCATAAACAAAAATGTCTCCAAACAAAAGCTAAGGAAATTCATTGCCAGCAGCTCCGCCTCCGGGACAGCTCAGATAAGTTCTTTGGGCTGAAGGAAAGGGGGGACCCCCCAGTGCAGGAAGGAATGAGAAACACAGAAAGGGGGAAATATTCGGTAAATAAGCAAAAATGTTAGCATTTCAGGTAAAAATAAAGGAGAAAATGCTAAAACACTCATCGATGGAGCCAGGGCGGGAGAGGAACAGTGGGACCCCCGAACGTTTAGCAGAATAGACCATATGCTGGGCCCTAGAGCAAGTCTCAACAGATCTCAAAGTGCTGAACTCACATAAGAGTGTGTTCTCTGACCACAGTGCAATTAAACAAGAAATTAATAACAGAAAGATAATTGGAGAATCCGCAAGTGTTTGGAAATTAACGTACGTCTCAATGACCCGTGGGCTGGAGAAGAAATCACAATGGAAATTAAAAAACACTTTTAACTGAGCGATAATGGACATAAACATAGAAACGTATGAGAAGTGACTAAAAAAAGTGCTTAAGTGGAGATTTTTAGGTTTAAATGCAGGTATTAGAAAATAAGAAGGTTGAAAATCGATGTATTAGAAAATAAGGTTTAAAATCAACGATCTAAGCTTCTGTCTCATAAAACTAAAAACAAAAACAAAAACAAAAAAACACTAAAAACCAAGTAAATTAAGCCTAAAGAAAGTGAAAGGAAGAACGTAATCAAGACAGGGGTAGAAATTAATGAACTAATTGGGTGCAGTAGAGAAAATAAAGCCAAGGCAGGTGTTTGAAAAGATTAATAAAACGGACAGGGTCAGGTGCAGTGGCTCACACCTGGAATCCCAACACTTTGGGAGGCAAGGTAGGAGGATTGCTTGAGCCAAGGGGTTTGACACCTGCCTGGGCAATATAATGAGACTCCATCTACTAAAAATACAAAAAATTAGCTGGGCGTTGTCGTGGGCGCCTGAAATCCCAGCTACTTGGGAGACTGAGGCAGGAGAATTGCTTGAACGTGGGAGGCAGAGGCTGCAGTGAGCTGAGATCGCGCCATTGCACTCCAGCCTGAGCGACAGTGCAAGACTCCTTCTCAAAAAAAAAAAAAATACATTTTTAAAGAAACTTCTTTTTTTTTCTTCATGCTAATCCAGATTAAAGAAACTTCTTTAATGGATAAAGAGTATATATTTTCTAAAACCCTACTGTTGACATAAATGCCACCATGGAGCAGTTTCTTCTCGTCGGCCATGTCACCACTTTGGCTCAACCTGGTACCGATGGTCCTGGTCAGTAAAATAAGGCAAGAAAAAGAAAAAGGCATGAAGACTGGAAAGGCAAAAGGGAGAACCGGTTTTGTTTTCCGATTATATTACTGTATAAATAGGAAATTTTAAAAAAATCTGCAAACTGTCTGAATTAATAAATTAGGTAAGGCCACTGGATAAATGTCAACATACAAAATTAAGTTTATTTATTTATTTATTTATTTGAGACCGAGTTTCGCTCTTGTTACCCAGGCTGGATTCAATGGCGCAATCTCGGCTCACCGCAACCTCTGCCTCCTGGGTTTGAGCAATTCTCCTGCCTCAGCCTCCTGAGTAGCTGGGATTACAGGCATGCACCACCAGGCCCAGCTAATTTTTTGTATTTTTAGTAGAGACGGGGTTTCACCATGTTGACCAGGATGGTCTCGATCTCTTGACCTCGTGATCCACCTGCCTCGGCCTCCCAGAGTGCTGGGATTATAGGCGTGAGCCACCGTGCCCGGCCCATTTATTTCTATATACTAGCAACACATGACTGCAAAACAAAATTAAATACAATTTACAATAACATGAAAATATAAATAGCTTGGAATAAATCTATTGAAAGATATGTAAGACCGCCACTAAAAATCACAAAACATTTCTAAGAGAAATTAAAAAAGAACTAGATAAGGCCAGGAGCAGTGACTCATACCCATAATCCTAGCACTTTAGGAGGCCGAGGTGGGAGGGTCACTTGAGGCCAGGAGTTTGAGACCAGCCTGGGCAACATAGAGAAACTCCAAATCTACAAAAAATTAGCCAAGCATTGTGGCACATGACTTACTCATAGCTACTCAGGAGGCTAAGATGGGATGATCACTCAAGCTCGGGAGTTTGGAGTGACAGTGAGCTGTGATCACACCACTGCATTCCATCCTGGGCAACAGAGTGAGACTGTCTCTAAAAAAAAAAAAAAAAAAAAAGCCAGGCACAGTGGTTCACACCTGTAATCCCAGCATTTTGGGAGGCCAAGGCAGGTGGATCACAAGGTCAGGAGTTTGAGACCAGCATGGCTAATATGGTGAAACCCTGTCGCTACTAAAAATACAAAAATTAGCTGGGCGTGGTGGTGCATACCTATAGTCCCAGCTACTCAGGGGGCTGAGCAGAAGAATCACTTGACCCTGGGAGGCAGAGGTTGCAGTGAGCCAAGATCATGCCACTGCATTCCAGCCTGGGTGACAGAGCGACATTCCATCAGAAAGAGAGAAAGAGGAAGGAAGGAAGGAAGGAAGGAAGGAAGGAAGGAAGGAAGGAAGGAGGGAGGGAAGGAAGGAAGGAGGGAGGGAAGGAAGGAAGGAGGGAGGGAAGGAAGGTAGGAGGGAGGGAAGGAAAGAAGGAAGGAAGGAGGGAAGGAAGGAAGGAGGGAAAGAGAGAAAAAAAGAAAGAAGGAAAGAAAGAAAGAAAAAGAAGGACAAGGCCTAGATAAACGGAGAGAGATACCACATTTATGGATTGGAAGTCTCAATGTTGTTACGTCAATCTCCTAAATTGATCTATAGCTTCTCTTTTTTTGAGACAGGGTCTCACCCTGTTCCCCAGGCTGCAATGGCATGATCACTGCAGTTTCAAACTCCTAGGCTCAGGTGATCCTCCCGCTTCAGCCTCCGGGGTGGCTGGGACCACATGTGCTCCACCATGCCTGGCTCATTTTTGTATTTTTTGTAGAGATGGAGTTTCGCCGTGTTGCCCAGGCTGATCTTGAACGCCTGGACTCAAGTGATCTGCCTGCCTCGGCCTCCCAAAGTGCTGGGATTGGATTACGGGTGTGAGCCATCGCGCCCAGCCTCAGCATTCGTTTTGAATCCAGGTTTTGCTTTCTTATACCAGAAGCACGGCTTAGTTACCCTTGACACAGGTTCCTGTTCTCTGCCTCCTCCCAGTTCCTTAGGATGATCAATCCAGATGGTCTGGCTTACCCCACCACCTCCAAAGGGACAGTAGGATACAACCCACTTGATTTGCCTTAAGGATCCCCACCCCCCTCAGGGTCTGTGCTGGTCTATGCAGCAGTGACTCCTTCTCAGTCACAGGGTGACCCTGTGACCCTCATGCATGCCCCAAAACCCCCCATTAGGACCGCCTAAGGAAATCCTGCTTGGATAATGATCTGGATTTCAACAAAGGCTTTAGTCCCCAGGCCTCTCTCTCTCCTCTCCACTCCCACCACCTGCTGCTTGAGCTCCCTGCTGTCTGCAGACTTCCCTCGGTTCCTTGCGGGACCCTCTTCTCCGTGGAGCTGGGAGTGTAAACCGCTTCTGTTATTTCTTTTCTTTCTTTCTTTTGTTTTTTTCTTAGACAGAGTTTTGCTGTTGTTACCCAGACTGGAGTGCAATGGCACGATCTCGGCTCACCACAACCTCCACCTTCTGGGTTCAAGCAATTCTCCTGCCTCAGCCTCCAGAGTAGCTGGGACTACAGGCACGTGCCACCACGCCCAGCTAATATTTTGTATTTTTAGTAGAGACGGGGTTTCACCATGTTGACCAGGATGGTCTCAATCTCTTGACCTCGTGATCCACACGCCTCGGCCTCCCAAAATGCTGGGATTACAGGCGTGAGCCACCACGCCCGGCCCACTTCTGTTATTTCGTGTGTTCTGTTGTGCATTCTCCTGCATGGCTGCCTGACCGACACACCCAGACCTAACTCTCTCCGGGCCAGGGCTCTCCTAGGGAGTGGCTGCCTTGTGGGAATAAACTGGACACTGAGTTCCCTGTAAGAGGGACACCTGGTCATGGTCAGACACTGAGGCATCAGACCTGATGGATAAAGCAGTACCCCTGGGAGATGCACGGTGATGCCCACAGTCTCCTCCCCTAGAGCTCCGTCAGGATGGGGCGAGAGTTTACGGCCGCTCTAAAAACTGGGGGCCACCTCATGAGCAAATTAGAGGAATATACAGCAAATGTCATCTCAGTCAAAATCCCGGCAAAGTTTTTCTAATGGATGTTGAGAAACAGATTCATACAGAATCACAAATAAGCTAGAACAGACAGAACAATTTTGAAGAATGAAGGTGGAAGATCACTCTGCTAGATATCAAGACCTACTAGAAAGCAACTCTAACTGAGCAAAGGTAACTAACGTGATATTGGTATGAGAATGGACATATAGGCCATAGGTAGAATCGAAGTAGATGGCTACTTTTTTTTTTTTTTTTTTGAGACAGAGTTTCGCTCTTGTTACCCAGGCTGGAGTACAATGGCACGATCTCGGCTCACCGCAACCTCCGCCTCCTGGGTTCAGGCAATTCTCCTGCCTCAGCCTCCCAAGTAGCTGGGATTACAGGCACGCACCACCATGCCCGGCTAATTTTTTGTATTTTTAGTAGACACCGGGTTTCACCATGTTGACCAGGATGGTCTTGATCTCTTGACCTTGTGATCCACCTGCCTCGGCCTCCCAAAGTGCTGGGATTACAGGCGTGAGCCACCGCGCCCGGCTCTAAGTAAAATCTTGATGCCACAAAAGATATAGCACTCAAAGATAAATCCTCTCAGCAAGGCAGTTTACCTCTATAAAGGGTGCGGCACATGGACAGAGCAGTGGTGGCTGCGTGCCTGGACAAGGCGGGGAGAGGCACTCATGCCTAACAGGGTTGTCCCTGCTGCTGTGTCGTTCCTCTATTGGCTAGGGTTAGGCCGCATGAGCTAGACTAATCCCAATTCACTATTTTAAAGAGAGCAGGGGTCTGAGCTGAAGGGGCAGGGTAGGTGTTTGGCAGGAAGGACAGTTACAGGCGGGTCAGAGCAGGTAGCTGGGGTGACCTAGGTCAAAGCAGGTGACCAGGGCAGGTGACTGGAACAGGTGACTGGGATGAGTCAGGATGGAGCTGGCGGGGGGGCGGGGGAGCAGATGCGAACTACGGATTAGAACCGGTGGAGAAGGCTGCTGAGTGGAATTACAAGGAAATTAAACTTTAAAATAGAGAATTAAAGACTAAGAGAGCTGGACATACTGACACGCTGATTCTTTGAAGAGAAACTTGGGGCTCACTGCAACAGTTATGAGGAGACAGCGACCACCGTCCCTTCGAGGATCCTCTCTCCATTAACGGAGGGAAGTGCAGAATCGGTCTGGATGGGCAGGATGGTGTCTGGAGTTTCGTTACCAAAGCAAACAGGACTGTGTTTTTCACCGTATACTGAAGGGGAGGAGGATGGAAGAAGCTGACTAAGCCACGGAGCCCTTACTAGGTCTCAGGCACCACGCTGGGCACTTCTGCCACCATATCCGTCTCAGAGGCTCAGCAGCTCGCCCCACCAAGCGGCTTGTCAGTGGCACAAGGGGACTCCAGTCCAGGCCGTTCTGGCTCCACAGTCCACCGCGCGGCTTGTCAGTGGCACAGGGGGACTCCAGTCCAGGCCGTTCTGGCTCCACAGTCCACCGCGCAGCTGTCAGTGGCACAAGGGGACTCCAGTTCAGGCCGTTCTGGCTCCACAGTCCAAGTTCTTCCCACCACTCTGCTCTGGCCAGAAACGTGCATCACTATTGCTAGAGCCATTTGCCAGGGAAACGGTGTCTCTGTCCTGCGTCAGGCTAGCCACGGTCACCTCCCACTCAGAAAGCAGCCCACAGACCCACCGAGTCACGCACCAGCCAACAGGTGGGCCTGGCCTCTGTCCACCTCTGTCCACAACTGTGCAGTTTTTGGCTCTGAGGGCCCCTGAGTCCAGGGAAAACTACAGCCAGTCCCCAGGGGGTCCTGGCTAGATGACCTCCCACTGTGCCCCGTCTGTCACCAGCTACAGCTACACAGCAGCTGCCCTTTCTGCCTCCAGCCTTCCCGTAGGAGTGCTTCCTTTTTCCTTCCTCCATGCCCCCGTATTCAAATGGTAGCTCCCTCCACAGTGGTTGACAAGCGTAATTGTGGCTGATGATATAATACAAGGAATAATGGGGAAGCGGTGTGAGTCTCCAGAGGCCAAAGAGAAAATAAAACGGCGATGACAGTGGCTGCTGCATTTACGGTATTTCTTTCCTCCGAGGCCTGTGGGCTACCCGCTGCTGGGGCGGGGGCTGAGGATCCCGCTGCTGGGGCGGGGGCTGAGGATCACGAGGAGATGCTAGCAATAGCCGCATCCTGCTGTCGCACGAATGATCTCAGCTCCTGCTCTGGGATAGGGGTTTGCTTGCTCATCAGATTCAGCGGGCTAGTGCCAGCTGTGGCTGGTAGCCAGGCAGCACGTGCACTCTGGGCGCCTCCTGGGAGAAGCCTGGAGCGCAATTCACTTCAGGAGGGGAGACAGATGAAAACCTGGACGCTGTGACAGGAGCCCCCTACTGAGAAAAAGAAATTGCAGAAGTTGGCCTAAAAAAAATTAGCTGAGTGTGGTGGAGCATGCCTTGTAGTCCCAGCTACTCCAGGGGCTAAGGTGGGAGGATCGCTTGAGCCTGGGGGGGTCGGAGGTTCCAGTGAGCTGAGATCGTGCCACTCTGGGCAACAGAGCAAGATCCTGTCTCAAAAAAAAGAAAAAGAAAAAGAAAAACAGGCCAGGTGTGGTGGTTCACGCCATAATCCCAGAATTTGGGAGGCCAAGGCAAGGGCATCACCTGAGGTCAGGAGTTCAAGACCAGCCTGGCCAACATGGCAAAACCTCGTCTCTACTAAAAGTACAAAAACTAGCTGGGTGCAGTGGCAGGCACCTGTAATCCCGGCAACTCGGGAGGCTGAGGCAGGAGAATCACTTGAGCCCGGGAGGTGGAGCTTGCAGTGAGCCGAGATCGTGCCACTGCACTCCAGCCTGGGCGACAGAGCGAGACTACATCTCAAAAAAAAAAAAAAGTCAAATAGGATATATTCAATTGGGTATTAAATTTAGATATGATGGTTAAAAAAAAAAGAAACAAAAAATAAATAAATTTAGATTTGAGCTTCCCAGCAGCCAAAGTAAAAAGGGATGCTTTGATTGTTAGGATTCTAAAAGCACAGGTTGGTTTTATTCAAGTTAGTCAAGTTAAATTGGATCCTGCTTTTAGAATTCATTTCTCTTATGAAACCGAAGCGAATATTGTCTTAAACACTGTGGTGCATGGAGAGAAAACTAAGAAAATACAAACGATGAAAACGAAACTTAGGTCAGCAAATGTGTAATTGACAATGAAAGAAACTCGCTTTTCCTGGGGCCTGAAAGACCCCGAGCCACATTACCCTGCGGGTAGGTCTCGTAAGGGCTGCCATGTGTCTCATTCATCACGGTATCGCTGGGCCTAGCTCTGCACCCGGGTTACAGGAGACATGCCAAAACTTTTTCATTTTTCAGAAGGAGAGTGAGGTGACATTTACTGAGAACTCAGCCCCTCAGCTCGCTGCAACCCCTGCCTTCCGGGTTCAAGTGATTCTCCTGCCTCAGCCTCCTGAGTAGCTGGGATTACAGGCACGCGCCACCATGCCCAGCTAATTTTTGTACTTTTAGTAGAGAGTTCTCATTCTTTCACAGTAAATGTCACCTCACCCTCCTTTCACCAGCTCCAGACACCACCACCAAGTTGAGACCTTTATTACCATTTTGCAGAGGACAAAATTGAGCCTCAGAAACTGAGGGACTCCCGCAGAGTAGACCCGGCCAAGATGTTTCTTACCCTCCAGCCTCCTACTCTTTCCACTACAAGCCTACCTTTGGTTTAAGGTGCCTGGGAAAGGAAGAGAAGAACTGGTTCAGATATTTTCTGAGCTATTCTTGCGGGCCAGGCGCTGTGCCCATGTTTTAGACTCACCATCTTGCTTCATACTCCCAAAACTCCTGCAAGGTAGGAAGTATTAGACCCATTTTTCAGATGAGAAAACTGATACAGATGAAAACAGCTCTTTGGGAGGATCTTGAAAGAGTGGGTGAAAAGTCCTAGGCATTAGGTTTGGTCCCACCGGGAGCAGGCGGGGAAACGGTGCCTTTTCCCAGGGAGTTAACACCAGAGCTGCTCCGCCCGGAATACTGGGAACGGCCTCCCCGGTGAAGCTGATTTAGTGTGTTCATGCCAAGCCCTTCCTAGGTCTTGTGTCTATGCCTGGTGGCTTGGCTATTGTTGTGCTGTTGTTTTTATTTTATGCATATGGTTTTTTTAAAATTTATTTCATGCATCCAGGGATTTGCACATAATGAATTTTCAATAGAGATTCACCAAGTTGAACTGAATGTTGTTTGCAAGGAGGAAAAATGGGTTCCACAGTCAAAGTGTATCCAGACCTTAAGCCAAAGGTATCGTCTTCTTTCTGCTTATAGGGGAAAGAGCATAGGAGGCCGGAGGGTAACAAATAGCTTGCCCGTGTCCTACTCGGGGAGTCCCTCAGTTTCTGAGGCTCACTCTGCAAAATGTTAGTAATGGTCTCGACCTGGGGGTGTTGTCTGGGCCTGGAGAAGGCCAGGTTGCTGCTGTTTCTCTAATGGAGGTCATCCTCATCCAGTTGGAAGTGGCCTTTCTTTTCTTTCTTTTTTTTGAGATGGAGTCTCGCTCTGTCACCCAGGCTGGAGTGCACTGGCGCCATCTTGGCTCACTGCAACCTCTGTCTCCCGGGTTCCAGAGATTCTCCTGTCTCAGCCTCCTGAGTAGCTGGCATTACAGGCACGCACCACCACGCCTGGCTAATTTTTGTATTTTTAGTAGAGACGAGGTTTCGCCATGTTGGCCAGGCTGGTCTCAAACTCAGAAACTCCGGTGGTTCACCCACCTTGGCCTCTCAGAGTGCTGGGATTACGGGCATGAGCCACAGCACCTGGCCAGAAATGTCCTTTCTTTTTCAGGTATATTAGAAACAGACTGTGCTTCTACCTCTGAGCTCTGTGTCCTGTCTCCTTTCTCCCCTACCACCATTCCGGCAATGCCTCTCACTGAACACCCAAGATGTTAGCCCACCAAGCTGGGCCTCACCAGCTGCAAAGATCACCCAAAGCTCTCAGTGCCCTGCTGAGCTGGCACTGGTCTCACTGTCGTATGACAGACGGGAAAGCTGGCAGGAAAGCCACAGGCGGACCTGGTCAGCTTTCTCACGTTACCCTAAGTTGGGCATTGCTGCCCAGCGTTTGTGGCACAGAAGGAAAAAAATCAGCCCCGTCTGAGCTCCGTGGAACTGAAGAAGACTGTAACGTGGAGAAAGCCCAGTCCTCCTAAATCCCGACTGGAATAATTATGCTGGAATAGATTTCTTCTAGTTCTCGCAAAACACAAACGCCCTCAACAGTAAGTCACCGTCAGCCCAGGCCAGAGCGATTCCCCTCCACCTCAATGCCATCAGCATTCGGTCCCGGGATGCCAAAGGCTTTCTCTGCTGGGATCTGGGCTTGGGGGTTGAGGTGCTCAAGTTTGCAGGGTGATGCTTCTGGAAGGGTTTTATCAGTTTCTAAGAGGAAACAAAAGCAGCTGGGGGAATCTCTAATCTAGAGAGACAGTGGAGAAACAGTTTCTGTATGCAAAGCCGCTCTTCACACTGGGGCGGGCTCTGCTCCCTAGAGCAAGAATGAAGCACCTGCTGTGTACACACAGGAAAGACTATTCAAGAGAGTGCTTTCTGAGGAATCTGAAGATTTCTTCCCGGGTCTGTCTGACTCAGCGTGGAAGAAATGCAGAAAAGGTCACTGCCTCTTAGGAACTGATCTGCAGCACTGTCTATGCCACAGACTAACTTGGATAACTCACCCCTAAACAGGCGGGAACTGGGACAAGGTGGCCAGGGGGTGGGACCCCAGGAGCTACAGTCTCATGTGACAATAAAATGTCAGGTTTAAAGTGGTTGGCTCATGTTGCTGTCACATTTGGCTCTGCTAACTGCATAGATTTCCCATGTGGGATGTTAGAACGTCACTGCTGCCCCACCAAGGACTTTAGGAGGGGCTTTCGATGGCCATTTCTGCTGTGACATTTCAGTAGCTTCTGGGTCCCACCCTCCAGGCAACCCCTTCTTCCTCAGCCTAGTTCTGTGACCTTGTGCCCCGCCACTCCCCCATTCTCAGCTCCAAAAGGGGCACCACCTCTTCCCCCTCCTAGGGCCCCCTCCCCACCTCCCACCCCTGTCTGTCCCACTTCTTAACATTCTTCCCAAAGCCAGCCGGGGGCCGGGGCTGACTTAGGCCCATGTAGGGCTGTGTGAGGGATGGAGGGAGGCTCCATACTTCCCTGTAGCTTTGGCTTCTGCACCGCATGCTAAGGTGATCCCAGGATTACAGGCAAAGGCTCGTGAGCTGTCCATCAGCAGAGACCATGTGTTCATCCTCAAAATTTTCTGCAGAGAGGGAGAAGTAGGAAGGAGGGAGACGGAGGGTAACAGGTTGCGGGCATGAGTAGCTGTTTCACACCCCCAGCCAGCAACCCTGGGCCAGCCACTGCCCTCCATCCCTCGAGCACCCATGGATGTGCCTGGACAGCAGAGGGGGAAGGGGCCTTGGGAATCCGCCCTGGTGGAGGAGGCGGCAGTGGTCAAGAATGGTGGTGGGGTGTGTGTATGTGTGTTGGGAGCGGGGGAACTTAAAATGTCACGTCTGGCTTTGGGGACCATTCTCCTGGAACCCAGCACTCTGTCCAGCGGTGCTAGGGCTCAAGACAGCCCTTTGAGCGATGGCCGGGCTCCCTGACGGCCATGTACCCCCCAGGGTTGGGGCTGTGGTAGTTCCCCAGCATCATGACCAAGCCCAAGGCTCAGGGAACCAGCCAGACCACGGGCACTTTGGACCCCTGAGCCAGTGCATGGCTTTATGGTCCAAGGAGGGTGGTGTAGGGAAAAGGGAAGGGACACTCGCTTTCCAAAAATGTCATAGGAAACCAACAGGGGGAATGGCTGAAACCCCAAACGAAAGCCCTTTTTCCAGCCTAGAGGCTAGGATGCATCCTCACTTCAGTCACCCTGGCAGAGCCCCAGCTCCAAGGAACAGCCTCCGACTTGACCCAGCAGAGCAAACAAGCAGCAAGGACCGCCAGGCTCCGGGTATGGAGCTGCACCTGCAGGCAGATGTGACCCAAAGTCCCGGTGTGTGCCTCTGGGCTCCGCCGCGCTGGGATCCGGCACAGGGGTGAGCCTGGTGCCCTTTTAGGAGAGTGGGAGTCGGATGCCTCCTCCACCAGCACCTTCTCTGGGTGCAATTAATTATGCAATTATCCAGGTTGGGTTGAGAAGAGCAACTATCAAACTGTCAAGTTAGGCTTTGGGATAAGAGCGTTTCCACAATGCAGAGTAGAAAACATTCCCTTCTCATTTCTTTTTTTCTTTTCTTTTTTTTTTTGAGACAGTCTCATCCTGTCACCCAGGCTGGAGTGCAGTGGTGTGACCTCGGCTCACCGCAACTTCCGCCTTCCAGGTTCAAGCAATTCTTCTGCCTCAGCCTCCTGAGTAGCTGGGACTACAGACACGCACCACCACGCTTGGTAATTTTTGTATTTTTAGTAGAGACGGGGTTTCACCATCTTGGCCAGGATGGTCTCTATCTCTTGACCTCAGAGTATGGTCTCCGTCCTGCAAGACTGTCCCCACTTCAGATGCCAGTTGCATGGATAAGGTGCTCAGGTCACCCACACTTCTGTCTGACTTGGCTACACATCAGAGGTCCCCAGAACCCCCTCCTCGGGTTTGGTAATTGGCTAAAATGGCTCACAGAACTCGGGGAAACACTTCAGCTATGTGTATAGGTTTGTTGTAAAGGACATTATGGATGATACAGATCAACAGGCAGACGAAGAGGCACACAGGGCGAGCTCTGGGAGGGCCCCGAGCACAGGAGCTTCTGTCCCCATGGAGCTGGGGAGCGCCACCGTCCCAGCATGCCATGTGTCCACCAGCCCAGAAGCTCTCTGGGTCCTGTAGTTGAGGGATTTGTACGGAGGCTTCACCACAGAGGTGTGATGGATCAATCTCCAGCCCTGCCCTCCCTTTCCTGGAGGGTAGGGGTGGAGCCGAAAGCTCCAGGCTCCCAGTTGTGTCCGGGTCTTTCTGGTGCTCAGCCCCCAACCCCACTCGAGAGCTAGAGAGTCACCTCATTAGAACAAAAGACAGTCCTATCACCCAGGAAATTCCAAGGGATTAGGAGCTCTGTGTCAGGAACCAGGAAAGAGACTTAATAGAAGCGTATATTTTTTTATTATATCACATAGCCACACCATGAAGTTGGTGCGGGAGCCCTTGAAGGCAGCCCTTGAAGGATCTTAGACCAAGAGGGCCTCCATCCCATCGGAGTTTTGGAAAAGTAATCTGGCAGCCTACGGGAACACTGGATAGAGTGGGGAGGACAAAGGGAACTGATTCACCAGAGGGAGGGCGTGAGGTGAGTGAATGAATGAGTGAACAAATGAACAGAAGGAATGAGGTAAGATGGTTCAGATAGTATCGGGGGTCTTACAAACCAGATCAAGGAGGTAGGATCAACGGTGCTTTCCTCTAAAGAAGCAAATTTCCGGCTGGGCATGGTGGCTCACACCTATAATCTCAGCACTTTGGGAGGCCGAGGCGAGTGGATCATTTGAGGTCAGGAGTTCGAGACCAGCCTGACCAACATGGTGAAACCCCAACTCTACTAAAAATACAAAAATTAGCCGGGCATGGTGGCTGGTGCCTGTTAATACCAGCTACATGGGAGGCTGAGGCAGGAGAATAGCTTGAACCCCCGGGAGGCAGAGGTTGCAGTGAGCTGAGATCACATCACTGCACTCCAGCCTGAGCAACAGACTGAGACTCTGTCTCAAAAAAAAAAAAAAAAAAAAGCAAATTTCCATGGTTCAGGGCAGGCAAGGGACAGGACTTAGGATAGCGCATCATCTGGGTCCGACTGGGAAGACACATCTGTTTATCTCCTGCAGCACCGAAAAACACCGAGAAGATAGCTCGGTGGACCCCGGCAGCGGATTCTACACGTCTGCAGAAAAGGAGTGGAAAACGAGCGGTGGTTACAGCTATCTGCAGAGACTACATCCAAGAGGTCTGATGACTCAAAGTAATCACTGCAGTCTGGCTTCTACCACTGACACCCTTCCCACGCACAATTTAAAGGTATAATTATACCATTGCTGAGTTAATGGACACCGATTCGTGCAGGAGCTGCCACAAACAGTCATAAGCCAGCGGTGTTAGAAATGGATCACTTATCGGTGCGTGCCCAAGCCTCCTAATGCCTCATGATGTTTAATAATTAAATGGTGACACCTTGAACTTGCAGCGGACACCAGGAATCACAGTGGAATTCTCCAAATGGAATTCAGCCACACCTCAGCTTCTGTGCTGCGTGCTGCCACTGAGGACACTCGATGCCACGGAAAAAGTCTCATAGAAGTGGGTAATTTCCCTGTACCCTGCACCTCCCTTCTGGCAAGTCCCCGGGGAGCAGTGGTCACAGATGAGCTGCTGCTCTTTTTAAGACTGAGATCAGGCCAGCCATGTTGGCTCACACCTGTCATCAAAGCACTTTGGGAGGCCAAGGTGGGTGGATCCTCTGGCCAACATGGCCAACATGGCAAAACCCCGTCTCTACTAAAAAAATTAGCTGGGCATGGTGGTGCACACCTGCAACCCCAGCTACTCGGGAGGCTGAGGCACGAGAATCTCTTGAACCCAGGAGGCAGCGGTTGCAGTGAGCTGAGATTGAGTCACTGCACTCCAGCCTTGGTGAAAGAGCAAGACTCCATATCAGAACAAAACAAAACACAGATCAGGTGACTGGGCATGGTGGCTAACACACGTGAGGCTGAGGCGGGAGGATCACTTGAAGCCAGGAGTTTAGGACCAGCCTGGGAAACATAGCAAGACCCTGTCTCTACACAAAATCTAGATAGATAGATAGATAGATAGGTAGATAGATAGATAGATGATAGATGATAGATGATTGATAGATGATAGATAGATAGATGATAGACAGATAGATAGATAGATAGATAGATAGATGATAGATATACAGGCTAAAGTAATAATTACAGATCCACTATCTTGAGGGAGGAAAGACATTCACACAGAGAATCGCTGATGCATACTAGACTCCACAGAGAACCAGAGCAGGTGGCAGCCTAAGTTCTGGAGTGATGGGAGGGCAGGGTCATTTCAGGAGATGAGGTCAGCATCCTCTTAGGAGAAGATGGCCCTGAGCTGGGCATGGCAGAGGGGCTGAGGAGGAAGTGTGTGTGTGTGTGTGTGTGTGAGAGAGAGAGAGAGAGAGAATGTGTGTGTGTGTGTTGGGGATGGTTACCGAAGCCTTCCTGGCACATAGTAGGTCTTTCTCCCACAACAAGTAATGTGATTATTGGGAGTAATTGTGACTGTCACTGTGCTTCTCACAGGCCATATTTCAAAAGCGCTATGGTGGCTCTGTTTCTTCTCTGAGACTTCAAAAGTCCTTCAAGAGTGAGTTCCGTGTCCAGGATGAGGACAGATGGTCTTTTGGCGCCCATCTCTTCGGCATGAATGTGGGGAAACGTGAATGGCAATGAGGAACTGTTGCTGGCCCTCAGACGTCGCCCAGGCGGACAGAGGACAGCTAGGGTAGGGACAGCTATGTGAACTGTCTCGAACATGGAGCTGAACTGGCCTGGGGTGACGGCCCAGCTGAAGTCCAGGCAGTGGCCTCAGCCAAGGACCGCCCGAAGACAAGCGAACGTGTCCAGCCCTGAACAAAGCAGCGAAGAGGGTTCATGCCACTGAAGCCAGGTCACACGGAAGCGCCTCCAATTCTTCTTTCACACCTTCTCTGAGGTTTCGCTGCTTGGCCACACGAGACTCTGATAAAATGTGGCGTCTTACTGAACAGACTGTCCTGTGGGTGTTTTAGTGACAGTGCTATTTATGGGGCCTCCTAGGCAGCCGTTCCTGTCCTGTTTATGTAATCACCCCCTTTCGCCTTACAATCTCTCCTGGGAAGTACCTGTCCTCATTTTCATTTTGCTGTAGAGAAAACCAAGCTCCGAGACATTAAGCAATGTGCCCAAAGCCACACAGCTACTAAGTGGCTGGATTTGAACGCAAGCCTGCGAAACACACATGATTTGTATTTATTGTCTCATCATATTGTCGTTTCTTCAAAATGCAACCTGATCTCATACAACACCAGCGGCAGAGCTAGGCGGAAAGTGCCCAGGTACTCACTGTAAAATTCTGCCAACTCTGCTGTGTGTGTGAAAATTTTCATACTAAAGTATTGGGGAAAAAACCCAACTTGATTCCCAGGGGCTTTTTCACCTAGACAGACTTGAAACATTTGGAAAAGCTGGCTTACCTCCTTGAGTTCTAGTTGGCTGGGTGGGCCCTGGCACCCCCCCACCCTCAATGCCCACCTACAGGTTAAAGCGGGTCCTGCTAGGACCCTGGGTGGTCCAGGCGCTTCTGGCACACGCCACAGACTTCCTCTGCACACTAGAATAATTTCCTTTAGGAATAAAAAAGCAGGCAGCTTTCTGGTCGAATACCACGCTCCGAGACCTTCTGGAACCTTCCCTCCACGATTCTTCCACCAGGTCAGCAAGGATTCAGCTTGGTGTCTCTGTGTGTTTGCTGTCTCCTGCCGCTTACAAACTGCTTTGCCTTGAGCAATTCCCTTCAGTTATCTTGTTCTAAGGCTATAATTAAGAAGGAATCACTGTGTGGAACAACTCAGAGGCACCTCCAGCTCCCATGAGCTGGGTCCCTTAGTGCTGCCGATGCCAGGCTCTGACAGTAATTACTTTGCAAGTATAATGAGATACTTAGGCCAACCCATAGCATGATATGAAATATGAAGAGTTGGACTGGCGGGTAATTTACACAAAGGCCTATCAAGTCTCTCCAGGATGATTAAGGAAAAGAAAAGCCGGATTGAAAAGATGTCAAGCTTCCAGAGCGCATTCACATGGCTGGATGGCCAGTGGTAACCATTATCATCACCATCATCGCTGCTTTTAGCGGTTAATGAAAATAAGACCTCACACACGAATGCAGCACTTTGCAATGCACGAAGCCCTCTTGCATTCATGCTCTCCAGCGCTCCCAAATGCCATCTGGGACTCGAAGCTCGGAGGATGGCAGTGACTCGCCCTGCTAACCCTACAGAGTTCAAGCAATTCTCTGCCTCAGCCTCACGAGGAGCTGGGGTTACAGGCGCCCGTCAACATGCCAGGCTGATTTTTCTATTTTTAGTAGAGACGGGTTTTCACCATCCTGGCCAGGCTGGTCTTGAACTCCTGACCTCATGATCCACCCGCCATGGCCTCCCAAAGTGCTGGGATTACAGGTGTGAGCTACCGCACCCGGCCTGCCCTAACTTCTGTTAGGAGGATGGGAAGCTCCTTTCCCAAAACAGCCTGCACCTCCATCTTCCCACCCAACGCTAAGGAAGAAGTGTCCCAGAAACCTTTGCTGAGCACAGAATAGCCTGGCTCTGGTAGATTTGCCCCCAAGACTGCAAGTGGGCAGCCGTGCCTCCCCCATGTGTCCCTTTCTGTTTCCTGCCCCTGGCCCTGAGGCTTCCTTCCATTCCTGCAGGCAGCCCCCAGCCCTGCTTCCCTGCCAGGACCCTACTTCACTAATTCCCTGGCATGAAGAGCTGTGTGGATGTTCCCTGCACCTGTCTTGTCTCCGGATGTGGCTTCTTGGACCATCCGGCCCCATATCCGGCCTCTTCTTTCTCACCAGCTCCAGCGGCCAACGCTCCAGCAGGCCTTGTACCTGGCTGGCCCAGACTTGGCTTTGATGGACCAGTGACCCAAATAAGTGACCTTGGAAAGGTCTTCCCACAGGTGGCAGAGACCATGTTCTCGAGAGCTGGAGTGGTATTGGCTTGAGTGTGGGGCTGAGATCCCAGCCAGTGCTAGGGTCCAGGCTGCAGAATGAGGCATGGGATGAGAGAGCTTCTGAGCCACAAATGGGGTCCATACCTAAGAAGATGGCGTCAACCTAGGGAAGGAGTTGGAGGAGGGGCATGTGTGGAAACAGAGCCTGGATGCTGAGTCCCTGGAGGCCCAAGTGGGCCCTGGGGCACCGGGAGCTCCTGGCCCCGCCACTGATGCCAACGGGGGTGTTGGTCCCCCAGTAATTTCAGTCTGTCTACATCTGTTGCTGACATAGAGTCTAGAGAGGGCTTAAATTCAGATAAACGGAATTTCAATTCCCTCTGTCTCTCAAATGTATGAATTGTGGCAGCTGAGTTCCTCTCTCTGAGCCCAGTTTGCCCATCTCAAGATTGTGTGTCGTCATACCCACCTCACTGGGCCACCAGGAGGAATGAGTGAAGCACCACCTGTGACAGGCCTGGCCCAGGCCTGTGTCTAGCAGGGACTCATGGCTGCTGAAGGGTCACGACCTCCCTCTAGGGATGTCTGCAGAGATTCACATGCCACAGGGGATGCTACTGGAAGCAAGTCACACAGAAGCCAGAGCCCTGGGGTGTGCCTAGCAGGACTAGACATGGCACATGGGACAAATCTGAGCCACGCTTCTCAGAGGCTGGGCATGGAATTGAAACCAATGTGTGTAGGAAGCTGTTTCAATACACAAGCTGGGCCCCACCCCAGAACCTGGAGGGGCAGGAGGAGCCTTGAGACATCCTTGGGCGGGGTGAGGCAGGGGGAAGCGGGGAAGGTTTCCAGTCTCTTAGGTGGAACTCCCGAGCTGGCAGAGAGCCCTCTTTTTTTTTTTTTTGAGACGGAGTTTCGCTGTTACTACCCAGGCTGGAGTGCAATGGCGCGATCTTAGCTCACCGCAACCTCCACCTCCCGGGTTCAAGCAATTCTCCTGCCTCAGCCTCCTGAGTAGCTGGGACTATAGGCATGCACCATCATGCCCAGCTAATTTTTGTATTTTTAGTAGAGATGGGGTTTTACCTTGTTGACCAGGATGGTCTCGATCTCTTGACCTCGTGATCCACCTGCCTAACCCTCCCAAAGTGCTGGGATTATAGGCGTGAGCCACCGCGCCCGGCCGAGAGCCCTCTTCTTGAATGACTCTCATGCTCACACCATCAGGAGGATCACAAAGTAGTTTATTTTCCCACCTATAAGAAAAGCTGGATGATGCAGGGTGCAGAGAAACCCAGCCATTCCCCTGGTGAACACACTGGAGCCCCACCAGGCCCTAACAGGCTGTGTCTTTACCGAGGGCTTTTCCTGTTTCAACAGAACTGCAATTTCCCTCCCAAGTGTTCCCCCAGGCATTCTGTCAGGCCGCTTCTCGGGAGAATTTATCATCCAATTCTGTGCATTCTACATCAACCGTGTCCTTACATCATTGAAAATCTGACTGGCAAAAAAAAAAAAAAAGGACTAAAATGTCAAATTTCATACAATCAGGGCTGGCTGCCCCTTCAAAAATGTTTTTCTTTCCTTGGCCCTTAGCAAGGCCCAGACTAGAGGCACAGAAAGGGAGTGACACTTCGCCTTTGCATTGGAAAATGAGCAAGGTTTTCAACCAACCAGTTGAGCAATTGGACTCATTTTTTAAACACCAAAAATACATCAGATGGACTCACTCATCTGGCTCAGCTTAATACACGTCGGCCTAATGCTACAAACAAATATATAATGTTAAGAAAGTCTGAAGGTATAAACAAGTACATGGGACAGTCGTTGGCAGCAATGATTTGGCCTGGAGGAGCACGCATGGCTGCGCTGCAGACCGGTCCTCAGAACCAGTACTCAGAGACAAAGATGTGGACGTTGACAACATTTCGGTGGGAGACCACGCCCCCGACCACGTAGTTCATCTCCAGCTTCAGGACTGCATGAAATGGGCCTATGATGGGCCTCACCTGGCGCACAACACCTGGGGAGAGAGCAGAAGGTGTGCCGGAGGTTAGAAGGGACCGCAGCAGCGTAGAGATCAGGAAATGATTTCCCCCAAGGGTTTTGGAGCTAGAAGGGGACTTAGACCTCATTGAGTCCCAGCCTAAGCCAGATGCTCGAGTTCCCTGAATGACACCCGCTTCCAAGTGCTCACCTCAGGCTCTGCTTCCACCCCCAGGGACTGGTGAAAGTAAACGCACTACTTGCTGTGACAGCCTTTCCATCATACGCTGCTCAACCCGGAGGAAAGCTGTGGGTGTGGGCTTTGAAACTGGATGGCCCTCGGGTCAATGCCAGCTTCTGAGCCCAGGTTTTCTGCTCTCCCGCCATCTATCTACCTGATAGGTTTTAAGGGAGCCTAGAAAAGGGGTTGGCATGGAGTGGATGCCTGATAGACATCTGTCTCCCTCCTTCCATCCCACTGCCCAGTTCTGACCCCTGAGAAGAAATGAACCAGGTGTATCCTCGTCTCCAGGACCTGTGAGGATTGTAGTGGGCCCTGGATCCTTCTCCAAGCAGAGCAGTCCCAGCTCCCCATAGGACACGCCCCTGGACCCCTTGCTGTGGATGCCTCTGTGAAGGATGACACCTAAGCTCTCTGTTCAGTGTTTGTGATAACAGGGAAGCAAGAGGTGGCCACAGTGACAGGATCAGAGCAGCAGTGGAGGGCCCAGCACAGTCAAAAGGGGGATGGGTGGTGGAGGGAGACTGACGTCCATTCTGGAAAATAGCTGGGGCTTGCAGGGAGCTCTGCCTATACCAGGGTAGGAACCAGGCAAAGACCGTGGTCAGAGGACAGGGCACAGACAAAGCTCAGCCAGGCCAGGGTAGAAGAGGAGCATCCAGGCATTCCACAGATTCCAGGGCAGCAGGGTTGGGGTAACAGAGTGGGTGCCACAACTCTTCCCCAACCTGGGCCTGCCATCTCGATGTCCCCTGGCCAGGCCTGGCTGGCACTGCCATCCCTCTGCAGGGCACCCAGAGGCTCAAAGAAACTCTTCCTTACTCTGGAGAGGGTGAGTATGGGTCAGTTCTCACTGCACTGTGGAGAGACTGAGTCCCTTTCGAGGCCTACATTCCCCAGCAAGCAAGCAAGCGGTGCCGTGCCCCTGTGCTCCTGCACCTGGTGAGCAAACGGTGCCACGTCTCCCTGTGCTCCTGTGCTACACGATCCATTTGCCCAGCACAACATCGGCCAAGGCATCAGCTCCAGCTGTGCAGGACAACCTTTCCGCCAGAGCAGAGCGCTCAGCAGATCCCCTTCGCGTGCACACATGGGCTCCTCAGGAGGCGCTGGGATGGTTCTGGGCTTACAGACATAACCAGCAGGATCCTGGTTTTAAAGCTGGTGGAAGGTCTAGGATGAAAGGAAGGCACCAGGCTCTGGTGAAGCATGTGCATTGTCCAGCAGGGGCAGGAATGGAGGTGAGCAGGGCTGGGGAGTAGAACGGGTTTCTTGGAGGAGGCACCCCTCCTGCAGAGGAAGCTACACAAGCCAGGGCTGCAGGCTGCTTCCCAGAGTCTGCGGCTGAACAGGCACAGGCCTCCGGGTGTTGACATCTGTGAATGAACCGCCAAGGTCCGTTCTCCGTTCCACGTGTTCTGAGAGTAGGATTTGTCTAAAGTGGCATGGACGGAAGGGCTCGGGGTAACTACCTAACGGCTGGGTTCTCTGATCATACCACAGGTCAATTTCTACGGCCAATTTCAGGTACCCTGTGGCATCACTGAAAGTGGACTTGTCGAGAGATGTGTCCAAGCAGCTCCCTAGAGCTGGTGTGAGCCGGCGTGAGCCAGTGTGAGCCGGCGTGAGCTGGCTCTGAGACACCTGCTTGGATGCACTGTGACGGGCAAACATGGAGCCGGCAGCTTCACAGCCACACATTGAGAAATAGCTACCGACTGTTACCAACAGCTGATTCCAGGCTGGATTCTGCAAAGTTCCTCTGCATGCCTAGGAGACGTACGTGGGGACAGCCTATCTATCTCCAGATCTCCAGCTCTTGGTGCCCAGGACAGAGCAGAGGCTCAGTGGACAACGGAAGGGTCAGGAAGGCCTTCTGTACGAGTGGCTGGTTCCCGGTCAGGAATATCAAGTCCACGCTCAGAAGGAGAATCTGGGCACAACGTCCCCCCTTTCGCTCCCTGGGCTTATGTTTCAAAAGTGAAAGGCCCAGCAGCTGGGGAGGAATTTCAGGCTGTTCCCTAAGCAAACATGGGCCTTAGCTCCGATGGAGAGATAAGCACAGGCTTCTGCAGGCTGTCAGCGCCCTTGCTCTGCCGCTACCTGGTGATGACATGGCAGCTTTGTCCTGTTTGAAAGCCCATGAACATCTTCAGCTCCCGGCAAAAGACGCAGGCTTGTCACCACCCTGGGCTTGCCAGCAGGCCCTGATGACTGGGTCTCTCCTGCCCGTCCCTCCCTGGGCTGGGTCTGCCCACCAGGGTCAGTGTGGGCTCACAGAGCTGAACCCAAACACACCCCCGTGGCCCCCTGTATGTCATATTTTTCTCTCCCAAGGCCTGAGGCCAACAATGGCGCTCCCCGTTTCCCCCCCGGCCATGGTGACCTGCCAACTTTACTGGTACTAGGCGCAGAGATGGTTCTTACCACCCTTCCTGGCATTCAGAGGTTTGGGGCTTGAAGGAGAAGGGCGAGAGGCTGGCTGAGCCTATGAAACGCCGCAGGGAGGAATGGCAGGCACCTCCACAAGCTACAGTCAGGTCTGTTTTTCTTTCAGCCAGGCATAGCGGCTCAGGCTTGCAATCCCAGCACTTTTTAGGTGGGCAGATCATGAGCTCATGAGTTCGAAACCAACCTGGGCAATGTAGCAAAGCCCTGTCTCTACAAAAAATTAGCCGGGCATGGTGGTGTGTGGTTGTAGTCTCAGCTACTCAGGAGGCTGAGGTGGGGGGACTGTTTGAGCCTGGGAAGGTCAAGGTTGCAGTGAGCCAAGATTGGACCACTGCACTCCAGACTGGGCAACAGAGCAAGACCCCATCTCAGAGATCTATTTCTGTTATTATTATATTTCTGTATATTATATGGTTTCATATATGATATATAACTGTTATACATATAAAATATATATTATAAAACATATTAGCATATCATTTAAAATATATCTTATAGATAGTATGTTACATTTATATATTTTAAATATTTTAAAGTATATTTTATAAATTTACATATAATTTATATAATCCTTTATATAATTATATTTACATATGTATATATAATTATGTAAATAATATCTATATTTATTTATATAAAATATGTTTATATTTACTCTAAAATTTATAAAATGTAAACAAAATATATACTAATCATATGTTGATATGTGCATATATTTATCTTAAATGTCTATATTTACTTATTTATTTTTTTGAGACGGAGTTTCACTCTTGTTGCTCAGGCTGGAGTGCAATGGTGCGATCTCGGCTCACCGCAACCTCCGCCTCCTGGGTTCAGGCAATTCTCCTGCCTCAGCCTCCCAAGTAGCTGGGATTACAGGCACCCGCCACCATGCCCAGCTAATTTTTTGTATTTTGAGTAGAGACGGGGTTTCACCATGTTGACCAGGATGGTCTTGATCTCTTGACCTCGTGATCCACACGCCTCGGCCTCCCAAAGTGCTGGGATTACAGGTGTGAGCCACCGCACCCGGCCTAGCACTCCAATATTTAAAGCCATCTGACTTTCAGTCAAAGCGTGGCTGAATTCTTACAGACAGACAGCAGGTGTTCAGTATTTCTCTTGAACTGATTTACGAGAAAGGAACGCCCTGAATATATGGAAAATGTCCCTAAATACATCGCATCAGGGCACTTCATGAAGTTTCATCTCTACAATGGCTGGAGACTGGAGCTGCATGCCGTGGGCTGATGATTCTGATCGTGAACAGCTGCACGACCAGGCGAGAAACAGGAAAGGAAGCAAAGGACTGGGCTGGGGGCAGGGCGCTGCGAAGGGGCAGGGAGGCACGAGGCTGAACCACCGATGGGGGTCAGGTTCAGGGCCTGGATTTTCTCAGGTTCTTTGCATTTAACAAGAAAAATCATTAAGGTAGACAAAGAGGGACACTGTGAGGGTCAAACAGCAGACTGCACGGCTGCACACAGCAGGCGCTGAGGCGTGTGCGCCCCGCCCGCCCGCCCTTCCGAAATCAGCTTCTCATCCCTCCCCTCTGACCTGAGGTCCACATGGCATCTCCCAGTCTGCACACAGCCCCCTCAACCCAGGACCCCTTTCCCTGTCGGCGGACCCGCCCACACGCCCCCAGCCGGGCCACATTTTCCTGGGCTCTGCTTTGGGGAACACGTTTCCTCCATCCCCAGGCTGGTTCAAGCATGACTTCCACCTCCTTGCCCTCACCTCGACTGAACCCAGGCCAGTGGCCAGGGAGGACTTCCTGAAAGAGGACCTAACAGTTCAGCTGGTCCTCAGTGCCTGGCACATAACAGATGCCAAATAAATGTCTGCAGAATCGAGATTCTCATACTGCTTTTCCTCGGAGCGTCC
>CM052648.1:4195104-4208861 GCA_028533165.1 Leontopithecus rosalia
CACCCATCCATGGATCCATCCATCCACCCATCCACCCACCCACCCACGAATCCATCCACTCACCCACCAGTCCATCCACTCACCCATCCATAGATCCATCCATCCACCCATCCACCCACCCACCCACGAATCCATCCACCCACCCATCCATGGATCCATCCATCCACCCATCTACCCACCCACCCACGAATCCATCCACACACCCACCCATGGATCCACCCATCCATTAGGGGCACTCTGCACAGGGGAGCTTTAAACAGGAAGCTTTAAATTGGATTTTGAGGAATACGTAGGAGCCAAGGAAGCAGGCAGAGCATGTGCAAAGCCCAAAAATATGAACATTCAGGCCAGTTCTGGGAACAGTGTCAATCTTGGGGAGACGTGGGCAGATGAGGTTGAGCTATGCGCCACCTGGTGGAGGACTTCCCCAGCACCTCACTCAGTCTCAGAGAACCAGAAGCTGGGTCATCTCCTGGCTTCCTCCCCACCACTGCTCTTCCAGACCCACCGCCAGCTTCCCTGTCCCAGGGAAGGAGGAGGAAGTAGCGAGGAACACTCACTGCCCACATGCAGCATGGCAAACAGGAGAGCCGCCACCAGGGGCCCAGTTCCATCCACCCATTTGATCCTACAGGCTCTGATTTGCCATCGCCCATGTGCCAGACACTGGGACCAGCTGGACTGCTTCACAGGCGTCTTCACAGAAGTTCTCCCCGGGCCCCCTGTGTCACCTGGCACCTGGTCTCTTTCCACTGTGACACTGCATCTGCTCACTTCAGGAGATGCTCACGGTCGGGCTCCCTGTTCAGGGACAGCATCAGCTCAACTCTTCCCCACCGTCCCCAACCCAGGACCTGGCAGGCCCATGGCAGGCCTTCTGCCATGATCACGTAGTAAGATGAAGACAGAAGGAGGAGGAAAGGGAGAGAAGGAAGGAGACTCAGTGCTTGAAGCCTCGCAATCTAGGAACGAAGACAACACGTGCTCCTGAAGGAAAGGGAGCCTCTGGAGGCTCGGAGTGAGAGCAGTCCATTCGGAAGGACCACCCCAGCAGCAAAAGGCAGGACCAAGAGGCACGCTGCCATCACGCCTGGCTTGTCTGTCTTACCTGCCGGGGTGTTTACCTTCCCACCTTTCCAAAGCCCCGGAAAGAAAAAAAAGGCCACGGTGCTGAGTCCAACGGTGTGAATCTTCCAAATCCTCATCCTTGGCATTTAGCTTCAGGTCTCAGACGCTGCTGGTATCCCTTGGCACGCCTGTGCCTCTTAAAGATATAATTAAGCACTTTTTTCCCCGTTGAAAAATGTAGGCTCCCTGGGGCGCTTCACTTTCACGTCTCGGCTTTGCTTTGTGAGCTGCAGCTGATGTGCCGGGGACCCAGGATCCTGAACACGAAGCGCACAGTCCCGTGGGGAGACCTCAGCTGCCTCTTGGGCTCTGTGGGCCACATCCTCAGCCCTGCCTCGAAGCCATCTTTCAGCTCCTGCTATTTGACGTTGCGCGCGATGTCTCTCCATTGTTTGAAATGATGACAGTCCGTGGCGGCGGGGGTCTCTCCACCTGAGTCTCACGTCTCTGACTCTAGACACTGGTCTATAAAGAGACCTAGAGTCACAGCCCTGCGTTCCTGTGTTGCTCTGCATTGACCAGCTGCGTGACCTTGCGCAAGTAGCCATCCCTTCTCAAGTGCAGCCACCAACTCGAGGCTTGGGTTTCTAGCTGACAGTGTAACGGAGTGTACGGGGATGTCAAAGAGCATTTTAGCAAACAAGGTGATGAATCAAGAGACTGTATGATATCTCATACCCAGGGAAATTAACCGTGTTTTAAAAGAGCAATCTGAAGGCCGGGCACAGTGGCTCGCACCTGTAATCCCAGCAGTTTGGGAGGCTGAGGCAGGTGGATCCCTTGAGGTCAGGAGTTCGACACTATCCTGGCCAACATGGTGAAACCCCATCTCTACTAAAAAATACAAAATTAGTCAGGTGTGGCGGCACACACCTGTAGTCCCAGCTACTTGGGAGGCTGAGGCAGGAGAATCACTTGAACCCAGTAAGTGAAGGTTGCAGGGAGCTGAGATCACACCACTGCACTCCAGCCTAGGCGACACGAGTGAAACTCCATCTCAGAAAAAGAAACAAAACCCCAAAAAACTCCCAGCAATTTGAGTTAGAAAAAGCACAGGTGGGACTTTGAAAGTAGCATGTCAACGTCATAAACAGAATAAGAAGCTAAGAAGCTATCCCTCCCTGAAATGAGATTCTGGAGTCATTTATTCCCTTGATGATGATCTGTTTCCCCACTACCACGCAGGGCCAAGGCCAAGGCCCCTGTCTTTCTCGCCCACTCTTCTGTCCCTGGTCCTTGGGACATAGGAAGCCCTTGGTCCTACTCTGCCTGATGCATAGAAGGCACTCAGTGAGTGCTTATTGAATGAATAGATGAACTAAAGATGAAAGCACCAGGCACACTTTGTAAAGGTGAAAATGATCGCCCACAAATGAAAGTATTGGGAAAGAGCCCAAGGTCAGGATTTCCGATGGCAACCGCCTGGAAGGGGCAGGGGCAACAAGTGACAGCCAGGCCTCCCTGCCTGGCCTTGGTGGCCACCACGTGGGGCCGGCCGTGAGCAGCAAGGGAGGGAAGTGTGCGCCTGTGTGGACAAGGTGCTGGAATAGAGAGGCCGGGAGCTCAGAGGAGACCCAGGAAGCCTCGCCCATCACAAGCACTGCAGGCAGCTGAAAAGAAGCAAAAACGATCACCAGATCCCCGTAAATTCACCCCGAGTCACGGTCCCTACAGGCGAGGACAAGTGGCACAGACTGATGGCAAAGAGGGAACTTCTGGAACACGCGGGGCCAGGGGCAGTGGCTCATGCCTGTCATCCCAGCACTTTGGGAGGCTGAGGCCGGTGGGTCGCCTAAGGTCAGGAGTTTGAGACCAGCCTGGCCAACAGGATGAAACCCTGCCTCTACTAAAAATACAAAGATTAGCCGGGAATGGTGGTGGGCGCCTGTAATCTCAGCTATTTGGGAGATTGAGGCAGGAGAATCACCTGAATCTGGGAGGCGGAGGTTGCAGTGAGCCGAGATCACGCCACTGCACTCCAACCTGGGTGACCCAGGGAGACTCTGTCTGAAAAATAAATAAATAAATAACAGGCTGGGCGTGGTGGCTCACCTGTGATCCAAGCACTTTGGAGGCCAAGGCAGGTGGATCACTTGAGGTCGGGAGTTCAAGACCAGACTGACCAACATGGTGAAACCCCGTCTTAAAAAAAAAAGAAAAGGCCGGGCACGGTGGCTCACGCCTGTAATCCCAGCACTTTGGGAGGCCGAGGAGGGATCATGAGGTCAAGAGATCAAGACCATCCTGGTCAACAAAGTGAAACCCCATCTCTACTAAAAATACAAAAAATAGCTGGGCATGGTGGTGCACGCCTGTAATCCCAGCTACTCAGGAGGCTGAGGCAGGAGAATTGCCTGAACCCAGGAGGCGGAGGTTGTGGTGAGCTGAGATCACGCCATTGCACTCCAGCCTGGGTAACAAGAGCGAAACTGTCTCAAAAAGAAAAAGAAAATAAATAACAAACACATGGAAGTGGTGGCAGAACTCACAAAGCCACCAACTCAAGTGTGCGTGGGCGAGAAACAGGTGACGCAGCAGCGGACATGGCAGGAGTCAGAGGGACCCCCATGTACCCCCTGCCGCCATCAGTTCCCATTGCGGTTAGAGAGGAGGCATGGCCGCCCTCCTTTTCCTGGGGAGAAAAATGAGGCTCTGAGAGTAGCACCTTCCAGATCACGGAGCCAGCAGGGCCACAGGTTGTCGTCTGGCTGGGACTGATCTCAGAGATCAGCTCGTCCCAGACTGTACTGCCCTTAGCTGGGTCATAAACATACAGCAACAGCAGCAGAGGATTGACAGGGCAGTCACGCCAGGAGCTAGTGATGCAGGTGAAGGGACCGAGCTCCCAAAACCTGGTCTTCTCTGCTGGCCTGAGAAACGCATACAAGCCGGGAAGCGAGGGGGACAGGTGTCTGAGCTACGTATTTAAAATGCCAAGTGTCAGTCAACATGTCAGCAGAACTCAGCAGCTGTATTTCTTGATTGTTATAAATATGCTCCTTCCAAAGCTCTCCCGTGAGCAAAATCAGACAGTTTGGAGGGGGCAGCTGCAGGTAGCTGGACAAGAGTCGCAGAGTGCACCTTTCCCCTTGGGGAGAAAAATGAAGGGAAGTGTCAGCTTTGGACTAAAGCTCTTCAGCCTTCACTCGTGACGTGGAGCTCGCACACACAACCGTCACCACGGAACCCGCTCAGATGACCGTCACCAGGGAGCCCGCTCAGATGACCGTCACCAGGGAGCCCGCTCACACGACCGTCACCAGGGAGCCCTCTCACACGACTGTCACCACGGAGCCCGCTCAGAGGACCGTCAGCACGGAGCCCGCGCACATGGCAGTCACCACGGAGCCCGCTCAGACGACCGGCACCACGGAGCCCGCGCACACGACAGTCACCACGGAGCCCGCTCACACGACCGTCACCGCGGAGGCCACTCACACGACCGTCACCGCGGAGCCCGCTCACACGACCGTCACCGCGGAGCCCGCTCACACGACTGTCACCACGGAGCCCGCTCACACGACCGTCTCTCCCCTCATTGCAGACGCAGGCAGCAGGGGCTCACAGAGGAGAGAATTCGGCTCTGCATGGTTATGTAAGTTGCTGACAGTCACACAGCCAGCAAGCAGCAAACCGGAACTGGAGCCCAGACCCTGGGCCACTGCCCCTTCCACCAAGCTCATCAGCCTTGACAAAGGAAGACAAGGTCTGGGAGTGTTCTGGAAGGATCTGCTGTCTGATGCCCCTCCTTCCAGGAGAAATGAACAGGTGACTGCAATTGGACAGGTAAGAAATTAGGCTGGGTGTGGTGGCACACACCTGTAATCCCAGCACTCTGGGAGGCTGAGGTGGGCAGATCATGAGGTGAGGAGTTCAAGACCAGCCTGGCCAACATTGTGAAACCCCGTCTCAACTAAAACTACAAAAAATTAGCCGGGTGTGGTGGTGGGCACCCATAATCTCAGCTACTTGGGAGGTTGAGGCAGGAGAATCGCATGAACCTGGGAAGTAGAGGTTGCAGTGAGCCAAGATTGTGCCATTGCACTCTAGCCCAGGCGACAGTGCAAGACTCTGTCTCAAATAAATAATAAATAAATAAAAAGAAATCACTTCCCCTCCCTCTGTATGTCTCCTGCACAGACCTCAGCCTCCAGCCACCTACCTGCTGGGGTCCTCCTTGACCCCAAACCCAAGCTTGTCAGTCTACCCCAGTCTCTCCAGCTGCCCCTCCCAGAGGGGCAATTCAAACCCAAGCTCACCAAACACTGACCCACCCTCCTCCTCCTCCTCTCTCTTTCTTTCTTAACGGAGTCTTGCTCTGTTACCAGGCTGGAGTGCAGTGGCACAATCTCGGCTCATTGCTACCTCTGCCTCCCAAGTTCAAGCAGTTCTCCTGCCTCAGCCTCCAGAGTAGCTGGGCCTACAGCGCACACCACCACGCCCAGCTAATTTTTGTATTTTTTTTTTAGTGGAGGGAGGTTTCTCCATGTTGGTCAAGTTGGTCCCGAACTCCTGATCTCAGGTGATCAGCCCGCCTAGGCCTCCCAAAGTGCTGGAATTATAGGCGTAAACCACTGTGCCTGGCCGATGTGTGCATTCTTAAGTCACGTCACCCGAGCCTGGAATTTCCTGTGTGCCTCAGTTTCCTCATCTGGGAAATGGGAATGATGGTCTGCAGGGTTGCTATGAGGAACTAGTAACATCTATATATATGCTCAGAAGAGTGCCTGGCACAGCGCAAGGGCCACAGAGGGCTTGCTGTTAATTTCAGGACTGTGACAGCTGGGGTTCTAGCCTTGGCCACAGACAGGACGTTCCTAGCAGAGTCCTGGAAACACCCGACATCCTCCCCTGTGCTGACCGGGTAATGGCAGGCACTGAGGCTCCTTCAGAGATTTAAGGATGGTCAGGAGAAGCCACCAAAAGATTCATATCATCATCCTTCTCTGTTTTTTTTTTTCCCTGATTTTGCACACTATGTCTCTACTGCTGTTTGGTTAAAACATTTAATTTTTTAAAACAAACATAATTTATGAATGTGCCCGGTGATATTAAGAGCTTTTCAGAAGGTGCAGACCAGAGGCCCAAGAGGGTCAGAAGTCATTCCTGAGGGAAGCTCTGGAGACTGAGGCTGCTCCCGGCTCCTTTTAACGCCTTGGTGACTCTGGAAATCAGCAGGTGTGTGGGATTCTGCAGCCAGTTCAGGGCACCTGCAGGGGCTGGGTTTGGGTGACCCCCTAATGGGTGCGTGTAAGAAACAAGGACAAACAGGGTGACAGTGGGTAGCCTTGCACGAATGGACCCCTGCAGGCCCCTCCGTCTAGCAATTGTTTGGTGCAATTGAAAGTCAAGCAGAACACTCCCAGTGCCACACTGCTGGTGCTTCCCTGTTCACGACACCCCTCCCGCTGGCACAAGCATTTCTCTGCCCTTGGTCACAGCAGACTTTCTAGAAGGATTTCCCCAGGCATAGCCACTCCAGTGCTCTGCTATGCCCTCTGCCCGGAGGCTTCTTCCTCCAGGTCTCTGTATATAGGTCACTTCCTCAGCTCCTGAGTCTTTGACACATCACCGACCACCAGATTTAAAGTTGTACTGCCATGCTGCACCCTGCCTCCCCCTCCCCCTCCTCCCCCCGTCCCTGTTCTGCACAGCCCTCACCACCATCTCACTGTATATACGTTATGCTTGTTTCTCATCTGCTCCTACCTCTGGAATAAAAAGTGTATGAGGCAGGCATCCATGTCTGCCTTAGGCACTGCTGCATTCCTCAGAGCAGGGCCTGCCCCCGACGAGGCACACATTTCTCGCTGGGAGAACAAGTATGAGGAGAGTTGCAAACAGGGCTCATGCTGGGCCGCAGGAGCACAAAAGAAGGAGCTGCACACTCTGCATGTGGAATGAGTGGAGGGCATCCAAGAGGAGGTGACAGCTGACATGGGCTTTGAGGGATGAATAGGAGTTCACCAAGAGGAGGAGGAGGTGAAAGTCATGGCTACAGTCCAGGAGAGGAGAGAGGCCACGGATCGTTTGGGATCTGAGGCATGGGCTGGAGTGGCTGAAGCAGAGTGGACGGAAGAGGAAGGAATAAGACGCAAGCGGCACAGCCCCGAGGGCCAGTGAACAGATTGGGTGCTTCCCCCGGCCTGTAGCCCAGGCATCCCCGAGTGCGGGCAGACAAGCACCAATTCCCTACCTCAGATACTTTTTATCCCAGAGGGTAGGAGCAGACGATGCAGATGAGAAGCTCTGGGCTGAGGATGCCTCATGGCCAGGAAGCAGGGATGGGTGTGAAAAGCGGGGCACAGAACACAGCAGTCACAGCAACACAGGCTGTGGGCATGGGGAGTGGGTCCGTGCCTCCCGGCATCAGGAACCAGCGGCCAGGCACATTTCATCGTGACGTGCACGCGCACTGCTAAGAGGGGAGATGTTCTAGCTGGGCTCTGTGACATGCTCACAGACCTCACAGCCCAGTGACAACATCTGGGAGGCGGCTTTCCACAGGTCTGAGAGGCAGCCCACATCCCTCACAGGAGTCACCCGGAAGCTCATGAGAATGGCAGCACGTCAAGGTGCCAGAGTAGGGACCTCTGTCCCTGCACTGTCCCAAGGCCCTGTCCACATGGCCTGGCCCAGCCCTGCCTGCCAGCTCCCGGTGCTGTGGATGGTCTGATGTCTCCCACCAATGGGTATTGCTGGGACCCCGCCCTGCCTGGGCCCTCGGGTGGACCCCAGGGTGAAAAGAATACACTTGTTTCCCATGTGGCCCCATTCCAGGCCCTCCCTACTCCTTCCAAAACACCTGCTTACCCCCACACCTTTCATCTGCTCAGCGTGCATCTGTGTCTTCTTGCCCCCTGTGATGCGTGGTCCCTGATGGCTCAGGCATGTGTCCACGGGGACCAGGCAGACACAGCAGGGTGGGAAGTTTCAGATGCCCGCCAGCTGCGAAGGCTTCCAGCCCAAACCTTGACGAGCACACTGCCTGTGTGCAAGGCAGGCGTCTCAGGTCTGGCTTCCTTCCACCCTCCCCCTGAGGCCATGACAGTCTCATCCATGGTGACCCTGCAGATGTGGGGCTGTGTAATTCTTTTGGCTGAATCATCTCACCTGAGCTGCACCGAACAGGCCTGTAGAGAGGGGTGCAGCACACCCCCAGGGGTTCAGCAGGGCAACGCGGCCCATCTCCCCACCACGCTGTCTCCTGCAGGGCAGCCACAGCGGGAGTGCTGGGCAGTCCGTATGCCACCGACCCTTCCGTGCCAGGTCCTGGGCTTGAGAGCTGATCTGGGCTATGGAGCGCGGCCCGCACGTGAACAGGGCGTCTCTTGGGGCTGAGGCAGGGCTCCTGCCTGAATGAATGCTGTCCATGTCACTGCAGGTCCAGCCCAGGTCTGGGGCCACCCATAGCAGGGAGGTTTCCAGGACTGCTCCCCGGGGGACCCCTATGGGTCCCATTCCGGGAGGCTCAAAAGCAGAGGCTGTCCCTCATTACATGCTATCAAGCCCTCTGAGGAGTCTGGCCTGAGCCCAGGAGCTGCTGTAGGGAGAGCTACCAGCTTTGTGATCGGGGGTGACTTCTGAGCGTTTTGGTATCTGGGGAATTGGGGGTTGATAAGCTCAAGGCGCTCTGGAGGGTAACAGCAGCTCTTGCAGAAGGGCTACCTGCAGTCACTCAGGGCATAGGGCCGGAGGCCGCAGACCCATCTCTGCCCCATGGGGTCACGACACAGGAAGCAGAAAAAGCGTATATTCTCTTTCCATCTCCCAGTCTCTAAGAAACCCTCCCCTCCTGCCCTCCACCTCAAGGGACTCTTGATGACACCGCCAGCTCAGGATGGAGTCAGGCCGCAGCTGATCCCAGCCCAGAGGAGGCCGGACCCAGCACCCTGGGAAACAACTTGGCTGCCGGCCAGGGTGTGGCCCCAGGGGTGACAGGGCTGTGCCTCCCGGAGAAAAGAAAGAGCCTAATCCCTGGGATTTGCCGTGAAAGCCAGGACAGGGCAATCACTCATCGTCGGGCAGGGACGGCTGCGCTGTTGTTTTTAGGTGGAATTTCTGAATCTCATTTGTAATGTGTACTGATCATGGGCCAAACTCTACATGGGCTGCAGGACACGGTCAGCAGCGCACAGTTAACCCCTTAAGAGTAATAATTTTAACAAAGTGATCTGGGCCCTGTGGCTGGGACACCGCATGGTCTCAGGCCTCGACTGAGGCCTTGCCTGGCCAGGGGGAGAGGTACAGCTGGGTAGATACCTTCATTCACAAGCCCTTGTACCGGCTGCGTACGGTTGAGCAGCTTGTGCACTGCAAATAGACTAAGCGGTGAATGGTGCTCCCTAGGTTTTGCAGTGCACAACACATTCAACTGTACATAGCAGCCCTGCCACAAACCATTCCTCTCTCCCTCTGAGACATGAACCACACCAACTCCTAAACCACAAGCACTTTCGGCTGTGCGAACTCTGGCAGGATGGGAGCTTCTTAAAAGCAGGATGTGTAGTTTGGATGTAGATTTATTTTCCAGTACCCAGTGCAGGGCCTGGCAATACCCCACATGCCCTGGGGAGGCATCAGTACCCCAGGATGTTCTTGCTGAACAAATAAGATAACAAGGATGACAGGACATGGGAAGGCCAGCCTCCACTGTGAGATCTGCCTGTCACACAGTCCCAGGTAGTTGGAGCCACTTTGGGCTGAACGGTCCTGGCCCTGTCCCATAATCCTTGCTCTGGCCTGTTGTCCCCTGAGGAGGCTCTGGGCTCCCACCAGCCCGCCAGTTCCAAGCTGCTTCCTCCCAGCGGTTCATGTGTCCTCCACGCTAGACTGCTCTTACGTTAAAACAGGCCCAAACCTCATCCTGACAACCTGCAAGGCAAATATTCCTGTGGCAATTTTGCTGAGAAGAAAGCCGAGGCTCAGACAGGTTATGCAACTTGCCTAAAGTCACACAGCTGGAAGCAGAGAACAAAGCCGCAAGCCCAGAGCAGTCTGCCACGGCCGTGAAGACTCCATCACGCTCTGCCTGAAAGGGGCCACCCAAGCCATTGCCGTTTTTCAAATGGTAAACTTGAAATTGGGTAATAATCCTTAGACACCCACAGATGGAATTTAAAATGCGATTTCAAAACACAGACTGTGGTAGTTCCCTTTAAGAGGGGGTGTGAGGGCGGCAGGAGCGTGGTGACACACTGGCCAAGCTCGGCGGCTCCCACGACTTAGCACAGACAGTGTGGGAAAGCGGCTGTCAAGTCTCCTTTCACGGAAAAGCTTGGGTGTTGCGCAGGCTTCTTGTCCTACGTTGCCTCAGCATGCAGTCTGAGTCTACGTTGAACCCTACAGCACAGCAGGGCTCAGTCCCCCTTGCTGCGGGTTCCAGTTCTCCACGGCGGTTGACCCAGATGTCCGCCTTACACCACCAGCCCCTGGGGGCCCCCGCCTCATGGGACAGCTGGGTACAACCCAAAGACCCCCACACCTACGGGGACGTGCAGGTCTAGGCGGCAACGACTCCCGTCAGTTGTCACATGACAGGGAACTCCTGCCTGCACCAAGACCCCCAAATAGAATTCCTCAAGGGAAACCTGCCTGGACAATGCCCTGGGCCCCAGCAAAGGCTTTGGTTCCACAGGTCTTCTCTCTCTCTCTCTCTCTCTCTCTCTCTCTCTCATTCTGCAGGCGCTTCCCCTTCCCATCGGCCCTGCGAGGGGTGCTGCCCACCTCTCTGGGGACCTGTGAATAGCAAACTGATTCTGTTACTTCCTGCTTATTGCTCTGTCTTCTCTGTGTCTCACCTGACTGGCACATCAAAACCTAGCTTCTGGCCGGGCGCGGTGGCTCACACCTGCAATCCCAGCACTTTGGGAGGCCAAGGCGGGCGGATCACAAGGTCAGGAGTTTGAGATCGGCTTGACCAGCATGGTGAAACCCCGTCTCTACTAAAAATACAGAAATTAGCCAGGCATGATGGCAGGTGCCTGTAATCCAGCTACTCAGGAGGCTGAGGCAGGAGAATTGCCTGAACCCAGGAGGCGGAGGTTGCAGGGAGCTGAGCTCGCGCCATTGCACTCCAGCGTGGGTGACAGAGTGAGACTTTGTCTCAAAAAACAAACAACAAAACAAAACCCTGAGCTTCCTTCCTGATCACAGCTAGAATGTACAGTCACTCTCGAGACAGCAAGGCCAAATGAGGAAGGACTGGCATTTAGGTTTCCATTAGTATTACACCCTGCACACCCACTGTGTGCCAGCCATGCCAGGAGCTTTCACACACATTGTTTCATCGAATTACACGAACGAGACGCAGAGGCTGCCATGAGGGCATTTCCTACCTAAATGTGGTCAAGGTGACCGTGTCTAAGGTGAGCGGCTGGTCGTCCACCTTCGTTCAGGTGGACTTCACCGCTGCGTGGCCACGCTGCGTGGGCGGCCCTGCCCCTGCCAGGAGCTGAGGACACGAATCCTTCAGCTTCTCTGAGGAACCCTGTGGCAGCTGAACCCACAGAGCTGCCTGGGGGGCGGAGGGGCCTGGGGGGCAACAGAGAGCTGACTGACTTCAGGACTGCCTGGGAGTGCAGTTCCAAGTCGCCGGCTGTGGGGCCCTGGACCAGAATTCCTTTTTCTTCTTCCATAAACGGCGATACCAGCCCCGTGGCCGTCCCACCAGGCTGCTCAGGGACCTAGCGGCATATGGCGCTTGCGAAGGGCGTCTGGGCACAGGATGGGTGAACGTACAGGGGAGGCACCAGGTGATTCCAACACAAAACTGCCAGCAAAGTCTCCCAATACTGTCCCCGGGCCCAGGGCAGGCTTGCGCTGGGGACACATGGTCTGGATACTACAGGACTGCCCTTTCTCCAAGCCAGAGGGTATAAAACATCTCTGAGATTGGCTGGGCATAGCGATTCATGCTTGTAGTCCCAGCACTTTGGGAGGCTGAGGAGGGCTGACAACGAGGTCATGAGTTTGAGACCAGCCTGTCCAATAAGGTGAAACACTATGTCGACTAACAAATACAAAAATTAGCTGGGCTTGGTGGCGCACACCTGAAGTCCTACCTACTCAGAAGGCTGAGGCAGGAGAACCGCTTGAACCCAGGAGGCTGAGGTTGCACTGAACCAAGATCGTGACACTGCACTCCAGCCTGGGCCAAAGAGCAAGACTCTGCCTCAAAAAAAAAATTTAAAAATTAAAACTCTCAGAGATCAAATTATGTGGATATGCACTCACCACTCACATGTACCTACACTCCACACACACAAACACACACACACACACACACACACACACAGCACACCCAGCCACACACACACTCAATCAGAGCAGAGGGCTTGCCCAGAAACAAGCTTGCAGAGTGGATGAGGTCTGGATGTCTTCTAAGATGGGTGGGTTGTCATGAAAAGCCACTCCCAGCCGTGAAGGTCCTGCCCCAGCCCAGAAACAGCCTCCCTAAGCTGCAGCCAACCCCAGCGTCTATCTTCAGAGGATGCAGCTTTGGCTGCTGCTGGGAATCATTGAGGCTGGGAGGACTCCTGGAAAGGAGGCAGGTCTGGGGGGTCCCAGGGAGCACCCTGGTGTGTCACCTGTGTGAGCAAGGACGAGTGGGCACTCAGCAGGTAAAGAGCCGCAGAGATCCTCAGGAGCCTGCCATGCTGCAGCATGGTGACATGGTGGCATGGGAACCTCACCTTTCGGTTGCCTGGGTATACAGGGGGGTCCTTCCTCATCAAAGGGTGGCCCAGGACCCAAGACCCCATGGCCAGAAGCACTGTGACTGTTTCAAAGGAGGCGCTTCACAACTTATCCTCTATGGCTGGGACTCAGGCACAGCCACTGCTGACAGATGCCAGCAGTGTAGATACCAGCCGGTGTAGACCAGAAAAAATAATCAGGGCTTAACTTAACACAGGCCATGGGGATAGGGAGTCCTGGAGCTGGGCTGTTCAGGTCTAAGCCCCAACTTGAACACTTCCTGGCTGGGAGATCCTAGAGACTTAGCTCCTCCGGCCTCAGTCTTCTTACGTGCTGAATGGGTACAACCTCAACTGCAACCTCAAACTGCAGGAGGCCCCAGGGGTTAAATAAAGCAGCAGGATCTGGAAACTCCATTGGGAGCACAAAGCTCCTAGGGGACAGCATAGACCTCCCATGGCTCCCAGGGCCCCAGGACAGCATGCACCGAGGCCTGGCCCTGCAGCCTCCTCCAGCCTCCCTGCACCCTGGATGCTCCAGGAGCCCCAAACCACATGCGGTGTCCTCCCTACCCGGCTTCCTGCCTCTCCTCGTGTCACGGGCCAGCCATAGATGTGGCTGTGAGTTTGAGTGTCAACCTCCCTTGACTGCCCCATGGTCATACCCGTGTGACAGGAGGGGCTGGCCTGCAAAAAACTATGAGGACGACAACTCCGTAGCTCCCGGCAACCCGGCAGGCCCAAGGGTCAGGAGGTCCACAGGCAGAATTTGCCCGTAGGCCAAAGAATGACTTCACCTGCAGGCTCTCCAGCTCCTCTCGGCTTTGGCAGGGTTTTAACAGAAATGTGGCCACAACCAAGCCTCATAGCACACAGATTTCCCTCCCTGGAGAAACGGGGAGGGCCTTCCTCTGGGCCAGCCCCTCCTATCAC
>CM052648.1:4208961-4221005 GCA_028533165.1 Leontopithecus rosalia
GGAGTCTGGAGGGGAGGTCAGAGGGGAGGCCGGAGGGGAGGCTGGAGGGGAGGTCAGAAGGGAGGTCGGAGGGGAGGTCGGAGGGGAGGCTGGAGGGGAGGTCAGAGGGGAGGTCGGAGGGGAGGTCGGAGGGGAGGCTGGAGGGGAGGTCGGAGGGGAGGCTGGAGGGGAGGTCGGAGGGGAGGTCAGAGGGGAGGCTGGAGGGGAGGTCGGAGGGGAGGTCAGAGGGGAGTGTGCAGCCCAGCGGCGGCCCCAGGTTACCTTCCCGTCTCACCCACACGCTGTTGACACACGGCTCGCCCCTGCTGCAGCCAGGCCTCTTCCATTCATCATCACTCAGGAGATACTACCTGAGAGATCCCTCCCCAGAGCACCCCGGTCACAGCCTGTGCAGCCCGCAGAGCTGAGAATGAATCCAGAGTCGGAGAAGGAGAGCTTTGTCGTGGCCTGAGAATCCCTCAGGCATTAATGGAGCCTTTTTGCACAGGGTGAAAATGCATTCTTCATTTTTCCTTGACAGCCGGTTAAAGAGGAATGAATGCAAGGGGGCTTTACAAAGACAGCGGCGGGGCCCCGCTGCGGGCTTCGTGATCCCCCCCTAAGAATGAGTCTTTAAAGGCTACATTAGAGAAGGCCCCGGCTTCTGCAGGTTCTTAGTGGACTCAGAGTATTTCTCCCTCTTCCTCCGGCACTTTGGGAGGACTAAACATGGCGAGCCCCAGGGGCTTCTGCGCTGATTGCTTTTCTGGGACACCCAAACTCACAGCAACTTTGCTCAAGGCAGCACCAGTCAACCCTGGGGTCCGGCTAGGGTGGGGGGAGTATGGTGTTTGGGGAAGACTGGGCCCCAGCTCCCAGTGGCCACTGGCAAGCCCTCTCTGGCTCTCTCCTTTGTTAGAGGAGCTAATCCCAGCATGTCACAGGGTCCTGGAGACGGTGAAACTCTGGCTCCTAGTCATCACAAGTGCTAAGTGTCACTCCCTCACATGCAAGGAGGCTCAGCTTGGGTCTCGTCTCCTCCAGGAAGCCCTCCTGATTAGGTGCCCAGTGTCCACACAGGGCATGGCCTAGAGCAGGCAGGTGTTCAGGGAGCACTGGCGTGAGTAGGTGGTGTTCCCTGCTGCGCACTACAGGTAGCACAGAGCTGCTGGGGCTTCCCCGGAAGGTCAGGAGCCTCCCACGCCCCGCCCGGAGCAGCAGCCGCGGGAACAGCTTTCTTCCTCCCCACCCGCCATCAAGGGTTTCTGTCTAAGTCTCTGCTTGAAACCAGAACTGCTCTGCCGAAAACAAGTCTGGAAACACCCCAGGCTCTGCGGTTTTTCAGTTGCACAGTCTCAGGTGGTCATTTAACGAAGCCTCCTCCGCCCGAGGGAGACAATCATGACCCGTCACTGGCAGGGTCTGAGGACTGGAGAATGCGGGGGTGAAGGTGCCTGGCGACAGCAAGGAGCCGGTGAGCGTTCAACCCCACGTTTCCAGGGCTGCTTCAGGCTGGGGCTGGAGTCCAGCGGCAGAACCATCCATTGCCAGGTAGACAGGCCAGGGGCCGGGTGCTGGGATGGCTGACCCTGGCAGGGCAGGAAGCTCCCGGGCGTACGGATGGTATTTTGGACAGAAGAGGAGAAAGAAGGAAGAGGGGATATGAAAACCCAGGGAAGATATCCCAGACAGAGAAATAAGATCAGCCTTGGTAGGTACAGAGACAGCAGCCAGCTGGCAGCGCGGCCTAGGTCCCAACACACGGGCCTTGCCCTGGTCTCAGTCCTCCATCTGGGATGAATGGGCACCAGGCCAACTCCAGGAGCCCAGCTGGGTGAGGCATCCTGCACACAGACCGAGGCACAGACGAGGTGGAGGCCTCCCTGGCGCCCGGAGCTACAGGCACAACGATTCCAAGGGCCAGGCTGGGTCCCTCCCCAACGAAGCCCCAGCCCAGAATTCCAAAGACCAGGGCACCCGTGACCAACTGTGCTGGGGGAAGCCGCTGGGTCCTTGTGGCCTCATCCACATTCCGTTCCCAGAAGCCCGCTGCCAGGACGGCACCTGTGATCCTCCCTCACACCCTGGGACCCCATTCCATTGCCCATGGTGTCCCTGAGTCACTGTGAGAAGACTGGGAAGCCCCCTCACCCCTCTGGGCCTCAGTTTCCCCTGGAGTTTGAAGAGATGGTCTCTAGGAGCCTTCAGGCTCTGACGTGCCAGGATTTTGTGCCCCAGTGGATGGGAAGCTGAGAAACACACTCCCAGTTGGTTCTGTCTGGAGCAGGTACAGCCAGAGAAAGGCGCTGGTGGGCACTGGTTCTAGGCCCAGCAGCTGCCCAACCTCTTGGCTTGGGTCACCTGAGGAAGGATTTAGGTGGGAACTAAAGACATGAAACCTGCCAGGAGAATCCCCCCGAGAGCCTCCACAGGCCATTGAGGCCTGTTTCCGTGCACGCCTGTTTCTGCACGGTATTTTGATGATCTGGTGATGGGGTGGCATCTCCCCATTGCTGAGGTGCAAAGCCCTCGGGGACTATGTAGCATTTACCCATCTCTGCATCTGCAAGGCTCAGCCCAGGCTCAGGCACAGGTAGGGGCTCAGGAAGAGTTCAGAAGCAGAAAGAACGAGGACGTGAATTGGAAGGGTCTAGGATTCCAAACTCCTATCCTTCGGAGACCTGGGAATCACCTGAGGCCTATGTCCCAGCCACACCTGCAGGCCTAGCACCAAGCACAAGACTGGCCCCTGGGGGGTGGGGGGCAGCTGTGGGCCAGTGTCAGGGTGCACACCCCACCCCCCACAGTGGGGGAATCTGAGGCCCAGAGTGGGGAGTGACTCAAGGGCAAGCGCAAGTTTCACAACGTCAGACAATCAAACCATGTGCCTTCCCCTTGGAATCACCGGAGGGCTAAGTGCCATTAATTGTAATTAACTAATTATTCCTGCTGCCAGCTAGTGCAGGAGGAGGCTGGGGTGAGGAGCCCCACAGTGACTCAGCCATGTTTACAACATGCAAACCCATTTAAAAGCTTGTAAAGTTGCTATAAATGGCTCTTGGGCAACAGGGAATAACGATTCCCCTTCCCCAGCTGCCAGTTTCACCGTCCGGTTGGGGCGGTGAGGACTCAGCTTCCAAGGTCCAACAGCGCCCCCTGGAGGCCGTGCACCAAAACGCTCTGGGCAGCGCGCACTGCACGGTCACCAGTTCTAATTAGGACCTCCCGGAATCCGGCGCCTAAGGGACTGTGAAGCCCACTCCTCCCAGTTCACAATGGAGAAACTGAGGCCCAGGGGAAGGCAGGGACTGTCCATCCATTGCTCAGCTGCTATGAAACTGTTCAGAGCATGAATCCAAGTCCAAAATGGAAGATGCCACCGTTTTCATTTCCCATGAATGTAAATCTTTTAAAATGTGACAGTTCCGGAGCAGGGCTATGAATGACAGAAGTGAGTTTGTGGAGTAGAGTGGGCCTCGGTGTCTTTTCAGACGAGCAGGCTGTCATTAAAGCCTGCTCCTAGCCATGGCAGGCTCTGCCCCAGCCTGTAAACAACTTCTCCAGCCTGCACCCACCAACAGGACTTCCACAGTCCCCTCATGCCCAAGTGCCCCTTCATGCTCCCCAAACCCTGATCTCCAGGGAGGAAGTGCGGTGAGCTCCCCATTCAGACGGGCTGAGCACTCGGAGCAGCCCTAGTCCACTCAACTGACGCGTGAGGAGGGGCCGACCACCACTCACGGCCACAGGCAAGTCCAGCTAGTTCCGAGGCTGAGACCAGAGCTCAGGTCCTCTGATTCCTACTTCGCTGTCCCTCCCGCTGCACCCCGAGAATAAAACTCTTATTAGCGCCCACCGACTGTGGGACTGTACCAGTCCTGGGATAAGCACTTTTCTTGGGTGGTATCATTTGAAATTCATGGTGAGAGGCAGGGCTCTATGGAACCCACCCGTTTTATAAGCAGGGAGACCGAGACCCAGAGGGGTCACCCCGAGAGCGGGTGGCACAGCTAGGGTCGGATGGATTCCAGGCCAGGCTCCCTGACTCTGGCTGCTCCTCCGGTGGAGACTGATTGGGGGCTGTGGTGGCTTTGGCGCTGGGCCCTGAAGGTTGAATGGGCTTGGATTTGGGGAGGGGATTCAGATGGGAGCTGGGCTGGGCCAGAGAGGGTTTGGGGGTGGAGGAGGGAGGGTGCCTGGGTAAGCTGAAGTTCCCGGCCACTCACCCACGGTCATGCCATCCATGTAGCGCTTGATGATGTCAAAGGAGTCCCGCAGGTTCCCTTCCGTTATGTCAAAGATGATGTTAGCCTGGCTGGCAGGGTGTGGTGGTGTGATGGCACGGAGGAAGATGATCTCTGTGGAGGCATGGCACAGAAGGCTCAGCGCAGCCTGGGCCCGGCCCCAGCCTCAGCCCCAGGAACTCACTCTCGGGGAATAAAGACCTAACCCAGGGCCCTTTCATGAGGCAATATCAATGAAGCTAGAGTTCCCCGTGCGGGGAGGCGGAGGGGGAGGGGGAAGGGTCTGGACCTTCCTGTATCGTAGCCTATCCCTTTTTATCAGTGGGGAAACTGAAGTCAGGAGAGCTTTCGGATCTTCCTGGGGTCACAGAGCTCCTCAGAGGCAGGGCTGGTGAGAAGCCCTCAGTCACTGTGACTATTTATAAAGGTGGGGACAGGAGGAGGGAGGTGAGTGAGGGGACGGAGGGAGAAAGCAGGAAGGCCAGAGGACTGAGCTCCTCTCCCATCTACAGTGCCGCAGGTCAGGGGTGCCACCGCTGAGGGTGGCCTGGGTTGTCTGGGGACTGGGGGCTGTGTCCATCTCCCAGGTCAGACAGTGAAGCAGGGCAGCCCTGGCTCTGGGCTGTCTTGGGGGGAGTCCTGTCTCTAGGCCTCAGTTTCCTCATCTGTAAGGTGAGGAAAGCAGCTGGTGGGGACCCACTAAAGGTCCTTTCAGCACTCAAGGTCAGGGTCTGGGTTTCCTGGGCCCAAGCTGCTGGCAGGTGTCCTGGCGGCACTCAGCTCCCTGAGATAGACAACACTCAGATCGGCACTGGCCGGAAAGGCCGCAAAACCAGCCCCCGGGGATTTGGGAAGGATTTCTATGTGGTTTGGTGAAACCCCATCATTTTGCAAAAGGCAAATACCAGTTAGTTATTTCCTCTGCCCCAAGTCTGTGCTACCCTGTGACAATTCAGCGTGGCTCTTTTTCAGGAGGAGCAAGCTTAGGGGGGCTGGGACTGGGGACCACTCCTTGGGCAACCGCGCGCTGGGGAGCCTCTCCCACCCCTTCTGCATGGCCGTGTAGTGGTGTAAACACTGGTGTCCTCACGGGTGGCTCAGTTGTATGCCTCCCCTGAGAGGGCGGGAGGACTCCTTCTCATCGCCATGTCCCCAGAGCCTGATGCAGAGGGGCTCTGTCCACAGCTGCTGAATGAACTCATCATGGCAAGCTTCTCTGCAGGCGGGGGATGGAGACTCCCCAGAGGGCAGGGGTGGCTGGGGACCAGGCCAAAAGCAAGGTGAACAGCGCCATGCTGCATCCACAGCTCTCTGCCAGGCTTGGGAGTGCACATCCCCGGCCCTGCTCCAGAGAAACGGTGCAGGCTACACATGTCTACACTGCATGACGGGAGCTTCCTAGAGAGCCAGGCTGGGGTGCGGGAGCACTGAGTGGGTGACACCTGAGCCTCATGCTTCCAACCCGGCCCCTCCAGTTCACCTGGCCCTGGGTCCACAAAACCCCGTTCCTAGCCATGGAGGGCTCCCAGGATGATGTTTCTATACACAAAGCTCGTCCATTGCAACCTTCCAGGGGTTCCCCCAGAGCCTGGAGGTGGAAGCCCCAACTCCGATTCTAGCCTCCTCTTATCCTTCCAGCCCACCTCTTGCCAAGCCTCTACCGCTCCAACAGAAAACATGGGCCCAGTTCCTGAAATGCCCGCCCTGCCCCACTACCTCCAGACCCTCTGGCCCTGTCCTGCTCCACTGGACACCCTCCTCTCCCCTTCTCCCCCTCCACTTGAATACCTCACCACTCAGGCCCCAGCCTGGCCATCACCTCCTCACAGAGGCCCTCCCTGATTCTCCGGCGCTGGTCAGAGAATCAGCGCTTAATGGCTCTCTGTAGAATGACAGTTACCCATAAGTAAAGACACCCTGAACGGAGAGCCGAGAATGGGCCACAGGCTGCCGTGCAGGGTGGGAGTGGGGGGACACAGAGGCAAAGAACGCCCTGCATTCACATCTTACAAGGAATGGCTCCTGCAAGCCAAGCCCTCAGCTGAAGCCGAGGGAGGCCGCAGGGGACCCCGGGACCCCCACGCCCTTCCTCTCACCTTCGGGTCGGCTGAACTCGCGGAAGGTGGGCAGCGAGACGACCGTGTGGGAGATGGTGTGCACCGGGTCGAACACGCACGTGACATCGTTGGGACGGCAAGACTTGATGCAGCGGACCGTGTCTGTCTTCTCTTGGCGGAGCCTGCGGGGAACCACAGCATGCGAGGCTGACGGGGAAGCGGGGACAGCAGCTCCCACAGGGCCGGAGGTACAGGGAGGAGGAGCAGGTGGCCAGGCCAGGGGCCTCTGTCCCAGAGATGGCTCCGTCAGAGAACGACAGTGGTCTCTGCAGCCTGGCTGCTCTGTGGGGAGGCTTCATGCCCTTCCTGCAAACTGGACTGGGACCTAAATGCCACAGACACCCTCCGGCTTCCACCTGCTCTGGCTGTGGATAAGCACAGGTTGGAAATGTATCAGCTGCACGAACTGAGCATCAATATCTACAACTGTAAAATATAGTCACAGGTTCACTTGCCCAACAAATATGTTTTGAGTGCCAGCTGCCAGGTGCTAGGGACACCAAAGTGAACAAGGGACATATGGCCCCACCTCCTCAGAGCCCACAGTGAGGTTGGGCAGCAGGATAGTAAAGAAAGGAGTGGACAGAGTGCCAAGCTCGGTGCCCAGCACAGGGAGGCCAATGCCACATCACCACGCAACAGGGAGGCAGAAGAGACTGTCCATCAGAGGTCTGGGTTCCAGCTACTGTGCTAGACAGATTTTTTATTTTTTTACGATGGAGTCTCGCTCTGCCGCCCAGGCTGGAGTGCAGTGGCTCAATCTCTGTTCACTGCAACCTCCGCCGCCCAGGTTCAAGTGATTCTCCTGCCTCAGCCTCTTGAGTAGCTGGAATTACAGGCACGCACCATGACACCCGGCTAATTTTTGTATTTTTAGTAGACACGGGGTTTCACCATGTTGGCCAGGCTGGTCACGAACTCCTGACCTCATGATCCGCCCGCCTCGGCCTCCCAAAGCACTGGGGTTACAGACATAAGCTACCGTGCCTGGTCACTAGACAGATTTTTTTTTAATTTACATTTTTCTTGGTGCCGTGACTCAGATTTTTAAAGCCTGTTGATCATAAAATGAAACACAGATACAAAACTACACAAAATGAAAGTAGAGTTTAACGAGTTATTATAAGGCAAACGCCTTTATCATCACCACCCAGGTCAAGAAAGGGAAGGGTTTCCCTTTCTTGGGCCAGCTACCGGAGGCCCTGCATCTCCCAGGCAGAGGTCAACCCTTCCATGCCGAAAGTGACCCCCAGCCTGAGTCCAATAGCAATCCTCTGCCTGGGTCTCTTTATAGTTTTTGTTTGTTTTTTTTGAGACGGAGTTTCGCTCTTGTTACCCAGGCTGGAGTGCAATGGCGCCATCTCGGCTCACCGCAACCTCCGCCTCCTGGGTTCAGGCAATTCTCCTGCCTCGGCCTCCCGAGTAGCTGGGATTACAGGCACGTGCCACCGTGTCCAGCTAATTTTTTGTATTTAGTAGAGACGGGGTTTCACCACGTTGGTTGGGCTGTTCTTGAACTCCTGACCTCAGGTGACCCACCCGCCTCAGCCCCTCAAAGTGCTGAGATTACAGGGATGAGCCACCGCGCCCGGCCTCCTTTATTTTCCATACAATTTATCTATTAAAGAACCTGAAGCATTTGAGCTGCTGCTTCCTACAGCCTGGACTTTGCTGATTACATCATCACGGTGCGGTTCAGTGTGTTCCTGTGTCCACTGGATTTCCTGGACATTGGCAGCTGGATGCTGAGGCCTGACCCCACGCAGGCCCAGTCCCTTTGGCAAGATGGTAGGTGGTAATGTGTCTTCGGTTAGGGGCACACAGTGACTGGCTGCCTCTCTGTGACGACAGCATCCATTGATGCTAAGGCCTAGACCCACTGATTCATCAAGGATTGCAAAATGCTGATAGTCTGGTTCTACCATTCCATTTCCATATATTAGCTGGAATACGTCTGTAAAGAGTGCTTCCTTTTGTGTGCTATTGTTATTTAATCGCCAGAAAAGAGCAGGTCAATACTTAATTCTTTCCTTGAATTTTCTAGGATAATAAACTAACTCGTTTTCAGGATTCTTTCCTTGACCTTTCTAGGAAAATAAACCAACTAGTTTTCCGGATGGTAAACTAACTAGTGCTCTATCATTCTCTAAAGGACTTTTTTAGGGAAAAAAATCGGTATAAACTCATGACTGAAGCCAATCTCATGAGGTTTGATCTGCTGCAATTATTATCCTTGGTTACAACTCAAATTTTCCCGTCTTTTGCCAGAGGGAAAATGAAGCTGGCTCCTGGGTCCTTTTGGCCCAGCCCCCCTAGTCTTTGAAGTCTTTCACAGCTTTTTTTTGTTGAGACGGAGTCTGGCTCTGTTGCCCAGGCTAGAGTACTGTGGTGCAAATTTGGCTCACCGCAATCTCCACCTCCTGGGTTCAAGCGATTCTCCTGCCTCAGCCTCCCAAGTAGCTGGGATTACAAGCGCCTGCCACCACGCCCAGCTAATTTTTGTATTTTCAGTAGAGATGGGATTTCATGTGTTTGCCAGGCTGGTCTTGAACTCCTGACCTCGTGATCTGCCCTCCTTGGCCTCCCAAAGTGCTGGGATTACAAGCGTGAGCCACTGCATCCAGCTGTCTTTCACAGCTTTCTTGCTATCTGATGTGACAAGATGATCCAGCCTCATTTCACACTTTTACTGCAATCAGCCATTACTCCAAGAAGTTCTGGATTTGTATTTCTGTGTTTGTTTTTTAGTGAGAAATGACTTATCAAGACAACAGTCTGGATACTAGGGAGGCTCAGTGCTACTGGGTTGGTCATTGTTTCTAGGCGTCTTCAGTGGACATTCAAAAAATAATAAACACCAAGAGTTCCTACTGATATCCAATTCAAAACAAGGACCACACGGTTTTTAATTAATCTCTTCTGTATTACAAAGGAATACTCTTTCTTCCACATCAGAATCCTGGTCCTCAAGGACATAGAGTATCCCATCATTATCCCACATTACCTACACAGTAGTCCCAGGATGACGATTCTAAAGTTACCATGACTAACATAATTATCTAAAATAATTGATTTGCTCTGCCTATTCTGCTCATGATTTTAAAATGTGCTATGTCAACACTGTCTGAGCTATACAGTAATTCATACTGTACTCTTTTAACAGTCATTTAATTGTAGTTCAATAAGTGACTGTATGTTTAATGCTTGCATGCTTTAATGCTTGCATAGTTTGTGCTCTTTGTACATAAAAGTTTTGCTGGGTATAAAATTCTGGGCTTACCTTTCCTTGCGTGTCCTTAATTATTTTCTTTTAGCATAAAGCATTGCTGTCAAAGAGTCTGATGAGAACATAGTTTTTTCTTTTACAAGTCACTTACTATTTTTGTCTAAACGTTCATAGTTTATTTTTCCCTCCTTTTCTATCGCCCAGGCTGGAGTGCCATGGCATGATCTCGGCTCACTGCAACCTCCGCCTCCCAGATTCAAGCAATTCTCCTGCCTCAGCCTCTTGAGTCGATGGGATTGCAGACACACACCACCATGCCCAACTAATTTTTGTAGTTTTAGTAGAAATGGGGTTTCATCATGTTGGCCAAGCTGGTCTCGAACTCCTGACCTTGTGATCTGCCCACTTCGGCCTCCCAAAGTGCTGGGATTACACGTGTGAGCCACCATGCCCAGTCTTCCTCCTTTTTTTAAAGTACAATAATTTCACAAAAATGTGTCTTGGTGTCAGTTGTTCTTGTTGATGTTCTCAGGTATGCTGTGTATTTTTTCAATGTGGAATTTCAAATCTCTTAATTTATGGCAAGTTCTCCTGAGACCATTTATAGTACTTGCCCCCTTGTTTTCAAGTCCTATCATCTAAATGTCAAATCTTCCCATACATTTTGAATATTTGTCATTTTTTCTTCAAGGCTTTCATCTTTCTTTCTTGATTTTTAGAACTTTTTGTTCTTTTCAACTTCTATGTCTCTGTTTATTCAGTTTTGTGTTCCTTGTAGTTTATTTAGTCTTTATGTCTGAAATTTTTAACTTTTTGTTTCTTTGGTCTATTACTTCATTTCTCAGTTTTTTCTAATTCTGACTTCCATTTTTCTTTTCTTTTTCTTTTTTTTTTTTTGAGACAGAGTCTTGCTCTGTTACTCAGGCTGGAGGGCAGTGGTGCAATCTTGGCTCACTGCAACCTCTGCCTCCAGGATTCAAGCAATTCTCCTGCCTCAGCCTCCCAAGTAGCTGGGATTACAGGTGCCTGCCACCACACCCTGCTAATTTTTGTATTCTTAGTAGAGACAAGGTTTCACCATATTGGCCAGGTTGGGCTCGAACTCCTGATTTCAGGTGACCCACCTGCCACAGCCTCCCAAAGTGCTGGGATTCCAGGCATGAGCCACCATGCCTGGCCCCATTTTTCTTCTATGTTTTGCTCATTTTCTTAACACTTTTGGTTTCTTTCAAGATAGAATATGAGAATTTTCATTTCTTCTGGGCATGTCTTTCTGGTGTGCTTTCATTACGCAGAGGGATATCATTCTCTCTTTTTCTCTTTTTTTGCTTATAATAACTGTGCATTTGTTTGCTAGTACTGCCATAACAAAATACCAGAGACTGGGTGGCTTAACCAACGGGAATGGATTGTCTCATGGTTCTGGGGGCTGAAAGTCCAAGATCAAGGTGCTGCAGTTTGGTTCCTTCTGAGTCCTCTCTCCTTGCCTTGTAAAAGTCTGACTTCTCGCTGTGTCCTCACGTGCTCTTCCCTCTGTGCATGTTCATGTCCTATGTCCTATCATCTGTTTCTGGAGACAGAGTCATGCTCTGTCACCCAGGCTGGAGTCCAGTGGCATGATCTCAGCTCACTGCAACCTCCAGTTCCCAGGGTCAAGTGATTCTCCTGCCTCAGCCTCCCAAACAGCTGGGATTACAGACACGCGCCCATATGCCCAGCTACTTTTTGTATTCTTACTAGAGATGGGGTTTCACCACGTTGGCCAAGCTGGTCCTGAACTCTTGACCACCTCATCTGCCTGCTTTGGCCTCTAAAATTGCTGGGATTACAGGCATGAGCCACTGCACCCGGCCCCTAATCTCTTCTTATAATGACTCCTGTTGAATTGGATTAGGGCCCATTCATATGCTCTGACTTTTACCTTCATTACCTCTTTAAAGTCCCTGTATGCAAATGCAGTCATGCTCAGAGGTACTGCAGATGAGAAATTCAACATGTTAATTTGGGAGGGACAAAATTCAGGCCCTAACACTTTGTACAGGTTTCACGGCTTGCTTTATGTCCTTCCAAGAAAGATGTGAAAGCTCCATCCACAGTACCTCGGAATGCGACCTTATCAGGAATCACGGTCGTTGCAGATATAATTAGTTAAGATGAGGTCACACTGGAGTAGGGTAGGCCCATGACCCAAGATGACCACTATCCTTACAAGAGGGCTGTGTGAGAACTAAGACACACAAGGTCATGTGTAGCAGAGACTGCAGTGACGTAGCTGCAAACCAAAAAGCACCAGCGACCACCAACCACCAGGAGCTAGAACAAGTCACTCCCCTACAGAAGACACTCCCTACGGAAGAGACACTCCCTACGGAAGAGACACTCCCTACGGAAGAGATACTCCTCTACAGACTAGACACTCCCTACGGAAGAGACACTCCCTACGGAAGAGATACTCCTCTACAGACTAGACACTCCCTA
>CM052648.1:4221505-4244913 GCA_028533165.1 Leontopithecus rosalia
CTACGGAAGAGATACTTCCTTACGGAAGAGACACTCCTCTATGGAAGAGACACTCCCTATGGAGGACACTCCTCTACAGAAGACACACTCACCTACAGAAGACATTCCCCTGCAGAAGGAGCACTCCCTCCAGAAGGAGCATCCCCTGCAGAAGGAGCACTCCCTGCAGAAAGAGCACTCCCTGCAGAAGAAGCATCCCCTGCAGAAGGAGCACTCCCTGCAGATTGAGCATCACTGCAGAAGGAGCATCCCCTGCAGAAGGAGCACTCCCTACAGGAGCATCCCCTACAGGAGCATCCCCTGCAGAAGGAACACTCCCTACCGGAGCATCCCCTGCAGACGGAGCATCCCCTGCAGGAGCACTCCCTGCAGAAGGAGCATTCCCTACAGGAGCATCCCCTGCAGAAGGAGCACTCCCTGCAGACGGAGCATCTCCTGCAGAAGGAGCACTCCCTGCAGAAGGAGCATCCCCAGGAGGTTTCAGAGGAAGTACAGGGCTACTGACACCTTTATTTTGGACTTCCGACTTCCAGAACCACGAAGTGACACATTTTTATTCCTTTACACCACCCAGTCTATGGTACTTTGTTACAGAAACTAAGTCGTGGAATTTGACCTGGATGCTTTTGGGTACATTATCCTTAGAGAAAATAGCTTTCCAGCAATTTCAGAGTCTACTTCACGGTTGTCTCCTTGACTATGCAGAGCTCACGTCCTGACTTTCTTCCACATGTACCTGGACCTTTTCTTCCCGCGGTCTCTATGGTCTCTTTCCTACACAGTCTTCTATTTCATTTCCAGCAGCCTCTCCCTTGTGTGAGGCCCTGACCTCAGTGGGAGCTGTGGTGGCTCAGTTTCAAAAGCTCCCAAGAGCAAGCCTGCTCTGGCCCCTGCACCTCCCATGTGCTCTGTGCACACCTGGCTCCTGGAGAGAGCAAAATGCCTCCCAGCCTCAGGTGCTGTTCACCAAAGCGCCCACTGCACTTTCGGGGTATACCTATTGATTATTTTGGGGTTCTGCCACTGTTTCCCACTGCTTTTTCCAGCACAGATGCCAGAGTCACACAGGTGGGTCTAAACTGCGTACAACCCTACCTTGTTTGGTTGTAAATGTTTTCCATGGAGTTTTATTTTCCTATCTAGTTGTCTAGGTGTTTTTTGGTTGAGATCCAGAGGGCTTCAGAAATGATGCCTCTGAATCTTCCCAGAGTATGCTACACCTTTTGCATATCTTTTTTTTTCTTTTTGAGATGGAGTCTTGTTCTATCGCTCAGGATGGAGTTCAGTGATGCACTCTCGGCTCACTGCAACCTTCGTCTGCCAGGTTCAAGCAATTCTCCTGCCTCGGCCTCCCGAGTAGCTGAGATTACAGGTGCCTGCCACCACGCCTAGCTTATTTTTGTATTTTTAGTAAAGATGGGGTTTCATCATGTTGGCCAGGCTGGTCTTGAACTCCCCACCTTCAGTGATCTGCCTGCCTTGGCTTCTCAAAGTGCTGGGATCAGAGGCATGAGCCACAACACCTAGCCCATTCTGCATATCTGATTTTATTCCAGCCTCACAGCCCTTTCGCCCTGAGCACACTGCCTCCTCCTTTAGCTACTAAGATATCCTCTTCTGCGTTTGGGAATTGCAGAGTGGGCTCTGTGAGATGGGGCTGGAGCAAAATCTCACTCATCCAGCGATGCTGCCTCTCCCCAGCATTTGCTGCAGGGCAGGACCGGGGTCCAGAGCACAGATCCCAGCCCAGGCTGCCTGCGTTTGAGTCCCAGCCCCACTGGAAACGAAAGTGGAACTCTGGGCAAGTTCCTTCACCTCTCTCTCTTTTTTTTTTTTCCGAGTTGGAGTTTCACTCTTGTTGCCCAGGCTGGAATAGAACAGTGCGATCTCAGCTCACCACAACCTCCGCCCCCCAGGTTCAAGCAATTCTCCTGCCTCAGCCTCCTGAGTAGCTGGGATTACAAGCATGCGCCACTATGTGTGGCTAATTTTGTATTTCTAGTGGAGACGGGGTTTCTTCATGCTGGTCAGGCTGGTCTGAAACTCCTGACCTCAGGTGATCCACCTGGCTCAGCCTTCCTAAGTGCTGGGATTACAGGCGTGAGCCACCACGCCTGGCATTTCTTCACCTCTGTGCCTCCCTGTCCTCACTGTGGAATGGGGATATTAACAGAGCTTGCCTCACTAGGCTGCAGTGAGGGGTCAGCGAGTTACATGCCTGCTGCAGCACGTGTCTTACGGTCAGCACTAGACGTGTTACCTGTTCGAGTTGTTCTTATCATTACAACAAAAATCACCCTTATTACTGTCTTTTCTCCTTGGGAGCTTGATTTATGAGTGACACAGCCAGGAAAGCGCAGGTCTAGGACTCAAAAGTGATGTCAGCTCCACATATGACCTTGGATCCATCCAAAGTCTCTGAATCTTCATCCCCATTTCAATGAAGAACCACACAAACACCGAGTTACCTTCCAGTGAATGAAGAAACCAACACTCACACATACGGGTGCCTACTCTGTATCAGATGCTGCCTGGGGCATTATTTTATGCCCTCTTCAAAATCAATCATGAGGTGAGCCTTGAGGCTCTGAGAGGGTCACAGAATTAGTAAATGGCAAGAAGGAAATTCAGCCTCCTGCTCTTGTTTTGCTTTTTCTGCAGTCTACTCTCTCAGCAGCATGATCTGGGAACATGGCTAAGGAGCCCCGCGGAGCTGTGGGGTGGGGTGAGCATTCAGGTACGCACACACAAAAACAGCGGTGCGGTCCCAAAATGCAGCGGGGCCCCTGGGGAGGCAGGAAGTACCACAAACAAGGGAGAGTTCCTTGGCACGGATGCTGCAGAGGACCTTCTGGCAAGCTGTGGAAGGTCACTAGGCAGCTTCCCAAGCCCGAGAGGTTCCCCCACCTCTTCACTGTCCTATGCACATGGAGGCAAAGGTATTCCTTCTGCCCGAGTCCTCTGGCTCATGACAACAGATTCCTGAATAGGACCAGAGTCCCTGCTGTGGCTTCACAGAAGAGACGTTATTTATTTATTTATTTATTTAGAGACAGAGTCTCATTCTTGTTGCCCAGGCTGGAGTGCAATGGCGTGATCTCAGCTCACTGCAACCTCTGCCTCCCAGGTTCCAGCAATTCTTCTCCTCCACCTCCCGAGTAACTGAGATTACAGGCCCCCGCCACCACACCCAGCTAATTTGTTTTATTTTTAGTAGAGACGGGTTTCTCCATGTTGGCCAGGCTGATCTCAAACTGCTGACCTCAGGTGATCTGCCCGCCTTGGTCTCCCAAAGTGCTGGGATTACAGGTGTGAGCCACCAAGCCCGGCTGAGGAGATGATATTTGAACTAAGCCTTAAAAATGCTAGCCATCCATCTATCCATCCATCCGTCCATCCATCTATCCGTCCATCCATCTATCCGTCTGTCCATCCATCCATCCATCCGTCTGTCCATCCGTCCGTCCGTCTGTCCATCTATCTGTTCTTCATCCATCCATCCATCCGTCTGCCCATCCGCCCATCCATCCATCCATCTATCCGTCCATCCATCCATCTATCCGTCCATCCATCCATCCATCCATCCATCCATCCATCGTCTGTCCATCCACCCATCCACCCACATATTAATTCAGATGTTTACTCAGCAACTTCTTCAGGCTAAACATTGCAAAGTTGCAAAGAATACAGAAATTAACCAGACACGATCCCTGCCTTCAAAGAGCCCGTCTAGTGGAGGTGTTAAAAAACAGCCACAACACAATGGGGGGTACGTGCTCTGACGGAGGAGCCTGGGGCCAGGGGAGCTCAGGCTAACTGCCCTGAGGAGGTGGCTTCTGAGCCAAGTCTGCAAGGAGAATGGCAGTTTGCAGGGGGACAGCATGGCACATGCCAAGGCCACAAAAAGGCAGGTTCAGGGAAGGGCGAGCCACGCCGTGGGGCCAGAGCACAAGCACACGGAGGAGCCGGAGCGGGGCAGGCACAGCTCAGAGGGTGGGAGAGGCCAGATCAGGCCGGACCCCCAGTCCAAGGAGGCTATGCTTCTTCTGCTAGGGAAAGACAACCATGGAAGGTTCTAAGGAAAATGAGACCATCGTAACCAGACTGGTCCTTCAGAGAGGCTCTTGGGCTACAGCCTGGAGAAGCCACTAGAATATGGGAGACCTGAGGCTGGTGCAGACCAGCCACGATCAGAGAGAGGGCCAGGAGACAAAGCGGAGAGGGCCAAGGGGAAAAGGGCTTGTGCTCCCCCGACACCCTCACGGCTGTCTCAGCGTGAGGTGTGGGGCTGATTGGACGTCCAGGTCCATCCTCTCTGCTAGGCATCACGGTGGGCATCCCCCAAACCCCGCTTACATGGAGTGCAGATAGAACCTCAGGCCCCTGCATTATCTTTACTTGACCCCACTGGGGTGTTCTGCCTTCCTGGCTTGGATTTCTGCCTAGAGACCATGTCACCACAGTGTCACAGCCATAGAGATACTAGTGACAGAAGCCAGGACTGGCAGCGTCATCTGTTCCCTGAACAGACATTGACAGAACACCTTCTGCATGCGAGATGTCTTGCCGGGAGCTGGGAATACCGCACTGAATCAGACGGACCTGGTCCCTGCCTTCACAGAGCCTTCTGGAACGGGGTGAAGACAAACGTGAAACCCTCAACAGGAACCACAGCCTGTTGCAAGCACCATGAAGGAAAGGGGTCATGGGTCATGAGAAAGACCGAAAGAAAACAAGCCGGGGATGGCAGGGAAGGCCTCTCTGAGGCAGGCACAGGAGCTGGAGTGTAAGCAGCATTCTGGCCAAGGGTGCAAAGCCCGTGGCAGGGGCCCGAGGCAGCAGAGCTTGCAACACGGCTCCAGGGAAGTGGGCAAGGGCAGGACAAGCGAGGCCAGGCTGGAGACTGCATGCAAGGTCTAAGTTATGCATGGCCTTCGGACATCTTGACATCTGGAGGCCTCAACCTTCCTTCCATCAAATGCGAAGGAAGCCAGGAAAGGTTTTAGGTGGAGGCTGCAAGATCGTTCCAGCTGCTAAGCAAAGAATGAGCAGTAGGGGAGGTGAAAGGATGCTGGGAGCAGCAGACGGGAGAGCTGGCTGGCTCGGCTGCAGGAGCTGGAGGGAGGCAGGTGGCCAAGGCCCTTAGTGAAGGTATTGTGGCAGAATGCAACAGCCGCAGCTGTGGAGTCAGTAAACCAGGGCTTCGATACCAGCTGTGTGATCTTGGGCAAATCACTTGCCCTCTCTGAGTCTTCATGAGGATGACCACCTGCCTGGCGGGACTGGTGTAAGGCCTGTGTGGGGTCCCGCGAGCACCACATGTATTATGTGGTCCTTTGCCTCTCCCTGGCACAAGGACAGGAGCCTTAGAGGGGGCAAACAACTTCACTGAGGCCAGAGCTACATCCTAGATTTGGGCTTCTCATCCAGACAAACAGAGCCCGGGCTTTGATCTTAGGAGACAGCCTTCTCGTCTCAGCGAAATGCTCACCTCCGGGGACACAGCAAAGAACCCAGCAGGGGCCAGCAGACCTGCTTCCTTGACCTGGAGTGGCCACAACAGGCCATGCAACCTTGGCCAACCCTTCCCCTTGTCTCTGGGCCTCGGTTTCCGCACTGGTAAAACGACAGGGCCGTCCACCAGCACCTTTATTCTTTGGGCTCAACACAAAGTGAAGACGAGTTAACACCTCTGAGATGGTGTGCCCGGCACGGCCTGTCAGTGCAGACAGTGGGCTCTGTGAACAAGGACCCCCCGAGCACACACACCGCTAATGGGGAGCGCTCCTCAGTCAGCCCCCGGGGGTACCAGGCGGTGGCACCAGTGCCCGGCTCACCCCCGGGGAACAAGTGGCACAGACTCCCAACCATGCCAGATAAAACCAAGGCACGCGAGGCTCACGGTGCGGGACGCTTGCGAAGACTTTATTATCGCCTCAGAGGGCAGGGTTAGGAAAGCGACAGGAAGGAGACCCCGCGAAGCGACTGCTCAGAGCTCGGCAAACACAAAGATGAAAACCTTGGCCACAAAGGAGCTGATGGTGCCATGGCGATACAGATCCATCTTGACGGTCAGGAACAAGTCCCTGGGCTCGGGGATGGGCTTGGTGAGGGCCACCAGCCCGCTGTGGGGGCTCACCTTCTGGGTGGTGAAAAAGCCCTCCTCATTGCCGCCGGTGATGGCCAGCTGCATGCTGTCCCCGGGGACAGCACTGGAGGGGCCCATGCGGAAAACTGCCGCGGGCACTTGGATGTTGGTGGGGAAAGAGAGGTGGTAGTAGGTTATTCTCAGAGGCAGCTTGGAGCACTCCCGATTCTCATGGCAAGGCAAGCGCTCACAGCGGCTGCAAGAAAAGTGGGCAGAGAGACAAGAGGAGGATTAGGGCCGGTCCAGCAAGCGGAGAAACGGCAGAGCGCAGGGATGTGGGGCTGGCGGGCAGGGCCTCCCGCCGCCCCTCTGGCCGATTCAGCCAACACGCAGGACGCCCCTCACTCACCTGCAGGAGGCAGCGTGGACCTCCGGGCTGCTGACTCAGGCACTAGCCTCTTCCAACACCCTCTGGGGTGCTGGGTGGCCAAGGGCTGTGCCCGGAGTGAGGTATGTCCCCTCCTCACTGGCGGAGTCCCACCCCGGGGGCACTCCAGAGGCACACCCTGCCCTTCCCAGACCCTCGCCCAGACAGTGGCCAGGGCTACACAGGGCTCTCAGGTGGGTCTCAGAGATGACCCGTGACTGTCTCTGCCACTAGCAATCAGGGCTGTTTACCAAGCGCCCAACTACTCCTCATCATGCACTCGCTAGTGTCATCACTGCCACCACACCGTGACAGTGCCTTCGTGCCATTTTTCTCATGAGGACACTGAGGCTCACAGAGAATGTGGCCTTCCTACTTCCCAAGATCACAGAGTGAGTGAGGGAGCCACATCTCTGCTCAGGCGGTGAGGTGGGCTCCCCATTCCGTCACTACGCCTTATGTTCTGGGCCCAGGACCCCACCTGTTCCACAGAGCCGGTTCAGGGCTTGGAAGGGGACAGATCCCAACTTCCTGTGATAGAAACAGAAACAGGTCCTAACTTCCTGGGTGGACACAGGGACGGGTCCTGTGATGGTTAATACTGAGTGTCAGCTTGATCGGACTGAAGGATACAAAGTATTGATCCCGGGTGTGTCTGTGAAGGTGCTGCCAAAAGAGAGCCACATTTGAGTCCGTGGGCTGGAAACGCAGACCCACCCTTCATCTGGGTGGGCGCCATGAATCGGCTGCCAGCACAGCTAGAGTATAAGCAGGCAGAAAAAATGTGAAAAGAGAGACTGGCCTCGCCTCCCAGACTCCACCTCTCTCCGGTGCTGGATGCTTCCTGCCCTTGGACAGCGGACTCCACGTTCTTCAGTTTTGGTACTTGGACTGGCTGTCCTTGCTCCTCAGCCTGCAGATGGCCTATGGTGGGACCTTGTGATCATGTAAGTCAATACTTAATAAACTCCCGTTTATACATACCATGGAATATATACGTATTCCATTCGTTCTGTCTCTCTAGAGAACCCTGACTAATACAGGTCCGAGCTTCCTGTGGTGGAGACAGACGGGTCCCAACCTCCTGCAGTGGAGACGGGGACAGGTCCCAATCTCCTGCGGGGGAGACGGGGACGGATCCTAACTTCCTGCAGTGGAGACAGGGATGGTTCCTAACTTCCTGTATAGGATGAGCAGAGATTCCAACTTCCTGTTACAGATTCCAACTTCCGGTCACAGATTCTAACTTCCTGTCACAGATTCCAACTTCCTGTCACAGATTCTAACTTCCTGTGACAGGAAGAAGGTAGACATTATCTTCCTGCTACAGGATAGTAACAAGTTCTAACTTCTTGTCACAAGATGGGACAGGTGTCATCTCCTGTGTCCTGAACTCCTGGCCCATCACACTCTGAAGGCGGCTGCCTTAGGAAGCAGGGTCCGGGCACGGGGCCCCTGAGGACCTGGCCCAGACGCTGGTTACATGGACTTCCTTGACATTTGACATTTATTGTGAGCAGGGTCCCTTTTGCCCCCTCTGTCCAGGTTTGATGGGACTGACAGGAGGCCTTGCATTTACTTGGCTAGTGACCATGCCAAACGGTTAGAAAGGACTGGCCTGGGAGTCAGGGGCACTGAAAGGGGGTGTCCTGCCTGGGAGGGGCCCAAAGTAGAGGCAGGAAAGAAGGTAGGCACGGGTGCTGCTGGCGGCGGCCTGCCCCAGAGATGCCCAGTGCTCCAGGTGATCTGAGAGCTCTCCCCCAGGAGGGCCTCTGAGGAGCAGCGACCGAGGCGGCAGTGAACGGGGGAGTGCAGGGGACCCATGAACTGCGCTTCCGGGAGCAGGGAGCAGGCCGCGCACCGCAGGCTTTCCTTCCGCTGCCTCCCGCCACTCTCCCGTCGTCCTCCCGCTCTACAGGCAGGAAAACAGGTGCCAGTGAGGACGCAGAACTTGTTCATGGCTCCATGGTGTGTAGTAAGCGGCAGGCATGGCTTTCAAAGTCAGCCTGTCTTATGTCAAAGCTTTGAAACACACACACACACAGACACACACACATGCACACACACACCAGCGGCTTCAGGACCGGCCTGGAGGGGGCTCGTCAGCAGGTGGCGCTAGAGTCGCCCGGTGGGATTTCCGCTTCCCGGCTTCCCGGCTTCCCCCAGCGTGGCCGGTACTGACCAGGGCCGGAGTTTTGTTTTGCCAGAGGGAAGCGTTCCCCCAGCGCAGTAAAGGAAAACAGCCTGAGGTGCGCATGATGTTCTGGTGCAGCTCTCCCGTCATCACACACAGCGAGCCCGACACTCCGCCTGGAGGCTCCACATCCAACCCCACAGTCATTCCTCAGGGCACCCGAAACCTTCTCTGCACCAGGAGTTTCTGGGCTGGCTCCTTCTCAACAAAGGGCACGGCCTGGGGCTCTCTGGCCCCAGCACAGGGCTCCACACCGCTCTGTGCTTAGCAAATGACTAATGCACAAATAAACACGTCCTTGATCTTCCTGAAGTCCTGGCTTCAATTATCCCACTTTGCTCTATTCAAACTTATTAAAATGCCAGAAATCGTTAACTACTCTGTCTGGCAAACTGCCTGTCAGACTGGGAATGGCATAAAAATCCCTTTTAGCCAGTGTGTGTAGGTCAGGGACAGGCTGTCATCCCTGCATCTATTACAGAGCAGGGCACAGATGAGCCTGCCTCGTCCCTGCCTGGCATGCAGGGCCTGGCCCTTGGGACCGCAGGCACCTGGTTCCCAGACATGTCCCCTCAGCAGGCCATGCAGCCCAGGCCATGTCACATATTAGAGGACAATGTGCTCCAACTTGCCACTTCAACACATGTGACCCTGACACCCCAAGCTCTACGAAAACAATCCTAAGCCACCACACACCAGAGAAAAACGGCCCTCAAGACCCACGTCCTCCTCCAGGGAGTCACTGCCATCCCGGCCACCCCAGGTGCTTGTGGACAGCCCTGTTGGCATTTTCCTGACTGCCACACACTCATCGTCCTGGAGACGAGCCCCAGGAACCGGCCAAGAGAGGGGGACCCTCAACAGCTCTGTCTCCACCACCATCCACCGTGTTACACCCTCAGGCCCACAGCTGTTTGCTCGTGTCCCATCCCCGGGAAGCAGCCACCAAGGCCACCTGGGTTTGCTCCAGCTTTTCAGACCACAGGTCATCAGGGGCCAGCCCCACTGAGGGGATAAAGAGGGTGTGTCTGGTCCCAGCAAAGGCTGTGGGACAGCTTTGCACACTTCCTCCTGCGGGTAGGACTGTGGCCGACTGGTCCTGTCCACAAGGCCGAGCCCTGTGGTTTGTGGCCCAGTTTCCTGGGTCATGCTCCAGTTACCAGCCCTCGGCCGCCAGGACGCTCCCCAGACAGAAGCGGAGTGAGTGGAGAGAGAGAGAGAAAGCCACAGAAGCAGACTCTGACATCCTGTCCGTCAAGGCTCCTGAGTGAGCCGTTCTTGCTGAGTTGTTAACCACAGAAGCCCTAACCACGGGTCCCTCCTAAACACGGCTCTTTTAGATTTTAAAAATTGCTTTCTGAAGATTAGATGAAAAAACGCTTTAAGAAGCTTGGATTTTGGTGAGCAGGAAAAGGGGCTGTAAAATACAAAACTCCAGTCTGAGGGGTTAGCAGTGCTGAGAGGGGTGGCCCCTCCTTGCTATCAGCCTCAGGAGTTTAAGGGCTGGGACAAGCCAGGTGCCCAGCAGGTCAGTCCCTCACTGCACAGCATGTAGGGCCCAGGCTTCAGGCTGGACACCCCATTTCACTGCACACGAGTGCATACTCCCGCCCCCTCTGCCTAACTCACTCCTTCTTCCACCTTCACGCAGGCATGGTCGACTCCAGGCAGCCCCCTGCCCACCCTCATGCCCAGCCAGCTGGGGGGGCCTCCTCCCTCTTAGCACACGCTCCAAAGGCCAAGCCAGTATGGGGACAAAGGCTCACTGTCTACCCAAAAGGGCCTGCACACAGTAGGTCCAAGAAGAAATGACTTTCTCCAGCACTGAGGGTGGCAGAGGCTTCCACAGCCAACATAAGGGGTGGAGCTGGGCTCTGCCGATCTCAGCCATGACCTCAGCACACATGGCCAACCCGCCTGTGAAAGTTGGTTTCCTGACTGTGTGCAAGTTAGAAATTGAGGACACAGCCACAGCCAGCCTCCCGGAACCCTCAAGCCCAGGCGCTGACAAAGGCTGGGGAGAGAGTGAACTCACAATGACCAACAGCTGCGCAGCCTCAAGCCGAGGCCATGGCACTTTCTAAATGGCTCCGAGAAGCACTGTCACTGCCTGCCAGGCTGTTGCATAACCATGAGCTCCTCGGGATGCCACGGACTTGCAAAGCCAGTTTCGGGGCAGCTTTTTCCTAACCCAAGCTCAAGAAGGAAGCAAGATGTGGGGTTTTCAAGCAGAAGGAAACCCGTGCTGGGAAACAGCAGATCAGGGAAGCGGCCGGGCGAGCCAACGAGCAGCCCCAATGCCAGAAAATACGGAGGGACAATGGGGCTGCTCAGTGACCCAGAAGCCTTGCCACGCCATGAGCAGCTGCCCCTCGCGCCAATCAGTGGACACTACCACTGACCCTCAGGTGGCGGGGTAGCTAGCCAAGAGCCCAAGGCCTGGGAAATAGCTGGCTGCCTGCATTGAGCACTCAGAGTGCTGGGGGAGGTCACAAGTCCACAGTCCCAAGATCCGTCCCAGTGTAGAGCTTTTCCTGAAGCAACTGAGAGTGGCATTAAATGAGACTTTCTGAATATACAGTTGGGGGCAGTGGGGATAGGAAGCGGGAACCATGGTCTCACATGGACGCTGTGACGGCCTAGGGGTGGGTGACTTACAAAGACAGGGCCACATAACCCCACGCTTAGGATCTGGCATCTTTGATGCTGTTCTCACACCGTCACCCGGCTGGACCAATTCTGGCTTTCAAGTGGGCACCGAGTAACAGTGTCCAGCAAGTCACATCGACTCCCTGGCTTTGGGCTGACATGGAGACACTGCCACCTAGGCATCTGAGTCAGAGCATGTTCTGACATCTGTATGTTACAGATGAGGAAACTGAGGCCCAGAGAGCTTGCCCAAGGCTCCACCCGAGGGAAAAAGAAGGCTGTGGTTTCTGCCTAGCTCTGTACACAGCCCTGGCTGAGAGCATGACTAGACATCCCAGCCTCATTTGCCATTACCCCCTTGACTTTCTGAGACCAGAGTCACTAGTATTTAGGGGCCTGAGGGCCAGGGAGCCAGTGATCTTTGAGTGCCCCGAGTCCCTCATGGGAGGACACTGAGGTCACAGCCCCACAACCACCCACCCAGGAGCTGGGCCACCAGGAAGTCCAACAAAGACAGACGATGGCATGGCCCAAGGGACTTACGTGTCTGCAGAGCGGCGGTAGTTCTCAGGGCACTCGAAGGACAGGCAGCGGAAGCCGCCCTGGATGTTGAAGCAGGTCTCATTGATGGAGCAGTTGTGGGTGCCGGTCACACACTCATCAATGTCTGCAAGAGACCCCACAGAAGCACAGTGAAGGCAGAGGCTGCAGGAGCCATCCCCATCTGAAGATGGAGGAGTCCAGGCCTCCCATCAACCGGGGTTAGGGGTGGGGGTCAGGCCAACCCTGCCCTCCACTGGCTGACCTTCAGAGCAGCGTCCTATGGCGATTCTTACATTTATAGGATATTTACATTTATAGAGTGTTAACTTATTCACAATCCCCGGAGGGAGTGTGATGATGGTAAAAGTGAACATTACGTGTTTGGGTCCTGGGAGTACCTCACAAGGATAAGTCACGAATCCTCCTAAGAACGCAATGAGGCAGACGACACCGTTATGATCCTCATTTTATGAGGAGCTCACAGAGCTTAAGAAACCTGTCTGAGGTCATACATTTTATAAGTGTCAGAGCCAAGCTTTGAACCCAGGCAGGCTGGAATCAGAGTCCATGCACTAACCAGGCAGAGCCTCTCTGCGGCTCCCAAGGCAAGGCACCCTTACCTAGGCGTGACTCAGCCTCTTAGGACAGAAGGGGCAGGAGCTGCTAGCCCCACATAACAATGAGAAAAACAGGCTTCAAGGGATCATACGCCTTGCCCTGTGTCTTGGGGTTGGTGGCTGTTCAGGGTGGACTGGAACCACCAGGCCTGGGGCTCCTGAGATGGGGCGTGGGGTGCCACACTGAGAGGGCCCTGGAGATGGAGGAGCAGCCAACCAGTGGGGCTCGGGGGCTGTCCCCAAGCCTGGGAGACATCCATTAAGAGGTGGAAAATGCCCAGGCATCAGTGGCAAAAACAAACACTCCCCAGCCTCAAAGGCCGGCTCAGGAATGTGTTTATGCTGAGTCTGGGCGGGACCCCAGGCTGCGGTGAGGGAGCCTGGCCAGGAGAAAAGTCATTTGCTCCCTCAGAAATGCAGACACAAGTGCCCTTCCATCCAGAGCCCGGGACCAGCAGAGGGGGCCTCCCAGGAAACGCCGCAGCTCCTGCCTGCCTTTCAGCAAAGTCACCTTCCTCATGACCGGAAGCTACATCTGTAGGACCCAAGGGGCCTCCGGAGCCCCAGGATCCACAGGGCTCCCAGGGACCTGGCTGGACAGCCCCGCCTCCATGACTCCGCCTCTGGACCGGTGTGTACACTGAGGGTCACACTCACAAGCATCCACTTAGCACCCGCCGTCAGGCATTGAATGGATGTTACCGGATGGCTCTAGGGGACACACACTGCCCCAGTGCGTTCTTAGAAACGGGGGCTTAATGCAAAACAAGTGCCGCCAGCCCCCACTACTTAGCCCACTCTGGAGCTGACCCACCGCCGTGAGTGCCCCTGGGCCGGGCCACCCCAGGCCACACCACCCCCTGGCCTGGACAGCTTCCTCCCTGGTGGCCATCTTCCCAAAGGCCTCTCTGTTCCTACCTTTTCGGGGCTGCTGGGGGAGGGCAGGAGGGGTCAAGTGCTCCTGCCAGATGTAGCCTTCACGGGGTCAGACAATCCAGAGGACAAGTGTGCTGGGGCCTGGTGTGGGAGACCAGGGTGCTGCAGACCCCAGGACACCCCTTGGACGGCAGGGGCTGCTTTCCCTGAATGCATCCCATCTGTGCTCTGGCCCTTGGGTTGGGAAGCACAGCCCTGGAGCCTGGCCTCAGCCCCACAACACTGCAGAGTCCCCAGCACAGCACGAGGGACCCAAGGCGTTCCGCCTGCTCACCTCGGCAGTTGCGGCCGTTGGGAGCCAGCTTGTAGCCAGACGCGGGGCAGCTGCACTGGAAGCTTCCAGGGACGTTGATGCAGCGGTAGGAGCAGATGTGGCCCCCGGTGGGCAGGGCGCACTCGTCGATGTCTGCAACAGCAAAGCCCACCTCAGCTTCCGTGTCCTGGCACCTGGCCATGGCTGCTGGCCACACTACATCACCCTGGGGGCTACACTGGGGCCCGGGAGGGCAGCAGCACAGGACAAGCTGGACACAGGAAGCCTCAGAGACGTGATGGGATTAGCCTAGGGTCACATAGCAAGTTCATGGTGTGAAGTATGTGTGTGAGCCGGGTGCGGTGGCTCACATCTGTAATCCCAGCACTTTGGGAAGCTAAGGTGGGTGGATCACCTGAGGTCAGGAGTTCAAGACCAGCCGGACCAATATGGTGAAACCCCATCTTTAAAAAAAAAAAAAAAAAAGTAGGTGTGTGGCAGGCAGGGGGAAATATGGACAACGCTTGACTAATAAGAAACAAACACACCTCAGCTGGGTACACTGGCTCATGCCTGGAATCCCAACACTTTGGGAGGCTGAGGCAGGAGGACTGCTTGAGCCCAGGAGTTCGAGACCAGACTCGGCAACAAAGTGAGACTCTGTCTCCACGAAAAATAAAAAATATGAGCCAGGCATACTGGGGCATGCCTGCACTCAAGGAGGCCGAGGTGGGAGGACTGCTCGATCCCAGGAGATAGATGGTGACAGAGTGAGACTCTCTCAAAACCAAAGAAGCAAGCCAAGAAAAACAGAATTGCCCTAATTGCCCATAATTGCTGTCAGCTGGTTTAATCCTCTAATGATCTGGTGAGGCTGGGGTTAATCCCCATGTTACAGAGGAAGAGTCAGAGCTCTGAGTCAGGGATATAGGTGATCCCTGAGCCCTCTCCTTGCCTCCCAGCCATGCACCACCCCCAAGCCCTGAGATGTGCGGCCCAGGGTCCCAGTGCACGGAGCAGTCACCACCGTGCATATCTATTAAAGAACAAGTCAGGAGTGGTTTGCTCCCTTCCCACCCCCATGCTAAGAATGGGAAAAGCGGCCGGGCACGGTGGCTCATGCCCGTAATCCCAGCACTTTGGGAGGCCGAAGAGGATGGGTCACGAGGTCAGGAGTTCAAGACCAGCCTGACCAACATGGTGAAACCCCATCTCTACTAAAAATACAAAAAATTAGCCGGGTGTGGTGGTGTGTGCCTGTAATCCCAGCTACTCAGGAGGCTGAGGCAGGAGACTTGCTTGTACCTGGGAGGTGGAGGTTGCAGTGAGCCGAGATCGTTTTACTGCACTCCAGCCTGGGTGACAGAGTAAGACTCCGTCCCCCTCCCTCCCCCTCAAAAAAAAGAATGGGAAAAGTATATGAGAAATTCAGTTGGGGGCTGGGCACAGTGGCTCATGCCTATAATCCCAGCAATTTAGGAGGCCGAAGCAAGAGGATTACTTGAGCCCAGGAGTTCAAGATCAGCCTGGGCAACATAGCAAGACCCTGTCTCAAATTTTTTAAAAATAAAAAATTAGCCAGGCATGGTGGTGTGTGCTGACGGTCCCAGCTACTTGGGAGGCTGAGGTGGGAGGACCACTTGAGCCCAGGGAGCTGAGGCTGCAGCAAACAGTGACGGCACCACATCACTCCAGCCTGGGCAACAGAGCAAGACCCTGTCTCAAAAAAAAAAAATCTCAGTTGGAGGGAAAGCAGAAACCACCTGCTAGCCTCCAAGGGCGGACATGGAAGGTCTCCCAGGTGAGGAAATGCTGGCAAGTTCTTCCCTATGGAATCTGAAAGTCAGAAGCTGTGCCACTGCGTCACAGCGAGGCGGGGGGCGCTTCCCCCTCAGCAAGCAGGGGCGTCCGCACCTTCGCAGGTGACTCCGTCCACGTCACTGAGCTGGTAGCCTCGCCGGCAGTAGCACTGGTAGGACCCGTAGACGTTGGCACACTCCTGGCTACAGGGGCTGCTGCTGCACTCATTGATGTCTGAAAGAGAAAGCGGGGTCACCACTCAGGGCAACATCACACGGCCCTGCCTCCACTGTAGCCCTCAGGGTCAGGGAACAGAACACCTCCTCTCCACCTCTCTCAGGTTAACATACTTGGAGGGGCAGAGGTCCCAGGGGCATGCCGAGGGAGAGGCATCATGGCTGGTGACTCTGAACCCTCCATCCCTGCCCCTGCTTGCTTTGACCACAGCTTCTCGTGCCAGGACGGCAGCTCCAGCCTCTAGCCCCCACCTGGCCGCCAGAGCCCATTCCAGTTCTCAAATGGAAGTCTGATCCTGTGCTCCCCACTTCACCTCCAAGCTGGCATCCCACACAGATGACGGCACACAAGGAAGGCCTCAGCCACCCAGCCCATACGCCAGTCCTCCTCACACTCCAGTGCACAGAACTCGCTGGGCAGCTCTGGACTACTGCTCATCTGCCCCCTTTACCTAGAGCAGAGGTCAGCAAACCACAGTCCATGGGCCAAATCTGGCCTGCCACTTGTTTTCATAAAGTTTTATTAGAACACAGCCAGGCCGGGCGCAGCGGCTCATGCCTGTAATCCCAGCACTTTGGGAGGCAGAGGCGGGTGGATCACCTCAGGTCAGGAGTTGAAGACCAGTCTGGCCAACATGGTGAAACCCCATCTCAATCAAAAGTACAGAAATTAGCCAGGCATAGTGGTGCACGCCTGTAGTCCCATCTTCTCAGGAGGCTAAGGCAGGAGAATCACTTGAACATGGGAGGCAAAGGCTGCAGTGAGCCGAGATCGCACCACTGCACGCCAGCCTGGGCAACAGAGCGAGACTCCGTCTCAAAATAATAAGAACACACCCACACTCATTTTCTTTTTTTTATTTTGGGACATAGTTTCTCTGTCGCCCAGGCTGGAGAGCTCAATCTCCGCTCACTGCAATCTCCACCTCCAAGAGGTTATTGTCTACTAAAGTGGATATAAATTCAAGCAACTCTCCTGCCTCAGCCTCCGGAGTAGCAGGGATAACAGGTGTGCGTTAGCATGCCCAGCTAATTTGTGTATTTTAGTAGAGATAGGGTTTTCCCATGTTGGCCAGGCTGGTTTCAAACTCCTGACCTCAAGTGATCCACCTGCCTCGGCCTCCCAAAGTGCTGGGATTACACGTATGAGCCACCGCACCCAGCCATGCTCATTTTTTTACCGTGGTCCTCTGGCTACTTCTGTGCTACCACAGCAGAGCTGAGTGGTTGCAACCAAGATTGTGGCTGGAAAAGCCTGCAATGTATACTAAGTGGCGTTGGCGAACGTCCACTAGCCTTCCACCCCGTGTCTCATCTCTGTGGCCCCCACACGCCTGGCCTGGCTCCACCTGCCCAGCGTGGTCTCTCACTGCCCAGGGGAGACACTCCCCAGGGCAGGACCGAGTTCTCCTACACACCCAGGGCAGGTGCTTAACAAATGGTTAGTAAGGTCACGTGGCAAGGCTGGCCAGGCCCTGCTTCTGTGTCCACGATATCGCCCACGAATGTGAATATGAGAGCCGACTTTTCAGTAATTTACGAGTGACCAGAAGAAGCACCACCAGGAATCCTACTTCTACAAATAATAATAATGCCAGCAGTCGGCCGGGCGCGGTGGTTCCCGCCTATAATCCCAGCGCTTTGGGAGGCCAAGGCAGGCAGATCACAAGGTCAAGAGATCAAGACCAGCCTGACCAATATGAGAAACCCCATCTCCACTAAAAATACAAATATTAGCCGGGAGTGGTGGCGCGCGCCTGTAGTCCCAGCTACTCGGGAGGCTGAGGCAGGAGAATCACTTGAACTGGGAGGCAGAGGTTGCAGTGAGCCAAGATGGCGCCACTGCACTCCAGCCTGGCGACAAAGCTCAACTCTGTCTCAGGAAAAAAGAAAAAAAGATGCCAGCAGTCTCCACACTGCCAGCTCGTCAACTGGCGCCCAGCCCCTGTGATAAACTCTTCACCTGCTCAATCTCCTTTCACCCTCACAATCCCCTATGGGGTTGGTCCTACTCTGCCCATTTTACAGATGAGGACACCAAGGCCCAGACTTGAGTTACTTCTTCAAGGCCCTGAAAATGGCAGAAGTGGGGTTTGAACACAAGCCCCAGAGACTCAATGCGTGAATCTTGTTCCTCATCCATAGGCATTCTTGTGAGCCAATCCCAGGACCCCCTCATACCGTCCATCCTCTGATTTGAGAATTAGTACACTACAGCTCACCCTGGCGCCTCTAACCCGTGACCATCTTATCAGGAAGGAAACTTCTCATGCAGATTGGAAGACCTGCCATATTTGAGCTAGGCTGCAGAAGCTGTTCTCTGGCCACTGCAATGCACCCACCAACCAGGGGGTCACGGGCAATACGGATGATTGTCAAGGGTCACCCAAAGCTCTCAGTGTCTGCCCAGTTCAGAACCTAATCCCTATAAAAGAGGTGACATCTGCCAAGCACCTAGTATGTGCCAGGCCCTGGGCTGACACGCTGTTCATGTGACCATCCCATCAGCCCAGGAGGCTGGTGTTATGTGAGAACCACAAGACCCTTGGCAGAAACAACTGTGTCCAACCTCCACATGTTGGACATGTCGGGTTAAGCCAAGAGACTTAACCTGACATTAGTGTGGCTGCCATTGGCCAGGGACCTTGTACCCAGGATGCAGGCCCAGCCCTCTTAGGATGCCTGACTGAGAAAGTCTAATGCTGCCAAAAGAATTTTCTCTTGGTTCCAGCCCAAACATGACTGCAGGCGCTGACCTCCTTTCTCCTTTGAAGCATGTACTTTAGAAAAACTTACAAATGTAAATGCTTTCTCTGTCCCTTTGAGATATGCAACCCAGGAGTGTCTTTCTCAAGGACTGGGGCCATGCCTGGGGAATGTCATCATCAGGAAGGCCAGGGTGCTTCTGTCTCTGGGAGGGGAAAACCTAACTGTCGAGGTGGGTGGATGACCTGAAGTCAGGAGTTCAACACCAGCCTGGCCAACACGGTGAAACCGCGTCTCTACTAAAAATACAAAAATTAGCTGGGCGTGATGGTGGGCACCTGTAATCCCAGCTACTCGGGATGCTGAGGTAGGAGAACTACTTAAACCCAGGAGGTGGAGGTTGCAGTGAGCCGAGATCGTTCCACTGTGCTCCAGCCTGGGTGACAGAGTGAGACTCGTTTCAAAACAAAAAAAACAAGTTCGAAGCAGGTGCCCTAATGACACTGACCCACGCCCTAAGAACCTCCGTATTCCTCTCTCGGCTCTGTCATTTACAAAGCCTCCCTCCAAACGTTTGTGCAACTTGAGATCAATGGATACCCAGAGCCTGTCTCCCATAAGCATCTGATTAAAACCCACACACCGTTTGCGCAGAACAAGCATCCAGCTTTGCTGCTCTTTCACATACCAACCCCCTCTCCCCAGCGAGGACACGGAGGCAGGCAGAGGCCAGGCATGACCAAGGCCCCACGACTGGTGGCTCTCACGCTCCAAGGCCCACAACCCTAGCGACATCCCACACGGCCTCTGCCGCAGCCTATGAACCCCCACACAGCCTCAGAGGGTAGATGCCAGCAGGAGAGATCGGGCGGGCAGTTGGGCAGGCCTTCTGATGAACAGTATTTTACAGGTGCTCTCCTGCTAACATTTAAATGTGCTGGGGAAATCAACAGATCTGCTCCAAACGGGTCTGCAGGAGGACGGTGGCTTCCCCAGGAGGAAGAGGGCCTTGGGGAAGTGAGTGGACGGGGCCCCGGCCTCACCTTCACACGACCTGCCATCCACAGAGAGCCGGAAGCCCACTGAACAGCTGCAGAGGTAGGAGCCCAGCGTGTTCTCACACTTGTGGCCACACAGGCGCCCGGGGTAGCGCTGGCATTCGTTGACATCTGAAAGAGAGGGGTGGGCCGGCTCAGGGCCATGTCCAGCCACAGTGGCGGCACACTCCACCCTCCTAGCGAGGCCGGCTCATGTCCTTTGTCCTCCACCTCCTCCAGCCTCATTCTTTTTTTCTTTGAGATGGAGTCTCACTTGGTCTCCCAGGCGGGGGTATAATGGCTGGATCTTGGCTCACTGCAACCTCCGCCTCCAGGTTCAAGTGATTCTCATGCTTCAGCCTCCCAAGCAACTAGGATTACAGGCACACGCCACCACGCCCAGCCAATTTTTGTATTTTTTGTAAAGACAGGGTTCCGCCATGTTGGCCAGGCTGGTCTCAAACTCCTGACCTCAAGTAATCCACCCACCTCGGCCTCCCAAAGTGGTGGGATTACAGGTGTGAGCCACTGCACCCTGCCTCCAGCCTCATTTCTCAGACAAGGAATGCACAGTGACTTGTCCCTAGCACGCAGGATGTCAGTGGGACAGCCAGGACTGCTGTAGTGTACCTACCTGCTGGGCAAGCCTTGTGCCCCTTCTGTGGCAGCACATTTGAACCTGTTCCCTCCTGCCAGTCCTCCTCCCCAGGGCCCACAAGGAGGGTCTGCCAGGATCTAGCTAAGTGCCCGCTTGGAGGGAGTGAAGTGGCAGCTACCAGGCTCCTCTGAGCACCTAGGTTTGGTGACAGCAGGCACTAACTGGACAGGACCTGACCCCACCCCTGGTCAAAACTTTTGCCCTCGCCACCCTGAGCTAAAGGTACATCTGGAGCCCCTGCGGCTCTGCAGCTCAGCAGTGACTCTCCAGGAAATCACTAATACTGCCCACATTTGTAGACCTGGCTCATCAATACTTGGAGGTCCTGGGTCGAGCAGAACCCCTTTCTACAGGTGGGGAGCAGGCTCACACCCAGTGGGGGCGGGGAGGGGGGCGCGTGCCAGTGGCCGCCCGGCTGGGCAGCAGCAGAGCTGGAACTAGAATGGGGTGGTCCTGATTCAGGGTCTTCTCTCAAGGTCTGTCCATACTTGGGATTTTCTGAGATGAGGATCAGACCACATCACACTAGGTGCCACAGAATGTGTCCCTGGTGCCACGTGGCTGGGTTCTCCCACAGCCTGCAGGGGCCCGCACGCACCCACACACATCCTGCTGATGCCGTCGAAATAGTAACCCGTCTTGCACTCGCAGCGGAAGCTGCCAGGAGAATTCACACAGCGATGCCCCTTCCCACAGGGCTCAGCAGGGGGCGCGCACTCGTCCACATCTTCAAAGGAGAGAGAAAGCCGCAATGAAAACCTTTAGTTTGGGTTTCTTCCCCCCAGGATGATCAGAAAGGAAAGCAAGAAACGAGCAAATGGAAAGCACCTACTGTGTGCCGGGCCCCGGGGCAAATGGAAACGTGCATTTCATTTCAACGGGACTTCACAGAGCACCTACTGTGTGCCGGGGCCCCGGGGTTGGGGAGACAGGTGACCCAGAGGCAGCCCTCCCTGGCAGGCCAGCAAGGACTCTCCTTAAGGTAGGAAGTGCCCAGGCAGTGCTCCAAGCCCCATGATCCTAGCCACGTCCCACGCAGCCTCGTTCGGCCACAGCCTGTGAACCCCCACGGGGCCTCAGAGGGCAGGTATCATCAGGAGACACAGGAAGACACTGAAGAAGTGTCCTGGGGGTTATAGTGACCAAGGCTCCCTCCTTGCAGGAGCCAGGCAGGCTGCGTGCTCTGGATCCAAAGGAACGTAGGAGCAGGTGGGCAGAGGGAATGATGTATGATCAAACACCCACACAGAGAGGAAAGAACAGCGCCTGTGTGCAGAGTGGCAAGACCCACATCGCCTGAATTACAGGGTTTGTGGAGTTGGACCAGCGCTGGGGGACTGGACTATAAGCAGAGGCATCTGTCCTTGTCACCAATGGGGAGCTGATGGAGCTGTAAACAGGGTGGGGTGACAAAGCTTTGGGCTCAGGAGGAGCTAGACAGACGGAAGTAGACAAGGCTGGGGCGTAGATGGGCTGGTGCTCTACTGCACCAGTCCAGGCAGGACAATGAAGGCCCGTGCTTGGGAGCTGGCAACGCGATAGATGGGCTGACAGAAATGGCTTTGCTTTGGGGGTCCACTTTCCGCTTCCAGAGAAGGGAAGGTGTGCGCTGCAAACAGACGGGAAAGTGAATTTCAGATTTGTTTTCTTTTTTAATACCAACCAACACAGCGAGTCCCCTCCTCGTTGAGATGGTATCCACGGCCACAGTTGGGCACGTTCTTCTGGCACGTGTAGGAGCCCTCCGTATTGATGCATGTATGCCCGACAGGGCACGGGGCATTGACACTTAAACACTCATTGATGTCTAGAGTGGGAAGACAGAGACAACGCAGTTAAACCTGGGGGCGTCCCAGAACCCAACAACCGGACCTCCAGAGAAACTCCCCTCCCACCTCTCCGCAAAACCACAAATGGAGGGGCTCAACCCCTTCATCCTGAACCACAGAGCCGCCTCCCAGCTGGCTCCCAAATGTCATCACTGCCTCAAATACCTCTGGCCCTTCTCCCTGCCCCTATAACTCCAGCACCTCCACTGTTCACTGCACCAAATCAGGACCTCCCTGCCCGGCTTCTGCTGCATTCACCTACCCCCCACACTGGGCGCAGTGCCAGAAGACAGGGCTCCCGTGACAAGGAGACAGTGACCTGCCCGCCCGGCTTTTTCTTCCTGCCCCTACAACTCCGGCACCTCCATTGTTCACTGCACCAAATCAGGACCTCCCTGCCTGGCTTCTGCTGCATTCACCTCCACGAAATGGGCACAGTGACAAGAGACATAGGCCTTGTGACAGTGACAGGAGACAGCGCTCCAGCGAAAAGGAGACAGGCGACCGTCTACTTGGTGCCAGCACCTCTGGGTCCCAGCGAGACTCTAGGTCCCTCCGATGACGGGGCTTCACAGGGCCTAAGCAGGCCCACCCGAGGGGCCATGGCTCCCTGAGCTCACGGAATGGCAGTCTCCTTCCTTGAATGGACACACCTCTGACATGGCGATCGTGGGGCATCACCTTTGATGACATACAGTGAGCAAGTGTGAACCAGTGATTGACCCAGGAGGACCACGCTACCCATGGATTCCCTTCTTCTGCTCAAATTTGGAGGAAGAATACATAGATTTCACTTCCCGATGGAGTCGAAAAGCACCTAAGTGTCTAAATATCACCTTGGAAAATTACCTTCCTCAGACACTGACAAAGCAGCAAGGGGCGGGAGGACGAAGAGAGAGTAATGGTGGAAGACCCCCGAGCATATGTCAGAAAGGAAGACAGCTAGCTGTACCCCTCTCCCTGCCAGCCAATCCACCCTCCTCAGTCGAACGAGTCCGCCTTTGCGCCGACCATGGAGCACTGAACAGTTCACAAAGCGTTAACATCCATGACTGCTCCTGAGACCATCACCAGCCTGCGAACGAGGAGAGGCCGGTATCACCGTCACCACTGCTCGCACTTTATAAACAGGAAACCGAGGTCCAGGGACTGAGTGATTCTGGACTAACGGCTGGAGTCAGGGGCCCACCAGGGCCTGGGTTAGAAGCAGCCTCCCCAGCTCCCTTCTGGGTTAGAACCAGCCTTCCCAGCTCCCTTCTGGGTTAGAACCAGCCTTCCCAGCTCCCTTCTGGGTTAGAACCAGCCTTCCCAGCTCCCTTCTGGGTTAGAACCAGCCTTCCCAGCTCCCTTCTGGGTTAGAACCAGCCTCCCCAGCTCCCTTCTGGGTTAGAACCAGCCTCCCCAGCTCCCTTCTGGGATAGAACCAGCCTTCCCA
>CM052648.1:4245013-4307318 GCA_028533165.1 Leontopithecus rosalia
GATGGCCCTTGGTTCAAATCCAGCTTACACCTGCTTTTGTAAATAAAGTTTTATTAGCATGCAGCCAGGCCCACTCTTACGCACTGCTCAGGGCTGCTTTTACACGGCAACGGGCAAAGTGGAGTGGCCGCCACAGAGACTGAGTTATTTACCATCTAGCCCTTTAGAGAAACAGCTAGGTGGCCCCTGCCCCGTATCAAGAATAAAGGCAGCGTTCAGCAGAGTGGCAGCTGCCTCCCCCCAGGCGCTCCCCAAACTCTGCTCCATGGAAAAGAGCGTCCCTCAGAACATGCTGTGCTCCACGGGGTTAAGACCTCGCTAACAGTGAATAAATGAATGAGTGAATGGGAGTGAATAAACAGAGAGCAAATCAATGTAAAGTGTCGGGTGAGTCTGGGAGCACAGTACACAGTCTCCCTCCGAGGGATTCACGTGGGCGAAGCCCCAGCTGCCGAGGTCCCTGTTCTCTTTGCTTCACCCAGTGCTTCCTAGACTCAATGGAACCCCGTCCTGCCCCATGACCTGTGGGCATCCCCAGGCACAGGTCGGCCAGGGCATGTGGGAAGCCCTGGCCCATTCCCTCCTCCCCACTCAAGAAGAAAAAAAGAGGCCGTGTGTGGTGTCTCACGCCTGTAATCCCAGCACTTTGGGAAGCCAAGGAGGGTTAATCACCTGAGGTCAGGAGTTCGAGATCAACCTGGCCAACAGGGCAAAACCCCGTCCCTACTAAAAATACAAATATTAGCTGGGCGTGGTGGTGGGCACCTGTAATCCCAACTACTTGGGAGGCTGAGGCAGGAGAATCACTTGAACCTGGGAGGTGGAGGATGCAGTGAGCTGAGATTGTGCCACTGCACTCCAGCCTGGGCGACAGAGCAAGACTGTCTCAAAAAAAAGAAGAAAAAGAGAAAGGAAGACAGCAAGCAGCAGGAGGAGGGGATTCGAAGAACAAGAGCAAAGAAAACTCAGCAAAGCCAAGCTCACCTCAAATCCCTTGGTGACCCCACCTTAAGGTCCTAGGAAATTCTCCACCTGTGACAGAGGCGAAGACCTCTGCTTTCGGGGACCCTGACTCATCCCTTGTGCTAGCCCTGCAGGAAGAGCTCTTCTGCTACAGGCAGGAAGCTCGGATGTGCTGTTGGGGCCCCAGGCCAGTTCTAGGACTCCAGGAAGATGGATTCTGGCTACACAAAGGAGCAGCGCTTCCCACCACGGACCATGCTGTTCCCGGGTGACGGAGCAGGTACCATGGCACAGGCGTGGGAGGAGAAGACCCAGGACGGTGCTGGGGGACCAGGACCTGACAGAGCCTTTTCAGCCCTCTCCCAGATGGCCTGAAGCGATCTTCTATCCTGCTAGATTTTCTCCTTAGAATTGTTTCTGCTGATGCAGTCATTTTTAAAAAGGTCACATAAAGGTGCTGACATGAAACGATTTCTAAATACCCTGTCAAGTGGGGGAAAAAGCAAGTGGCAGAACAGTCCGGTCCCATTTTCAAAAAAAAAACAAAAAGTCTCAAGGGAGCAGAGCCCAGAAGGTTTCACGGACCTGCCAAGAGGCAGGCAGGAAGGGGCCGGGGAGGAGTGTCTACTGCCCACGCTGAGGTTTTGTTTGCTTTTTGTAAGTAAAGACATACATAATTGTTGAAATAAATAGACATCTTTTAAAACCATGAATCCTGAGCTCAATTGCAAGGATAGAGAGCGCATGAAAAGGGGAATCCCACCCCCATCCAAAGCGGAGACCCTGTGGGAGCTGAGCGTTTGGCTTTTGATGCTGTCACTGAAGATCCAGGGAGATGGCATGGAATAACTCAGGGCCGCCAGGCTGGGCTTTAGCCCACAGCCTGCTTTCCAGTCCTAGAAGGACAGTGAGGGGACAGCTCCCAAGCCTCAGCTCCTACACAGTGCTGTGCCCTCTCGAGAGGAAAGTCACAGCTAGGTTGAGACTTGCTGCCTCTTGATGGAAATCGGGGCTGATTTTGCCATGAGTCAGGCTTTCCGTCCTCAGCAGACGCCAGCCTCCTCCGGAGCCCCCTCTGAGCAGGCTGCAAGTCTGAGCAGGACCATTCTCGCCACTGGCCCTGGAGAGCCCATGGCTTCCCTGCTCACCACCCGCTGCACTGAGTGACAACCACCTTCTCCCTGCTGGCAGGCGACTGGTGAGGGGCCAACTGGCAGCTAAGCCACAGCCCCCAGCTCAGAAGTCTCCCCAGGGGGTGACAGGGAAGCTGTAACAAAGGAAGACTGGGCGGGGTTCAGATGAGTCCCCTGTCCTGAGAGTTCACGGTTCCATTTGGCCTTCTTTTTTCTGAGACAGAGTCTTGCTCTGTCATGCAGGCTAGAGTGCAGTGGCTCCATCTCGGCTCACTGCAACCTCCACCTCCTGAGTAGCTAAGATTACACGCACCCACCACCACGCCTGGCTGATTTTTGTATTTTTAGTAGAGACGGGGGTTTCACCATGTTGGTCAGGCTGGTCTCGAACTCCTGACCTCAGGTGAGCCACCGCACCCGGCCACATCCACTTGTCTTTAAATGTCTCAGCGGTTAAAAAATTGCACTGGGGGAAGAGCTGTCTGTCCAAACCACTATTTCAAATAAATGATCAATACAGATTTCTCTAAGAAAAAGTTGAAATAGAAGTCTAAGAGGGAAATTTACAGTTCCCTGCTCACAGCAGTACCAGACTTTTAAGAGGAGAGGTGATGCGGGCCCTCCAGGTAGGGAGGTTCTGACTAGTGTGATCTGTAGCTGGGATTCCTCATCTTTTCTCCTAAAAAGTAGCTCTGACCTCAGCAACAGACCCAGGAGCATCCGCTGAGTAGAGGCCAAGGGAAAGCCAGTGGATCAGGACTGAGGCACTGACGGCAGTGGCCTAAGCCAGGTGGTTAACCTGACAAAGCCAGGGGAAAACAGGACTCACCTCCTTCTTTCCAGAACTGGTACCCCAGGCCAGCCAGCTCCCCAGCTGTACCCCACCCTGCTCCTCTAGAGTGAGCTGTCTTACCTACATCTCCTAAATTCATACCAAGTTCATATGGGATTCTCTCTTTTCATATTAGTATCTCTCTATCTGATACCAGAAGAGTTTTGTTTTTTGAGATAGTCTTGCTCTATCGCCCAGACTAGAGTACAGTGGTGCAATCTTGGCTCACTGTAACCTCTGCCTTCCAGGTTCAAGTGATTCTCCTGCCTCAGCCTCCCGAGTCGATGGCATTACAGGCGCGCACAACTCCACCCAGCTAATTTTCGTATTTCAGTACAGATGGGGTTTCACTATGTTGATCAGGATGGTCTCGAACTCCTGAACTCAGGTGATTCACCCACCTCAGCCTCCCAAGGTGCTCAAATTACAAGCGTGAGCCACCGCACCTGGCCAGTTTCTTTTCTTACTGTGGTGAATTATACGAGTATGTAACATAAAATTTGCCATCGTAACCGTTTTAAGTAGACGGGTTCAGGGGCATTAGTGCAGTCACACCGCTGTGCAACCAACACCCCCATCCATCTCCAGAACTGTTTCATCTTCTTAAACCGAAACTCTGCACCCATGAAACACTCACTCCCTGTTCCCCACCCTGCCCAGAGCCTGGCACTGCTGTCTTTCTACTTTCTGTCTCTTTGAATTCAAATACTATCACAGAGTATGTTTTACTTTTATATTTTGTTTTCTTTTTCAGACGGGGTCTTGCTCTGTTGCCCAGACTGGAGTGCAGTGGCACAATCACCGCTCACGGCAGCCTCGACTTCCCTGCTCAAGGGATCCTCCCACCTCAGCCTCACAAGTAGCTAGGACTATAGGTGTGTGCCACCACACCCAGCTAATTGTTTGTAGAGATGGGGATCTCACTATATTGCCCAAGCTTGGCCTCAAACACCTGAGCTCAGCAGTCCTCCTGCCTCGGCCTCACAAAGTGCTAGGATTACAGGCGTGACCTGCTGCGCCCAGCTAAGCACTTTTTAAAACAATTTTTTAATAGGCTAAATACCTGTGGCAGGAGTCACCAGTCACTGCGTGCTTCCTGTATACCTTCGAAAGTACTTTTAGTAGAGACGGGGGTTTCACCCAGTCTCAAGTCTATAAGCCAGACGTTATGATCACCCCCATTTTATAGAGGAAAAAATGGAAGCTCAGAAGAAGTAATTTTCTTGGGTCACTCAGTTTAAAGTAAGATGTCTAACTCCAGAACCCCAAGCTCTTTCATCTAAACCCAGGTTTCCACCAGGGAAACGGTGGCCCCTGGGCCAAACCCAGCCCGCTGCCTATTTTTGTGAATAAAGTTTATTGAAACACAGCCATCTGTTTACAGACAGCCCCTGGCTGCTTTTGACTACCGCAGCAGAGCCGAGTATTTCGACAGAGACCATACAGTCCACAATGGCTCAAGTATTTGCTGTATTCGCTGTCCAGCCCTTTACAGAAAAGGTGCCAACCCCTGCTCTGTGCACCAGGCGGCCCCGCCGAGTCCAGAGGCCTGGCCCGAGGCTCGATCGCTGGCCCCTCCTGGAACACCCCACTAATCCTGGCAGCACGCGTCTTACCAATACAGTTGCCTAGAGCATCTTGTATAAAGCCGCTCTTGCACTGTAGCTTGGGTCTGCAGCGGAAGGATCCCAGAGTATTCTGACAGATAAAATCGGGGAGGCAGTTATGAATACCACTCTCACACTCGTCAATATCTGGTACATCATAAAAAAAGGAAATGGTTAGCAAGAGTCCTGCCAAAGAGCATCTTACAACACTTTAAAATCACAAGAAAGTTTTTTACTAATGTCCGTTACTCAAAGTATCACCCACAACATTCCAACAGAGAAATCATACACAAAAAAGGACTTCACGGAGCCAAATCGTGCTCCAGCTGCTAAAGACTTAAAAAGTGGACTTTTTTCCCAAGGCTCTTATGAGGCAAACTGTCTGTTATAATAAATCACCCTGACATTTTCCTGGCAGGTAGATATGTATGTTAGTATTCATTCCGGCTAAGTGTATGTTTAGTTTAGATCACAGAGCAATTATCTCAGTGGCAACAAACACGGTCTCTGTAAACAAATTCATTCTGAGCCCTTCACCATATCCCAAATATTAACAAGAGTTATGGTCACGATAGGATGTGATGGGCTGCCCTTCCCTTGAAGTTCACGGCTGTCAAATGGTCAAATGTGTATACGCAGCTGGCTTGGCCGCTGGGTCCTTAGGGTACAAACCACCCAGCCGGTGTGTGTGGGTGTGGAGGAGAGAACTTGCTCTGTGGCCCTCAGAGGTCAGAAGGGTGTGCCTCACTTTGAAGTCCCCCTCATGACACAGTGAGCAAGCGACATTTTTACACAAGTGGTTTCGTCCTTTGGAAAGGCTTGAAACGCTCTGCAAAAACTGTGTTCTAAAAGAGCCTCATCAGAGCCTCGCCCTCTGCCAAATCACACCTATGGCTTGGCAGGAAAAGGCTGGCAGCCAGAAATGTCATGCTTTTATGCAGTGGAGGGAGATATGCTTTGAACTTCAAGGAAGCCTAGAATCGGATGGAAGGCAGCTGTTGTGCAAACAGCTGTGGGTTTTTCTGTTTTCTTTTGTTTTTTTGTAGAAAGTACATGTGAGCACCTGAAATTCATCCCAGGTCTTAATTTTAAATCACCATGCACTGAGCCTTTTTAGAAATCCACATCTGCCATCATTTACTCTGCACCATCAGAACGTCAATCTTTCCTAATGGCTGGACTAGCCGGTACCGGTGCCCTACTGTCAACTTTTTAAATGTTCTGAACCTTCCTGCAGACGAGCAGGCAGTCGCCCGGGCAGCCACACAGGGCGCAGGACTGCCAGAGCCCAGACCCCAGAGCTGCCCTCCCACCGCGCCGTATCTACGCCTGGGAGACCAGGTCTGCCGTACCTTTGCAGCTATTGTCCTCTGTGAGCTCATAGCCAGTCCCGCAGCTGCTGTCCCGCTGGCAGCGGAAAGAGCCCACGGTGTTGATGCAGGATTCTCCAAGCCGGCAGCTGTGGCTGCCCGTGATGCATTCATTGACGTCTAGGAGAGACCGGGGCAGTGAGGGAGTGACCGGCAAGAACAACCCATCCTAATACATCCTCAGAAGGAAACGTGCCAAAGCCACCGTGGAAATGGTTCCCTGCATGCACGCAAACTGAGCTGAGGCCCACCGTGTGCGCATGTGCAGGCTGTGGACTGCATGGAGTCGAAGGCAGTGATTTCTCTCCCCTGCTAACCTTCATATCCACTGCTTTTTCTGGGACTGGGATGATATGGTCCTAAGAAGCCCACGGCGGGGGGCATCTTTTCTACCTCCCCCATCTCACAGACGAGGGGGCCAGGACAGGCTGCGGGATGTGCCCAAGGCCACTCAGCACATCCTGGAGCCGTCCCCTTTCCCAACCCCGATGCTTATATTCTCTTGGAGGGAAGCCTTGGCAGGGGCCACTGTGCTGCAAACGCCAGGGAGCACGAGAAAGCGAGTCCTGGGCTGCTCTCCACCCGACTGGGGTCTGGTTGTATACAGCAGGCCCTGCTCAGACGTCCAGCACAGGCTTCCAAGCACAGTGACCTGCCAGTCTTTGTCCCAGGCGCCTGGGACAGAGACAATTACCTTCACAGGAGACACCATCGGAGAGCAGCTGATAGCCCACGAAGCAGGAGCAGACCACCTCGTCCCCCGTGTCCCGGCACTGCTGCTTGCAGGGCCCGCCTCCTGGAAGCACAGTGCGTGTGAGCTGGGGCTGGACATACCTGACACCTGGTGGTTTCTAGCTCTGTTCCGGCTGGGTCACAGAAAACACCTTCTGGGCAGACGAACCCAGGAAGGCAGGCTGACCTGGCTGGAGCCCACCTGCTGCCCTCATGGGAGACCCCCACACTCGGGCTCTGGACACCCCCGAGGGGCTGCTGCTTCAAGTCCCAGCCTCCCTGCCTGGAAAATCAGGTGGTGTACAGGGGGCCCTTTGTAGGCTGGGGTGGGCCCAGAAGGGGCGAGGCAGAGAGGAGGTCATCACCAGCCACGGACATGAGGGTATGGGCTGGCTCTACATGGAAGGCCAGGCCCCAAGTGGGCCTCAGGCACCTGCCCCCACCGAACTGAGCTGTCCCGCTGCTCCAAGCCCACTACCACGGCCTCAGCTCCCAGGGCTGCCCACCTAGCTGTGGTCACAGCCTCCTTCTACGTGGTCTTCCTGCGTAACCCAGTATCACCCCTTAACCTACACTTATCACAGGGCAGCCAGAGGGATGCTCAAACTGCAAACCTCATCAGGATATGCCTGGACCAGGGTAAGATTCCACGAGAGATACTCCTAACTGCTGCCAGCCTGCCTGTTTCTTGGGCCCCTCCATCTGACCCTCTAACCCCACCTCCTTCCCCGGCCCACTGCCTTCCAGCACCCAGCTACTGTGGGTCAGTGCCCTTCGCTCGGCTTCAGGGCTCCCTGAGGACCCTTTCAAGGTTACTTTCCCAGCTAATCCTGCCTCCCTGCAGACCAGCTCCCCTCTCCAGAAAGCCCATTCCTTATCCCCGAGGCTTTCTGGGGCTCTGGGTCCCTCCCTTCCTCCTTCCACCAGGCCTCTGGGCTGACTGTCACTGTACACTGACTGCACTATTTGGGGATTACACTGGTTCCTGATTAACACCCCAGCCACCGGGCGAACCACTGAAAGAGCTGTGGGGCAGATCTGCAGGTCCAGACATGCCAGAATGTTCCATGAAAGAAAAACAGCTTTATCATATGAAAAACAAACCTGCAAGGCCCTTACTTAACTTTGCAAACATCTCCTTGTGAGGCCAATGGTGACAGGGCTGTGGCTGGGGCTCCAGGGGCACAAAGGCAAGGAGCACTTAGCCCCCTCCTCCTCCATGAGGGCTCCTAGCCTGGGGGGCGGCCTCTGTCACCTTCGTGAGGCCTGGGAGCTCGGTCATGTGCAGGCTTTCCACACCAGCTCTCACCAGGCCCCTCCTCAGTAAGTCCACCCTTGCCCTCCCAGCCAGCCCCAGATCTGGAAGTGGGAAGGAAAGGGAAGAAGCAGGGAGCCCAGGACTCCACAGAGCGGAAGTGGCTCCCAGCCAAAGGACACTTTCCAGGGTAAACCAGAGCAAAACCTGGGTTCTGACTTCCATCGAGATCAGCATTCAGTTTCCCTGGTTTTGTTTTGGTTTGTTTTTTTTAGACAGGATCCAGCTCTGTTGCCCAGGCTGGAGTGCAGAGGTACAGTCATAGCTCACTGTAGCCTCAACCTCCTGGGCTCAAGGGATCCTCCTGCCTTGGCTTCCCAAAGTACTAGGATTACAGGCCTGAGCCACCCTGCTGGCCCCTTGGGGTTTAACTACCAACGAACAGCTCATGGGAGACACCCAGCTCTCACCTCGGCAGCGGTCATTCAGGTACGGGTCCTCTTGTTCCTCCTCCACCTCAATAATCTTATCTAAGGGTGAAAAACACTAAGTTAGACATTGATCCAGACACAGGGTCCCATCTTATCTTAGAAGAAACTCCCAACATTCTTCGTTCTTGTCACTATCAGACAGTAATGCTCATTTGAACATCTTATATAAGTAGCTAAGCATTAACTGTATCCTTTTTAAGATACAATTACACTTGTAGACGTGTAATTAATCTAATCAATTATAGGCCGGGCATGTGGCTCATGCCTAGAATCCCAGCACTTTGGGAGGCTGAGGTGGGCAATCAATCACCTGAGGTCAGGAGGTTGAGACCATCCTGGCCAACATGGTGAAACCCTGTCCTACTAAAAACGCAAAAATTAGCTGGGTATGGTGACGTGTGCCTGTAATCTCAGGTACTTGGAAAGCCGAGGCAGGAGAATCACTTGAACCCGGGAGGAGGAGGCTGCAGTGAGTCAAGATTATGCCATTGCACTCCAGCCTGAATGATAAGCGTGAGACTCCATTTCAAAAAAAAAAGAAGGATCAATTATAACAGAAAGAGCAGAGACACAAAGGCCTATAGTCCCTGACTTCAGGCTAGTGCTGCCCCTCGGTCCAAACTGCTCGACCGTCTCAGCAAATGCAGTCACAGCCTTGCTAATGACCAAGACACGGCTGGGCGCGGTGGCTCAAGCCTGTAATCCCAGCACTTTGGGAGGCCGAGGCGGGTGGATCACGAGGTCAAGAGATCGAGACCATCCTGGTCAACATGGTGAAACCCCGTCTCTACTAAAAATACAAAAAATTAGCTGGGCATGGTGGCGCGTGCCTGTAGTCCCAGCTACTCAGGAGGCTGAGGCAGAATTGCCTGAACCCAGGAGGCGGAGGTTGCGGTGAGCCGAGGTCGTGCCATTGCACTCCAGCCTGGGTAACAAGAGCGAAACTCCGTCTCAAAAAAAAAAAAAAAAAACCAAGACACGCCCTCCGAGTCCAAACGAAAATCTTGTGCCTCCCGACTGATTCCGTCAAATGCTCTTGTGTGTTTGTAAAGCTCACTCTCCGTTTCTCTACTTGTTTGTGGCAGGCCAGCACTGGTCTGGGGTCCTTCTGCATGGCCCCTAGGAAGCACACAGTGGGTCATGGCATAGGCAGCTGTGGGAGGAAAGTGCAGCTGTGAAGACAGGAAGCCCTCCCAGAGGAGGTGGCATGCAAGGGTAGAAGCAGATAAAAGACAGCAGAGATGAAACAGCTGGAGAGATAAAACAAACATCTGGAGCTGCAGAAAAGCCCAGAGATGGCTCACGCTGCAGACATAAATCAGTGAAAATCCTCCCGGAGACACAAGAGAAATCCTCCACCAGCACGAATAGTTTGGGTTTGTTTAAAGTGGAAATGTCATCTCTGATTTCAAAAGCCAAGGAGGGAGGCAGAATGTGGCCCTGACCTCTCCTGAAGACTGTGACATGTGAAATAATCTCAGTGGCATCCATGGGGCCCTGGACTTGAAAAACTAAGAACAGGAAGTAAAAGATGGGTCCCAGGTGACCGGGTCCCCTGTGTGACCTGGGACCCTACAGCCATCAGCTTAACTTAGGGAGTACAGGTCTGTGAGTTCTTCCCTTTCGCCCCTTCTGGCACCTCCCGCCTCTATTTTATTTTATTTATTTTTGAGATGGAGTCTCACTCTGTTGCCCAGGCTGGAGTGCAATGGCACAATCTCGGCTCACTGCAACCTCCGCCTCCCGGGTTAAAGCTATCCTCCGGCCTCAGCCTCCCGAGTAGCTGGTATTACAGGTACCTGCCACCACACCTGGTTAATTTTTATATTTTTAGTAGAGACAGGATTTCCTCATGTTGGCCAGGTTGGTCTCAAACTCGTGACATTAGGTGATCCACCCACCTCAGCCTCCCGAAGTGCTGGGATTACAGACATGACCCACCGTGCCCAGCTTGTGCCTCCTTATTTTTTTAAGAGAGTGAGGACAAAGCTCAGAGAGAGGAGAGAACAGGCCGAAACCCACACAGCAAGTCTGGCCCTGGCAGAGCGCTGCCTTCTTCCAGGTTAATTCCGTTACAGCACAAGAAACCACGGCATACTTGTAAGACACTACTGGACAGCCACGAGGTCTCTCCTGAACGCTGTAACTGAAGCACGCCCCAAACCTTTGGAGAAAAGCAGGGTGAGGATGCAGAACTGGGAGGCACGCAGCTGAGAGCGCTCTTGAAGCTGCTGTTGGGGTCACACACCCCTTTGCTGAGTAAGTATCTGTGATTTGACAGAGCATAGCCAGCTATTGATGAGCAATGGCCCCTAGCAGCTCCCCAGACGTCATATACGTCATGGCTCCAGATGGAGAGGGCACTGGCCAGGAGGTGGAAGGCCAGGGTCTCCCTCCTCCCCGTGTCAGCCACGTGATCTTGAGCATCAGACCTGCACCCACGACGTGAGAGCAAAGCCAAATACCTACACTGCCCCAGATGGCTGAAGGAACAAGGGGAGATGGTGAGGGCAGATGCTCACGGGGTCAGGTGCTGCACCCAACACTTGACACCCAATGTCCCATTCCATCCTCCCAGCAACCTGATGAAATAGACTGCAACGATCCCCACTTCACCAAGGTACACGTTAGGACTGGGACAGAGCACGGATTTGTCTGATCCCTAACTCCAAGCACTCAGCGTCACTCCAGGACAGTGGCTCTCAGATGAGGTCACAAGCACAAATGGCTCTGACAAGCAGAGTCAGTCCGTGCTGAGCTAAGGCAGTGGTGATGCGGATGCTCACGTTACCTGTAACGGTTTAAGTGTTGATTTGGTGGAGCTGCGCTACCCTAATATTCAGTCAAACACTAGCCTGAATGTTGCTCCTTATTTTTTTATTTTTTATTTTATTTTGAATATGAAGCTATTTTTTATTTTATTTTATTTTATTTTTTCGAGATGGAGTTTCACTCGTTACCCAGGCTGGAGTGCAATGGCGCCATCTCGGCTCACCGCAACCTCCGCCTCCTGGGTTCAGGCAATTCTCCTGCCTCAGCCTCCTGAGTAGCTGGGATTACAGGCACGCGCCACCATGCCCAGCTAATTTTCTGTATTTTTAGTAGAGATGGGGTTTCACCATGTTGACCAGGATGGTCTCGATCTCTTGACCTCGTGATCCACCCGCCTCAGCCTCCCAAAGTGCTGGGATTATAGGCGTGAGCCACCGCGCCCAGCCAGAAGCTATTTTTTAGAGATAAATATTGGCCAGGCTGGGTGGCTCATGCCTGTAATCCAGCACTTTGGGAGGCTGAGGTGGGTCGATTGCCTGAGGTCAGGAGTTTGAGACCAGCCTGGCCAACATGGTGAAACCCCATCTCTACTAAAAATACAAAAATTAGCTGGGCGTGGTGGTGCACACCTGTAATCCCAGCTACTCAGGAGGCTGAGGCACAAGAATCGCCTGAACCTGGGAGGCAGAGGTTGCAGTGAGCTGAGATCACACCACTGCACTGCACTCCAGCCTGGGTGCCAGAGCGAGACTGTCTCAAAAAACAAAAAAAGAAGAGATTAGTATGTAAGTCTGTTGACACCGAGAAAAGCAGATCACTTTCCATAACGTGGGTGGGCCTCACCCAATCAGCTGAAGGCCTTAAGAGAAGAAAGACTGCCCTCCCCGGAGGAAGGCGGCGTTCTGCCAGAACATGGCCTTTAAACTCCAGCTACAATGCCCCTCCTTCCCTGGGGCTCCAGCCTGCCGGCCTGCCCTGCAAATTTTAGACCTGCCAGCTCCCAGGATCACGTGAGCCAAGTCCTTAAAATCTCTCTCTCTCCACTCTCGTTCTATATACACATCCCGGAGAACCTTAATACACTGCCAACAAGGGAAGCAGGGAAAAAAAATTACCCATTTCTTGGAGGTCTCTGACATCCAAGTCTGTGGACTCCTGGCTCTTGACGCAGCACGCCCGGAAGACCTGTCCACACTGGTAGCCGACCATGAGGCTGTACTCGCAGCTCTGGCCCTGGGCCTGGGCCGCCCTCCCCAGCAGACAGCAATGGCAGCACCTCTGCAAACACAGGTGGGGATTCCAGATGGAGGAGCTGGGCAGACAGCCCAGTGGGGCCCAAGAGGCCTCAGGGGATCGCCTCTCAGCCCCTTGTCCACACAACCCGGAGAGTGATGACTCATGTCTGGCTTAGATACCACTTCTAAACAGCGGCAGCAAAGAGCAAAGCAAGCCCATCCCCCGCCCTAAACTGTCTAGGTCCCAGTTTTTAAAGGAAACTTAAAGGGCCTGGCCTCCACCTCCCCTCCCTACCCCAACATGGACTGCCCGCCTCAACATCCCTGCCCTGCCCAGTGACCACCTGGCTCTGCTCACACACCTCCAGGAAGGGGGAGCTTCTCATAACATCATGCGCAAGCTCCAAAGGTCTGTTCCTTCTGCGTGGTCTGAGACTGCCCTACTGTGCCCGGAAGAACATGTTGAGCCCTGCCTCTCCCTTTTTGAGTTAGGGGGTTCCAGCAGCAGGAACTGCACCGTGCATTTGAAAGCACAGGGACTTCAAAACAAGTCATCAAGCAAGGTCAAAGGGCAGGGTCGCTGTCTGTCACCTGGACCCAGGTCTCAACAGTACCTCCAAGTCCCTGCGGCCTCACATCTGAGCCTCCAAGGCAGCATCTGCCCTGACACAGGAAAAGCCCCGCTCAGTCTTTATCAGAGGGGCACAGAACTTTCCAACACTCCCCAGCAGGAGCCGGGAGGCGTGGCTTTGCCTCGGTTCTGTGGCGCTGACGGGTCTTCCAGGCCGCTTACTCTATGCCCTCTGCTGCCGGAAAGCGTAGGGAGCGTCAGTGACCTTGTCCATCTTTTAGGGTGTGAGTAATCCTTTCCGGAAACACAAATCGCTCAACTGCCAAAGCGATCTGTTCCCACTCCTGCTAGAATGTTCTCTGCTTTTTCCATACCTCTCAAGCCTGGGGACATGGGCACAGCTGTGTGCCGGCCAGAAGGCATCTGCAAGGCCCAGCCTTGCATGGGAGGGGCAGTCATTAGATGCCCAAGGTCCTGGTTCCCAGGCACCCCTTGACCAGGCCACCGCACCCTCACCCCACCCAGCTCCCTCCTGGGCCAGAGTCCTCCCCCCGCCCCCATGAAAGCTTACCCAGGCCAAGGTGGGCAGGGGGCTCGGGAACCTTAATTCCTCCACATGGCATCCCTCCACACCCCAATCTATGTGGAGAATCCCCATAAAGGAGCCCTCACACCCCATCCTGGAATCCAGACTTCATTCAGATTCTTGCTTCTTAAAATGATTCCATCACCTTCCTAACTGGGAACGGGAGGCTTCTTCCAGGGAATGCATTTTCATCATCTGGCGCCTCCAGCAGGAAACGCAGCTTCCCAACCCGAGCTCCTGCAGGCCCAAGCTCCTCCCAGCCGGGCTTGCTTTCCTCCCTGGGCGGTGGTAAGGGAGGGATGGCCTGGACACCTTGGGTCTGCTGGCAGTGTTCAGACCAGGAACGCTATCAGGCACCTTTCCACCTCTTGCAAAGACACAGCCCTTCCACAGCCATGGAGGTCCTGAGTGACCTGCCAGCACACAGGGTCCCAGGAGCACTCAAGGGAAAGGACCATGCCATTTATTCACAGCTTACCTTTAGGGCAGGACCCCGTCTGGGTCCGACAGGACTTTAAAGAGGCCATTTTGGAGGGTGAGCCTCTCTGAAGCTCAGTTTCCTCTTCTAGAGTGGTTATAGAGGTCATATCTTAGAGGTCTTAGTGAGGGCCCATTCTTAGCTCTGGACCATGACTGGTCTGTGGATAGGGAAGCTTGGGAGCCTCCTGGGTAGGGTGAGGGTGCCTACCCTGAACTGAGAAGATTCGGAAGGCCCAAGGTGAGCTTTGACTTCCATGTCTGCCTAAAGCCTGGGAACAGGCAAGGCCAGCTCACCTCACCCCGACTCCCCATGGGAGGCTCGGCCCCAGATGTCCCCAGACTACAGGGGAGGAGGAAAAGTACTGGGGTTTTCCACCTCCCTCCTGGCCTAGGAACCCCCACTGCTCACAAGGGCCTGGGGCGGGGAGCGCTGACGGACAGTGCCGCTCAGCTGGGAGGGCCCGGGTCTGCTGACTAGTGGGGACAGGCAGCGACCCCACACAGTCTTTGGCTCTCACCTTCACAAACATGGCCTCCAGGCTGGTGTTGTCACCGTGGGATGTGGCACAGTGGTCCTGCTCGTTGGCCAGGCTGATGCCCGTGGCACAGTGCAGCTCCTCCAGCTGGCTGTGGCAGCATTGCTCCTGCACCATCCTGTGGGCGAGGGGCGGGCTGGGCCAAGGCTCTGTGGGCAGGGGGCCCAGGGCACGAGGTCCTTGGGGATGGGCACTCTCACCTTTGAGCCTCCCTTCCCCTGCTCCCACAGACACAGAGAGAAACGCATAGTACACGGCATACAGAGGGGCTCAATTAGCGTTTTAGAAAAGCTTGGCCGGGCGAAGTGGGTCACGCCTGTAATGCCAGCATGTTGGAAGGACGAGGCGGGAAGACCACTTGACTCAGGGGTTTGAGACCAGCCTGGGCAGCAAACGTGGTGAGCCCGTTTCTTTCTTTCTTTGTTGAGATGGAACCTCTGTGGCCCAGGCTAGAGTGCAGTGGTGCGATCTTAGCTCACCACAACCTCCACCTCCCAAGTTGAGGCAATTCTCCTGCCTCAGCCTCCAGAGTAGCTGGGACTACAGGCATGCACCACCACATCCGGCTAAATTTTGTATTTTTGCAGAGATGGGGTTTCACCATGTTGGCCAGGTTGGTCTCAAACTCCTGACCTAGGTCATCCACCCACCTTGGTCTCCCAAAGTGTTAGGATTACAGGCTTGAGCCACCGCACCTGGCCTCTTTTTTTTTTTTGAGACGGAGTTTCGCTCTTGTTACCCAGGCTGGAGTGCAATGGTGCGATCTCAGCTCACCGCAACCTCCGCCTTCTGGGTTCAAGCAATTCTCCTGCCTCAGTCTCCCGAGTAGCATGGGCGTATGCCACCATGCCCAGCTAATTTTTGTATTTTTAGTAGAGACGGGGTTTCACCGTGTTGACCAGGATGGTCTCGATCTCTTGACCTCGTGATCCACCCGCCTTGGCCTCCCAAAGTGCTGGGATTATAGGCGTGAGCCACCGCGCCCGGCCTTTTTTTTTTTTAAAAAAAAAAACTGAATGCAGAGTGGTGTCTGGAGCCAGAGTCCGAAGCCCCAGTTTTGCCACCAGAGCGGCTGTCACTCCTCTGAGTACTGGGCCTCACCCACCGAACGTTCCTGCCTACAAGAAAAGCAAAAAGCAGCAGGGGCTCCCTCTGGGCCCGACCTTTCACCCCTTTATCAGGCCGAGCTCTTCCCAACACTCATCCCGGCTTCAGGCTCAGGCTTCGGGCTCAGAGCAAACAGCTTCTGAGAGTCCCGTGGTTGCTGCGATGGCATCTAGCTGGCACCTAGCGGCACGGCCCACGCCTCCCAGCCCTCGGGTCTCTGGGGAGAGGTCCTCAAAAACCGGAGCTTGTGTAGCAGGGGGACCTCGACCTGCCAAAATCAGCTCCTCCGACACAACCATGAGGCTGTGACAGCTAGAGGCTGGCGTGGGCGGGCTCCAAAGGCGATGAGCAGGAGAGGAGTGTGTCACAGGTGGCCCCCAACCAGTCCCAAAATCACCCCAGCTCCAGCCAAAGCCAATAAAGGCAGGAAGAGCCGCCCAACCCATGCCTCCAGGAGAGAGGGTGGGGGCCTCCCCAGCCTCTTGGCACTGACAGCCAGGCCACCTCTGCACGGAAAATGGCAGCCGCCCTCGGACCTTCCCCCAACCTTCCCTGGGGGGCTGGACGTCTGCACCCAGCGGCCTGTTTGTCTCCAGAACTGCCTTCAGGCTCCGGGACGGAATTACCCAGCTGAGCTAGCACACATTTCACTCACGCTTTCGGTGGATTTGCAAATAACAGGCATTTCAGGAAACTGCCAGAGACAAGCACCAGACATGTGTGCATCCATTCAAAAAACACTGGCTGGCCAGAAAATGGCACGTGCTAGTGAGGATGTGGAGAAGCTGGACCCCGCGTGCATTGCTGGTGGGAATGGAAAAGGTGCGGCTGCCTCGAAGCGCAGTTCCTCACAAAATTAAACACGGAGAAAACCACAGGACCCAGCAGTCCCACTTCTGGGTACAGCCAAAGAACTGAAAGCAGGGACTCAAGCAGATACTTGCACACCCATGTTCACAGCGTTCTTTTTGTGTGTGTGTTTTTTTTTTTTTTTTGAGACGGAGTCTTGCTCGGTCACCCAGGCTGGAGTGCAGTGGTGCGATCTCAGCTCAATGCAACCTCCGATTCCTGGGTTCAAGAGATTCTCCTGCCTCAGCCTCACAAGTGGCTGGGATATAGGTGCCCGCCACCATGCCCAGCTAATTTTTTGCATTTTTAGCAGAGACGGGGTTTCGCCATGTTGGCCAAGATGGTCTCAAACTCCTGACCTCAGGTGATCCGCCTGGGATTATAGGCGTGAGCCACCTCATCCTGCCTCACAGCAGTATTATTTACAACACCCTAAAAGTGGAAGCAACCTCGAGACCCAGGCTCAACCCCACCCCCTCAGCCTCTATGGGGACTGGCCCTCACTCACCCCAGTCCAGCCACTTGGCACCTGCACACCCTCTCCTCTGGGCTCTCACGCTGGCTGTTCCCTCGGCCTAGGATGCTCTTCCCACTTCTGATACTGCCCACTCCCTTGTCCCCTTCAGGTCCTGGCACAGTGGGGCCGTCCCCACAGCTCTATCTAAAATTGTAAACCCATCATGAGCAGAAGCCCCATCCCTCCCTGTTTCCCCCACGGCTCATCCTGTCTTCCTACAAACCATCAGACTGACTTTACATTCTGCGTCCCCTGTAGAATGCCACCTCCGCGAGGCCAGGGGACTTCGCGTATTCCGTTCATCGATGTATCCCCACTCGCCAGAGCGGAGCCTGGCACCTAGCAGGCCCTCAGTGAGATTTGCAAAATAAAGAAGGGGTCAGAGAGGTGCTGGGCTGGAAAATGTCAGCTAGGGACCTGCTTTAGGGTTCACTGCGTGTGTCCAAATTCCTCCAAAAGACGCTGAAGGGCACGTGGGTTTAATCTAATCCAGGGTTTTAGGTGGATTTAGATCTGGATCCCAAGGAATGTCAGGCCTTGGTGGAGACCTGGAGTCAAGATGCTATATGATGGGAAAACATCAAAGCTGCCGTCTCCTGACCTCCCCGAAAGTGCCCTTGAAGCTGCAGCTGCTTAACCCCTGCCTGGCTAGAGCCCATGGCTGCAGAGAGGTCGGACTCTCCCAACGGTCCTGTCTAAGCCTCTCATCCACTGGGGGAGCTCACGCCCCCTCCTTTGGGCCCCGAGGGACCCTTAGGGCCTCACGCCCTCAACTTCTGCAGAGGACGGCTGGCCTGGGCTTGCCTGCCAGCCTCTTCCTGAGCAGGATGAACTAATAAAGATTTGTTGAATGAAGAAAAACTGATTTTACTTCAGCTGGTGAGCCTCACAGAATGCCACTTCAAAAGAATAGAACTCAGCTGGGCAGTGTCTAACATCTGTAATACTAGGACTTTGGGAGGCCAAGGTGTCAGATCACTTGAGGCCCGGGGTTCGAGACCAGCCTGCCCAACTTGGTGAAACCCCATCTCTACTAAGGCGTGGTGGGGTTCGCCTGTAATCCCCAGTACTCGGGAGGCTGAGGCAAGAGAATCGCTTGAACCCAGGAGGTGGAGGTTGCAGAAGCTGAGATCGCACCACTGCACTCCAGCCTGGGGGACAGAGCGAGACTCCGTCTCAAAAAAAGAAAAGAAAGAAAAAATAACTGGCTAACAGAACAGACAAACCAGGTGGTCAGTGATCTTGTTTCCTTGCATCTTTTAAATATCACTATTGAGAGGATTCTTGTAAATCTGATTTGATTTGCCACACCCCCCACCAGCAGTCCTTGCCTCACCCAGACAGGAGCTCTGACCTCTACAGACCCGGAAGGCTGGGGCGGGGTCCTGCTCACACGAGGACCCCACAGCCTGCCTGCTGAACGCTTACATGGGCTCCATCTCACCGTGAGCTGGAGCCCAGGCTCAGCCTCTGATTGGCGTAGACTGCATGGCCAATGAGAACAGGATAAAGGGGAAGCCCACAGGAACGGTTGGAGGGCAGCAGACAGCACCTGGGACCACGGGACAGTGACAGAGGCAGAGCCGGCGGCTCAGTGGCTCACTTGAGAGGCATGTAGGACAGGTATGTGGCCTCTGGCCTGTGTGTCCACTGGGATGAGTCAATGGGCCTCTTGGGGCCTAAGTGACACAACTGGCCAGTAACTCGCATCTGGGGACCCTTGAGTGGTGCCCCGGGCATTGAACCACATGTTCCAGGGATACTGTCATATGGAAACTCACGATATCTAGCCAGAATTTCCCAAGGCCCCCCTGTGATGAAGCAAGCACCACCAGAAACAAGTCAAGAGCCACAGGAGAGTCTGGACGTGCACCCACACTTCCCATAGAGGGAAGGAACCCCCTCTCCGGGTGAGTCTCAGAGGGCAGTGGGTTCCTTCTGCGGCCCCACTCCTGAGCCTGCAGATGCCCTCTTCTCCCTGTGTCCCCAGTCAGCCTTCCCTGGGTGTCTGTGTCCTCACCTCCTCCTCGAAGGACACCAGGCCTGTTGGATTAGAGTCTGCCCAAATGACCTCATTCAACCGTATCACCTTTCAAAGTCCCTGTCTCCAAATAGAGTCACATTCTGAGATACTGGGGGTTAGGACTTCACCAGACGGATTCTGGGAAGACACAATTCAGCCCATAACAGGGAGCCACCATTATTAATACCTACTGAAATAAAAGGAAGTGAGGCATCAGCCAGCGTAACCCCTCCACGTGCAAAGAAACCGAGGCCACAGATTCGGCAGCTCTCTGGGCCTTGCTTGTGAATAAGGATTTTAGTCACCACTGACTTCTACTCACCAATGTCTTTGACAAATTCTGGAGCTATCTTTTTTATTTATTTATTTTTTTTTTGAAACAGAAACTTGCTCTGTTGCCCAGACTAGAGTGCAGTATCTCGGCTCACTGTAACCTCTGCCTCCCGGGTTCAAGTGATTCCCCTGCCTCAGCCTCCCCAGTAGCTGGGACTACAAGCACCAGCCCCCGCACCGGGCTAATTTTTGTATTTTTAGTAGAGACGGGGTTTCACCATGTTGGCCAGGCTGGTCTCGAACTCCTGGCCTCAGGTGATCCACCCACTTTGGTCTCCCAAAGTGCTGCAATTAGAACTTGCCCAGCCAATCTCTGATCATTATAAAAGCCCCGAAAAGGAGGTAATCATGGTGCCTTTGAGCTGGCTCAGGTCATCCAGCCAGAAACCCAACCAGGTTGGTCCACCTCCCCAGCCCTTGTCCTTCCCGGGGCCAGGCTGGCTGCTGTCCTTGCAGACGGTTCACCAAATGCTTGGCGCTGATCACCCGCAGCCTCACAGAACCGTCAGCGGCCCCTCTGACACTTCTAGCATTTCCTGTACCCGCCCCAAGCCAGGATCAGGGCTCCCACGCATCAGATGCCCCAGAAATTCCTGACTGCATGTTCTCCCAGTCAATTCAAACCGTGCAAGCTTCCTGTTTTCCTCTGTTTGATCTAGAATGCCTTTGACTTTTCAAGAATTTCCTCCACCAGGATCTACGTCCTTCATCACTGCTGGAAGGCAGCAAGCCGCGCGCACCCAGCACAAATGCAAATCTCCGGGAGGAGGTGGGTGAGCCGGGTGAGCTGTCCCTGCCCATTCTTTCCATGACAGCTCTCTACCCCACGCCCCGGCTCCACGCACCACAGCCGCTTCGACTCGGACTTGAGGCAGAGGAGACAAATGGATGGCAAATGCCGGATGCTTCCACACCCTCGCCTCCCAGACATGTGCTGCAAGTTCAGATCCTCACCTCGTTGTTTACCAGCTGGACAACCAGAAAAAGCCCGGTCTCCTGTTCTATCAAATGGGGCTCATGACAACGTTCAATGAGCTAATGTACATCAAAGGCTCCACATAAAGGAGGCGCTCCACGTAAAGGAGGCGCTCCACGTAAAGGAGGCGCTCCACACGGGCTTGCTGCGGTTTTCACTATTATTGGAGGATGGGGTCTCACTCTGTCGCCCAGGCTGGAGTGCAGAGGCGCGACCTCAGCTCACTGCAATCTCCATCTCCTGCGTTTAAGCAATTCTCTGCCTCAGCCTCCTGAGTAGCTGGGATTACGGGCACTTGCCACCACACCCGGCTAATTTTTGTAATTTTAGTAGAGACAGGGTTTCGCCATCTTGGCCAGGCTGGTCTTGAACACCTGACCTTGTGATCCATCCGCCTCGCCCTCCCAAAGTGCTGGGATTACAGGCGTGAGCCACCGTGCCCGGCCTTCACTATTATTTTTATGATGATGATCAGCATTACCTAATCTCATCATTTATTTATTTATTTTTTAAGAGACAGAATTTCGCTGTTACCCAGGCTCGAGTGCAATGGTGCAATCTCGGCTCACTGCAACCTCCACCTCCCAGGTGCAAGCAATTCTCCTGCCTCAGCCTCCCAGGTAGCTGGGATTACAGGTGTGCACCACCATGCATGGTTATTTTTTTTTGGTATTTTTAGTAGAGATGGGGGTTTCACCATGTTGGCCAGGCTGGTCTTGAACTCCTGACCTCAGGTGATACACTTGCCTCAGCCTCTCAAAGTGCTGGGATTACAGGCATGAGCCACCACACCCAGCCTCTCATCATTTATTCTAAGCTTACATGGTCTCAGAATTTTCAGAGAGCTTGAGTCAACGTAGGGAGAGAAGAATAAAAGCAGTAGATCCAGATGTGGGCTACTGCATCAGGGAAAAACCGCCTGGTGAAATGCTCCACTCTGTGCCCGGCTCATGGGCATTTCTGGGGTCTACAGGTGGTCCGTGTTTCCATTCGCAAGGCACTTTAGTCACATGATCTCCTCTGCTCCCCAACAACTGTTCCCACACTTATTATTTCTGAGATGGAGTCTTGCCCTGTCGCCCAGGCTGGAGTGTAATGGCATGATCTCAGCTTACTGCAACCTCCACCTCCAGGGTTCAAGCGATTCTCCTACCTCAGCTTCCCTAGCAGCTGGGATTTCAGGCGTGAGCCACCAAGCCTAGCTAATTTTTGGTATCTTTTTAGTAGAGATTGTGTATCTTTTGAGTTTCACCATGTTGGTCAGGCTGGTCTCAAACTCCTGACTTCCTGATGTGGCCACCTCTGCTTCCCAAAGTGGTGGGATTACAGGTGTGAGTCACCGCACACAGGCCCCCCTTTTTTAAAAGAGGAAAACTGACTTGTCCACAGCTGTCCAGCTGTGGCAGAGCAGCCACAAGCCCACAACTTCTTGCTCCTAGTGAAGGAGACAAATACTCTGACAATCACAGAGTGGCACAGGAAGGGTAGGCCAAGACCCTGTGCCACAAGGGACGCAGGGGTCACCCACTGCAGCACCCACACCCTGGATGGATCCGGGCCTGGGTGTCTAGCCTCTCCGGAGAGGTCTGGCACACACTGTCCCTTCCTCCCCCGCTTCCCTCTAAAGGAACACTGTTCCATTGAAACAGTGGCCACTGGCAAATGTACCTGCATTCTTTGGATTCCGAGGCATACGGCAGCGAGCAGTCCTTCTGATGAGTGGCCATCCGGTTTCCGTCCACACAGCAAGCCTCCATGAGGACATCCGCATCCACTGTGCAGGGAAGAGAACAAGCTGAGAGGGAGCTCGCCACTCAAGGAGCGGAGGGCCCCTCCCAGGTGCACCACCAGGACACGCATGTCCTTCTATCTTGACTACATACAGCAACAGGCTGGTCTGAAAGGACAGGGGACACATCCTTTAGTCACTCTGCAAACCAGTACTGAAAACCTCACCAGGTCCCAGCTGGGAGCCTGGGAGCCCACACCCCACTCCTTCCTAGAAAGCCCTGAATCGTTCCCCGGCTGAATCCCCTTCTGAATCCAACTTGGACGGGTTGCAGCTTAGCCCCCGAGATCCAGCCACAGGCTGGAGATGCTGACGTAGTCCCTGTCCAGATGGGGTCCCTGCCATCACAGTCCGGTGGGCAGGAAAGACAGGCCCCGCTGACAGAGCATGGCCACACCGCCAGCCAGTCCTGCCAGCAGGCAAGGCAGGGCCAGGAACAACCGACCTGACTCTTTCCAGAGGAGAGACTGCAGACAGGGAGGGATTCGAAATGCAACGAGCTGAGTCAAATAAGAAGGAAAAAAATACCAACTTTTTTTTGTCTTTTTGAGACAGTCTCTCTCTGTCACCCAGGCTGGAGTGCAGAGGTGTGATCTCGGCTCAGTGCAACCTCCACCTCCCAGATTCAAGTGATTCTCCTGCCTCAGCCTCCTAAGTAGCTGGGATTACAGGCACCCACCACTAAGCCTGGTTAACTTTTTTTCATTTTTAGTAGAAACGGGGTTTCACCATATTGGCCAGGCCGGTTTCAAACTCCTGACCTTCGGTGATCCGCCTGCCTTGGCCTCCCAAAGTACTGGGATTACAGGCGTGAGCCACCGCACCTGGCCTAAAATCCAACATTTCTAGACCAGCTTCTGTAACCTACAACCGTTTTCTCCTTTCATCTTAGGAGAAAGGGAGAGGGAACATGGGCCTCAAGCTACAGATGAGGAAACCGAGGCTGGTGATGGTTTCTGCCCTTGACTTGCCACAAGACCCCCTCTTCTACGCAGACGGGGACCTGTGAGAAGACCAGTGAGGACAGAACTGGGAGGGCAGAGAGCACTGGTTCGGGAGTAACAGCAGCCTGGCCATGTTCTGTCACTCACAAAAAGGGCAGATGAAAGGGTCAGGCGCCAAGCAGCCAGCCCATACCCTCACATCCAGGCCACGGCCGAATCAGCTGGGCACACAGGCCCTTGTGCCCCATGCCCCAGCCCAGGCTGCAGCCCCGATGGGCCCCCCCAGCTCCACAGCTCAGAGGGAGACGACCCCATGGTACCTGAAGGAAGGAGCAGCCGGGTGCCAGGTGCCCACATACTTGGCTCTCAGTCTAAGGGAGTCACATGCCAGAAAGCATTAGCACCGACAGCCTCAGCCTCTGAGCAGAGGGTCACCTCTCGGCAGGACATTACAAACTGGGCTTCAAGAAGCCCCATGTTTCCTTCCTAATGGCTTTCCAACCCCTAGAGGGTAAATCCCATGGGGCTTGGCAGCAGTTCCCCACACACACCTGTGGGTGCTCTGCCTGAATGCATTCTTCTTCCAGGCTGGGCCCTCGGGTGGCCCAGAGCGAGGTTACTGTCTGCGGGGTAAGGCAGTGCCTCTCTAAACCACCCTACTGGTCATCAGCACTGGAAGCACGCCTAGAATATGCCACCTCCAGATGCCCCATCCCGTTCTCAGCAAGGGAGGAGGAGAAACTTCCAGAAACATTCCAGAATGGGCAGGGTCAGTGCATGAATGAGCTGGGGCTCAGCCAGGCCATTCCACATGGCCAGGAGGAGGGGTCTCACCTAGAACTGTGCCCCCCAGGGTCAACTCTGGGGCTTTCCCTTTTCCCTGGGGCTTCCAGGAAGCTCAGAGCTGCTTTCTGCAGTGCAAGGTAGACCCACGCTTCTTACTCTCACCCGGCTCCCCCAGGCTGGCAGGAGTCCTGCAGTGACGTGGGTAATGGTGAAGGTCTGTCCCACACAAAGCCCACCAGTTTCCAGGGGCCTGACCACTCAGCCCATCCCCCACCTCAGCTGTCCCCTCTCCACGTTCCCCAACAATGCTGTTGGGTGAACGTGAGATTCACCAGGAGCCGGAGTTCACGTCAGATTGTCTGGAGTTGCAAGCCTCCCAGCACCAAAGTAGAAGTCATCAGAAGTGACAGCCACATTATCACAGGGATAACCTTGAATGTTCCCATTCATTCATTCATTCTTGCTCGAATTCATTAAGAAACGAATTCACCAATCGAAGGACCTTATCTGCTACAGATGAGACACGGCTGTGGCACACTCCTGGATGAACACGATGTGACCTGGCCATGTGGCCTGACGGCGACGCTGCTCTCCCTGTGCAGCCAAGACCGGTTTCCATCTCTGTCCCCATGCCCACTTCACCCCTTCTCCAGCCAGGTCTATTCAGCCTCCCCATCTGCAATTTCACCCTCGAGTCTTCTGCAGCCCATCTCCTGTCCTAGCCCACCTCCTGTGCCTGCCCCATCACCCTCTTCTGGCCGAATGCCTGCCCACTCCGCACGGCCCGGGTGCCCCTCTGCTCCCACATCACCACCTGTGCCTGGCGCATGTCTCCCCATCCTCCAATGCCCTGCCTGCCTGCCTTACCCTCATAGCCACAAACATTGTGAGGGCAGGGTCTGTCTCCTGTCCTTGTATCCACCCAGCCGGTGGCAACTACAGAGCTGAGTAGGAAGAGTGTCAGCTTTGGAGCCAAACGGCCGTGGGTTCCAGTCCCAGCTCCAGCAGTTTTTTGCTCTGTGACCCTGGGCAGGCAGCATCGCCTCTCTGAACTACAGCTTCCCCTGTGGGAAAACGGGGCCTGCACTATCTTCTCGGGGTTGTTGAGAAGAGGGATGCAATTTATAAAGTTCCAAGCACACAGAAAGCTCTCCGTCAACAGTGGCTGGAGGATTTTTTTTTTTTTTTTGAGACAGAGTTTTGCTCTTGTTACCCAGGCTGGAGTGCAATGGCTCGATCTCGGCTCACCGCAACCTCCGCCTCCTGGGTTCAGGCAATTCTCCTGCCTCAGCCTCCTGAGTAGCTGGGACTACAGGCGCGCGCCACCATGCCCAGCTAATTTTTTGTATTTTGAGTAGAGACGGGGTTTCATCTTGTTGACCAGGATGGTCTCGATCTCTCGACCTCGTGATCCACCCGCCTCGGCCTCCCAAAGTGCTGGGATTACAGGCTTGAGCCAATCGAAGGGCATTAACCCATTGTTGCTCAGAAGAAAGGAGGGGCCAGGCATGGTGGCTCATGCCTGTAATCCCAGCACTTCAGGGGCCAAGGCGGGTGGATCACAAGGTCAGGAGATCAAGACGATCCCGGCTAACACAGTGAAACCCTGTCTCTACTAAAACTACAGAAAATTAGCTGGGCATGGTGGCGCTCGCCTGTAGTCCCAGTTACTCGGGAGGCAGGAAAATTGCTTGAACCCGGGAGGCGGAGGTTGCACTGAGCCAAGATCGCACCATTGCACTCCAGCCTGTGCAAGAGTGAGGCTCCATCTCAAAAAAAAAGGCAATGGTTAAAATGGCAAATCCTATGTGATGCATATTCTACCACAATAAAAAGTACCTCTTTAAAGCAAAATAATTTAGCGTTTGTTGGCCATCCTGTCATCCCGCCTTAGGAAAGCAATCGGACGTTCGCCCATTGACTTACTTGCCTTCTTCGATCAAGACTCTTTTCATGCAGTAATCCCAACAGCCTCATGTTGCGTTTCACAGTGTTCCGTCCACAGTGCGCCATGGTTTACACGGCAAGCTGAGACTTCAAATGTTCAGCAGAAAGTAGATTGCAACGTTGTAACCAAAATACAAATGAATGTACAACTTTAAAAGAACAGCAAAAAAAAAAAAGGCCAGGCATGGCACCCCAAGCCTATGATTCCAGCATTTTGGAAGGCAGAGGTGGGAGGATCGCTTGAGTCCAGGGGTTCAAGGTTGCAGGGGGCCATGACGGCACCACCGCGCGCCAGCCTGGGGGACAAGGGAGACCCTGTCTCAAAACAAACCAAAAAACTAAAAACAAAGACACCCTGAGGCTCAGAGCTCCCTGTGCGCCCTGTGAGGGAGGGAAGATGGGGCTGCGGAAGGGCTGGGGTCCAGCTCCACCTGCACCTGTAGGCTCTTCCAGTTGCTCATTTACCTGGGGTTGGGGTCACCTGTAGATATGCAAACACAGGGCACCCTGAGCTTCATTCACTGCCCATCACACAGGCAGGGACCACCTGAGGCCCACAGAGGCACCTCCCACCTCCCTCTCCGACACACCTGCTCATCAAGTCCTAACTGACATGGGGCCTTCTTCGTGCCTGCCCAGGACCCTCCGCCAGGCTGGAGCGGGGGCAAACAGGAGACCCGGGCTAAGAGATCCCCCACGCCAAGTCCACGCCACTTGGAGTCCTGCAGGGGTCGACAGCATCCAACCAACTGCCTAATCAGTCAGACCCACCATGACACCTTGAGAAGGGCATAAAATCAAGGCCATTTGTACAGAAACCCTAGGACATCCAGGCAGGCCTGGAACAGAGTCAGGAAGGTAACGTGGACCAACAGAAGCCACGACTGCTGCTTCCATCTCCGACCAACAGCTGTGCGCTGCTCTGAGATCCAAGAATTACCCACACTGGACACCCACCCAAGCCAAACAGGCACTCGCTGGTAACTCGACACCCCGTCACTGAGCTATGGGGGCTCAAGAGAGAAGCAGGGCCTCCGGGGACCTGTAATCTTCTCTCTCAGACTGTTTCCCCATTTCCCGTTGTTTCTGAGACGGAGCCTCAATCAACCAGCGTCCGTCTGACTCCTGCACCTGACCCCGTGAGTTAGATCCAAAGTATAATACTAGATATAAAACAAGAGAAACTCTCACGCAAAATCTTGCAAACCTGGCCAGGCGCGGTGGCTCATGCCTGTAATCCCAGCACTTTGGGAGGCTGAGGCGGGTGGATCACGAGGTCAAGAGATCGAGACCATCCTGGTCAACATGGTGAAACCCCATCTCTACTAAAAATATAAAAAATTAGCTGGGCATGGTGGTGCGTGCCTGTAATCCCAGCTACTCAGGAGGCTGAGGCAGGAGAATTGCCTGAACCCAGGAGGCAGAGGTTGTGGTGAGCTGAGATCGCGCTATTGCACTCCAGCCTGGGTAACAAGAGCGAACCTCCGTCTCAAAAAAAAAAAAAAAAAATCTTGCAAACCTTCAACTCCGACGTTCCCAGGGGAAGGCAACACTGTGGGTTAAAACTGCTCAGCCTTCAATCTGGTTCCTTCTCTTACTAAGCCTCAGGAAGCCTCATTTCCTTCATCTATAAAAATGGGGTAAGAGGCCAGGCGCTGTGGCTCACGCCTATAATCCCAGCACTTTGGGAGGCCAAGGCAGGCAGATCACTTCAGGCCAGGAGTTCAAGACCAGCCTGGCCAACATGGTGAAACCCCATCTCTAACAAAAATACAAAAATTAGCCAAGCATGGTGGTGGGTGCCTGAAATCCCAGCTACTCAGGAGGCTGGGGTGAGAGAATTGCTTTAACCCAGGAGGGAGGTTGCACTGAGCCAAAATCACACCACTGCACTCCAGCCTGGTGACAGACCAAAACTGTCTCAAAAAAAACCCAAAAAACAAAAAACCACGGGGGAGGATTGACGAGAAAATCCAGGAAAAGCACTTCCGTCAGCACCCTGACCACAGGAGAAAACAGATCTTCAAAATTAAACAAAAGGAAAAGTTACTGTACCAGGCAGGCTTGGGAGAACATTCTTTTTCAAAGGAACCACACCCTCCTCCAGAATGACATGGCGCCCCATGGCCACCACGCCACCACGTCCACCACCTCTCTTCAGGAGAGAGGCATGCCTGCGGAGTAATTGGCACAGACGGATGGCTCAGTTCACAGGCCTCAGATACCATTTGTTGCCTGGGACAGCTGCTAAAACTAAATTTTTCCAGGTGCGTTAAACCTCCATACAGAGGCCAGGCGCGGTGGCTCACCCCTATAATCCCAGCACTTTGGGAGGCCGAGGCGGGTGGATCACGAGGTCAAGAGATTGAGACCATCCTGGTCAACATGGTGAAACCCCGTCTCTACTAAAAATACAAAAAATTAGCTGGGCATGGTGGCGCACGCCTGTAGTCCCAGCTACTTGGGAGGCTGAGGCAGGAGAATTGCTTGAACCCGGGTGGTGGAGGTTGCGGTGAGCCAAGATCGCGCCATTGCACTGCAGTCTGGGTAATAACAGCGAAACTCCGTCTCAAAAAAAAAAACAAACAAAAAACCTCTATACAGATTATGGTGTAGACCAGCAGTATGCCCCATGTTCCAAGGCACACAGAGAAACTCAGCTCACATGGCCCCTGGGGACCAAGCCCCGGGACACCTGGGAAGGATATGGCCCTGTGCTCTAAAACTACAGATGCTCGGAGAGATTCTGTGCCACTCCTTGGGTGGAAGCTTCTAGAATGTCAGCCAGCTAGCTGTGAACATCGCAGAGCTTTGGGCAAGGCCTGATCTCATTCCCAGCAGCCTGAGAGCCACTAGCATCTTAATACCCAGATTGATGTCATGCAGACTGCCACAGTGGGGAGACAGGGGTGCTAGGGAGACCAGGGACCGGGGAACCTGGAGGCCTGGAGTCTGCTTCTGATCTCACAGGTGAGAGTTTTCCCAGCTGGACCAAGTCTGGGCCTGTTTCTTCATCTATGAACTGAATGGAGGATTTGGCCTGCAGTTAAGAGCAGGCTTCCCAAATCCCACCCTGTGTACGGGCATTGCTCTGACACAATTTCCACTGGGTTGCAACAAAATAGGGTGAAAGTAAAGCAGGACCCAGGGACCGCCACAAAGCCAGCCCGATCCCACCTACAATGCTGTCTTGTAATAGGAGACTGTGTCCTTCCAAAATTCGGTGCATTAAAATGTCCCCTACCTCTATGAAGTGGTGATGATATGAGATGGTGATTGATTGGGTTTCTGTGTTCTTTATTTTAATATCCTCATCCGGCAAATGAGGCTATTTGAAAAGTTGGCAAAGCTCTGTGAATAGCTGGGGATGAATAGAAGGCATGTGATCAGAAGCCAGCCTCAATTTCCTTGGTTTCCTCTGCTCAAGCTCAAAAACTCAGAGGCAGCTGAAGGCGTCAGATTTGAAAGTGAACAGGAGCTTGATGCTTTCTCCTGTGTGCCTCCTGGGCTCACCACCCAAAAGGTTCATGCCCCTGCTCCACCCATCTGCCCCACAGCATTGTCTAAAGCTACAGCAAAGACTTGGAGTGGCCCCACCGGTGTCCAGAACCGAGAAACTGAAAAGCCTGAAATGGAACGAGAGGTCAACCACAGAGACCCTGACAGAAAGTTCCAACCAAACAGGACTGGGCAAGACTCCACCCAACCCTACACGTGCGCCCTGCCCCTCCAAGCCCGGGAAGCCAGCAGGGATCCAGCCACGTTGGCCTATGTCCCTGCATCCCTAACAGGACCAGGATGAGGACAGACTCATGCCCCTCTTCAAGGTCACTTGGCCTCTGCAGAGGAAGCAGGGCAAACTGGAGCCTGCTCTTAGGGCTCCTGGCCGTCACCAGCACAAGAGCTGCCTGTGTCCACTGCTGAGCCTGTTCCCAGCATCTGTCATGGCGATGACAGGGGTCTTGGGTGGAGAACCAGCCGGGAGGAGTCAGCAAGAGAGAAGTAGCAGAAGGCACCTCTCTGGGAAGGCAAGAAGCATTCTCCCGACAGTTCGCTCCAGGCAGCTCTGGCCCAGGCAGCAACTTCCTGCATCAGCCCAGTGCACAGAGGGCCATCCTCATCCTTCTGCAACACCCCACCCTGCTTCAAGGGCCTCCTGGCCTTCCAGGACCCATCTCCCCTGGAGCTCCTCTCCCATCTCCGGTCACCTGTCATGCACCCTCTGCACCTGGCATTTGGAATCTGGAGTTTCACAGGCTAGATGGCCCCAGGACCCTTGTTCTCATCAGGCCAGCTTGTTCATGCCACACCAGCTCAAAGGTCCCTCCTCCAGGAAGTCCTCCCTAACTACCGCCAATGCACACACACATGCACATGGGACAAATGTTTCTTTCTTGCATAGTCTCTTTCTACCGAGCTTCCCAGCACTTAGCACCAACAATCAACTCTGTCTCATTCTGCATCCTGCTCCCATGCCTGCCCTGAGCTGTCATTCAGTGAATGTCTGTGAATAGGGCCGGGCGTGGTGGCTCACGCCTGTAATCCCAGCACTTTGGGAGGCCGAGGCGGGTCGATCACAAGGTCAAGAGATCGAGACCATCCTGGTCAACATGGTGAAACCCCGTCTCTACTAAAAATACAAAAAATTAGCCGAGCGTGGTGGTGGTGGGCGCCTGTAATCCCAGCTGCTCAGGAGGCTGAGGCAGGAGAATTGCCTGAACCCGGGAGGCAGAGGTTGCAGTGAGCCAAGATCCCACCATTGCACTCCAGCCTGGATGACAAGAGCAAAACACTGTCTCAAAAAAAAAAAGCCTGTAATCCCAGCATTTTGGGAGGCCGAGGTGGGTAGATCACGAGGTCAAGAGATCAAGACCATCCTGGTCGAAATGGTGAAACCCCGTCTCTACTGAATATACAAAAAATTAGCTGGGCATGGTGGCACGTGCCTGTAATCCCAGCTACTCAGGAGGCTGAGGCAGGAGAATTGCCTGAACCCAGGAGGCAGAGGTTGCGGTGAGCTGAGATCGCGCCATTGCACTCCAGCCTGGGCAACAAGAGAGAAACTCCGTCTCAAAAAAAAAAAAGTCCGTGAATGAATGAATACACAAATGATCTCAGGTGATCCTAGCTATTCTATGAAACGGGGGCAAAGAGAGAGTCACCAAGTTGCCCGAGGCCGTGCAGCCAATTCCGAGGCAGGCTTCAGATCCAGCTCTGACTCTAAAGTTCACTCACGCCCCGCCATCCATCTCCAAAGGAAACAGGCTTCCTGCTGAACCAGACTTAAAGATGCAAGTCTTCTAAAGATACATGAGGCTAGACGGGCACGGTGGCTCACGCCTGTAATCCCAGCACTTTGGGAGGCCAAGGTGGGCATATCACGAGGTCAGGAGTTTGAGGCCAGCCTGGCCAACACAGTGAAACCCCATCTCTACTAAAATACAAAAAAATTAGTCAGGCGTGGTGGCAGGTGCCTGTAATCCCAGCTACTTTGGAGGCTGAGGCAGGAGAATCTCTTGAACCTGGGAAGCAGAGAGACTGCAGTAGGCCAACATCAAGCCGCTGTACCCCAGCCTGGGTGACAGTGGGAGACTCCATCTCAAAAAAAAAAAAAAGCGATACGTGAGGCTGTCCAGTGTGCTGAGGGGTATGATGTCAGGGCCAAGCTGTCCAGGCTCAAATCCTGGTGCTGCCACTTCGCAGCTGTGTGCCTGCAGGCTTGCTACCTGGCCTCTCTGGGCCTCTGTGTCGTCCCGTGGATGAGGGGGACAATGACAGCACCTCCTGTGCAGGGCTAGGGTGAGGGCACGGCAAGGTAAAACAGGTGAACTGAGGCAGGGGAGGGGCAGGAAGGGTGCTCGAGTGCCTGTGCTGTGAAGAGAGCACGTGGGGTGCACAGGGGTCGGGTGTCCATCCTCAACCCACCAGACCCATCAGTGACTCTCAGGAATGGCACTGTGTGGGTCCACAGAGGAGTTCTAGGCCAAAACAGGAAGCCAGGCTTCACACACGGAGCAAAACTTACAGGACATTTTCACTCCAGTGAGTGATGGCTCCAAAAGGAAAAATAGGGCTGGGTGCGGTGTCTCGTGCCTGAAATCCCAGCACTTTGGGAGGCCGAGGCAAATATATCACTTGAAGTCAGGAGTTCGAGACCAGTCTGGCCAACACGGTGAAACTCCATTTCTACTAAAAATACAAAAATTAGCCAGGCCTGTAGACCCAGCTACTCAAGAGGCTGAGGCAGGAGAATGGTTTGAATCCAGCAGGTGGAGGCTGCAGTGAGCCAAGATGGTGCCACTGCCCTCCAGTCTGGGCAGCAGAATGAGATTCCATCTCAAAAAGAAGAAGAAGAAAATAAAACAGGTCAAAACGACACTGGATCACCTGTTTTGTTGGGCTGCTGAGATGACATTTTCACCTGCATTACCCGGAGGACACGAGCATCTCGTAGTGAAGGAAAGAAAACCGGAGAGGTTGTGGGTGTCGAGATCCCGCTTCGCTCCACACAGTGTGATACCCCACAAATAACCTGTAGGCAGCTAGGGCAACAGGCACCCCGCTCCCACCCACCCCAGCCTCTAGTTAGGACCTGCGGGGGTTAAGGGAGGTGGAGCCCAGACTCCCTCCCCACCGCCTGGCCCACTCCTCACTCCTCACTCCTCGCTCCTCGCTCCTCGCTCCTCACTGGGTGACTTGCAGCAGATGACTTAGCCAGCCCTGAGCTCCCCTCCAGCCTGAGGGGGTCTCTGATCCCAGAGAAGGTGACACGGTGGTTCCCCCTTCCACCCTGTTTGGTTATGGGGCCACATGTGAGATCACTAGAAGGAAACTGGAACCGTCTGGGCTACAAAAGGATTCATTCATCAAACTGTTATGATCTGCTATTCCGCAAAACGAAAATCTTGTTGCATAAAATATGCTGGCAAAACGTGTGCCTCTTAGAACTGTTTTAATAAACTTCACCTGGAAAGCTGCCCTGCCCAGGTGCCCAGTGCTCAGAGCCCAGCCTTAAGGTCTCACCAGGTCAGCAAAGCTGCTGGAGAAGTCGCTAAGCAGTGCAGTCTCCCCCAGCGGAGAGGAGCGGGCAGAACTGGACGTTTCCCTGGAAGTCTCGTGTTTTCTCTTCCTTCCAGGCCTTTGGCCCTGCCATTTCCCCTGCCAGGAACACCCTTTTCCCCATCCCCCCAGCCCCACCCACAGACTTAGCCACTGCCTTCTCCTCCTTCAGGTCCCAGTTTGCAGACCAGCTTCCTCCAGGAAGTCTTCCCTGACTCTGCCAGTAGGGCTCGGTTCATTTTTCTGGATTTCCTAGGGAACGTGAATTGCATGGGGAGATAAACTGGGTCTCTCTCCTTTCCTGCCACATCCACAAGACATAGAGCAGCACCTGGCACTGAGCTATCCCTGAGTGAACGAATGACTGAATGGCTCAGAACGCCACCTTTCCCAACAGGGGTTTGGCAGTGACAACCGCCAGTCCTATGGCCCTGGGGCCTCCTTCCCAGCGCCTGGCTGGGAAACTCAGCATAGAAGAGAACCCACAGGCGTCTTGGGGAAAACGATTTTGGGGTGTTGGCAGAATCGCCCTTTCTGCGCTCCCCTCACATCAAGCCCCATCTCCTCCAAGGAGCCTCCAGGGAGCCCCCAAGTGCTGCGAAGGCCCCCAGGGCCAACACTTCCTAGGGAAGGGACAACAGGAATAATAGCTAATATTAATAATATAGCTGTCGGCCGGTCGAGGTGGCCCCCGCCGGTAATCCCAGCACTTTGGGAGGCCGAGGCAGATGGATCACTTGAGGTCAGGAGTTTGAGACCAGCCTGGCCAACATGGTGAAAACCCGTGTCTACAAAAATACAAAAATGAGCTGTACAGTAACTGTACACACCTGTAACCCCAGCTACTTGGAGGCTAAGGCAGGAGAACTGCTTGAACCCAGGAGGCAGAGGTTGCAGTGAGCTGAGACCACGCCATTGCGTTTCAGCCTGGATGACAAGCGCGAACCTGTGTCTCAATAATAATAATAATAATGATAATACTATAGCTGCCGTGGTACACACCATCCTATGTTCTTTCTCTTAATCCTCAAGCAACTTAAGAAGTAGGTTTTGTTCTCTTCATTTTACTAATGAGAAAACCACCAAAGCATCCCGTGGCTTTCTCTGCTGCAAACCGGTTTCTAGTCTCACAGCAGCCAAGGAGCCCCGCAGGGCCTGAAGATGAGCCAGCCGCCTGGCCCCTACTCCCGCCCCACACACCTCACAGGGTGGCAAATCAGCCCTGATTTGGGGGCCCTCGGTGAGGCCCGGGAGTGGGGCGTGAGCCAGAGCCATGGGTGCTGCAGGAGCGCCCCAGCGCTGCCCCCCATGGCATGGAGCCTCATCTTCACGCATTGGTGCTCTGGCCCCCCGCCTCCTGACTGAGAAACTTCCAGAACACAGGTTTTCAAGCCAAGTCCTCCCTGGGCTTTGTTCTCCCTCCCAACTTTCTTTTAATCAGTCGGAAACGCTGCCTGGCTGCAGTCAGAGGCCAAGAAAGCCTTGGAGAAAACACAATCGTCATTCCCAACACCTCCTTCTCTCTACTCACTCCCACCCAGCTCTCAGTAAAGCCCAGCGGGACCGACAGACACAGGACAGACGGGCGGCTCCCCGCGGCCCCTTGGCAAGAAAGATCAGCGCCCCTCTCCATGTAAGCGGCCGGCGCCAAAGGAGTTTCTTCAGATCAGCTCACAGGCTCGCCATCTGCGGCCCCACGGCTGTCCGAGAGCAGGGGCGGTGCCACTCGTGGCCTCACATAGGGTTTTGGGGGCCTCTCAGCCGTAGACAGGAGCCAGGCAGTCTTCAAAAACCCCTTCCCAAACTTTAAACCTGTTGAAACTCAGAGACTTCTCCCCAAAAGAAACAAAAGGCCCACAGGACACCCAGCCGTTTTTATCGAAGTGTGCAATTAGGAGGCCTTTTTAAACCCCTCCAGTTAGAAACTTCTCTGTAGGGAAGGATCGCCAGCAGCGCTGAAGCCCTCCCTCCGGGCCTGCAAGTCCTGGGGTGTTCATTCAGTCAACGCACAGGGAGAAACTGTTCCCTAACAGCAGACAGAAAAGAACAGTGAAAGGGAAGGCAGGGACTCCCGGCCGGAGTTTTACCATGGCTTCTCTCAGGCCCTCAGCGTCCTCATCCATACAATCAGGGGTCTCTGAGGCTCCCTCCATTTTTAACAGGAGCCTCGGATGTCCCACCCACCCACCACAGGGCCCCTCTGGGTTTTCCCTCCAGCTGGCAGCCACCCAGCCGCCTGATGCTTGCTGGATGCCCTCTTCCTGCGCTTCCTCGAATCAAGCCCCATCTCCTCTAAGGCGCCTCCAGGGGCTGTGAAGGCTCCTGGTGCCAACACTAAGCCCTGCGCCTCCCCACCAGGTCTCCAACCCCAGGAGGTGCCCAGGCCATGCCCAGCACTGCCTCAACAACCACGAGGGAGGCTCTGCTGCCGTGAGCGGGTCAAGAAAGCTCCGCAGAGCTCAGCCAGCCGCCTCCCCTCCCCCTCCAGCCCCCTTCAACCCCCCTCCACCCCCTTCAACCCCCTCCTGGAATCCCCCAGTGAGCAGTAGTTGGGACAAGTGACCTTTTGACTAACAAAGGCGGTCACCAAAGGTTAAAAGGAACTCAAACCAGGGATTAAGACCCGGATTTGGATTCCAAGGGTGGTCTAGGGCACTGCCCTGGACCTGGGCCACTGGAGAAACAAAGACACCAGGAGTACCGGCCTGGCCAGTGGCCCTGAGGGGTCACAGGTCCTCAGCAGCTGCTCTGATCAGAGGACCTCGTGGGGGTCCCCCCAGGGACCAGGCCTAGAGGGTTAGTGGGGAAAAAAGCGCAGGCTGGGTGGGCACCGTCCGGGAGCTGTCAGTCCCAGGGTTGGGGGCCTGGGGTCTGGGCCATCAATCAGACCTGCTATTGGAAACTCCATCCCCCTCGCCACTGGGCGTAAGTGACCAGTCCCCAGTCCACGCTGAGCACTGAGCCTGGCAGAACCACTGCCTTGGGCCCTGTGTCCCAGGAAGAAGTCAGGGAGGAGGTGGCCAGGTCCAGATCCCCTCCACCCTCCCAGCTATGACCCCCAAACCTCAGGACGCTGCCTGACCTTCTAATTTCTTCCCATACGTCCCCTATTCCAGGACTGCTAGTGCCTCCTGGGGAAATGACTGCTCCCCATCCTGCAGGCTCAGTTTTCTCATCCGCAAGCTGGGTACAACGGTCCCTACCTGGGGGTGGAGGCGGGAAGCAGAGAGGAAAGGGAGGCGCCAAGTGCCAGGCGCCCTGGCCTCGGTCACCCCCAACCAGCGCGCCCCCAACCCCCAGCGCCCGGAGTGGGGCCTCTGGAGACTGCTGGATTTGCTAGGACTGGGGTAGAAGGGTGTGTTTGAGAGGTAGGGGAATCCGGTTTGGAAACAAGTCCTCGGGCCGGGGAGGAGCTGGGGACCGGAGCGGACCGTGGGGGAGGGGGCGCCGCGCAGGGCAGCGCACGGGCTCCGGGTCCCATGGTTCCAAAACTCGCAGGGAGCGCGAGGGCGAGGAGGGTGGGACCCTAACCGGGGGCGGCGGGCCCGGGGCGCCCCTACCTCCGGCCGCCAGCAGCGCGAGGCCGCCGAGCAGCAGCAGCGGCAGCGGGACCCGGCGCGACGGCGCGGCGCGCTCCATGGGCGGCGGGCGGGCGGGCGGCTGGCGGCGGCGGACAAAGGCGCGGGCTCCACGCTCCGAACCTCGGCGGCCAACGCTGGGCCCGGGCCGCGCCGTTCAATTATCCCGCCCGGGAGGAGGGCGCGGCGGAGGCGGGGCTGCGGGTCTCCGGGTCCTCCCTCCCTCCCCGCGCCCCCCGCCGCGGCCCTCCCTCCCCGCGCCCCGGCCGCGAGGGGCGCGCGCCCACGGCTAGGGGCGGGGGCCGGACTCCGGACGTCCCGGGAGGGGGCACGGGGGGGCGCCTTCGGGCCGGATGCCCCCAGCCCTATCCCCCCACTTCCCGTGAAACTCGATCCCCGCCTCCCCCCACCCCTCTCGAGGGGCGGGCTCAGGATCAAAGGTCAGCCCCGCCCGACTCGGCGCGGAGCCGCTGGGACCCCGGCCTGGAGTTGGAGGCCCGGCTGTGGGAGGTGCGGGGACGGGGACCGGCCCGCCGCCAAGCCGGCACCCTTGGCCTGGAGGCTGCAGGTCGGCGGCTGACTCCAGGCGTGTCCCGGGTGGGACCCGACTCTGCCCTCAGAGACGGGGACAGCTGGGCCAGGCCAGCAGGCAACCAAGGTCCCAACGCGTGCTGGGCTCACTCGGGACACCAGAGGCGAGGGAGAGACCCAGGAAGTCACCGAGGTTGCAGGGGAGGCAGCCTTGGCGCTGCGCCTGCGGGGACCAGTTCCTTGTACAGGAATTCATCGCTTCCGGGGTTACTGAGGATGAATTAGTCTTTGGAACCACAAGTAGATTTATTTTCCAGAGCAGAAAGACGGCATAGTGCCGGTGACGATGCGGGGGAACGGGGTGAGACTCACTGGACACCACCGAGCTAGAAGTGGCGTTCCTGTGAGTTCACTATGGACCCCCTGAGCCACCAACGCCCCTCCCAGCCTTACACCCAACAGAAACGCATACATGTGTGTCCAGTGTAGGAGAACGCCTAGTCATGATTCTTCCAACTGGGAAAACCAGCCTCATCAAGGCAGATGAATAGCGTGGAGTACTCGGGCTTAGGAGTGAATGATCCACACCTGCGTGATGGGTAAATCTCACAGACTTAAGTAGGAGTAGCAGAGTCAGCCACAAAGGAACACTGGCTGTGTGATTCTGTTTACGTAAAAGGCAAGAACAGTGGTTCACACCTGTAATCCCTTTGGGAGGACGAAGCGGTCGGACTGCCTAAGATTAGGAGTTCAAAACCAGCCTGGCCAACATGGTGAAATCCGGTCTCTTCGGGAAAAAAAAAATACAAAATACAAAATAGCCAGGCTTAGTGGTGCACACCTGTAGTCCCAGCTACTCAGGAGGCTGAGGCAGGAGACTTGCTTGAACCCACAAGGCGGAGGTTGCAGTGAGCCAAGATCACACCACTGTACTCCAGCCTGGGTGACAGAGTAAGAATCCGCCTCAAAAAAGAAAGTGATTCTGGCTGGGACCTGCCAGTGTGGCCCAGCGCTCAGAGAAGCCAGGACTGAGAAGTCTCAATGCGGTTGGAGCAGGCGGCCGCTGGTGATGTGACCAGGGTCTTTTCTGGGGATGGGAAGGGAGTGGCTGTGCTGTGGGTAGCTGAGAAGGAAGTGGGGAGGAGGAAACAGGGACAGCAGGAAGAGGTGACCCTCCTTCATTCAGCAGGCAGAGGGACTGCTGGGAGGAGGAATAAGCCAAGCCGGAGGCAGCTGGGGAAATAAGCCGAAGCCAGGAGAGAGAGCAGCAGAAACCTGGCCTTCCCCAGCCTTTCCTGAAACTTCAAGAGCTTACTCCCGTTCTGAGGCACCCCCTTTTTAGGCACTCAGTCTGGTCCTCGCCCCAGGCCTGTCCTCCACGGCCTCTCCACATCCTCTTGTCCCCGTGGCTGGTGACTTGGAAAGTCTGGCACCAGTTGTCAGGAAAGTAAGCACCATGAACCTCCCAGCCCCCAAGACCAGCCAGAGGTCCTGACTGAGCCTGGGACAGACTGAACCTGAGGCCAGACCCCCTGGGTTCCAATCCAAGCTCATTAGTGTCTGGCTCTGTGGCACTGAGCACTTGACTTCCTGGTACCTCATTTCCTCACGTGTCACGTGGGGCAAGGATTAGGACTTTGCAGGATCATGAGAATTGAAGGAGATGCTGACTCCCATCAGGTGAGCCCCATGGAGAAAACTCTGTAATTTAATCGCTGTCAGCTGCTGTCCTGGTGGCAACAGTGATGTGCCCTCAGGACCAGAGCAGGGGAACACCAGTCCCGACCCCCTCCTCATTCACTGTCTGGCTCTGGGCAAGTCCCTTTCTGGGCCTCAGTTTCCCTATCTGCAAAATGCAGAAGGTGAACCAGACTGCTTCTAAGCATGCTTCAGACCCCAAAACCCAGGCTGACACTAGGCCCCGTTCTCCAGTTCTGAGCACATGCCAACTTTCAGAGGCCCACTGGAAGATCACAGCCCCGAGATTCTTGTAGTCCAGGCGAGCTACACCCAGGTGTTGGGGGAAGAATCCATCATGGGCCTGGACATTCCTGCACATTCTTGCTGAGTGTGCCCCAGATGCAAAGCCCTGGTCGCTCCGTACCCGTGTCTCAGGATTGTGTTTGCAACAAGCAACCTCGAAGGAGGAGGTACCGTCTCCCTCCAGACAAGTTTACCATAAAAGCAGATGTGTGTGTGTGATTGCTGGGCGCGGTGGCTCAAGCCTGTAATCCCAGCACTTTGGGAGGCCGAGGTGGGTGGATCACGAGGTCAAGAGATTGAGACCATCCTGGTCAACATGGTGAAACCCCGTCTCTACTCAAAATACAAAAAATTAGCTGGGCATGGTGGCGCGTGCCTGTAGTCCCAGCTACTCGGGACGCTGAGGCAGGAGAATTGCCTGAACCCAGGACGTGGAGGTTGCAGTGAGCCGAGATCGCGCCATTGCACTCCAGCCTGGGTAACAAGAGCGAAACTCCGTCTCAAAAAAAAAAAAAAAAAAAAAAGCAGTAGATGCCCCAGAATCAGTGTTCTGCTGCGGAATGCAGCCCATTGTGTGTACTGGCGACAATGACAGGCCCTTGGCCTCGCCCGCCCCATACTGACTTGGAAGACACAGGGAACTCACGTGATCATCAGGCTGGAACTCCAGCTATTATTTTTCTGCAAGGAATGAAGTCCCTGTCTCAGACCTAGGAGTCTCAGAACTAGAGGTTGGCAGCGCCTCTATTTGAATAGAGTTCTTCTAGGGCTGTTTTTCACTGAACATTATAGTGTTGTTTCGTTTTGGTTTGGTTTTGTTGTTGTTGTTTTTTGAGAGAGTCTCCCTCTGCAGTCCAGGCCACAGTGCGATGGCACGATCTCGGCTCACTGCAACCTCCACCTCCCCGGTCCCAATTCAAGTAATTCTCCTGCCTCAGCCTCCCGAGTAGCTGGGATTACACCAGCACACCCAGCTAATTTTTGTATATTTAGTAGAGATGGGGTTTCACCAGGTTGGCCATGCCGGTCTTGAACTCCTGACCTCGTGATCCGCCAGCCTCAGCCTCCCAAAGTGCTGGGATTACAGGCATGAGCCACCGTGCCCGGCTCATCTCCCTGTCTTATTAGAAATCTTCATTGCATATCCAGTGAGTGGATATGTTTAAAGGTCGTATACACATTTGCTTAACCACTCACTCTCCTATTAGGGGACATTTTGGTCATTGAAACTTTGCAGGGTGGATGCTCCCGTGAAACCCATGTGCTCTAGGCTCAGCTGTACCTCTGTGGCTTCCAGCATGGATGGCCTAGCAGAGTAAGTGCTGCACCAAGAAACTGCCAAATTCACAGTCCAGAGAGAGACACAGCAGCTGTGGGTGTCTCTTCTTCCCAGCCAGCATTATGTCACTCTGTTGTTTAATCTGAGCTATTTCCACAGGGAAAAGAAACTCTTATCTTGTTTCAAAGTATGTTTTTAATCATAAGAGAGGTTGAACCCTTCTCATGTGCTTACCAGCTGTTTGAATTCTCTTTTGATGACTCCCTTGATAACCTCTACTCATTTATTTTTGTAATAGAATTATTTAGAACAGTGAACATCTAGGAAAAAAACAGAGTTCAACAATAGCCCATTTATGGAATGCACAGCTGGATTCAACCCTACGCTATTTCACGATTCAGTGGGATATTCTGCCATTGTTGAAAAGGCAGAATGGGATACATAAATAGAAATATGGTAATTGTGAACTAATATTATGTGAAAAGCTAGAAAATCAAATTGAGTGTGAATGTGCAGTGAGGACTGTGTAAAAGCTGTGCTCCTGTGGCTAGAGACTAAAGGAAACTCAATGAAAGTGGATGGTGTGTTTGACTAGTGAAAAATTTGTTTTTGTTTTTTGTTTTAGGAAACAATTGAGTCAGGGAGGAAACCGTGCCAAAAATTAGAGACATATAGTTACTGCGTGCACTTCAGCCTGACCCTGAGTTGCTTGGCAACCAAAGCAAAATTCAAATTATGATCAAATTATGATTATACGGTTCTTGTTTCCTGACCAAAGACAGTCCACCATTTTATTAGGGGAGACATGGCTATTTCTGGCATTAAATTATATCGTTGTTCTCCTTAGTCTTTTTTTTCTTTGTTTTGAGACGGAGTTTCGTTCATCACCCAGGCTGGAGTGTAATGGTTCAATCTCGGCTCACCACAACCTCTGCCTCCTGGGTTCAAACTATTCTCCTGCCTCAGCCTCCTGAGTAGCTGGGATTACAGGTTTGCGTCATCACGCCCAGCTAATGTTTGTATTTTTAGTAGAGACCGGGTTTCACCATGTTGGCCAGGCTGGTCTTGAACTCCTGACCTCAGGTGATCTACCCACCTCAGCCTCCCAAAGTCCTGGGATTACAGGCGTGAGCCACTGTGCCCAGCTCTCCTGAGTCTTTATGTAAGAGTCAAGAGATTTGATGAGCAGCAAATTTGCTTGTAGTTTGCAAAAAATGAAACTGGTCTTTGGAGAAGTTCCACTAGGGGATTTAGGGGCCAAGGAGGCTCCCCCATCCTTTAATCCCTGGGTCATGAGCAAGATGATCACACACACCCCAGGAGCCTGCTCCAAGCAGGAAGTCATTCATTATGTCCTGCTGTGACAATGCAGCTTCTTTCCATCTCAGAGGAGCAGAACAGCAGGTCCCTCTCCCCGGATAACAAATAACCCTCCGTATGTTTGAAAGATCATTACTGGCAGGCGTAGACTGTTTTTCCCTGAATTAAGATACAGATGGCTTTGACGCCACCCAACCTCTGGAGCACAAGCCTCCATTGGTTTTGCACGTGGTGCTGCTGCTGCTGCTACGCCCCGCCCTCTCCCTCTCTACCCCTCCAGGGTCTCTGCTTACCCCTCCAGGCGACTCTCAGCCTCAAGTCCCTTCCACTAGTGCAGCAGCCCCCCCGACCTTTCTAGGGCTTCTAGAGCACGCAAGCTCCAGCCTCTCTTCTTTGCCTCTTGGCTCAACCAGACTCCTTCCTGTCCTTCAAGTCTCAGCCAAGATGCCACCTGTGCAGAGAGCCTTTCCTGCCCATCATGCTGACCAAGTCCCTGCCCTTGGTGCCCTACACTTACCCCCTCTTTAGGACACATATCCTCCTTCATATTCCTTTATTTCTTTGTTAAGAAGGTATTGATGTTTTCCTCTGCCCACAAGTCTACTGGCTTCCTGAAGGCAGGGACAGTCTCAGTCCCATTTTCTGCTGTGCCCTGGGTTTTGATCACATCTTTGATACTCAGTAAATTCTTGTTGATGCATGAATGGAGAGGGCAATGCCTAGCAGCTGGCAATGCCATGTGCTTTGACTCAGTGCCATGCATAACATGACAGCCACTGCTGGGGATAGGCATTCTCTCCATATTACAGCAGAGGAGACTGGCTCGGAGAGGTGGCAGAGTCCCTGACACCCGGTGTGGCCTTCCAGACACTGCCCTCTGCCAGCATAGGAGCTGGCCTTATGCTGTGGACCACCCACCTCCACTCCTGGATCTATCTGAGTCCCTCCTCTGCTGGGGGCTTTTCCTCACTGGGAAGGTCGGGGCAATGGCATGACTAGAGCAATAAGATTCAACAAGAACTCCATGCTTGTAAGTGAGCTACCAAAAATTAGAGATTTCAAGTGATTCCACACAGATAAAATTTGGAGAACCGCAGGTTCTGCCAAGCCCCCTGTAGATGCTGCCTCCTCAAACTCCCGCAATCTTAGACCTGTGCCTCCCACACAGCGAGACACCCAATTCAAGGCTGATATGGTTAAGATTTATGTCCCCATCCCAACCTCATCTTGAATTGTAATCCCCAGGGGTTTAGGGAGAGACCAGGTGGAGGTAATTGAATCACGGGGTGGTTTCTCCCCTGCTGTTCTCAAGATAGTGAGTTCTCATGAGATCTGATGATTTTATTTTATTTATTTTTGAGACGGAGTCCTGTTTGGTCGCCCAGGCTGGAGTGCAGTGGGGCTATCTCAGCTCATACAGCCTCCACCTTCTGGGTTCAAGTGAATCTCGTGCCTCAGCCTCCCAAGTAGCTGGGATTACAGTAGTGAGCCACCATGCCCAGCTAATTTTTGTATTTTTAGTAGAGATGGGGTCTCACTATGTTGGCCAGGTGGGTCTTGAGCTCCTGACCTCAAGTGATCCACCCACCTCGGCCTCCCAAAGTGCTGGGATTACAGGTGTGAGCCACCTCACCCCGAAAGATCTGATGATTTTATAAGGGAGGGGCTCGTCCCGCTTCACTTGGGACTTCTCCTTCCTGCATCTTTGTGAAAAAGGTGCGTTGCTTCTCTTGCCTTCTGCCGTGACTGTCGGTTTCCTGAGGCCTCGCAGACATGCAGAACTGCGAATGGATTAAATCTCTTTCCTTTATAAATTACAGTCTTGGGTATGTCTTTGTAGCAGTAAGAAAATGGACTAATACAAACGTATTCCAGAATGCCGAGTTCATTCTCACAATAAATGGGTGTGGAGTGACCACTCTGTGACGGTCGTATTCAGGGCACCTCAGACTCATGCCATGTCTTCCTGGGACTCCTCCTCCAGCGACAACCGCCTGACCTCAGGGCAGGTGGTGATGGGGGAAGCCCTGGAGGCTAAGGAAGCACCGAGGAAGGGGTCAAAGAAGGCTTCCTGGCCGGGTGCAGTGGCTAACACCTGTAATCCCAGCACTTTGGGAGGCCAAGATGGGTGGATCACTTGAGGTCAGGAGTTCCACGCCAGCCTGGACAACATGGTGAAACCCCCTTTCTACTAAAAAATACAAAAAAAATAGCCGAGCATGGTGGCACACGCCTATAATCCTAGCTACTCAGGAGGCTGAGGTGGCAGGATCACTTGAACCTGAGAGGCAGAGGTTGCAGTCAGCCAAGATCATACCACTGCACTCCAGCCTGGAGAGGGGGAGAGAGACAGAGACAGAGACAGAGAGAGACAGAGAGAGAGGAGGGAGGGTGGGAAGGAAGGGAGGAAGGGAGGGAGGGAGAAAGGGAAGGAGGGAGGAAGGGAGGGAAGGAAGGGAAGGGAGGAAGGGAGAGAGGGAGAAAGGGAGGGAGGGAGGGAGGAAGGGAAAGAGGAAGGGAGGGAGCAAGGGAGAGAAAGAGGGAGAGAGAAAGAAAAAGTAAAAAGGAAGGAAGGGAGGGAAAGAGAGAAAAAGAAGGAGGGAAGGAAGGAGGGAAGGAAGGAAGGAGGGAGAAAGGCTTTTTCAAGGAGGTGAGCCAACACTGGCAGGGTTGTAGGACAACACAGTCTACAGGGTGAGTAGGAGTTAAACAGGTTCAGGGCAAGGAGAAGTGACCTCGGGGAGGATGAGAAACATCCCAGATAAGGGAGCAGGCTGTGTACAGGTCTGGATGCCGGGTTCAGGTCGTGGGTGTAGTTCAGCAGAGGTTGGGGATGGGGTGATCAGAGGAGGGGCTGAAAGGTGGGCGGGGTCGCCACAGGAAGGGTGGACAGTAGGCAGTGGTCTTCTCCTAAAGGTCTCAGAAAGGGTTAAGAGTTTATGCTGGGCATGGTGGCTCATGCCTGTAATCCCAGCACTTTGGGAGGCTGAGGCAGGAGTTTGAGACCAGCCTGACCAGCCTGGTGAAACCCTGTCTCTACTAAAAATATAAAAAATTAGTTTGGCGTGGTGGCACATGTCTGTCGTCCCATCTGCTCAGGAGGCTGAAGCAGAATAATCACTTGAACCAGAGAGACAGAGGTTGCAGTGAGCTGAGATCACACCATTGCACTCCAGCCTGAATGACAGAGCGAGACTCCATCTCAAAAAATAAAAAAAGGAATTTGGCAGAAGCCAGCTGCCCTCTCAGCTCCCTGCTGGGGGCTCGCCTTGCACTTCTAAGGATGTTAATTTCCATGTGTCAGATCCCCCGGCATGTGCCAGCCCTTTGGTGTCATTTCACTTACACAGTCAGCCGTGAGGGACACATGCTCTCCTGTCTCCTAACAAGGGAGGCGGGATCATAGTGGAACCAGCCAGCTTCCCAGGGACCCATGGCAGGGCCGGGATGCAACCCAGGCATGCCTGGGACCAGACAGTGCCACTCAGTGCACTGCCAAGTGACTGCTTTGTGTTCGGAGCTGAGCTGTGTCTCCTGCAAATTCCTCTGTTAAAATCCTAACCCTAGTCCTTCAGAATGTGCCTGTGTTTGGAGATGGGGTCTCTGCAGAGGTCATATGAGTGGGCCCTCCCTAACATAGGAAAGGATTATAACAAGAAGAGGTTAGGACACAGACACACACACACACACACACACACACACACATACATACACATACACACACACACATACACACACGCATATACACATACACACATATACATACATACACACGTACATACATACACACATACACACATATATACACATACATACACACACATATACACACATACACATGTACATACATACACACAAACACGCACATACACATACACACACATACACACAAACACATACCATACACAAACATACACATACACACAAACACACACATATACACACATACACACACATACACATACAAACACATACATATACACACAAACACATATACACGCATACATACACATACACACATAAACACACATACACATACACACATATACACATACACACAAACATATACACACATACACACGTACATACATACACACAAACACACATACACACATAAACACACACATACACATACACACATATACACATACACATACACACAAACACATATACACACGTACACGCGTACATACATACACACACTTGCACACATATACACACATACACACACACATACACACACATAAACACACACGCATACACACAGGCACATACATACACACACACAAACACATATACACACAGGCACATACACATGCACACATATACACATCACACATACACATATACACACACACATACACACACACACACGCAGAGTAGACCATGTGACAACACAGGGAGAAGACAGCCGTCTGCAGACTAAGGAGAGAGGCCTCAGGAGAAACCGACCCCTCCAATCCCTGGATTTTGGACTCAGCATCTACAATAAATTTCTGCTGTTGAATCGCCCATCCGTGGGCCTTCCTTAGGGCAGCCTAAGCAAACTAGTGCAGCTGGAGACTTGAGGGAAAGGAATTCCGTGTCTGTGATCTGGGACACTGTAGTTCCTCCCTTTTGCTTTTTTGTTTGAGACGGTCTTGCTTGGTCACCAGGCTAGAGTGCAGTGGCATGATCTCGGCTCACTGCAGCCTCTGCCTCCCAGGTGCCAGTGATTCTCCTGCCTCAGCCTCCCTCGTAGCCGGGATTACAGGTGTGCTCTACCTCTCCTGCCTAATTTTTGTGGGTTTTTTTTTTTTTGAGACGGAGTTTCACTCTTGTTACCCAGGCTGGAGTGCAATGGCACGATCTCGGCTCACCGCAACCTCCGCCTCCTGGGTTCAGGCAATTCTCCTGCCTCAGCCTCCCGAGCAGCTGGAACTACAGGCACGAGCCACCATGCCCAGCTAATTTTTTGTATTTTTAGTAGAGTTGGGGTTTCACCGTGCCAGGATGGTCTCGATCTTTTGACCTCATGATCCACCCCCCTCGGCCTCTAAAAGTGCTGGGATTATAGGCGTGAGCCACCGCGCCCGGCCTAATTTTTGTGTTTTTAGTACACACAGTGTTTTACCCTGTTGGCCAGGCTGGTCTCGGACTCCTGACTTCAGATGATCTGCCCGCCTCAGCCTCCCAAAGTGCTAGGATTACATGCGTGAGCCATCGTGCCTGACCTGATCTGGAACATTGTAAATAGGTGTGAACCAGGGAAGGAAGGAGTGGGAGAGCACAACATTCCAGGGCATTCCAGAACCTCTGCTATCCTGGGACGCTACAGATCAAGTCAGTTCAAACGCAATGAACATCATTTATATTTCTGTTAAAATACAGTTCCTGGGGCTGGGCGCGGTGGCTCACGCCTGTAATCCCAGCACTTTGGGAGGCTGAGGTGGGTGGATCACGAGGTCAAGAGACGAGACCATCCTGGTCAACGTGGTGAAACCCCATCTCTACTAAAAATACCAAAAAAAAAAAAAAAATAGCTGGGCACGGTGGTGCGTGCCTGTAGTCCCAGCTACTCAGGAGGCTGAGGCAGGAGAATTGCCTGAACCCAGGAGGCCGAGGTTGCGGTGAGCCGAGATCGCGCCATTGCACTCCAGCCTGGGTAACAAGAGCAAAACTCCGTCTCAAAAAAAAAAAAAAAAAAAAAATACAGTTCCTGGGAGCATTTATCCAGGGCAATTTGAATTGATGCTCCCACATTGAAGTCCTTGAACGGGACCCAAATAAACTCCCTACTGAAAAAAAAAAAAATTAAACACCGTAGTTCCTGAGTTCCATACTTGTACAATGCTTTGAAGACTGAAGTTCCTTTGCCGCAGGAACGAAAGCCCAGAAACAAAAAAGCTGGTAGGATCCTAGCCCTGGGGGCAGGGAGAGTGCCATTCTGGCTCTCTAATAATGGGTAGCCGAGCTGGAAAAGGTGAGTATCCAACAGGGTAAAGCCTGGGTCCTCGTGCTGAATAAACAGAACTACACAATACCATTCTGCGCTGAAGAAAATGCAATTTTGTCTGTCTCTCATTTTGGCAAAAGGAGAGAACCCTCATCAAAGGAGTTCTTGAAAAACTGCCCCATAGCCTGGGGCAGCGGTGGAAACTGGGACAATCCTTTTGTGAGAGCTTTTGTTTGTTTTGTGAGAGTCTTTTTGTTTGTTTGTTTTTTGGAGGATTTGCATTTCTTCTGTGATGAGCCATACCTATTGCTTAGAAATAGTCATCTCAGAACAGTGAAGTGGGATTCTAAAGGATGTCTTTCTTTTTCTCCCTGTGTTCGAGGCTTACCACTTCAGAGCTTCATTAGGAGACCCCGCTTTCTTTCCATTACAGAAACAAAATTCTCACTTCTCCCCCACCAGCCTCCCTTAAATCAGGGGTGCTGGCCTAGGACCAAGGCCAGGCATCTAATATGCCCACCCCTACTTTGTCATGGGAGCCAGTGGTGGGAAGGAGCAGGTGTCCTGGGTAGCAATTAGCTAGGGCCAGTGTCCCAGGTGGTAAAGGAATTTACCAAGACAGTTGTAGATAAAGAAAGGCGTATTTATAAGAGAAGATATAGGCTGGGCACAGCAGCTCACACCTGTAATCCCAGCACTTTGGGAGGCTGAGGCAGGTGGATCACCTGAGGTCAGGAGTTCGAGACCAGCCTGGCCAACATTGTGAAACCCCATCTCTACTAAAAATACAAAAATTAGCTAGTGTGATGGTGTGCACCTGTAATTCCAGCTACTCAGGAGACTGAGGCAGGAAAGTCACTTGAACCTGGGAGGCAGAGGTTGCAGTGAGCTGAGATCGTACCACTGCACTCCAGGTTGGGCAACAGAGGGAGACTCTGTCTTAAAAAAAAAAGAGAGAGAGAGAGAGAGAGAGAGAGAGAGAGAGAAGATATGAAAATCCATTGCAAGATTGCAATGGGCAGCGCAGCACAGAAGGAGCCGCCTGTAGAAAAGCAGGGGCTGGAGGGAAGTTTTATAGGGTTGTGCTGGAGGGGACTACCTGAGGAAGAGGTCACGGTGCTATGAGGTTGTTGTGCCCTTGGGTTGTTTGAAAACATCTTTACCTGCGGATAGAGGGGACACTCAACTTCCCAAGGTGGGTACAATGAAGACAGCACGAAGCCAGCGGAATCTGCCTCCCCCTCTCCTTTTCCTGTTACTAAAAGGTAAGCAAAAATCTTTCATCATTTTTTAATATTACGTAAATGTCCTCTTTAAAAGAGGAAACCTGATCTCACCTTTGCATTGCTGTGATTAATGTTAAATCCAATTATTAATAAAACCTTATCAACAAATCTGCATAGTCTTAGTTTCACCATAAGGTAACATTTCCATCAACCTCTTATAACTCTTACAATTTTCTGTTAGCCAGACACATGGTCCGAGGTTCTGGCTCTGCACTGGTGTGCTTTTGTTTCAATGTTCTCCCTATGCAAAAACTAAATAATCCCCTTTATATCTGAGCCAACTTCCTTATACCCACAGAACTTTTCACAAGATTAACCCTTCACAAACCCTTTCCAACTTGCTTAAACCTTCAGTGGTGTCCCATTGCTCCTTGAGGTTAGGCCAATCCTTAAAACCCTCTGAGCTAGACAAGATTACATTCCCTTTAACACAGGGTCCTCACCTTCGGGCCAAGGACGGGTGTTGGTCTGTGGCCTGTTGGGAACCGGGCCACACAGCAGGAGGTGAGTGGCAGGCAAGCGGGCATTACCGCCGAGCTCCATCTCTTGTGAGATCAGCAGCAGCAGCAGCAGATTCTCATAGGAACATGAGCCCTATGGTGAACTGTGTGTGCAAGGGATCTAGGTTGGGCACTCCTTATGAGAATCTAATGCTTAATGATCTGAGGTGGAACAGTTTCATCCCAAAACCATCCCCCTAGTCCCCTGTCTGTGGAAAAATGGTCTTCCACGAAACCAGATCCTGGTGCCAAAAAGGTGAGGGGATCAGCGCTTTAATGAAAACCGTATTCCCATGCCTTCTTCTAACCTCCCACCGAAAACACATTCAGCTTTCCTTCTATACTTTGCACCTAAACTGTTCCTCCAATAGTGATATGTTTGGCTGTGTCCCCACCCAAATCTCATCAACCTCCCACCGAAAACACATTTAGCTTTCCTTCTATATTTTGCACCTAAACTGTTCCTCCAATAGTGATACGTTTGGCTGTGTCCCCACCCAAATCTCATCAACCTCCCACCAAAAACACAATCAACTTTCCTTCTATACTTTGCACCTAAACTGTTCCTCCAATAGTGATACATTTGGCTGTGTCCCCACCCAAATCTCATCAACCTCCCACCGAAAACACATTCAGCTTTCCTTCTATACTTTGCACCTAAACTGTTCCTCCAATAGTGATACGTTTGGCTGTGCCCCCACCCAAATCTCACCTTGAATTGTAGCTCCCATAATTCCCATGTGTTGTGCAAGGGGCCCGGTGGGAGATAATTGAATCAAGGGAGTGGTTTCCCCATACTGTTATTGTAGTGACTAAGTTTCACGAGATCTGATGGTTTTAATAAGGAGTTTCCCCTTTTGCTTGGCTCTCTTTCTCTCTTGCCTGCTGCCATGTAAGATGTGCCTTTGCTCCTCCTTGACCTTCGGCCATGATTGTGAGGCCTCCTCACCATGTGGTACTGTGAGTCCAGTAAACCTCTTTCCTTTATAAATTACCCAGTTTTGGGTATGTCTTGATTAGCAGTTTGAGAACAGACTAATACAGGTAGTCTCAAGTACATGTTACAGTGTTAACTCTTAGCAACTTTTATTTTTGGTGAAAAACCCTGTGAGCAAGCAGTTTTAACCATGTCGGGACTGCAGAGCTCAGGAGAAGGATGGAGCTGCAGATTGTGCCTGACTCTTAGCCTAGCTAGGGAACCAGACTAACTCCATATTTCTCCAGGCCTTACCTAGAATCCAATGGCCATAAACAGACAAGGCAAACAATTATTATTAATAGAAGTCACAGAGACAGTTTATGGCCTTAAGGTATCTGGCAAAGAGTACCTGACCTATCGAATTTAGTTCAAATGTATGAACTTTGAAGACATTTTTATTTTACTTTACCAACAATCTTCAAATTGTCTTTCTTTCCCTCCCTCCCTCCCTCCTTTCTTTCTTTCTTTCTTCTTTCTTTTTCTTTTTTGAGACAGAGTCTCACTCTGTCACCAGGCTGGAGTACAGTGCTGCAATCTCAGCTCACTGCAATCTCCACCTCCTGGGTTCAATCAATTCTTCTGCATCAGCCTTCTGAGTAGCTGGGACTACAGGTACCCACCACTATACCTGGCTAATTTTTGTATTTCAAGTAGAAATGGGGTTTTGCCATGTTGACCAGGCTGGTCTTGAACTCCTGATCTCAGGTGATCCACCTGCCTCAGCCTCCCAAAGTGCTGGGATGACAGGCATGAGCCACCACACCCAGCCCAGACTGTCTTTATTTTTTAAAGATAAGAGTCATGTAACCTAAAAGACATTAAAGTTTCTATTTTTCTGACGATATTTTAAGTGCTTTTCTTTAAGCCAATTAATTAGAGCTCTTTTATGTAGACATCACACACACAACACATTTAAATACACAGAAATGGAGAATCAATACAAAATTCCATCAACTGAGAAGATTTTAGAGGGAGAACAGGGGCCAAATACCAGCTTTAATGAAGTCAATTTCTGACTTTTTTTTTTTTTTTTGAGATGGAGTTTTGCTCGTTACCCAGGCTGGAGTGCAACGGCACAATCTCGGCTCACTGCAACCTCCGCCTCCTGGGTTCAGGCAATTCTCCTGCCTCAGCCTCCTGAGTAGCTGGGATTACAGGCACGTGCCACCATGCCCAGCTAATTTTTTGTATTTTTAGTAGAGATGGGGTTTCACCATGTTGACCAGGATGGTCTCGATCTCTTGACCTTGTGATCCACCCACCTCGGCCTCCCAAAGTGCTGGGATTACAGGTGTGAGCCACCACACCTGGCCAATTTCTAACTATTTTAAAAGGAAAATCCTTTTAAAATCTTTTAGCTGGGCTAAATGGCCAATATTTGTGGCTTTTGAATATTTTACTAAAGGTAACCTCCTACATAACACTAATAAGCCTTAACTAAGCCAGTGACCTAAACTTGGACGCACAAGGTGTCTCCAAAGAGATGGTAAGCAATTTACAACATCCAGAATTACCCCAAAGGTAACTCAGCGACAAGTCAGGCAATCAGAAGCTGTCCATGGAGGGGGAAAAGAATCAATAAACAGCAAAAGCACCACAGGTATTAAACCTCAAAGGACTCACTTCCAAAGCCAGGAATTTCCAGGCCACCACTGTGAGAAGGCAAAGCCTTAGCAACTGACCTGCAGCACAAGGTGACAGCTGTTGTTTTTTCCAGAGCAATTTAGGGCATTTTCAAGCTTGTGAAGGATTTTAACTGCTCAGGAGAATTTTCTAAGACTAGCCATGTTATTATTGTGCATCCTTCTTCTCTTTTTTTTTGAGATGGAGGCTTGCTCTGTTGCCCAGGCTGGAGTGTAGTGGCACGATCTCAGCTCACTGCAACCTCTGCCTCCCAGGTTCAAGTGATTCTCCTGCCTCAGCCTCCTGAGTAGCTGGGATTACAGACGCATGCCACCACACCCGGCTAATTCTTTGTATTTTTTAGTAGAGACAGAGTTTCACCGTACTGGCCAGGCTGGTCTCAAACTCCTGACCTCGTGATCCACCCGCCTCGGCCTCCCGAAGTGCTGGGATTACAGGCATGAGCCACCACACCCGGCCTATGCATCCTTCTTTTAACTTAACATTTTTCATTCAATCACATACCCAATTCCAATAGTGACTCAGTCTAAAAGCCTGTCTAAGTCTAGACAGTAATTTTCCCGGGTTTTACCATATATACGGTAAAAGGTCAACATTTGCAGAAAGGGGTAGAAGAGGCATCTTTATGATAAGCAGCTCTTGAATGCAAAAGGGAAACATATAATTTTACTTGCTGTCTCCAGAGTTGCCTTTGGCTTCGTTTTGTTAATGATGATGTTTGATTTGGAAGCCAGCCAGGGCAGAGCCCCCGTCAATCGCCAGAGGAGTTTGTCCACTGGGAGACTGAAAAGGAAACAAACTTTGAATTCTCACCCAATCAAGAAGCAGCGGTCAGAGGCTTCCACATGGACACCTTTCAGCTCACCAGAGTGCAGCTTGGCCAGAGACTCTCAGTTGTGTCTGTGTTTAGACACAGTCCATTGAGGGTCATGAGATGGGACATAAAAAGAGAGAAGAGAGTTCCCTGTAAGAAGAGAGAGTCCCCATACTGGCCACCAAAATGTTGCAGGTAGCCACTAGCTAGGACCCACAGTGTCGCAGGCAGTAAAGAAATTTTCCAAGACAGTCGTAAGAAAGGGAGGTTTATGAGAGAAGTTAGGGCGCAGTGGCTCACACCTGTAATCCCAGCACTTTGGGAGGCCGCGGTGGGTGGATCACGAGGTCAAGAGATCGAGACCATCCTGGTCAACATGGTGAAACCCCGTCTCTACTAGAAATACAAAAAATTAGCTGGGCATGGTGGCGCGTGCCTGTAATCCCAGCTACTCAGGAGGCTGAGGCAGGAGAATTTCCTGAACCCAGGAGGTGGAGGTTGCGGTGAGCCGAGATCGTGCCATTGCACTCCAGCCTGGGGTAACAAGAGCAAAACTCCACCGCCCCCAAAAAAGAAAAAAAAAATACATTGCAAGGTTGCAATGGGCAGTACAGCAGAGAAGGGGCTGTCTGCAAAGAGTCAGGGGCTGGAGGGAAGTTTTATAGAGTACTGCTGGAGAGGGCTGACCAGCTACCTGCAGAACGAGGTCATTGTGCTCACTGAAGTCATTGTACCCTCAGGTTGTTTGTGATTAGCCATCTCTCAGAACAGCTGTTCACTGTCGCTGTACTTTCCCACCTGCGGTCCTCCCCAACCTGGGCCTTTCCTCCTTGTTGCTTACTTATTTTGTTGGTCATCAGATGTAGCAGCAGCAGTGGGAAAGTGGGTTTTTCAGGGCCAGCACTGATGGCAGAGTGAGTTGTGGCATCCAGCGTGGAGTGACGGTGGCACGGTGGCATGGTGGCACGGTGGCCATGCCATCCTCTGACTGGCTTTATGTCCCTGTCTGTGCTCCGGATGTCCCTGTGTAAGCCCAGCTTCTAGGCTCAGTCTGCAGGATTCCTGATGATTTTATGAGCTGCCATAAAATATCACATCAATAAATTCTTCCCACTAACAGCAGCCAGAGCGAGTTTCCATTGCTTGCAACTAAGAGTCATGACTGATCCTAGGATTGTGACAGAGTTACAGGAGGGGTGGCCACCCCCAAAGATGATGGACACTGAGAAGAGTGGTCCCAGTTTCATCGTCTCTGGATGGAACAGCTGGACGTGACTTTGGTTGCCTCTGGTCAGGGGAAAGTTAAGAACTCGGAAGGTGTGTGAGGTGGTCGGATTGAATTAGACCAAGGCAAGTTTGTACATATAAGGAAAAGGGTGTCTGTGTGGACTGAATAGCCAAGGGATGGAATGTGGTGGGCACCTTTGGGGATCTGTGCCCAGCCCATGACTTCCTTTTGTTTGGGAACTGCCCCCCTTCTCACTGACCACAGGATTGGTCCCTGGAAGAGGATTTCTCTTACATGACTGTCTGTAGCCCCTACCCCCACCCCGGGACCCAGCTAATCTGATTCTTGGACTCTGTGAGATTCCTAACCATGGGCTTTAGAGAGCTTTAGAAATCCTGATACCTAGGCCATAGCCTGACCAATTAAGTCAGAATCTCCAGGAGGTGACTGTCAGGTATCCCCAGGTAATCCTGGGAGGTGGCCGACTTTGAGACCCCTGCTCTATAAAATCCTTCCACCAGTCTCCCTTGATGTTGAAGGCAGTGCTTCCCGTTCATTGCAAAGAGATTTGACTGAAATAGCATCTTTTCTTTCCTCATTTTTTCCTTTTTGAGACAGCATCTCACTCCTTCATCTAGGCTGGAGTGCAATGATGTGATCTCGGCTCACTGCAATCTCCACCTCCTGGGTTCAAGCAGCTGTCCTTCCTCAGCCTCCTGAGTAGCTGGGATTACAGGCACCCAACATCATGCCTCGATCTTTTTTGTATATATATATTTTTTTAGTAGAGGCAGGGTTTCACCATGTTGTCCAGGCGAGTCTCAAATTCCTGACCTCAAGTGATCCGTCCATCTGGGCCTCCCAAAGTACTGGGAATACAGGCATGAGCCACCGCACCCAGCCACATATTTTCAAATTGATTCTATCAGTGACAAAGTCAACACTCCAATTATTCAAATGTTCTTTTATATGTGTTTATTAAAACCTTGAAGTTTTTTAAAGTATGGATCTTATACCTTTTTTTGTTCTATATATTTAGATCTTGCACCTTTTATATTTTTATTGTATATATTTAGGGTGTGACATGATGTTTTGATATAACTATACACAGTGAAATGGCCACTATAGTCAAGCAGATCAACATAGCCACCATCTCCTGTGTGTGCCAAGAGCTCCCAAAATCTACTCCCTACAACAGTGGTCCCCAACATTTTCGGCACCAGGGATGGGTGTCACGGAAGACAATTTTTCCACGGATGAGGGTCAGTGGTGGTGGGGAGGTGGGTTCAGGATGATTCAAGTGCATCACACTTACCATTAGATTCTCATAAGAAGCATGCAACCTAGATCCCTCGCTGCACAGTTCACAAAGTGATTCATGCTCCTGTGAGACTTTAATGCTGCCGCTGATCTCACAGGAGGCAGAGGCCAGGCAGTCAGGTTAGCTCACATGCCGCTCAGGTTCTTCCTGAATGACCCGGTTCCGCAAATCAGTACAATGTGAGAGCAGACTAATACAAGGGATCTCCAACCTGTTTATTGCTCTAAACAACTAGTTTACAAAGACAACAGGTTTAATCTGCTCACCGTTTCACAGGCTGTGCAGGAGGCATGGCTGGGAAGGCCTCAGGAATCACAGTGGAAGGGCAAAGGGGAAGCAAGAACATATTCACAAGGCAGCAGGAGAGTGATGGCAGAAGTGCCACACACTTCTTTTTTTTTTTTTTTTTTGAGACGGAGTTTCACTCTTGTTACCCAGGCTGGAGTGCAATGGTGCCATCTCGGCTCACCGCAACCTCTGCCTCCTGGGTTCAGGCAGTTCTCCTGCCTCAGCCTCCTGAGTAGCTGGGACTTCAGGCACGCACCACCATGCCCAGCTAATTTTTTGTATTTTTAGTAGAGACGGGGTTTCACCATGCTGACCAGGATGGTCTCGATCTCTCGACCTCGTGATCCACCCGCCTTGGCCTCCCAAAGTGCTGGGATTACAGGCTTGAGCCACCGCGCCGGGCCACACTTTTAAACAATCAGATCTTGTGAGAAGTCACTCACTGTCGCGAGAACAGCAAGGAGAAGTCCACCCCCATGATTCAATCACGGCCCACTAGGCCCCTCCTCCAGCACACTTGGCTCAGGGGTTACAATTCACCATTAGATGTGGGTGGGGACACAAAACCCAGCTATATCCCCCTGCTCGAGAAAAACTCTGAATGTAGTCTGATATTTTTTTTTTTTTTTTTTACTTTTAACTCCCAGAAGTTTCTTATCATCCACCTTCTGAAGCCGTAGTCTGATATTATTAACTATAATCCTCACACTATACATTAGATCTTGAAATTTTATATCCACGGACCTGCACCTCCCCGTTTCCTGTGCGCTGCCTGCCCCTGAGAAGCACAGTTTGGTTCTTGTTTCTATGTATGCAACCTCTCTGAGTTCCACATGGAAGTGAGATCATGCGACATTTTTCTTTCTGCATCTGGCTCACTGTGCTTAGCACGATATCCTCAAGGTTCATCCATGTTGTGGGTACCTTCTTTAGTTCTAAGCACTTAATATTTGTATTGTGATTCTGATCGAAGTATTTTTTCTATCACGTTTTCTAATTTGTTGTTAATACAAAGGAAAGCTATAACATTTTACATATTAATTACATAGAGCTATACATGTATTGAGTACAACCATATGTATTTCCATGAGATATATAAGACAAACATAATCATAAATAGAAACATAATATATAATATCGGCCGGGTGCAGTGGCTCACGCCTATAATCCCAGCACTTTGGGAGGCCGAGGCGGGTGGATCAAGAGGTCAAGAGATCGAGACCATCCTAGTCAACAAGGTGAAACCCCAACTATACTAAAAATACAAAAATTAGCTGGGCATGGTGGCACGCACCTGTAATCCCAGCTACTCGGGAGGCTGAGGCAGGAGAATTGCCTGAACCCAGGAGGCGGAGGTTGCGGTGAGCCGAGATCGCGCCATTGCACTCCAGCCTGGGTAACGAGAGCGAAACTCCGTCTCAAAAAAACAACAACAACAACAAAAAAAAAACCCAATATATAATATCAAAGAACAGTGAAGTAAATACAATACATTTCTACTACGGAATATCCTATAACTCTTTAAATTTGTAAATATGACGATTGTTGCAACCAAGGTATTTGTTTTTAAATAAAATAAAAATTAAAGTTAAAAAAATTTTTTTGAGACAGAGACTCATTCTGTGGCCCAGGTTATGGTGCAGTGGCGCCATCACAGCTGACTGCAGCCTTGACCTCCCAGGCTCAAGCAGCCCTCCCACCTCAGTCTCCCAAGTAGCTGGGACTACAGATGCATGCTACAATCCCCAGCTTATTTATTTATTTTGTATTTTTTAGAGAAAGAGTCTCATTATGTTGGCCGGACTGGTCTTGAACTCCTGGGCTCAAGTGATCCCCTTTTGCCCTCCCAAAGTGCTGGGATTACAGGCATGAGCCACAGCACCCAGCCAGAATTTTGAATTGTATACACACTAAACTATGTTAAAGTTTATATGCATAGATAGATAGATAGATAAAATATTGGAAGGAAAAGGCAGTTTCATTAGGATAGTGGCGTTTGTATATCTTTCACACAGAGTACTTTTTTTTTTTTTGAGACAGAGTTTCACTCTTGTTACCCAAGCTGGAGTGCAATGGCGTGATCTCAGCTCACCACAACCTCCACCTCCTGGGTTCAAGCAATTCTCCTGCCTCAGCCTCCCGAGTAGCTGGGATTACAGGCATGCACCACCATGCCCAGCTAATTTTTGTATTTTTAATAGAGACGGGGTTTCACCATGTTGACCAGGAGGGTCTCGATCTCTTGACCTCGTGATCCACCCGCCTCGGCCTCCCAAAGTGCTGGGATTATAGGCATGAGCCACCGCGCCCAGCCTCACACAGAGTATTTTTTACCCTGTACATATGTTACTTTTTCATTAAAGAAAAAAATATAAAACAGGCCACATGAGTGATTCTGCAGGACTTATTTTTACAAAGTCAAGTTTTACCTCTCCCCTTGGAAAATTAGCCTTTTCTTTGTTTCTTTTATTTTTAATTATTGTTTTATTTTAGAGACAGTCTGTTTGATTTTAGAGACAGTCTATGTTTTTGATTTTTAAAAAATTTATAACAAACTTTTAACCATAACTACATAGCAGAAATATTGGAACATGGAGAAAAAAATTACCCATAATCCCATCCTGTCAACTAGAACTGTGGGAGAAAAAAATTACCCATAATCCCATCCTGTCAAGAGACACAGCTAGAACTGTGGGAGAAAAAAATTACCCATAATCCCATCCTGTCACGAGACACAGCTAGAACTGTGGGAGAAAAAAATTACCCATAATCCCATCCTGTCAAGAGAGACGGCTAGAACTGTGGGAGAAAAAAAATCACCCAGAATCCCATCCTGTCAAGAGACACGGCTAGAACTGTGGGAGAAAAAATTACCCATAATCCCATCCTGTCAAGAGACACGGCTAGAACTGTGGTGTATTTATTCCATATATATATATATATATATATATATATTTTTTTTTTTTTTTTTGAGATAAAGTTTCACTCTGTTGTCTAGGCTGGAGTGCAGTGGCGCCATCTTGGCTCACTGCAACCTCTGCCTCCCAGGTTCAAGCGATTCTCCTGCCTCACCCTCCTGAGAAGCTGGGATTACAGGCACGTGCCACCATGCTTGGCTAATTTTTGTATTTTTAGTTGAGATGGGGTTTCACCATGTTGGTCAGGCTGGTCTCAAACTCCTGACCTCATGATCCTCCCGCCTCGGACTTCCCAAGTGCTGGGATTACAGGCGTGAGTCACTGCACCCAGCCTATTTCTAATATTTATATGCATAGTTTGCACAGCTCACCTCAGGGTACATAGTTTTGTAACCTGACTTGTTCACTTAACATTCTATCACAAACATACTTTCTGTTGCTCCAAAGCCTTCCCAGCCATTTCTTCTCAGTGGGCAATAAAATCCCATCAAGTTGAGGAGACATCACCAACTCATTCCCCGTTGGATATTCAGGTTGATTCCAATTTCTGTGCTGTTACAAGAAATACTCCAAAGATGGTTTATTTGTTCATAAGCCTTTCCATATTTGGGATTATTTCTTTAGGACAGCTTCCCAGCAGTCAGATGGATGGATCAAAGGGCACATACTGCTCTCATGAGCATCTCTTTCTAAGTTGGCCCAGCCACCTGCCGTTTATTGGAAGGACAAATGGTTCTAATTAAAGGCCCAAAATTTGTTCATGGGTTCCAGCTGCAGGTATGGAGGAGTCCCTGAGGCCTGTACAGCCTGAGCAAACTTGCTCAGCTAAATTGGCAGCGCAGGGAGTCTCCATTACAATCCAATACAATCTTTTGTATTGACTCATGTTTTAGGAAAATCTGTGATAGCTGTGAGCCTTTAAAATGGCACGCTTTGTTTAGCAAGGAGCAGGTGCCAAAGGCCTTCCCTGGAGCCTGGGTTTGGGGACGTCCATCATCTTACCTCACAACTATGCAGCAACTCAGCTTATGAAGTGCTTCAATCTCTATTTTCCTCAAATTACCCCCATTCTACAGATGAGAAAACTGAGGCCCAAATGGGTGAAGGAACTTGTCTGAGATCACATAGTTAATAAGTTGCAAAATCAACAATCTAGTCCTTCCAACTCTAGGTCCACTTCAGCATCAATTCATGGGGGACTGGATTCATTCATTCAACCAACACTGAACACAAACCTATGGCAGATCCTGGGCTGGGCCCTGGAGACCTGGAGGTGTCAGTCCCAGCTCTCTTGAGGAGCTCATGGTCTCAGGGAGATGGATTCCTATACCAGCCATTTTAGTGCCATGGAGAACTGCAAGATCCCTAAGAGGCAGGGATGGCCCTTGGAGGAGCTTGGGTTTGCCTGGAGCCCAGCAGGTTGGCCAGGTGGGCAGTGAAGGGAGGGAGGAGCAGCGTGGGTGAGGACTGGGAACAAGAGAGGAGAGCACGTGGTCATCTGTGCACCTGGGGCAAGGTCTTGGCTCTCAAGAGACTCAGTTCCTGGTCTCCTGGGTGGAGACAAGTATGTAAAACAAACCCTAAAGGAAAAAGATCAACGGGCGTGGTGGCTCACGCCTGTAATCCCAGCACTTTGGGAGGCCAAGGCGAGCAGATCATGAGGTCAGGAGTTCGAGACCAGCCTGGCCAATATGGTGAAATCCCATCTCTACTAAAAAAAAATGCAAAAAATCAGCTGGGCATGGTGGTGTGTACCTGCAGTCCCTGGTACTCAGGAGGCTGAGGCAGAAGAATCGCTTGAATGCAGGAGGTGGAGGTTGCAGTAAGCTCCAGCCTGGGCAACAGCCTGAGACTGTGGAAAGGGAAAAGGAAACAGAAGGAAAGGAAAGGGATTAAGAGACAGCAGCAACGGTCAACGTTGGAGGCCATGTCCACTGTTTCACTGGTAGCAAGGGGTCCTAATGCTTAAGAGAGCCCTTTGCCCTCACAGACCTGTATTTGAACGTGGCCTCTCTCACCAGCTGGGTGACCTAGGGGAAACCACTTACTTGCTCTGAGATGCAGTGGCTTTTGTGCATGAAAGGATAACACCATTCTCATACTGCTCTTGGGAGCATTAAATTAGATAATACAGATGAAGCTTCTAGCCCTGCACTTGGCACTGTTTGGTAAGTGTTGGCTATGATAGAGGAGGAGGAGGAGGATGTGGCAGGAAGAGGCGACCTTGGAAAACTTCATGGAGATTCTGAAACTTGAGCTGGGAAGAGTATGATGAGTGCTGTGGGCAGAGATGGGAGGGGAGAGCATCTGAGGCGGAGAACAGCAAAGGTTCGGAGGCAGGCCTTAGCCTCTGCAGGTGGGCTGGGTGTGTCCATCGCTGTTTCAGCCACATGCTGGTATGTCTTATTTTTTTAGACAGAATCTCACTCTGTTGCCCAGGTTGGAGTGCAGTCATGGCACAATCAAGGCTCACTGCAGCTTTGACCTCCCAGTCTCAAGCGATCCTCCCACCTCAGCCTCCCGGGGTAGCTCGGACTACAGGCACACACCATCACTCTTGGCTCATTTTTCTAGAGTTTTTTTTTTGAGACGGAGTTTTGCTCTTGTTACCCAGGCTGGAGTGCAATGGCGCGATCTCGGCTCAGCGCAACCTCCGCCTCCTGGGTTCAGGCAATTCTCCTGCCTCAGCCTCCTGAGTAGCTGGGATTACAGGCGCACGCCACCATGCCCAGCTAATTTTTAAAATATTTTTAGTAGAGATGGGGTTTCACCATGTTGACCAGGATGGTCTCGATCTCTTGACCTCTTGATCCACCCACCTTGGCCTCCCAAAGTGCTGGGATTACAGGCGTGAGCCCGCGCCCGGCCCATTTTTCTAGTTTTTATAGAGACAATGATCTCAGTACATAGCCCAGACTGGTCTCAAACTCCTGGGCTCAAGTGAGCCTCCTGTCTCAGCCTCGCAAAGCGCTGGGATTATAGGGGTGAGTCAATCACACCCATTCCATGCTGGTCCATCTTTATGGAGCGCTAACCAGGGACCAGGCCCTGTGCTGCCTGTTGGTTCCCATAACCCCAAGGCCTAGGAATCTGCTTTCTACAGAGGGAGGCATGGGGTGTTCTGTGTCTCCTCGGCATCCCCAGGGAGTCTGTCCCCCTGTGCCTGGGTGCAAGCTGTGCCCAAGGCACCACAGTGGCTTCCTCTTGATGTCACACATCTTGTCTGCTGGGCGTGGCTTCTGCTGGGGCTTGCTCCCTGCTTTCCTTCTGGCCACTTGGCTCGGCTCCCGATTGTATCCGGCTACCCCTGGCTGTGTGGCCTTGTGGGTGGGTGTGGCCAGAACAAGCCCCACAGGCCCCACAAGACACTGTGCCAAGTCTCTGAGCTGTCCTGGAAAGCTGTGATGTCTCTGGCGATGCCCGAGGCCCAGCCATCCCCACGCCCACCCCTCCCTCATGCAGCGCCCAGATGGCTGGGCAACAGCAGGGGGATCCTCTGCACGCCCTGACTCCTCAGTGTCTGCAGGATTCAGTGCAGGGGCCCCAACTGCCACGTGCGGCCCTGGGGACGCTCTACTCTGTTTTCTTCAGCTGCCTCTTCAGCCTCCTCTCTGTGTGTCCAGTGGGCAGCTTCCTTATTCATTCATGCACTTGCCCACCAAGGGTTGTGTTGAGCATGACCATGTGCGGGGCCCTGTCCTGGGAACAGAAGTGAACCAAACAGACAAAAAGTATCTCAGCAGGTGGCCGGGCGCGGTGGCTCACGCCTGTAATCCCAGCACTTTGGGAGGCCGAGGCGGGTGGATCA
>CM052648.1:4307818-4324274 GCA_028533165.1 Leontopithecus rosalia
TCTCACCGCAGAACGGGGCTCCAACTTTATCTCTGGCCTGGCTTTCCTTCTGAATGTAAAGTCTGCGCTGTTTATTCAGAAACAGGAAAAAGTCCGCTGTGCCTTAGGTTTCATGCTTTACAAGGCTGACCTCATTTATGAGCATGTTGGATGCGCTCTCATGTTTCAGACACCAGATACCTTTAACTCCCCCTGGGATTTCAGGGTTTGATGGTGCAATGTGCACCAGTGTGCAGCGGTTGGGTACAGGGTGGGTGGTCTGTGGGGGCGTGTGAGATGTGTGCTTCCTCTCCACCCTCCTCTGAGTCCCTATGGGTCCTTCTCCCATGCCAGCTCATGCTGGCATTCATTGTTTACCCATCTCTCTCACCATGCGTTGGGGCTGGCACCACACACAGCATGGCCGTGATCCTCCAACGACCTTGAGAGGCAGATGTACTGTGCCCATTTAGAGATGGAGAGACTGAGGCTAGAAAGGGCAGTGGCTTTCTAGGTGACAAGCCGCCTGTGAAAGGCCAAGCCTTGTGCTCTCTCCCCAGCACTTCTGGCTCCAAGTTTAGAGCTCAGTCCACAAAAGCACCAGACAATGGAAGACTTAAATGGACAGGTGTGGTTGATTCTCCCAGACCTTAACCTAAGACTCTTAATGACAGGGGCAAGATGAGGTGGGGGATACTTCAAAAGAACAAGGAATTGGCCAGTGTGGTGGCTCACACCTGTAGTCCAAGCACTTTGGGAGGCCAAGGTGGGCAAATCACTTGAAGTCAGGAGTTCAAGACCAGCCTGGTCAGCATGACAAAACCTCATCTCTTTTAAAAATACAAAAATTAGCTGGGCATGGTGGCACGTGTCTGTAATGCCAGCTATTCGGAGGCTGAAGCACAAGAATTGCTTGAACCCAGAAGGTAGAGGTTGCAGTGAGCCACTGAGATCAGGCCACTGCACTCCAGCCTGGGCAATAGAGTGGGAGTCAGTCTCAAAAAAAAAAAAAAAAAGAGCGGGGAATCACCTGGGTGACTCAGAACAGACTCAGAACACCCATGGTGGGGCATGAGTCCATTCAAGAACCCAGGACCAAATCCTCAAGCAGACCTTAGGTGGAACCACAGAGCCAAGCCTGGATTTTCAAAATGATACTTTGGAAAATTCCATGAACCTCATTTGAGTTATGAGTCATATTATTTATTTATTTTTGAGACGGAGTTTTGCTGTTGTTGCCCAGACTGGAGTGTAATGGCTCGAACTCAGCTCACCACAACCTCCGCCTCCTGGGTTCAAGCAATTCTCCTGCCTCAGCCTCCTGAGTAGCTGGGACTACAGGCGCGCGCCACCGTGCCCAGCTAATTTTTTGTATTTTTAGTAGAGACGGGGTTTCACCATGTTGACCAGGATGGTCTCGATCTCTTGACCTCGTGATCCACCCGCCTCGGCCTCCCAAAGTGCTGGGATTACAGGCGTGAGCCACCGCGCCTGGCTCAAGCCTGGATTTTCAAAATGATACTTTGGAAAATTCATGAACCCCATTTGAGTTATTTGAGTCATATTAAAAGAAATGAAAAGCACAGAGAAACAGCAGCCCACAGTCTCACGACCCAGCCCTCCAGGCTTCATTTTTTTCTTTTTTTCTTTTTTTTTTTTTTTGAGACGGAGTTTTGCTCTTGTTACCCAGTATGGAGTGCAATGGCGCGATCTCGGCTCACTGCAGCCTCTGCCTCCTGCGTTCAGGCAATTCTCCTGCCTCAGCCTCCTGAGAAGCTGGGATTACAGGCACGTGCCACCATGCCCAGCTGATTTTTTGCATTTTTAGTAGAGAGGGGGTTTCACCATGTTGACCAGGACGGTCTTGATCTCTTGACCTCGTGATCCACCCGCCTCAGGCTCCCAAAGTGCTGGGATTACAGACTTGAGACACCGCGCCCAGCCTATTTTATTTCTTTTTGAGACAGAGTTTCGCTCTTGTTACCCAGGCTGGGGTGCAATGGCGCGATCTCGGCTCACCACAACCTCCGCCTCCTGGGTTCAGGCAATTCTCCTGCCTCAGCCTCCCGAGAAGCTGGGATTACAGGCTTGAGCCACCACGCCCTGCCTCGTTCTCTAGTTTTTAAATTGGAATATGTAGTAGATCATCGCAGGCCAAAGTTCCCAGGGCCACAATTAGAAAAGACTGAATAAATAGCAAAAAACCTACTTTGAAAGACATCAAAGAGCTGTGGGCAAAGCCACTCAGATTAGATAAGACTCCGGGCTGGGAGGCCCTGAGGTGAGCGGGATGGTCTCCAGCTGCTGTTTTATTTTTCCTGAGGGCGGAGGATTGGGCAGAGAACCTCTGCAGGGTGGGGGAAGCAGCAGATATTTGAGTGGTCACATGGGAGAGTGTGCCAAGGAGACTCACAGAAATCTGACCTGTTTTCCCTGGAGGCATATTTGCTGGGTTCTGGTGTAGGGCTGGAAGCTGGGGAGCTGGGAGGAAACTTTTTCTTAAGGGGAAGAATTGTGCTTAGGGAACAAAAGATCAGCCTGGGAGGAGACCTGCCTCAAACACACTGACAATGTCTCCTCTCCAGACGCTGGCCAGATTTTAAGGCTACTTTGGAAGAGGTGGGAGAGCCAGGCAGCCTCTGAAGGGCAGAGTCGCCTTCTTGTCATATTTTAGGGCTGAGGACACAAAGTCCCAGGAGGTTCTCAATAAAGAGACTAAGGGGCCAGGCGCAGTGGCTCACACCTGTAATCCTAGCACTTTGGGAGGCCGAGGCGGGTGGATCACCCGAGGTCGGGAGTTTGAGACCAGCCTGACCAACATGGTGAAACCACAACTCTACTACAAATATAAAATAAGCTGGGCGTGCTGGTACATGCCTGTAATCCCAGCTGAGGCAGGAGAGGTTGAGGCAGGAGAGTCGCTTGAACCCAGGAGGTGGAGGTTTCAGTGAGCTTGTTGTGGTGAGCTGAGATCGCACCATTGCACTCCAGCTTGGGCTATGAGAGCAGAACTCTGTCTCAAAAAAAAAAAAAAAAAAAAAAAAAAGACTATGGTCTGGGCTCAGTGGCTCATACCTGTAATCCCAACAATCTGGGAGGCCGAGGTGAGCAGAGCACCTGAAGTGAGGAGTTTGAGACCAGCCGGGCTAACATAGTGAAATCCTCTTTCTACTACAAATACAAAAATTAGCCAGGCATGGTGGTGTGTGCCTATAATCCCAGTTGCTTGGGAGGCTGAGGCAGGAGAATAGCTTGAACCTGGGAGGCGGACGCTCCAGTAAGCCAAGATGATGCCATTGCCCTCCAGCCTGGGTGACAGGGTGAGACTCTGTCTCAAAAAAAAAGGAGAGAGAGACTATCAAGGCCTGGTCTGAAAACAAGGACACCCTGGACGTAGGCTGAGTGTGACATGAACTGTAACCCCGCCCTTTTCCTGCTCAATTTCTGAGCGGAATGAGGTGAAAAGCCCCTTCCTACTAGTTATCCAGGTGAAACCCCGTCTCGACTACAAATACAAAAATTAGCTGGGCGTGGTGGCGGGTGCCTGGAATCCCAGCTACTCAGGAGGCTGAGGCAGGAGAATCACTCGAAGCCGGGAGGTGAAGTATCCAGCGAGCTGAGATCCGGCCACTGCACTCCAGCCTGGGCAACAAGGGTGAAACTCCACTTCAAAAAAAAAAAAAAAAAAAAACCCTCAAAGACAAGTTAATAGAAAATACATAAATGGAAGCATAAAGAATTGGAAAAACAAATCGGAGGATAAAAAGACCTACCGGACACAGTTAAAAGCTCTCACCTTGTGTCAGTCCATTCTCACCCTGCTGTAAAAAACTACCTGAGGCCACGTGCCGTGGCTCAGGTCTGTAATCCCAGCATTTTATGAGGCTGTGGCAGGTGGATCAATTGAGATCAGGAGTTTGAGACCAACCTGGCCAATATGGTGAAAACAAAAACCAGCTGGGCGTGGTAGCAGGTGCCTATAATCCCAGCTACTCAGGATGCGGAGGCACGAGAATCATTTGAACCCAGGAGGCAGAGGTTGCAGTGTGTCGAGATTGCACCACTATACTCCAGCCTAGGCAAAGAGTGAGACGCTGCCTCAAAATAAATAAATATAAATAAATGAAAACCACGTGAGACTGGGTATTTTATGAAGAAAAGAGGTTTAATTGACTCCCAGTTCTGCAGGCTTAACAGGAAGCATGCCCAGGAAGCCTCAGGAAACTTACAAGCAGGGCGGAATGAGAAGGGGAAAGAGGCATCTTACCATGGCAGAGCAGGAGGTGTGGAGAGGCGGGGAGTACCACATTTTTTTTTTATTTTTTGAGACAGGGTCTCCCTTTGTTGCCCAGGCTGGAGTGCAGTGGCATGATCTCAGCTCACTTCAGCCTCTGCTTCCTGGGTTCAAGCTATTTTCCTGCCTCAGCCTTCCGAGTAGCTGGTATTACAGACAAGCGCCACCGCGCCTAAGTTTTTTATTTTAGTGGAGATGGGGTTTCCCCATGTTGGCCAGGCTGGTCTTAAACTCCTGACCTCAAGTGATCTACTGCGTCAGCCTCCCAAAGTGCTGGGATTACAGGCGTGAGCCACCACGCCAGGCCAAGTGCCACACTTTTAAACCATCAGATCTCATGAGTCTCGTGAGAACTCACTATCACAAGAACAGCAAGGGGGAAATTTGCTCCTATAATCCAATCGCCTCCCACTAGATTCCTCCTTCAAAGTGTGGGGATTACAATTCAACATGAGATTCGGGTGGCGACACAGCCAAACCATATCACCCCTTCATGTAATCGCAGCCCCTGAAAAAGAGGCAGGAAAGAGAAGAACGGAAACACAGAAAGGAGTAGAGAAAGAAACGGATTATGGCCAAGAATTTCCCGAAAATAATAAAAGATGGCAATTCACAGAGTAAAGCAGCTCGAAGTAGCCTCAGCAGGATAAACACACAGAAATCTACACTCTAGGCACAGCACAAAGTGGTGGAAAGCAAGCACAAGGAAAAAGCAGCTGGGGGTGGCAGTGGGTGGGGAGAATGGCGGGCCTTCAAAGGACTGGTGATGAATTGGGGTGGGCAGAGGGAGGGCTAGTGGGGAACACAGGAGCGTCCTTTGCTGGTCATAGAGACACAAAGATGTGACACGCATGATCTCCTCCCAAAGGAATTGACGGCCAGGAGGGAAACAGGACAGCAATACCTCGGGCTTAGCTTGTAACAGGCAAATGCAGGGAAGACCAAGAGAGCCCAGGAGAGGAGACAGGCAATCCAGACTGGGCCTCCAGGTAATCTCCCTAGAGAAGATAATTACCTAGGGACAGGCTTGTACCAGACGGAAGCCACCTGCGGGTCCTGTCTGCATCAGCCCTCACCCCACCTGGGTGCAGGCCCTATTATTCTAAAGGGGGAGTGTGGACCAGGTGCGGTGACTCATGCCCGTAATCCCTGTACTTTAGGAGGTCCATGTGGGTGGATCACTTGAAGTCAGGAGTTCGAGACCAGCCTGGCCAACACGGTGAAACCCCATCTCTACTAAAAATACAAAAATTAGCTCGGCATGGGGGTGTGTGTGCCTATAATCCCAGCTACTCGGGAGGCTGAGGAAGGAGAATCGCTTGAACCTGGGAGGTGGAGGTGGCAGTGAGCCGAGATTGCGCCACTGCACTCCAGCCTGGGCAACAGAGCAAGACTCTACCTAAAAAATAATAATAATAACATAAAAATAAAGGAGGCGCATGGAGCATGCCACAGCCTTACCCAGGAAAGTGGCAGCACTCTCTTCTGCCCCTCCCAGAAACCTCTCCTTCCAGGCCAAGTAGCTTAGATTTCAGGGCCACATCTCCGTTTGAAATCCACTTTGGAAGTAAAAAGCATACAACATCCTTTGCCCCGAGGCAAGGATCTTACTTCTGGGAACTGTTCATTTAACACACCTCTTAAAGGCAAATATTTTCAAATAGCTTGTCTGACTGGCAACAATTAACCACCTCACACTGCTGGGCACTGAGCTAAAGGCTGGAAAGTAAGGAGCAAACCCGTCCAGGCCTGCCCTTGGGAAAGGAAGATTCTTAATGAGCCACATTTGAGGGCCAACCTTTGGGTACATTGCTATTGAGCCAATGTGCTGTAATGTGATTTGTTTTCTTCCCCTAACGGGTTAGCTTCAGAAGTACGATTGGCGAGCACGCTTAGCAACGAGCTCTGCAGCTGAGCACATGTTCATTATTGACACAAAGGAACGCCGGAGTCAAGGCTATCCAAAATGAATGGAACAAACGTGGAGGTACGTATCATTTCGTAATGTTATGCCTCGTCTCCAGTGCCAGGTTTTCAGGTTTAAGTTTTGACAAGTTAGAGTCACAATGGGGACATAGGCCAAATAAACAAAAACCAAGCCCAAACTCAAAAAGAAAAGAAATACACGTATGTAAAAGGCTTATTATCTCACCAAGACTGAACCCTGAAATCCAAGCTGAGACATTCCCCAGAGAACCTGTGTGCTTTTCATGGCAGGCCTTCTACGTGTCTAATCTCCTTTTGCACATGAAAATCACTGAATAAAACTTTCGAATTCTAGCAAGAGAGCATTTGTTGGCAATTCTGAGGCCTTATAACTTCGTTTCAATGCCAGGGAATATTTGAAATATGGTTTTAAAACTTTAATGGAAAATGAAACAGATCATAAAGGTAGGACATCTGCTTTAGAGGGGCAAGTAAGAGTTTGTTCACGGTTAAACAGAATTCATAATGCTTTAGAACTAAACCAAAAACAATCGTTTCTGAACGCTGAAGTCACCACCGAGACTTAAAACGTGGAGCTGGGCTGCCCTCAGCCTTCTTTGCTACAGCAGTAGAACATTTCATCAGCTTGTTCAAAACACCACACAGTAACAGCTCATTGATTAAATGAGTTGGAATGAGTCTGGAAAATGCCAGTTCTCCCTGGGCAACTGTCCCCATCCCCCCCATGCTGAAGCTTATCCCTTCCAGTGACAAGCCTTTATTTGTTCATTTTGTCAATTTTGAATGGAAAGATTTCCAAAATACAGAAATATCCTTGCTGATACAATTCAGATATGTGTCCCCGCTCGTATCCTGTGTTGAACTGTAATCCCCTGTGTAGGAGTTGGGGCCTGGTGGGAGCGGCGGATTTCCCAAGATTGGCTTGGGTTGTTTCTCCCTTTGGTGATAAGTGAGTTCTCACCCTGAGTTCATACAAGATCTGGTCATTTAAAAGTGTGTGGCACCTCCCCCTGCTTGCTCGCTCACGTGCTATCTCTCTCTCTCTCTCTCTGTCTCTCTCTCTCTCTCACTCTCTCTCTCTCCCCACCCTCATTCCTCTCTCATTCCTGCTTTTGCCATGTGACAGGCCTGCTCCCCCTTTACCTTCTGCCATTATTTTAAGCTTCCTGAACTTCCTGTGTAAGATGTACGTTGGTTTGGTCCTATAAGGCCGGACAACTCAGAAGTGGGGGCTTCCAGGTTAGAGGTAGACAAAAGGTTACGTTCTTTTGAGTCCTTGATTGGCCTTCCGCTGAATACACTATTTAGTCTGGCTCAGTGAATCTGCATTTTTACATAAAGGATAAGGAAGAGGAAGCAACCAGATATGTATTTGTCTCAAGCAAGCCTCAGAGAAATGACTTTGAATAGAATGGGAGGCAGGTTTATCCTAAGCAGTTTCCAGCTTGACTTTTTCCTTTAGTTTAGTGATGTGGGGGTCCCAAGATTTTATTTTCCTTTCACACACAGAAATCCTTAATGTGATATTATCAAATAAAATCAGCAATATGCAAAAAGGACAATCCTTCATGACCAAGTCAGACTGATCACAGAAATTCAAAGTTGATTTAACATTTGAAAATCAATCAGTGTAATTCACCACATTGCTATAAATTGTGTAGTCATTTCAATATATGTAGATGATATGGTTTGGCTCTGTGTCCCCACTCAAATCTCATTTCCAACCGTAATCCCCACATGTCGAGGGAGGAATCTGTAATCCCCAGGTGTAGAGGGAGGAAGGTGATTGGATCATGGGGCCGGTTTCTCTCCTGCTGTTCTGATGATTACAAGGGAGTTTTCACTAGATCTGACGTTTTTTGTTTGTTTGTGACAGACTTTCACTCTTGTTGCCCAGGCTGGAGTGCAATGGCACGATCTCAACTCACCACAACATCCACCTTTCAGGTTCAAGTGATTCTCCTACCTCAGCTTCCCGAGTAGCTGACATTACAGGCATGTGCCCCCATGCCCAGCTAATTTTCTGTATTTTTAGCAGAAATGGGGTTTTGCCACGTTGGCCAGGCTGATCTCGAACTCCTGACCTCAGATGATCCACCCACCTCGGCCTCCCAAAGTGCTGGGATTACAGGCGTGAGCCACCGCGCCCCACCCTGTCCTTTCAGTAAGTTTTTCTTTCTCATATTTTGCACCTCTGTTCTTTGAGGTTTACACATTTAGGATTGCTATGTCTTCTTGGTGGACTGGCTGTTTTATCATACAATGTCCTCTCTGTGTCTGGTGATTTTCTTTGCTCTGAAGTCCACTCTATCTGGTATCAATATAGCCACCTCCTTTCCTTTGATTAACATTTGCGTGATGGAACTTTTTCCATCTGATGTGGTTCAGCTCTGTGTCCCCACCCAAATCTCATCCTGAATTGTACTCCCACGATTCCCACATACTGTGGGAGGGTCCCAGTGGGAGATAACTGAATCATGGGGCTGTTCCCTCATGCTGTTCTCACGGTAGCGAGTAAGTCTCCTGAGTCCTGATGGTTTTTTCAGGAATTTCCGCTTTCTCGTCTTCCTTATTCTCTCTTTGGCTGCTGCCATCCACGTAAGACAGGACTTGCTCCTCCTTGCCTTCCACCATGATTGTGAGGCTGCCGCAGCCACGTGGAACTGTAAGTGCAATGAAACCTCTTTCTTTTACGAATTGCCCAGTCTCAGGTATGTCTTTATCAGCAGCATGAAAATGGACTAATCCAGTAAATTGGTGCCAGTAGACTGTGGCGTTGCTGAAAAGATAACCTGAAAATGTGAGAACAGCTTTGCAACTGGGTAACAGGCAGAGCTTGGAGCAGTTTGGAGGGCTCAGAAGAAGACCGGAAAATGTGGGAAAGGTTGGAACTTCTAGAGACGCGCCGAATGGCTTTGCCCAAAATACAGAGAGCAATACAGACAATAAGGTCCAGGCTGACGTGGTCTCAGATGGAGATGAGGAACTTGGGAACTGGAGCGAAGGTGCCTCTTGTGCTTTTGCAAAGAGACTGGCAGCATTTTGCCCCTGCCCTAAAGATTTGCGGAACTTTGAACTTGAGGGAGATGATTTAGAGTATCTAGCAGAAGAAATTTCTAAGCGGCAAAGCATTCCAGAGGTGACTTGAGCGCTGTTAAAAGCATTCATTTTAAAAGGGAAGCAGAGTATAAAAGTTCCCAAAATATGCATCCTGAGGTGACAGAAAAGAAAATCCCATTTTCTGAGGAGAAATTCAAGCTGGCTGCAAAAATTTGCATAAGTGATGAGGGGCCAATTGTTCTCCCCCAAGACGATTGGGGAAATGTCTCCAGGGCACGTCAGAGATCTTCACAGCAGCCCTCCCATCACAGGCCCAGAGGCCGTGGATGAAAAAGTAGCTTCACAGGCCAGGCCCAGGGTCCCTGAGCTGTGTGTAGCCTAAGGACTTGGTATCCTGTCCCAGCCACTCCAGCCATAGCTAGGACCACAGGCTCATGCCATGCCACCATGCCTAGCTAACTTTTGTATTTTTGTAGAGACAAGTTTTTGCCACGTTGCCCAGGCTGGTCTTGAACTCTTGGGCTCAAGTGATCTGCTCACCCTGGCCTCACAAAGTCTGGGATTACAGGTGTGAGCCACTGCACACAGCCAGTTTTCTATTTTTTTTTTTTGAGATGGAGTTTCACTCTTGTTGCCTAAACTGGAGTGCAATGGTGTGATCTCAGCTCGCAGCAACCCCACCTCCCAGGTTCAAGCAATTCTCTTGCCTCAGTTTCCTGAGTAGCTGGGATTACAGGTATGCACCAGCACGCCCCACTAATTTTTTGTATTTTTGGTAGAGACTGGGTTTCACCATATTGGCCAGGCTGGTCTTAAACTACTGACCTCAAATGATCTGTCCATCTTGGCCTCACAAAGTGCTGGGATTATAGGTGTGAGCCACCGCAGCTGACGTTCTCTCAGAATATTCTTATGTTTGTTTCATATGTAACATCTGGGGTTTGGGGTTGTACCTAGTGGAAGGAATAGGGAAAAGTATATCTTCTCCATTTTCCAAGAAACAAGGCTCTGCTATTTTTGCAACTTCCTGTGAATGCATAATTCTTTCAAAATGAAAAGTTAAAAAGAAATTCTAATATTGGCCGGACACAGTGGCTCAAGCCTGTAATCCCAGCACTTTGGGAGGCTAAGGCGGGTGGATCACGAGGTCAAGAGATCGAGACCATCCTGGTCAACATGGTGAAACCCCGCCTCTACTAAAAATACAAAAAATTAGCTGGGCACAGCGGCGCGTGCCTGTAATCCCAGATACTCAGGAGGCTGAGGCAGGAGAATTGCCTGAACCCAGGAGGCGGAGGTTGCAGTGAGCCGAGATCGCGCCATTGCGCTCCAGCCTGGGTAATAAGAGCCAAACTCTGTCTCAAAAAAAAAAAAAAAAATTCCAATATTGATAGAATTTCTTTCTCCAATACTCACTAATTTAAGTATCTGAATATAAGAAAGATATTCTTTTTTTTTTTTTTTTGAGATGGAGTCTCACTCTGTTGCCCAGTCTGGAGTGCAGTGGTACAATCTCGGCTCACTGCAGCCTCCATCTCCCTGGTTCAAGAGACTCTCATGCTTCAGCCTCCTGAGTAGCTGGGATTACAGGTATGCATTCCCATACCCGGCTCATTTTTGTATTTTTAGTGGAGACTGGGTTTCACCATGTTGGACAGGCTGGTCTCTCTCAAACTCCTGACCTCATGTGACCCACCCTCCTCAGACTGAAGCAGCCCCGCCCAAAGTGCTGGTGTTACAGGTGTGAGCCACGTCACCCAGGCAGAAAGAGATTTATTCTAAGAGAAAAAAGTTACCTATCAATTCAAGCCAATGTGAGATGAATGCGGGGGGTGGAGGAGACCCAGGACAGCAGCTCAGAGGCAGAGCAAGCGTGGGCTACGCGTTGCCAGGAGTGGGTTTATCAAGGCGGTAGGACCAGAAATAGCACCAGCGTTCAAGGAGGTGGGGCCAGGCAGGCAGCTCGAGACAGATGTGGAAGGGAGTGTCTCTGAGGATTATGAAGCACTTTTCAAATAAAAGGCATCATATCATGACTGCTAACCCCCTGGGGGGGCCCTCGAATGCCTGACTTTGATTTCGAGGCACCGTCAACCCAGGAGGCACACAGCTGTAGAATGTTAGAGCCAGAAGGGTCCACGGGGACCATCGGCCCGGGCCTCCTCTATGCAGGAAGTGAGGCCGCAGCCACACAGCTGAAGCAAAGCAGGATGGAAGCAGGGCCCGGGGAAGGCCGCCTGGCTGCACAGGAGGCTGGACTGAAGGGGAGGCCTGCGGTGGGGGCTTAGCTGGCCAGCTGGCCTCCAGGCTGGAGGAGATGAAAGCATCTGGAAAACATCATTCACTTCGACCAATCAGTGTTTAAAAGCCAAAGAAAGGCACAGTGAGCACAGGCTGGGTTAGGTCTTTTTCTTTTCCTTTTTATTTTTTAAGCTTCCAAGTAGAACTGCCTGTCTGGGTGTTTCACTACAGCTCAGAATCATTTGCTGGGCAGGGGGTAAGCCTCTTATGATCAAAGTCTATCTTTACCCACCTTTAACTCCCAGAAAGTAGGCTGACTTTATCAAAGTAGAAGTTTATACCTGATTAAGAAAACCTGCACATTTTTTTTTTTAAGATGGAGTTTCACTTTTGTTGCTCAGGCTGGAGGGCAATGGCACGATCTTGGCTCACTGCAACCTCTGCCTCCCCTGGGCTCAAGCCATTCTCCTGCCTCAGCTTCCAGAGCAGCTGGGATTACAGGTGCCCACCATCATGCCTGGCTAATTTTTTGTATTTTTAGTAGAGACAGGGTTTCACCATGTTGGCCAGACTGGTCTCAAACTCCTGACCTCCACCCACCTTGGCCTCCCAAAGTGCTGGGATTACAGGCATGAGCCACTGTGTTGGGCCTATGAGTATTTTTATATTTCAATTTTGATTCCTTTCTTGAGCCAGGCCCCTGGGGTGAGTGCTGGGGACTTGGGTAAAACCAAGTTCCTGTCTCAGGATGCCGCCACCTTGGGGAAGGTGTGAACTGGAATGAAGCGGGGGGGGGAAAGAGGCCTACCCCAAAGAGACCAATTCAGCATGGCCCACATGTTGGTTTCCTTGAGGCAGTCCCTTCCTTGGGTCCCTCCTGTGACTCCACTGTCCCTGGGTCTCCAGTGTCCCATCAGTCACAGCTGCCACCCCCCTTTTCTCTGCGAGTTTCCTGTGTGTTTCATCCTGGCTCCTCCTCCCTCCACCCTCCATCTTGGCTCAACTCTCCCTCCCCTGTGGCTCTAGGCACCGCTGTTTTCCTAGCCCCAGCCCAGCGCCCCCTCTGAACCTAGAAACATACCTCCAGCACCAGCTCTTGGACAGCTCAGAGGTTCTCGGAACTTGGCCTGCTCAGAGCTGCACACATGCTGTTACAGGTGGAATCATGTCCCCGAGAAATCTGCATGTTGACGCCTGTCATCACCAGACCCTCAGAATGTGGCTGCCCTTGGAGACAGGGTGTTCAATGGGTCATTAGGGTAAAATAAGTCCATGAGGGTGGATTCTTTTAAGAGTGTGACGGGTTGTATTCCCATTTAACAGATGAGGAAGCTGAGGTTGCCTTCTTCTTCTTTTTTTTTTTTTTTTGAGACGGAGTTTCGCTCTTGTTACCCAGGCTGGAGTGCAATGGCACAATCTCGGCTCACCGCAACCTCCGCCTCCTGGGTTCAGGAAATTCTCCTGCCTCAGCCTCCCGAGTAGCTGGGATTACAGGCACGCGCCACCATGCCCAGCTAATTTTTGTATTTTTAGTAGAGACGGGGTTTCACCATGTTGACCAGGATGGTCTTGATCTCTGGACCTCGTGATCCACCCGCCTCAGCCTCCCAAAGTGCTGGAATTACAGGCGTGAGCCACCGCGCCCAGCCACCTTATTCTTCTTATAAGCAGAGATTAGGACACAGACACACACAGAGGGATGAGCACATGAAGACGTAGGAGGAAGAAAGATATACAGGAGAAGGAAGGGGCCTCTGGAGAAACCGACCCTACTGACACCTTTGCCTTGTACTTCCAGCCTCCAGAACTGTGAGGGAAGAAGTCTGGGGTCTAAGCTGGGCATGGTGGCTCACACCTGTAATCCCAACACTTTACGAGGTCAAGGCGAGTAGATCACCTGAAGTCAGGAGTTTGACACCTGGCCAACATGGTGAAACCCCATCTCTACTAAAAATACAATAATTAGCTGGTAACGATGGCACATGCCTCTAGTCCCAGCTACTCAGGAGGCTGAGGCTGGAGAATCACTTGAACTCGGGAGGCAGAGGTTGCAGTGAGCAGAGATCGCGCCATTGCACTCCAGCCTGGGTGACAAGAGCGAAACTCCGTCTCAAAAAAAAAAGAAGTCTGGGGTCTAAGCCGCCAGTCTGTGGGGCTTTGTCCTGGCACCCTGGGCCACCGATTACATGTTTCCACCCGACCCTGGCTTGCCTGCTGGGGTTCCTGCCTCTGTGAAACACTCCCACCCAGCCAGTTGCCCAAGTCAGAAATAGGCTTGAGATTCACGCTGCCTCCCGCTCTCTCATCACCACGATCCACATTCCTCAGGACCTATCACCCCAGCACACATAGCCAGGTAGGGCACCAATGGGCTGTCATTTCATGGTGACAGGGGGCCTGTGTGTGGGTGCTGCTCAGACATCACTACAAGCCCCCATGATGCGGGGCTGTAGGATGGAGAAAGTGCCCCAGGAATTCAAGCACGAGGCCTGGCCAGCACAGCTCACTCCAGGCACTCCTATAGCCATGCAAAACCATTATGCTGCAGCAGTTTCCAAGTGAGGTATTAAGGGTGCAGAGGTCTATACCAAGCGCTGTTCTCAATCCAGAAAGGCCTTTCCCTGGCTGATCTGCACACCGTCACCATTAACTAGTTTTCTATGCCTGTGTTAGTTTGCTGTGTTAATTTGCTGAGAATGATGGTTTCTAGCTCCATCCATGTCCTTCATCCATGTCCCTGCAAAGGACATGTACTCATCCTTTTTTATGGCTGCATAGTATTCCATGGTATGCATGGAATTCTATGCATAGTTTATACATAGTATTCCATATATATGTGCCACATTTTCTTTATCCAGTCTATCCTTGGTGGGCATGTGGGTTGGTTTCAAGTCTTTGCTGTTGTGAACAGTGCTGCAATAAACGCATGTGTACATGTGTCTTATAGAATGATTTATAATCCTTTGGGTATATACCCAGTAATAGGATTGCTGGGTCAAATGATATTCCTGGTTCTAGATCCTTAAGGAATTGCCACACCGTCTTCCACAATGGTTGAACTAATTTACACTCCCACCAACAGTGTAAAAGTGTTCCTGTTTCTCCACATCCTCTCCAGCATCTGTTGTTTCCTGACTTTTTAATGATCGCCAATCTTTTTTTTTTGAGACAGAGTTTCGCTCTTGTTACCCAGGCTGGGGTGCAATGGCGCGATCTCGGCTCACCACAACCTCTGCCTCCTGGATTCAGGCAATTCTCCTGCCTCAGCCTCCCGAGTAGCTGGGATTACAGGCACGCGCCACCATGCCCAGCTAATTTTTGTATTTTTAGTAGAGACGGGGTTTCACCTTATTGACCAGGATGGTCTCGATACTTAACCTCGTGATCCACCCGCCTCAGGCTCCCAAAGTGCTGGGATTATAGGCGTGAGCCACCGCGCCCGGCCGGTTTTCTGACTTTTTAATGATCGCCATTCTGTTGTGAGATGGTATCTCATTGTGGTTTTGATTTGCGTTTCTCTAATGACCAGTGATGATGAGCTTTCTTTCATATATTTGTTGGCTGCTGGTTTCAGCACATATTAAGTGCGGTTTGTATCACCCCCGAGGAGCCTAACATGGGTAGCATGGGATCAGGTGAGGGGCAGACTCGTTGAACAAGGCTGGCCTGGGTTGGGGGTTGGCAGAAGGGCACAGCCCTTCCCAGACATGAAGCAGTTAGCCTGGGCCAGCCTGCAGGATGCCTAGGCCACGAGACCCCTACAGTGACCTGGGGCCTGTCTTCCCAGGACCCACCATCAATTGCGGGAGGTGGACAGTGAACACAGAAAAGCTGAAAGGTGTCCTGTGACAGATGGATGTGGTGGACACAAGAGGACCCAGAGGAAGGAAGAAAGAAGCTGCTCTTGAAAAGAGCTGCGGCCGGGCACGGTGCCCCATGCCTATAATCCCAGCACTTTGGGAGGCTGAGTTGGGTGGATCACGAGGCCAGGAGATCGAGACTATCCTGGCCAACATGGTAAAACCCATTCTCTACTAAAAATACAAAAAAATTAACTGGGCGTGGTGGTGCACGCCTATAGTCCCAGCTACTCAGGAGGCTGAGGCAGTAGAATTGCTTGAACCCAGGAGGTGGAGACTGCAATGAGCCGAGATTGCAGCGAGCCGAGATTGCGCCATTGCGTATAGCTTGGGCAACAGTGCAAGACTCTATCTCAAAAAATGAAAAGAAAAGAGCCACAAACCACTGATGCCCAAGGAAGTGTTGAGAGATGAAGAGGTGTTTGCCAGGCAGACCGGGCGGGAGAGGACAAGCTCAAGAGGACAGATAACTGGTGCAAAGGCTCAGAGCGCTTTCGGAGTGATGCCAGAGCAGGGTGGGTGTGGGGCCCTGGAGGGGGTGAGGCAGGAACCTGACCAAGGGACTTTAGAGGCCCTGTCCATCTGCTGTGAGGTTACACTGAGGGCTGCCTGGGAGGAGCTAGGAGAGTCACGTGGTGGAGTTTGTCCTATAAAATAATCCTGGGGCCGGGTGTGGTGGTTCACGCCTGTAATCAATCCCAGCACTTTGAGAGACCAAAGTGAGAGAATGGCTCGATCCCAGGAGTTTGAGACCAACCTGGGCAACATAGTGAGACACCACCTCTACAAAAAAATACGAAAATGAGCTGGGCACGATGGTGCAAGCCTGTGGTCCCAGCTACTCAGGAGGCTGAGGTGGGAAGATTGCTTGAGCCTGGGAAGTCAAGGCTGCAGTGAGCTGTGATCGCACCCCTGCACTCCAGCCTGAGTGACCAGGACCGAGTAAGATCCAGTCTGAAAAAACAACAACAAAAAGGCCTTGGTCCACGGTTTCTGTGTTCTCAGATGACCTCAGCCTCATCTGTGTTTGTTTCAGACAGAGTTTTCTTTTGTTGCCCAAGCTGGAGTGCAATGG